>OY728119.1:504916879-506166879 GCA_963277665.1 Viscum album
TTCAATTTATCCCTCAACAACATCAAACCAATCTTTTTATTTTTCCAAAATAAAATAATTTCACAAGAACATTCAAGTTTCCATGAGAATGACACCATTGGATAGAGACACCTACCTCACAAATGGGGGAAATGTCAATGCCTTCAAATATGGTGAAGGGAAATGAAGAGATCCAGTACTCACAAGACTATTTGTACAAATAACATCATAAATATCCTATAAAATCTTTTATATTTGGAAGAAAAAACCCAATTGGGTTCTAATAGATCAAGGAGAAAATAGATCAAGGATATATCTAGAGAGAATATGAGAAATCAGAAAGAAATATGAATGTACCTTGATGGGATCCACCCAAATCTATCAAGAATCACCAAAGAATCAACGATAGATTCCCAATGAGCATCATAGAGGGAATTATTTGAGCTAATAATGGATTATGAGGATATTAGAATTAAAAATGAACAAGGTTATCATGGTAATTTTCCATTTTAAGATGTTCAGTTCGGGTCACATGGTTAGGTCACACAATTAGAGAAAGCATGCACTAAACATGGGATAACCACTATCCCTTGAAAATCAAGAGAATATAGTTTCCTTGGAATAGACACATGGATAGAAATACTATGCGCAAGATGTACGACAACCTCTGGAATAAACCCATCCTCTCACATGGTTTTCTTGGTGACTCTCACGGTTAGAAAAACCATGAAAATCATCACTGGGACCCACAGATCCATATCTCATGGTTACCACATGGCTACTCCAAACCATACGTAGACCATGAACTTGATTTATTTTCTCCAAAACTCATATTTTTTGATACATGGATCCTAAAAACATTTAAAACCCAAAAGGATAAAAATCAATCTAAAAAATAAACATACCTGTGATCTAAAGGGAATTATAAGTTGTGCGTATGACTTTGAATCAAACTTGTAAGACTCAATGAGCTCATATACGGATTTATCTCGACCATCAAATACCACTTTCCTATATAGTCACATAAGAAATTACCCTACACTATAATACTTCTAAATAATTGTAAGAGTTTCACCACACACATGAATTTAGTCATTTCTATGAATTTTTATCACAGATTCATTTGATCTTTCTTCACATTTAGGAATTTTAAACCCAGAGTGTATGACTTTGGATCCCATTTAAGAACCTCCCAGTTATCACGTATGACTTTTTTAATTCACATGACTTTGATACTTTACCAAAATTTTGAATATCAGGGAGTTAATTATTAAATTCCCCATTTAAATGGGTTTCGACCTAAAATAAAAAAAATGTTTCCCTTGTATTATTAAATTGGGTATGAATTATCCTGAGCTTCCATGCATCCATCATCCACCAATATGAAGAAGGGGAAGATCATGATAAGGGAGTTTGAGGCTATGAATCTTTGAGATTTTCCCAACTAATGGAATCTAGAACATCTTATCATACACATGGAATTCGTTGAAGAGATGCGAGCTAAGAACTGAAACCGGGGAGGAACTTAGAAGAACATGAATCAATCAAGATAGAAAATAAATATCATGATGATCACATAAGAGATAAAGATTTTTAAGCCTATAAAGGACACATATAATTATACTATTCACATAAAGAGTCAAATTTTTTCACTATGAAGAGGGGTTTCTACTGATCGCATGATTGAGATATTATTTTTTTTTATAGATTTTTATTTATTTCTTTTAATGAAATATCTCCAATGATGGCCCACTAAATCCTTAGTGATCAATCCTATGAGAATCTACTCATTCACCTATTAATGAATTATTCTCTTGAATTTTAAATTTCTTCTTCTAATTTTCTCTGATAGATCATGATTTCCTTGGATAATAGGAGGTTTTTATTTTTCTTTGTATTTAAATTCTTCTTCTCATATTCTTGGTTTTACACTTACAAGACACCTGAATCCTATTTAATTCCCATATGATGGAGGGTGATGAGTTTATTCTGGAGTGATTTTAGGTATCTAATCACTTTAATAGGAAATGATATATAATATAATGATTATTTTCCTTCTCCATTCAAGAAAAAAACACCAGGGAGGGTAATTAGTTGAGTTTTATTTTAATTAGAGAATGCGATGGAGTTAGTTTGAATTATGATTTAACATGTAAGTGTGAGGGGGACATCTATGGTTTGAACACCATATTTAAATACTAAATTCAAATAACAATTTTAATTGTTTTCTCAAACATAATTATTCACTATTTTCAACACACCTTGAACCCACACATCACAATAAAAACACATAAGCAAATACCCTCTTCTATAGAGACCCCAAATCCCACTATTCACTACATTCACTTGGGTTCAATTTTTTTGGAGAAGATCATGACAATAGGATCTTTATCAATACCACATATCATTCATGTTCTTCCTTTACTCACAAGGATTAACCTTTTCCATACGAGCCTTAATATACTTTAAGTATATATTACTGAATCCCCTTTAATTCCCTCATCTCTCTAGCTGTAAATTCGAAATAATATCCAGTTCAAGGACACCAGTTATTGGTAATGATACCTCATTTATAATAACTTTTTAGTATCCTATAAAAAAATAATTTTATACCACTTATTAGTATACAAATAGATATACATGAAATTTATGCATCCTGATACCTACTCCTTTTGAGCTATTATATTATTATTAGTGGTTTGATATAATTAAATATTCTTCCTGATATCAATTTTTGATCATCAGTGGTATCCTGATACCAATGGTTATATCAGATAATACTTATACACTTCTATAATTCTATATTATGCCCTTTATTTCTCCATTCTAGGTTCAGTATTGAAACTCAAATTCATTATTTTTCACCACTTTTTGAGTCTGATTTGACCTTAACACCATTTGGGATTATAATTTAGGATTGATACAAAATATGAACTGAAATATTTCTGACTCCATATCTAAATGAATCCTATTTTAGCTCATCCACAGGAACATTTTTTTCTAGTATAGTAGATCCTCTTTCAGCGTAACAACCCCATGGATTGTATCTCCCCCAAAAGTTTACAAAACTTTGAACAATAAAGTACAATATTTAATTATATAGGGAGAGAGATACCTCAAACATCTTCATGTAGAGAATCAGGGTTGGTCATGATGGACCAAACCTTTTCTTTTAGTTATCATCCATTCTCTTATAGTGTATCTTCTTTGTGTGATACAAATCATACAAATTTCATTAAAGATACTTTCTATGAGATTCTTCATCTTATTAGGAATTTGTTTCATCTTCCATGTGATATTTATCACACTATCACATGTTTATTCTTTAGATGCACTGGTTTGGAATATTTATTTATGATTCTTCCCACATAGGAGGGCTCTTCCACTAAACTTCACTTATGGCCTCATTTTATAATCTATTAAATCACAAAGTTATGCTTTGTTCTTTTACTATTATATTTCTATAAGAATAACCTAATACTTATTTTCCTTAATGAATCTCTCTTTAAGTTCTCTTTATTCTTCCACACAACTAAAATAACTTCCTCCTCTTTATTTATCTTCAAAATATACTTTATTTCTTTCAAATAGGGCTGTAATGAGTGTATCATCATCAGTGATTAGTGGAACTTTCATTGAGCTCCATGATTGTTTTCCAAGGTAATGAATATATTTTCTAGCTCAAAGGATTTTATTCCAATGTAAAACACCTCCTTATATGTTATAGGATTTGAGGATTTATTCATGAATTTTTCTCTCTCTTCATACTATAATGTATTTCCATATGTATATGTTTAGAACTTGTAAAACATATCCTATAGAATTCATACCTCATGTTTCTCTTTTTTTTTGTGTTTTTAACTCGAACATTATTCTTCTACTAATGAGACCTTGGACTTTTACACACACACACACACACTCATAATGTGACCCAATCTTCCACAAAAATATCACTTTGTATCCATTTTTCATTGAGAGTCCTCTCTTTTAGTTTTAACATATATCTTTATCTTACTAATAGATTTCTAGTTTGGAACTTTTCTCACTCCAATTTATGAGGATGCTAAAGAGGGATGTTATAACTTCTCCTTTTTTGCTTTTATAATCTGAGCTTTGATTCATGATCCTTGATCTTATCACCTTTCACCATCAACTGGGAATCCATGTACTTAATCCTTGAGTTAGATTTAATTCTATATTTTCTCTAAGTTTTTTCATGAGAGGATAAATAATTCCTTAAATTCTTTTTATATATCCATTTTATTTGTTATGTATGTTTTTTATGTTGATCAGTTTGATCCTTTATCTTTGTACCAATCTTATTTATGTTAAAATTTAAGGCCATATTTATTCTCCTAAATCATTTATTTTATAGTGATATATCTTATATAAATTCATAGTTTAATTCACGTATAATCACTATTTGTTCTAGGTTCTCATATAGGGATTGGATCTCATCTTGGTTAATGCATGAATTACCTAGAAATTAATAACTTTTGTAGTTTTCATTTCTTAATTAAATCAATTATTCTATAAATATCTATTATAAACTCTAAATTTTATGTTTTTTAAGGATCTTAAAAAATATTATTAGAACTAGATATAAAAATTGAATTAGAATTAAAAACCTTTATATGAGATTACTTCTTCCTGAGAGTCTTATTCATATTATTTTTCTTCTTGCATTTTTCTTTGGGGAAATATTCACTAGTGTTTTTTCACAATATTCTCATCATGAGTTGATTTTCAATATTCTCTAGAGGTAGGCTCAACAGTCTTCTTTACTTTCACTAGTTTTCCATATTTCATCTTTAATAATGTCCAAATATCAAAATAACAAGCATAATGAATGGTTTTATGGTATACCTCATTGGATATACCTCTATAGATAATTATTTGTGTCTTCACATCATGAACTCATACACTATGCTTCTTCAAGTCAACTTCACATTGAATATAATCAATTATCTCTTCACCATAATCTTATGGAAACATAAAAATATACTTTTTATAGCCATAAGAATAAATCCCATTAAATAATGGTGTCTTAATCATAGAATCTATGAGTGTAAAAAATCCAAAAATATAATTTGAGGTTGAACGACAATACAAAATTTTTTGGCTATGATACCAATTTTTGAAACCTAATACACCCTGTGGTGGATCAGGGTGTTACCCAATTTAATATTTTATTTCTCTATATTATATTTCTATTAGGATTTGGTTACCATGTTTGTAAGAATTATGTTCAACCTATTTCTTGATTACTCTTCTACTCAACCTCAATGAATGATAAATAGATATAAAAGTAATTAATGAACATGGAATAAATGGACTTTACTTGGTTCACCACCAAGGGATAGTTTAAGGAGAATACACATAATACTGTTACAGTATACTAGAATCCACTACTTCACTAGTTTGGTGGATATAGTTTGTTTATTATAACTCTACATTAAGGAGCACTTCCTTACAATTTTTTAGTTCAGTATATCCTCACCCAAGGTGTATAGATCTCAGAATATCTTTAAAATTTTATAGACATGTAGGTGTCTCCATTTTCATCAATAAAATCATATATTTTTTCATCTTTATCTCTAGTCAGATGCATGGATAATCTTCTAAGTTCATTTCATTCTTATAAAAATTATATGAGAGTATCCCCATACAATGACAGATTACTCTATGTATTCTTCCAATCAAAACAACAACAAATATTTCTATGGATGAGGATAATTACACAAAAGTTTTATCCTATTACACTCTTCTGGAATCACTATATGTAGTAGTGGTAATCCTCCTTCATTCAATCCTTCTTCACTTAAATTGAACCAAATATGTTCATCGTAATTTTTCTATGAATTGTCTCCTCTTTCTATAGAATCAAATATGAAAATGAATACATGACCTCCTCAACCCCTTTCAAAACCATATCTTCAATTACAATCTTCTTCTCTTATTCATTAACTCATGGATATTTTGATAATGGTAGTTGATTCTCTCTCTATTACCTTATTTCTTACTCTTTTTCTCTTTTAATAGAAACACATAATATCCATGTTAGATATTTTTCATTATTTTGAATATGAAATACTCATATAATATCATTCTCAAGAAATTTACCATTTAAGAACTTTTGAATCTCAATCCTTCATGTTTTATATTTTTACATAACATATTTCTGATATTAAATATGGAAACACTAAAAAATACTCTTCTATTTTATATCCACATAATTTTCCTAGTCTCCCACAAATATCATGGTCTTCATTGTGCCAAAAAATACATAGGATTATTTATTCAAGTTTGTCTAAATTATCAATCATATTTTATGATTAATAATGAAAATTTTAATCCACATGGTACTATGATGTGGAACTCTAATCACAGTGAAATTACATATTGAACTCCAAAAATTACTTTGGATTCTGTCTCTATAGTCATCTTCATGATGTGGATTTCTCATTAATGATGCATAACAAATTAAACTACATTATTTATCATTTAAACTAGTATCTTGAATCATGATTATAACCCCAATCATTATATTTGAAACATTAATGAATAACACAACATAATCAAAGTTAAATCTATTCTTCAGAATCTATCATTCTACAAATTTCATATTCTTTTCAAACTATGAAACCTTGTGTATTGTTTAGGGTTTTTCCCTAGAATAGTTTCTAAAAAACTCAGTAGAAAACTTACACATTATTATGAAAATCCTTACATTATGTGTAAGGTTTCTCCCTTTTACTCTTTCTGCCTCTCTAAAAAAACTTACACAACAAATCCAAAAACTTTGAAATCACTATGGTATTTATGCATTTTCTACTTTACTAATAATTCTAGGGATAAGTATTTTACAAAAAATTTGGACAATATTATGTACCAAATTAAAAATCCTTAAATATATATAACGATCCAACACTTTGTCAATTTTAGGACATCTCCAACAAATACCTTATGTATCATGTAAGTTATATTACTATATAATTCTTTCAATGATATTTTCAATAAATTACTTTTGTATGCACAAAATGATACATATTACCGATAGTTCCATTCCTTTTCTAAGTTTATTAGGTTTCCCAACTTATATTATATATTCAATACAAATTTATTTCATATCAAAAATATGTTATATATACTGAGAAACCTCAAAGACTACCAATTCTACCATTTACAAATATATTACATATTTGAGTTAGGTGTTTGAAAATCCTTACACTGGCCCTTCCTTTATTAAAACCTTATCAAACTCTAGGGGAAAAAACTTATAAATCTCTACAATAATGTTATAAACATAGGGAGACTTCTATCCTTGGATAAATTTTTATTCTCTATGTTCTCCAAAAACGTATGCATTCAAGGACTCCAAGACTTAACCATTTCCACCTCTAAATGAAAAACCTTAGATATAAAAATAATGTCATCACCTTTACTTAATTTATAAAAATTAAAAACCTTGTGTTCCAAGAACTTTTCCAAATTAACAAAAGATAATTATAAAACTACTTTAAATACTTCAAGTACAATCAAGAATACTCAAAATCCTGTTAGATCAAAATTATGTCAAATTCCATGTAAAAATTTTATATGGGTCATCTAATTATACCAATATCATCTTAAGGACTTAAGTGATGGACTTATAAGCTAATTTAAAACCATAAAATATATTTTAATTCTCAATAATTAAATTCTATACCCCTCTTTAATAACATCTATAACTTACTTTATTTAGTTCCTCATGTTGGTGCCCCCCAAGTCCATGACCAAATATGAAATGGATAACGTCAAGATCCATTTTTATATATAAAATAGCCATGTTACAATTAATACCATCATCCTGACATCTATTGTATTTATCCAACCAATTCACAATATATTTTCAACACTACTTCCAAACATCCAATAAATATTGTCAAAAAGCCAAATAAATAACCTATGGGTTTCAATATGATCTATCACTATAAGATCTACAAGGAAACATTCAATTCTAGATCTATATTAGCTTCTCTATCATCTCCTACCAATAGTATATAGTCACTAATGTTACTAACTCATGGCACAGAGGTAAAAAATGCTTTTAACCAAACCTATTCTCAAAAATTCATGGGAAATCTCCATTGGTATATTTATATTGAAAATTTTTACACCCATTATCGAAGATAACCCAGTTTTGTTATTATTTATCCTTTTTGAAATCTATATATTATCACATCAATAAGAAATACCAGCATCCTCAAAATAACCAGCCCATACCACTACCCATCAGGTGGCCCAATCCTCCAAAATCCCATGTGTATGTTTCTGACCGTTCATATGACCTTTCTCTATTATACACCTAGATAAAATCTTCCAAAAATAAAGTGTCCAAAACCTAAAAACTCTAGAGAAAAATTCCTCCTCCATCACATCAAAAAAGAGTTTCCATGTAAGGGGAATGACCATAATGATCTTCCAAACACACCATATCAAGGGCCATGCTTGTAAGAAACCAGATCTTTTTTCATGTATGTTGTTATTTTCTAGTTGTTTTTGAGAAAATAGGAGTTTCTTGAAATTTCATGAGTACACGCCGTGTACCCGGTTTCCGCTGGTGACCATGTGCTGGCCGTGTAATGGCCAAGCACATGGCTGTGTGTAGTGACCTAGAGACCGCCTAAAGTGGGGCCCAGTAAAGGCTAGTACACACCATGTACTTTTAAAATACACCCAATGTACTTTATTTTTATTTCATTAAACAGATCGGGTCCACGTCTGATGGACATAACCATCTTCTTATTTTCCCATCTCACCCAGGAGCGACCGTACATCACGAATCTTCGCTGAGCCCCTGAATTGCTGTCCGTTCTCCAATTCGACCTCTGTCGGTTGCATTGGAATCACATCGGTGATTTCTCATTTCTTCTTGAACTTTATCTCTTGGTTTCTACTCATTCATGAGATATCCTCAGTTTAACGTTTTTATCGTTTTTGAAGATCTACGACGTTCTAGGGTTATTCAAGGCTTGAGGTTCATGTATATCATTTTTACAATGCCAAGGTAGGTGGTTTTTTCCTTTTCATAGATAGTCTATGAATTTTATGTACAAAAGTGCCCAATACCCAAGAACGGGGTATTGCGTTTTTCTGTTTTTTAGCCTTATTATTGACTGATATGCCTTGTTTGTTTAGATAGAGGTCAATTTATTGTGAATAGGGTTAATTTTTCCATGATATGGATGTGTTTTCCATGTCTGGTTATTTTGACCATTTGGTATAGCTTCACTTGTTAGTATACTGCTTTACTTTTCACGCCTAGTATTGTAGGATGGAGTGATTTTATCTGATCTGATGTAGAATGATTAGATAAGTAGTTCTTGATATTTACTTTGGCTTCCATGTATCATTTTTTCATGATTAACTTACAGAGGGATGTGGGAACCTGGTGTAGTAGACCATAGGGAGAATGGACGTTGAGGGCTTCTCCAGAGTATTTGTTTGACTATTACGTTGCGAGACCATAGGGGGGCGAGGTGGATTTTGTGATCACTCAGAGTGTATTTAGTTTCCTCGATATGGACCACAAGGGGGAATTGGACATTGAGTGATTCCTCAGAGTTCCTATTAGTTATCGACACAAGACTATATGGGGAATTGATGATGAATGCTTCCTTAGAGAGTCTTTTCTAAAGATGAACCAAATGGGTTAGACTGTGAGTACTTCCCAGAGGGTTTCTACAGAGGGGTTAGGTTATGAGTACTTCCCAGAGGGTTACCTATTTATTATTAACTGCTTACTTGATATATGAAAGTTGAATGGAATTGAAATGTAGGACTATTTACTTTTGAGTAATTCCTTGTTTAATGCTTTTTTTTGCTTATTGCCTGCCATATATATTCACTGACTGTTAGACATAGATCTTTAGGTAGTTGCTTACTTTTATTCTTCTCACACCCTATTTGGGTCATGATTTTGGGCCCAAAAAGATTATATTGTTATAGGTCTAGATAAGGTAAATCTCCCTTCTACTTCAGGTACTTGACTGATTTGGAGCTGGAGATCATGGGACCAAGCTGAGGCTTGTGATAATGTGGAGTTGTTTTCATACTTTTCCTTGTACTTTGGTTTAGTATTGTATTATAGTATTGTGACTTGTTTGGCTTCTTTCCTAGACATATGTATCATGCATCATATATATATGTGCTCAGTTGTTATTACTTCCAGTCTTCCACTGTTAACTATTGTATGGTATTATTACTGCTTCTAGTGTTGTTATCTGTTTATTTCCACTGCGTTACTCTGCCAATGAGGGCATAGTTCCCCCACTATCACACCCATGGCCCTCGCTACTAGTTTGCAGCCTCTGGCATTTGGTGAAATGTGCTCGAGGCCATGTGACCAACTTGGTATGGGGAACCTTTGGGCGGCTTCCAGAACCGGGACGTTACAAAATGGTATTATAATATTCTTTTCTTCTCAACTTACTGTTTGGATCCTATAGAAATTGATAAAAAGGAATAGGTACTTGGTAATAAGTTGTGCCCAGGAGTAGCTAACCCGTCTACAGGGAATAATCAATTTACCTTATATGTTATGATTTCTTTTCTTCTTTTGTAATTATTATAGTTGATTTGATTTCACCATTGGGTGATTCACATGTTTTTAACTATTATCATTGATATTATTGAGGTTCTATTTCTATTAAAACCCGATGAGATGAGGGTATTCCATCTCATGAATCATATAGGCACTTGATAGAGATCACATGTCATGCATTTTTTTGATTCCATTTAGGGTGCATTAGAGATTTCATGTTGTTGTGATTGATGTTGTATTAGATATGCATGCTGTTGTGATAGATTCCTTGATATAATACCTACTATTTGATAGGGTATTGCTAATATGTAAGTTTTAGTTGAATGAATGTAAAATTTTGGTTCTTGAGGTGTTATGGGCCCTCATGGACTGGAATTTGGTGGATCATTGCTCTGTTATGTTTATGTATAACATGTATAAGATGCCAAGATTTGATTCTCAGGGATTATAGGCCCTCACAGATCAGAATTTGGTACCTTAATGTTTGTTTCAGTGTTTTCTAGGTTCCAGAGTAGTTTTTGATGCTTACTATCCATAAAAACCCAGAATACACGGCATGTAATGATGAATACACACCTTGTGTCCTTCTGTTCAGGAAGGAACTATTTTTCTTAATTACACACCGTGTACTGTATGTACACACCATGTAGTCTCTAACTGTGTCACTTGCTGTGTAGGAAGAGACACGAGGTTGGGAAATCCTTAGTGAGACATGCCGTGTACCGGATGTACATGATTTGTTTTATAGAACATGTGTCCACCTGTGTGACTGACGACACCGATGGATAAACATTAGGTTATACACGACGTGTCAAGCTTGAACACGCCACGTAGTATGACCCTTGTATCTGACCGTTTAACAAACAACACGGGGCAGTGAAAATCCTTCTAGTACACACCATTTCCATATGGAACACGCCGTGTAGAGTGATCCGTGTAATTGGTTGTGTGAAAAATAACACGAGTCAGTGAATTTTGTCTAGTACACGTTGTGTCTGGCACTAACACACCATGTAGTCTCATTATAGGGAAACTGTGTGGCTTAGCTGTGTAGAAGAACTCAGGCAGGGGAAGAGGATTCAAGTACACACGATGTGTTAGGACAACACACCATGTCTATGGGGTGTTACATGGCCTAGGTTGGAAAAAGTACACACCCATGTGAAGTCTTAAGGGAACACGCCAGGTAGGAATTATATACACAGTGCATCCATGTTTTCAAAAACTTGAATTCTTTCTTTCTCTTGTTCCATTTTTACACTTCTAGTTTTATGTACTTGATAATATTGAGCTAAGGTGTGCACTTGACCTTGTAGAGTCATGCCAACAAGATGTCCTCCATTTATGTGCGAGTTTTAGGATAGTGATAAGACACCAGACATGGATGATAAGGGACTACCAATAGATCCTCCAGTTGTGCTAGTCTTGGAACTATCTGTTATTCCATACATAGGTGCTGACGCACAGTTTCGAGAGGGCTTTATGAGGTTCATGCAGACCTTCCTAGGAGTACCGCCTCTTGCCCTGTTGATGGTAGAATTGATGCGGGTCTTTTAGCAGCAGCATCCTCCCACTTTTATAGGGGAAGGAGGACCTTAGGCTATAGAGTCATGGCTAGAATCCATGATTTATATCTTTGAGCATTTGGAGACACCTCCATAGAGGAGGGTGAAGCTTGTTACGTACATGCTTCGGGATTCTTCCAAGAGATGGTGGGATGTGATCTCATAGGTGGGGCACCAACAGGTTATGGATTAGGATGAGTTCTAGCATTCCTTCTATGATTACTTCTATTCGGAGACTTTGAGGGCCGATCGAGCCCAAGAGTTTATGAGTCTGGAGCATGGTACTCTTTCAGTTATGGAGTATTCATGTCGCTTCATAGAGTTGAAACGATTTTCACCCATCCCAGGAGGTGATGAGTTATTTCTGGAGAGAAAGTTTGAGGAAGGTCTTAGGTATGACATCCAATCTTAGGTGAACATATTAAGGTTGACTTCCATCACTTATATTGTCAACCAGGCGCTGATCACAGAGCACAATATGATGGATTCTGGAGTTGTGATCTATAGCGGCTTGACATATAGAGTTAGTACCCCTCCTACTGACAGCAGGAAGCACCATAGGGAGTCTATAAACGGGGATACAAGGAAGAGGGACATGTCTTCTGGTATCCTGGTGGTGTGCTACCAGTGTGGGAAGGTTGGGAATATGAGGCCACATTTCCCAAGAGACCCTGTGGAGTACCGATCTTGCTGCAAGATGGGTCATATTTAGTGCTTCTGTCAGTTCTTTCCACCAGCAGCTGGTGATAGGAGTTCTTCTATGACTCTGCGTTCAAGAGAAGAACCACCAGTTTCCCATCATATAGGGAACTAGAGTTCTTCCGTCCAATCAGACCGAGGTGGAGGTCGTGATCGTGGTAGCCAGTTGTCGGGCTTTCAGCAACAAGAGGGTGGATTAGCTCAGGGTGGTCAGGCAGGGTCATAGGGCCCCAATACATGCGAGGATTTTGTAGTGGAGTAGACCCATTAGAAGCAGGATCCCGAACCCTCTACATTTTGAGGTACAATCCTAGTTTCCTCAGTTTTAGCTTCTACTCTTTTTGATACAAGGGATTCCCATAGTTTCATATCTTTTGCTGTTGTGGAGATCCTTGAGCTCTTTATATTTTCTTCTTCAAATATATTGATGTTAGACACTCTATTGGGGACAAGAACGGATAGTCTACATTAGTACAAGGAGTTCCCTCTTGAGGTTGGTGTGTGTCACCTCTTTTGGGACCTCTATGTCTTAGAGATGAAAAGCTATGATGTCATCCTCACAATGGGATGGTTAGTTACCTTCCAGGATGTTTTCGATTGCTATCACCGTAGGGTGAGTTTTACATCACTAGAGGGAAAATCGTTTCTTCATAAGGGAGAGTGGGATGTCCCAGTGAGAAGAGCAGGACGCAATCATCATGGGTTGGGAGAAGTTATAGCCCAGATTACTAGTCTATATCTGGATGACTAGGGGACTTCACAATTGGACTTTCCTCCAGTGGTCGATCATTTCAAGGATGTCTTTCTAGAGGACTTTTTAGGTTTTCATCCATAGTGAGAGGTAGACTTTTCGATTGAGATTGTGCCAATAGAAGCACCAGTGTCCATTCCTCCTTATAGAATGGCTATACCAGAGTTATAAGATCTCAAGAAGTAGTTGGAGGAGTTGTAGGAAAAGGGTTTCATCTGACCCAGTACTTCTCCTTGGGGTTTCACCTATCCTGTTTGTAAAGAAGGCGGATGGTACCCTTCTACTTTGTGTGGATTATCAGAAGCTGAACTAGTTGACGGTCAAGAACTGATATCCCTTGCTAAGGATTGATGATCTATTTGATCATCTTCGAGGAGACTGGGTGTTCTCGAAGATTGACTTGAGATTAGTTTACCATTAGTTGCGCGTTAGACCATCTGATATACGTCTTATATAATTTTGGAGTAGGTATGGTCTATACGAGTTTGCGGTTATGCTGTTTGGTCTCACGAACACACCGGCAATTTTCATGGTACATATGAACTGAGTGTTCCATCCATACTTGGATTCTTTCATGGTAGTATTCATGGAAAATATCTTGGTGTACTCTCACAATCTACACGACCATGCTACACATCTTGAGATCGTTCTAAGTACACTGAGAGATCATTAGTTATATGCTAATCTCTCAAAATTCCACTTTTGGATGAATCAAATTCACTTCTTGGGTCATGTTATCTCAGAGAAAAGAGTATCAGTAGACCCAGAGAAGGTGAATACAGTATTTTCATAGGATCATACAAAGAACTTCTTTACGGTTCAGAGTTTTCGATGGATGGATAGTTACTACAGACATTTCATATAGGAATTTTCACACTTAGCAGCACCACTGATGGGTCTGACTAAGAAGGGTGCGAGGTACTTGTGGTCAGATTCTTGTGAGTCAGACTTTCAGGAGTTGAAAGGGAGGTTGATTTCTGCACCAATACTAGGTTTTCCAGAGCCTAGAAAGATATATACTATGTACTGTGATGCATCAGGTATCAGGATGGGAGCAATGCTTATGCAGGGAGAAGGAGTCATTGCATATGGGTCTTGGTAGTTGAGGCCACATGAGAGGAATTACCTGACTCACAATCTCGAGCTGGCTGTAATTGTTCATGCTTTATGTTGTTGGAGACATTACCTATTGGGAGAGCATTTTGTGGTTTTCACCAACCATAAAAGTCTCAAGTATATCTTCACTCAACACGATATGAATCTGAGATAGAAAAGGTGGATTGAGTACCTTTAGTCCTTTGACTTTGATCTTTCCTACATGCCTGGGAAATGAAACGCAGTAGATGATGATTTGAGTAGGAGGATTTAGATATATGCAGTTCAGGAGGCCAGCAACGAGTGGCAGCTTATGGTTCTATTCTCTGAGATGAATTTGGAGGTGCACGTCAGACATGGGTAGACAGTTTTGTCTTTTGTAGTTGTTACCTCTACTATACTGAGTATGAATGTGGAAGATATTAGATTCTGAAGTCCTAGTCCTACGGGAGAGTTTGTCAGGAGAAGACCCTATTCCTGGTTGGACCATAGACAAGGATGAGATCTTTCATTTTCATGGGTGCATGTGGGTGTCTGCAGACATTTGCGAGGAGACGACATGAGAATTTCATTCCTCGGTTTGGGAAGTTCATCCTGGTGTCACATAGATGTATTGAGATCTACACTGTTATTATTGGTGTATAGGTATGAAGAGATATGCTTATGGTTTTGTCATGAGGTGTTCTACCTATCAGCAGGTGAAGGCGGAGAATCAGTGACTACCAGGGATTTTGCAGAAGTTACCCATTCCCGAGTGGAAGTGGAATGATGTCGTAATGGATTTTTTGACAGGTTTTCTGAGGTCACTTCAAGGGAATGATGCAGTTTGGGTTGTCATTGACAGACTCATGAAGGTTTCCCACTTCTTACTGATCAAGGATACCTTCAATGTTGATGAGCTGGGAAGGTTATACATCTGAGATATTGTATGCTTACATGGAGTTCCACACTCCATTGGTTCAGACAAGGATGCACATTTTACTTCTCGGGTCTAGATGGGTTATAGAAGGCTTTGGGTACAAAGGTACTTTTGAGTATAGCTTACCACCCCTAGACAGATGGCTAGTCCAAGCGTATGATTCAGGTGCTTGAGGACATTCTTTGAGCATGCATCCTGGATTTTGGAGGTTCATGGGAGAATCAAATACCTCTTGTAAAGTTTTCCTACAATAATAGTTTTCATGAAACTATTTAGATGGAAGATTTTGAGGCTTTTATGGTAGGACATGCCGATCACCCTTATGCTGGCTGGAGGTAGGAGAGATAGCTATGTTGGGACTTCATCTTTTCCAGGAGACCACAGAGCAGATAGAGTTGATTTGGAAGAGGATTTCTACTAGACAGTCATGTCATAAGTCTTATGCTGATCAACGGGGATGACCTCTGGAGTTTGAGGTTGAAGATTAGGTTTTCCTACGTGTCACACCGATGTTGGGACACCAGAGGATTATGAGATAGGGTAAGATTTCACCGAGATATGTCGGGTCATTTGAGGTTTTGGAGAGAGTCGGGATGGTTGCCTATCAGTTGTAGTTACCTCAGAGGTACCAAGCTATACACGACGTCTTTCACGTTTCTCAGCATCAATGTTACTTCTCAGACCCATATCATGTTTTTCAACCTGAATAGGTTGATATTGAGGTGGACACCTTGTTCGAGGAGTTTCCTATCCGGATTGTTGATCTAAGTGTGAAGGTTTTCTATGGCCGGTCTGTTCCTCTGGTACGAGTGATATGGCAGCACGAGCAAGTACAGGACGAGACTTGGGAGAGGGAGGTCGATGTACGATCGCAGTGGCCAGAGATGTTTGAGGTTTCTTCTTCTACACCGCCTTTCTAGGGAAATTCTAGGACAAATTTATATAAGGGGGGGAGTGTATAAGAACTCAGATATTCTTTCAGGTACGTTTTTCTTTTCTGGTTGTTTTTGAGAAAAGAAGAGTTTCTGGAAATTTCAGGAGTACACGCCATGTACTTTAAGTACACGCCATGAACCCGGTTTCCACTGGTGACCATGTGCTGGCCGTGTAATGGACGAGCACATGGCCATGTGTGGTGACTCAGAGACTGACTAAAGCAGAGCCCGGTAAAAGAAAGAACACGCCATGTACTTTTAAAATACATTCCGTTTACTTTTTTTTTGACTTCATTAAATGGACCAGGGTCGCGTCTAATGGAAAAAACCATATTCTTCTTTTCCTGTCTCATTTAGGAGAAACCGTATGACGCAAATCTTTGCCAAGCCCCTGACTCACCGTCCATTCTCCGATTTGACCTCCATAAGTTGCGTTGGAATCACATCAATGAGTTCTCCTTTCTTCTTGAACTTTATCTCTTGGTTTCTACTCTTTCACCTGATATCCTCAGTTGAAATTTTTTAATATTTTTGTAGATCTATAGCGTTATAGTGTGATTCAAGGCCTAAGGTTCACTTATATTGTAACGCCCCGACCCCAGTTACCTAGAGTCGGTGCATTATTGCGTAACATTGGCATGATCACAAAGATCAAGTCTCAAAAGACTGATTAGTATAGTAGCCTTGGAAACACTAGATACATTCATAAGTTTTACAATACATCATAAAGTAATACAAAACTAAAACAAAATCTTGTCTTCATATCCCCTCATATTATCCCTTCAGGTCATTCATAAAATACTTCTTCACATCCTGGAAAAATTAAAACATTGAAAGGGGTGAGCTCAGATGATCAGTAAGGATAACAATATAGACGAAGCTTTCATAAATAAACATAAACATTTAAGGCAATGTATAACTAAACCAAAGCCTTTTAAACATGAACTTCAGCATAATATAGAAAAAGTAAAATGGAATAATTCCATTTACTTATTCACATGGATATTCTACTGGTCGAATAATCAAATGCAATATCAATAACCACTTTCATAATGATAGAATTCATAATACCAGACTATCATAACCACGTAGCTAAGGCCTCGTGCCAAGACTACAAATAATATTTTGTCAAGGCCTCATTCCAAGACACTAGTTTGTCTCATGAGACCTTTCGATGCATCGATGAGCTATAGCGGGCTCCACCCATCACTTATTAAGTCCAATGCATTCCTCATATGAACAGGTTTGAACATATCATAAACCATAACATAATCATATCACATAAAACATGCATAAAGGAAACATAACATTTCCAAATTTCAATAACAAGATATCAATACAACACATTGATATAATAAAAACATTATCAAAACTATTTCAATACCAAAATAAAATAAAATTAAAACTTGGTATTTATTTTTCATTTTAAAAAAAGTTATGGCTTGTAGAGGAAGCCGAAACTCAAATAATGGTCACGACGGCGGAGAAGTCATTGTCGCCACATACGTATGACAATAAAAACATTCATTTTTGTCGTTTAGTAAAACACATCGTATAAAAATATTCCTTTTTAATAAACATAAAAGTCAAAGGGGTTTATACACCGTATAGAAGAAATTTTTGTATAAAACAAAATATGCCTCAATGAATAGAGATTGAGACGAAGTCCCTTACAAAGATCATTTTTTTTAAATAAAATAAATCTATTATATGTATTCAATATAAGTACACATAAATAAAGTACAAATACAAGATAGGACATAATAATATCATCATATAATTTGAAAGTAGGAGATTAACCCAAAGAATGGAAATTGGGTTAAGAAGTTCCCTTACCCCGTATCCGACTTGACTCGATCGTTCTTTAACCTCATGAATAATAAACTAGAGTTAATTTATACTTGATTAAGAGCCCTTTTAATGTTCATTTTTCCTTTTATATCACTTATTACCATGTTATGAACATTATGTAATTATTTAAGTTAATAACGGTTGTTTTGTCGATCTTTGGTACTTGAGTCAAAAACAAACTTCTTATAATTACAAGTTGTTGATGTGGTAAAATATCCATTATATCCAGAATTATATTCATTATTTAGATATCATATATATCATATATATCCATTATATACATTAATTTATAATATTACATAACATATATAGGTAAGAAATGAAATGCACCGTTCATGGAGACGGTAAGCCGTACGTACTCATAAACGCTACTTTCATTTATATTTCATATTTTAATGGAATGAAACATAATGATATAAAGTTATATTATAATTCCAGTATAATATCATATATAATATCACTTACTCCGTCCTTTATACATCCCACATATGGCATTAACGATTCAAATCACTTTGAGGGGGCGGTAGTCCGCACTTCCTCAAATGAAATTATCGCATTTGCACAACATGAAAAGTATAAAGATATGTTTTAAATGTAAAATACAGAATCATAGAGAGGACATAAATATAATATATATCATAAATAAATATATTTCCATCATAATGGCCACCATGAGAGGTGGTAGGATAATATAGAACAATCATCATTTCGTGAGGCAGTAATTCGCCATCCACGGAAACAGTATGTTCTTTAACCATTAGACGGAGGTTTGTTTAAGTGTATCTAGAATACATATCATAAAAACATACTAGTATATTGAAGATACTGGTGTTGTTACAAAAGAAATGAATAAAAAGAGTTTAGGGGGTTGGAGAAGCAAAATAAAACAAAAGAACATAAAAGAAGACATTACCTTAAAATCGGGTAACTCTTTTTGATTTGAGTCAAAGGCTTCCTTGGGAAGACTTATGACCAAAGTGAGGATTCTAGGAGTAAGAGAGGGAAGTTGAGAGAGTATTTAGCCACATTTTCATGAAAGATCGCTAACTTTAAAAATAGAAATGTTTTTAAACATGGATAAAACCATTTCTAATTTATCAATGTTTTTTTGAAAAATATCTCTAAATTTAAAATTATAATTTTTTTAAAATGTAGCTAATAAAATGTTGCTAAAATTTCCTTATTTTTTGGAAAACATGGCTAAAAAACATTGCTAAATTCAATTTTTTTTGTAGTAACACTAGCCTAATGTAGTGTCTAGATTATAAGTATGACTATTTCCTCCAAAAAAGGGTCTACTAGAGGATTCAACCAAGGAACATCTCTCACCGATTCCTCTCCTAGATTCTAAAGAGATCTTCTAGGAGGAATTATCTATTTAAACACAAATAGAAACATTAAATTATCTTAGGAGAATATTTCTGAATCGAAGAATGAACTTCAAGAATATATATTAAATCCCTTAAAAAATTATAATTTAGGGAATCTAAAAAATCAATGAATGGGATAAAATATCAGTAAAAACCAGTAGAATATAAATCAAAGGTTCATCTAAATAAACCCCAACATTAGGTTTATTTAAATAACCCTAAAACCAAGATAAAAGCTTGATGAAAATCCTTGACCACCCATGGTAACTTGAGATCATATGTTTATGTGAATTGTATAGGCCCCCTTCTTTTCTTAATTCCCAAATTTGAATGATCCTACTCTATTCTACCAATACCCTCAAGCCAGACCTAGGAAATTTCATCACACTTATGGTTGGGTATGGCTCTGATAAATTTTTTTAATGAATCAACCTGGTTCGACCTAACACGTCACTCGAATTAGCCCGCCATAAGGCTCAAAGTGTATTCCCGATTAGTATGGGATATGAACAATCACCTAGGTATCAACAAAGTAAATAAATGGAATTATTTAACCTTAAATATCACCAAGAAATTTCTCATGAACCAAGGGAAATATATATAAAAATATAAATCCAAAACAAAGTATAAAGAGGAAGTCTAAAAAAACATGATACAAAACATGACAAAATACCAATGGTCGGAAACACATGACAAACCATGATCCACAATTATATCTATATGTGAATGTCGATCACCACCATCCCAAACCACCAGAAGATGATACCAACGAAGAGGAGTCTCCAAGATACATGACACCTTTTCCTTTACCTATGTCCTAAACAACCAAGTCTATATATGCCCAAAGGAATATGTTGGGTGTGAGGAAATTCCCAATAGGATACCACCATGAATCTATAAAATGTATTTAACCATGAAACCATTAGTTCTACCTTTTAAAAAAAATCATATTTTTAAAGTAGATTGCATGGAATCACATTTTTATAAGACAACCCTTTGATTTTTCCCTTTTAAAAATAATCCAAATCAAAAACCTTAAGAACATGGAGGTAAAGCATGTTTGATTAAATAAAGGAAAATAACAAATAAATCCATGCATGAGAAAATAAGTGGTAAGGTAAAGCACATTAATCCATGTAATTTTTACTAAAAATGTGCAAGTGGTCCACTAGAAGGGGTCTACGATACCGGGACATCTAAGGTCTCTATTCGACATAGTGAATCCTAGGTCTCTATAAAGACACATATCCAAATTTCTTCTCCAAGTTATAGAGTTTACCATTTTGTGTAAGAGAATCCATTCCCAAAATGTTCAATTTTTATTTGCGGAATTTTTTCAAACACTTAAAGTTTATAAAACCCATTTTCAAAGAAAATATCATTTAAAAATGTTTCTATTTCCACCAAAGTCTAAGTAAAATAATTTATTTCAATTTATCCCTCAACAACATCAAACCAATCTTTTTATTTTTCCAAAATAAAATAATTTCACAAGAACATTCAAGTTTCCATGAGAATGACACCATTGGATAGAGACACCTACCTCACAAATGGGGGAAATGTCAATGCCTTCAAATATGGTGAAGGGAAATGAAGAGATCCAGTACTCACAAGACTATTTGTACAAATAACATCATAAATATCCTATAAAATCTTTTATACTTGGAATAAAAAACCCAATTGGGTTCTAATAGATCAAGGAGAAAATAGATCAAGGATATATCTAGAGAGAATAGGAGAAATCGGAAGGAAATATGAATGTACCTTGATGGGATCCACCCAAATCTATCAAGAATCACCAAAGAATCAACGATAGATTCCCAATGATCATCATAGAGGGAATTATTTGAGCTAATAATGGATTATGAGGATATTAGAATTAAAAATGAACAAGGTTATCATGGTAATTTTCCATTTTAAGATGTTCAGTTCGGGTCACATGGTTAGGTCACACAATTAGAGAAAGCATGCACTAAACATAGGATAACCACTATCCCTTGAAAATCAAGAGAATATAGTTTCCTTGGAATAGACACATGGATAGAAAAACTATGCGCAAGATGTACGACAACCTCTGGAATAAACCCATCCTCTCACATGGTTTTATTGGTGACTCTCACGGTTAGAAAAACCATGAAAATCATCACTAGGACCCACAGATCCATATCTCATGGTTACCACATGGCTACTCCAAACCATAAGTAGACCATGAACTTGGTTTATTTTCTCCAAAACTTATATTTTTTGATACATGGATCCTAAAAACATTTAAAACCCAAAAGGATAAAAATCAATCTAAAAAATAAACATACCTGTGATCTAAAGGGCATTATAAGTTGTGCCTATGACTTTGAATCAACCTTGTAAGACTCAATGAGCTCATATACGGATTTATCTCGACCATCAAATACCACTTTCCTATATAGTCACATAAGAAATTACCCTACACTATAATACTTCTAAAGAATTGTAAGAGTTTCACCACACACATGAATTTAGTCATTTCTATGAATTTTTATCACAGATTCATTTGATCTTTCTTCACATTTTTGAATTTTAAACCCAGAGTGTATGACTTTGGATCCCATTTAAGAACCTCCCAGTTATCACGTATGACTTTTGTAATTCATATGACTTTGATACTTTACCAAAATTTTGAATATCAGGGAGTTAATTATTAAATTCCCCATTTAAATGGGTTTCGACCTAAAATAAAAAAATGTTTCCCTTGTATTATTAAATTGGGTATGAATTATCCTGAGCTTCCATGCATCCATCATCCACTAATATGAAGAAGGGGATGATCATGATAAGGGAGTTTGAGGCTATTAATATTTGAGATTTTCCCAACTAATGGAATCTAGAACATCTTCCCATACACATGGAATTCGTTGAAGAGATGCGAGCTAAGAACTGAAACCGGGGAGGAAGTTAGAAGAACATGAATCAATCAAGAGAGAAAATAAATATCATGCTGATCACATGAGAGATAAAGATTTTTAAGCCTATAAAGGACACATATAATTATACTATTCACATAAAGAGTCAAATTTTTTTCACTATGAAGAGGGGTTTCTACTGATCGCATGATTGAGATATTATTGTTTTTTATAGATTTTTATTTATTTCTTTTTCTTAAATATCTCCAATGATGGCCCACTAAATCCTTAGTGATCAATCCTATGAGAATCTACTCATTCACCTATTAATGAATTATTCTCTTGAATTTTAAATTTCTTCTTCTAATTTTCTCTGATAGATCTTGATTGCCTTGGATAATAGGAGGTTTTTATTTTTCTTTGTATTTAAATTCTTCTTCTCATATTCTTGGTTTTACACTTACAAGACACCTAAATCCTATTTAATTCCCATATGATGGAGGGTGATGAGTTTATTCTGGAGTGATTTTAGGTATCTAATCACTTTAATAGGAAAGGATATATAATATAATGATTATTTTCCTTCTCCATTCAAGAAAAAAACACCAGGGAGGGTAATTAGTTGAGTTTTATTTTAATTAGAGAATGAGATAGAGTTAGTTTGAATTATGATTTAACATGTAAGTGTGAGGGGACATCTATGTTTTGAACACCATATTTAAATACTAAATTCAAATAACAATTTTAATTTTTTTCTCAAACATAATTATTCACTATTTTCAACACACCTTGAACCCACACATCACAATAAAAACACATAAGCAAATACCCTCTTCTATAGAGACCCCAAATACCACTATTCACTACATTCACTTGGGTTCAATTTTTTTGGAGAAGATCATGAAAATAGGATCTATATCAATACCACATATCATTCATGTTCTTCCTTTACTCACAAGGATTAACCTTTTCCATACGAGCCTTAATATACTTTAAGTATATATTACTGACTCCCCTTTAATTCCCTCATCTCTCTAGCTGTAAATTCGAAATAATATTCAATTCAAGGACACCAGTTATTGGTAATGATACCTCATTTGTAATAACTTTTTAGTATCCTATAAAAAATTAAGTTTATACCACTTATTAGTATACAAATAGATATACATAAAAATTTATGCATCCTGATACCTTCTCCTTTTGAGCTATTATATTCTTATTAGTGGTTTGATATAATTAAATATTCTTCCTGATATCAATTTTTGATCAGCAGTGGTATCCTGATACCAATGGTTATATCATATAATACTTATACACTTCTATAATTCTATATTATGCCCTTTATTTCTCCATTCTAGGTTCAGTATTGAAACTCAAATTCATTATTTTTCACCACTTTTTGAGTCTTATTTGACCTTAACACCATTTGGGATTATAATTTAGGATTGATACAAAATATGAACTGAAATATTTCTGAATCCATATCTAAATGAATCCTATTTTAGCTCATCCACAGGAACATTTTTTTCTAGTATAGTAGATCCTCTTTCAGCGTAACAACCCCATGGATTGTATCTCCCCCAAAAGTTTACAAAACTTTGAACAATAAGTACAATATTTAATTATATAGGGAGAGAGATACCTCAAACATCTTCATGTAGAGAATCAGGGTTGGTCATGATGGACCAAACCTTTTCTTTTAGTTATCATCCATTCTCTTATAGTGTATCTTCTTTGTGTGATACAAATCATACAAATTTCATTAAAGATACTTTCTATGAGATTCTTCATCTTATTAGGAATTTGTTTCATATTCCATGTGATATTTATCACACTATTACATGTTTATTCTTTAGATGCACTGGTTTGGAATATTTATTTATGATTCTTCCCACATAGGAGGGCTCTTCCACTAAACTTCACTTATGGACTCATTTTATAATCTGTTAAACCACAAAGTTATGCTTTGTTCTTTTACTATTATATTTCTATAAGAATAACCTAATACTTATTTTCCTTAATGAATCTCTCTTTAAGTGCTCTTTATTCTTCCACACAACTAAAATAACTTCCTCCTCTTTATTTATCTTCAAAATATACTTTATTTCTTTCAAATAGGGCTGTAATGAGTGTATCATCATCAGTGATTATTGGACCTTTCATTGAGCTCCATAATTGTTTTCCAAGGTAATTAATATATTTTCTAGCTCAAAGTATTTTATTCCAATGTAAAACACCTCCTTATATGTTATAGGATTTGAGGATTTATTCATGAATTTTTCTCTCTCTTCATACTATAATGTATTTCCATATGTATATGTTTAGAACTTGTAAAACATATCCTATAGAATTCATACCTCATGTTTTCTCTTTTTTTTTGTGTTTTTAACTTGAACATTATTCTTCTACTAATGAGACCTTGGACTTTTACACACACACACACACACACACTCATAATGTGACCCAATCTTCCACAAAAATATCACTTTGTATCCATGTTTCATTGAGAGTCCTCTCTTTTAGTTTTAAAATATATCTTTATCTTACTAATAGATTTCTATTTTGGAACTTTTCTCACTCCAATTTATGAGGATGCTAAAGAGGGATGTTATAACTTCTCCTTTTTTGCTTTTATAATCTGAGCTTTGATTCATGATCCTTGATCTTATCACCTTTCACCATCAACTGGGCATCCATGTACTTCATCCTTGAGTTAGATTTAATTCTATATTTTCTCTAAGTTTTTTAATGAGAGGATAAATAATTCCTTAAATTCTTT
The DNA here is from genome assembly GCA_963277665.1 of Viscum album. Taxonomy (NCBI): domain Eukaryota; kingdom Viridiplantae; phylum Streptophyta; class Magnoliopsida; order Santalales; family Viscaceae; genus Viscum; species Viscum album. Next base: position 504,942,287 of record OY728119.1, read on the forward strand.
TTATATATCCATTTTATTTGTTATGTATGTTTTTTATGTTGATCAGTTTGATCCTTTATCTTTGTACCAATCTTATTTATGTTAAAATTTAAGGCCATATTCTCCTAAATCATTTATTTTATAGTGATATATCTTATATAAATTCATAGTTTAATTCATGTATAATCACTATTTGTTCTAGGTTCTCATATAGGGATTGGATCTCATCTTGGTTAATGCATGAATTACCTACAAATTAATAACTTTTGTAGTTGTCATTTCTTAATTAAATCAATTATTCTATAAATATCTATTATAAACTCTAAATTTTATGTTTTTTAAGGATCTTAAAAAATATTATTAGAACTAGATATAAAAATTGAATTAGAATTAAAAACCTTTATATGAGATTACTTCTTCCTGAGAGTCTTATTCATATTATTTTTCTTCTTGCATTTTTCTTTGGGGAAATATTCACTAGTGTTTTTTCACAAGATTATCATCATGAGTTGATTTTCAATATTCTCTAGAGGTAGGCTCAATAGTCTTCTTTACTTTCACTAGTTTTCCATATTTCATCTTTAATAATGTCCAAATATCAAAATAACAAGCATAATGAATGGTTTTATGGTATACCTCATTGGATATACCTCTATAGATAATTATTTGTGTCTTCACATCATGAACTCATACACTATGCTTCTTCAAGTCAACATCACATTGAATATAATCAATTATCTCTTCACCATAATCTTATGGAAACATAAAAATATACTTTTTATAGCCATAAGAATAAATCCCATTAAATAATGGTGTCTTAATCATATAATCCATGAGTGTAAAAAATCCAAAAATATAATTTGAGGTTGAACAACAATACAAATTTTTTTGGCTATGATACCAATTTTTGAAACCTAATACACCCTGTGGTGGATCAGGGTGTTACCCAATTTAATATTTTATTTCTCTATATTATATTTCTATTAGGATTTGGTTACCATGTTTGTAAGAATTATGTTCAACCTATTTCTTGATTACTCTTCTACTCAACCTCAATGAATGATAAATAGATATAAAAGTAAGTAATGAACATGGAATAAATGGACTTTACTTGGTTCACCACCAAGGGATAGTTTAAAGAGAATACACATAATACTGTTACAGTATACTAGAATCCACTACTTCACTAGTTTGGTGGATATAGTTTGTTTATTATAAATCTACATTAAGGAGAACTTCCTTACAATTTTTTAGTTCAGTATATCCTCACCCAAGGTGTATAGATATCAGAATATCTTTAAAATTTTATAGACATGTAGGTGTCTCCATTTTCATCAATAAAATCATATATTTTTTCATCTTTATCTCTAGTCAGATGCATGGATAATCTTCTAAATTCATTTCATTCTTATAAAAATTATATGAGAGTATCCCCATACAATGACAGATTACTCTATGTATTCTTCCAATCAAAACAACAACAAATATTTCTATGAATGAGGATAATTACACAAAAGAGTTATCCTATTACACTCTTCTGGAATCACTATATGTAGTAGTGGTAATCCTCCTTCATTCAATCCTTCTTCACTTAAATTGAACCAAATATGTTCATCGTAATTTTTCTATGAATTGTCTCCTCTTTCTATAGAATCAAATATGAAAATGAATACATGACCTCCTCAACCCCTTTCAAAAACATATCTTCAATTACAATCTTCTTCTCTTATTCATTAACTCATGGATATTTTGATAATGGTAGTTGATTCTCTCTCTATTACCTTATTTCTTACTCTTTTTCTCTTTTAATAGAAACACATAATATCCATGTTAGATATTTTTCATTATTTTGAATATGAAATACTCATATAATATCATTCTCAAGAAATTTATCATTTAAGATCTTTTTAATCTCAATCCTTAATGTTTGATAATTTTACATAACATATTTCTGATATTAAATATGGAAACACTAAAAAATACTCTTCTATTTTATATCCATATAATTTTCCTAGTCTCCCACAAATATCATGGTCTTCATTGTGCCAAAAAATACATAGGATTATTTATTCAAGTTTGTCTAAATTATCAATCATATTTTATGATTAATAATGAAAATTTTAATCCACATGGTACTATGATGTGGAACTCTACTCACAGTGAAATTACATATTGAACTCCAAAACTTACTTTGGATTCTGTCTCTACAGTCATATTCATGATGTGGATTTCTCATTAATGATGCATAACAAATTCAACTACATTATTTATCATTGAAACTAGTATCTTGAATCATGATTATAACCCCAATCATTATATTTGAAACATTAATGAATAACACAACATAATCAAAGTTAAATCTATTCTTCAGAATCTATCATTCTACAAATTTCATATTCTTTTCAAACTATGAAACCTTGTGTATTGTTTAGGGTTTTTCCCTAGAATAGTTTCTAAAAAACTCAGTAGAAAACTTACACATTATTATGAAAATCCTTACATTATGTGTAAGGTTTCTCCCTTTTACTCTTTCTGCCTCTCTAAATAAACTTACACAACAAATCCAAAAACTTTGAAATCACTATGGTATTTATGCATTTTCTACTTTACTAAGAATTTAGGGATAAGTATTTTACAAAAAATTTGGACAATATTATGTACCAAATTAAAAATACTTAAATATATATAACGATCCAACACTTAGTCAATTTTAAGAGATCTCCAAAAAATACCTTATGTATCATGTAAGTTATATTACTATATAATTCTTTCAATGATATTTTCAATAAATTACTTTTGTATGCACAAAATGATACATATTGCCGATAGTTCCATTCCTTTTCTAAGTTTATTAGGTTTCCCAACTTATATTATATATTCAATACAAATTTATTACATATCAAAAATATGTTATATATACTGAGAAACCTCAAAGACTACCAATTCTACCATTTACAAATATATTACATATTTGAGTTAGGTGTTTGAAAATCCTTACACTGGCCCTTCCTTTATTAAAACCTTATCAAACTCTAGGGGAAAAAACTTATAAATCTCTACAATAATGTTATAAACATAGGGAGACTTCTATCCTTGGATAAATTTTTATTCTCTATGTTCTCCAAAAACGTATGCATTCAAGGAATCCAAGACTTAACCATTTCCACCTCTAAATGAAAAACCTTAGATATAAAAATAATGTCATCACCTTTACTTAATTTATAAAAACTAAAAACCTTGTGTTCCAAGAACTTTTCCAAATTAACAAAAGATAATTATAAAACTACTTTAAATAATTCAAGTACAATCAAGAATACTCAAAATCCTGTTAGATCAAAATTATGTCAAATTCCATGTAAAAATTTTATATGGGTCATCTAATTATACCAATATCATCTTAAGGACTTAAGTGATGGACTTATAAGCTAATTTAAAACTATAAAATATATTTTAATTCTCAATAATTAAATTCTATACCCCTCTTGAATAACATCTATAACTTACTTTATTTAGTTCCTCATGTTGGTGCCCCCCAAGTCCATGACCAAATATGAAATGGATAACTTCAAGATCCATTTTTATATATAAAATAGCCATGTTACAATTAATACCATCATCCTGACATCTATTGTATTTATCCAACCAATCACAATATATTTTCAACACTACTTCCAAACATCCAATAAATATTGTCAAAAAGCCAAATAAATAACCTATGGGTTTCAATATGATCTATCACAATAAGATATACAAGGCAACATTCAATTCTAGATCTATATTAGCTTCTCTATCATCTCCTACCAATAGTATATAGTCACTAATGTTACTAACTCATGGCACAGAGGTAAAAAATGCTTTTAACCAAACCTATTCTCAAAAATTCATGGGAAATCTCCATTGGTATATTTATATTGAAAATTTTTACACCCATTATCGAAGATAACCCGGTTTTGTTATCATTTATCCTTTTTGAAATCTATATATTATCACATCAATAAGAAATACCAGCATCCTCAAAATAACCAGCCCATACCACTACCCATCAGGTGGCTCAATCCTCCAAAATCCCATGTGTATGTTTCTGACCGTTCATATGACCTTTCTCTATTATACCCCTAGATAAAATCTTCCAAAAATAAAGTGTCCAAAACCTAAAAACTCTAGAGAAAAATTCCTCCTCCATCACATCAAAAAAGAGTTTCCATGTAAGGGGAATGACCATAATGATCTTCCAAACACACCATATCAAGGGCCATGCTTGTAAGAAACCAGATCTTTTTTCATGTATGTTTTTATTTTCTAGTTGTTTTTGAGAAAATAGGAGTTTCTTGAAATTTCATGAGTACACGCCGTGTACCCGGTTTCCGCTGGTGACCATGTGCTGGCCGTGTAATGGCCAAGCACATGGCTGTGTGTAGTGACCTAGAGACCACCTAAAGTGGGGCCCAGTAAAGGCTAGTACACACCATGTACTTTTAAAATACACCCAATGTATTTTATTTTTATTTCATTAAACAGATCGGGGCCACGTCTGATGGACATAACCATCTTCTTATTTTCCCATCTCATCCAGGAGCGACCGTACATCACGAATCTTCGCTGAGCCCCTGAATTTCCATCCGTTCTCCAATTCGACCTCTGTCGGTTGCATTGGAATCACATCGGTGATTTCTCATTTCTTCTTGAACTTTATCTCTTGGTTTCTACTCATTCATGAGATATCCTCAGTTTAACGTTTTTATCGTTTTTGAAGATCTACGACGTTCTAGGGTTATTCAAGGCTTGAGGTTCATGTATATCATTTTTACAATACCAAGGTAGGTGGTTTTTTCCTTTTCATAGATAGTCTATGAATTTTATGTACAAAAGTGCCCAATACCCAAGAACGGGGTATTGCGTTTTTCTGTTTTTCAGCCTTATTATTGACTGATATGCCTTGTTTGTTTAGATAGAGGTCAATTTATTGTGAATAGGGTTAATTTTTCCATGATATGGATGTGTTTTCCATGTCTGGTTATTTTGACCATTTGGTATAGCTTCACTTGTTAGTATACTGCTTTAGTTTTCACTCCTAGTATTGTAGGATGGAGTGATTTTATCTGATCTGATGTAGAATGATTATATAAGTAGTTCTTGATATTTAATTTGGCTTCCATGTATCATTTTTTCATGATTAACTTACAGAGGGATGTGGGAACCTGGTGTAGTAGACCATAGGGAGAATGGACGTTGAGGGATTCTCCAGAGTATCTGTTTTACTATTACGTTGCGAGACCATAGGGGGGCGAGGTGGATTTTGTGCTCACTCAGAGTGTATTTAGTTTCCTCGATATGGACCACAAGGGGGAATTGGACATTGAGTGATTCCTCAGAGTTCCTATTAGTTATCGACACAAGACTATATAGGGAATTGATGATGAATGCTTCCTCAGAGAGTCTTTTCTAAAGATGAACCAAATGGGTTAGACTGTGAGTACTTCCCAGAGGGTTTCTCCAGAGGGGTTAGGTTATGAGTACTTCCCAGAGGGTTACCTGTTTATTATTAACTGCTTACTTGATATATGAAAGTAGAATGAAATTGAAATGTAGGACTGTTTACTTTTGAGTACTTCCTTGTTTAATGATTTTTTTTTGCTTATTGCCTGCCATATATATTCACTGACTGTTAGACACATATCTTTGGGTAGTTGCCTACTTGGATTCTTCTCACACCCTATTTGGGTCATGATTTTGGGCCCAAAAAGATTATATTGTTATAGGTCTAGATAAGGTAAATCTCACTTCTACTTCAGGTACTTGACTACTTTGGAGATGGAGATCATGGGACCAAGCTGAGGCTTGTGATGATGTGGAGTTGTTTTCATACTTTTCCTTTTACTTTGGTTTAGTATTGTATTATAGTATTGTGACTTGTTTGGCTTCTTTCCTAGACATATGTATCATGCATCATATATATATGTGCTCAGTTGTTATTACTTCCAGTCTTCCACTGTTAACTATTGTATGGTATTATTGATGCTTATAGTGTTGTTATCTGTTTATTTCCGCTGCGTTACTCTGCCAATGAGGGAATAGTTCCCCCACTATCACACCCATGTCCCTCACTACTAGTTTTCAACCTCTGGCATTTGGTGAAATGTGCTCGAGGCCATGTGACCAACTTGGTATGGGGAACCTTTGGGCGGCTTCCAGAACTGGGACGTTACAAAATGGTATTATAATATTCTTTTCTTCTCAACTTACTGTTTGGAGCCTATAGAAATGGATAAAAAGGAATAGGTACTTGGTAATAAGCTGTGCCCAGGAGTAGCTAACCCATCTACAGGGAATAATCAATTTACCTTATATGTTATGATTTCTTTTCTTCTTTTGTAATTATTATAGTTGATTTGATTTCACCATTGGGTGATTCACATGTTTTTCACTATTATCATTGATATTATTGAGGTTCTATTTCTATTAAAACCCGATGAGATGAGGGTATTCCATCTCATGCATCATATAGGCACTTGATAGAGATCACATGTCATGCATTTTTTTGATTCCATTTAGGGTGCATTAGAGATTTCATGTTGTTGTGATTGAATTTGTGTTAGATATGCATGTTGTTGTGATAGATGCCTTGATAGAATACCTAATATTTGATAGGGTATTGCTAATATGTAAGTTTTAGTTGAATGAATGCAAAATTTTGGTTCTTGAGGTGTTATGGGCCCTCATGGACTGGAATTTGGTGGATCATTGCTCTGTTATGTTTATGTATAACATTTATAAGATGCCAAGCTTTGATTCTTAGGGATTATAGGCCCTCAGAGATCAGAATTTGGCACCTTAATGTTTGTTTCAGTGTTTTCTAGGTTCCAGAGTAGTTTTTGATGCTTACTATCCAGAAAAACCCAGAATACACGGCATGTAATGATGAATACACACCTTGTGTCCTTCTGTTCAGGAAGGAACTATTTTTCTTAATTACACACCGTGTACTGTATGTACACACCATGTAGTCTCTAACTGTGTCACTTGTTGTGTAGGAAGAGACACGAGGTTGGGAAATCCTTAGTGAGACATGTCGTGTACCGGATGTACATGATTTGTTTTACAGAACATGTGTCCACTTGTGTGACTGATGACACAGATGGATAACCATTAGGTTATACACGACGTGTCAAGATTGAACACGCCCTGTAGTATGACCCTTTTATCTGACCGTTTAACAAACAACACGGGGCAGTGAAAATCCTTCTAGTACACACCATGTCCATATGGAACACGCCGTGTAGAGTGAGCCGTGTAATTGGTTGTGTGAAAAATAACACGAGTCAGTGAATTTTGTCTAGTACATGTTGTGTCTGGCACTAACACACCATGTAGTCTCGTTATAGGGAAACTGTGTGGCTTAGCTGTGTAGAAGAACTCAGGCAGGGGAAGAGGATTCAAGTACACACCATGTGTTAGGACAACACACCATGTATATGGGGTGTTACATGACCTAGGTTGGAAAAATTACACACCCATGTGAAGTCTTAAGGGAACACGCCAGGTAGGAATTATATACACAGTGCATCCATGTTTTCAAAAACTTGAATGCTTTCTTTCTCTTGTTCCATTTTTACACTTCTAGTTTTATGTACTTGATAATATTGAGATAAGGTGTGCACTTGACCTTGTAGAGTCATGCCAACAAGATGTCCTCCATTTATGCGCGAGTTTTAGGGTAGTGATAAGACACCAGACATGGATGATAAGGGACTACCAATAGATCCTCCAGTTGTGCTAGTCTTGGAACCATATGTTATTCCATACATAGGTGCTGACGCACAGTTTCGAGAGGGCTTTATGAGGTTCATTCAGACCTTCCTAAGAGTATCGCCTCTTGCCCTGTTGATGGTAGAATTGATGCGGGTCTTTTAGCAGCAGCATCCTCCCACTTTTATAGGGGAAGGAGGACCTTAGGCTATAGATTCATGGCTAGAATCCATGATTTATATCTTTGAGCATTTGGAGACACCTCCATAGAGGAGGGTGAAGCTTGTTACGTACATGCTTCGGGATTCTTCCAAGAGATGGTGGGATGTGATCTCACAGGTGGGGCACCAACAGGTTATGGATTAGGATGAGTTCTAGCGTTCCTTCTATGATTACTTCTATTCGGAGACTTTGAGGGCCGATCGAGCCCAAGAGTTCATGAGTCTGGAGCATGGTACTCTTTCAGTTATGGAGTATTCATGTCGCTTCATAGAGTTGCAAATATTTGCACCCATCCCAGGAGGTGATGAGTTATTTCTGGAGAGAAAGTTTGAGGATGGTCTTAGGTATGACATCCAATCTTAGGTGAACATATTCAGGTTGACTTCCATCACTTATATTGTCAACTAGGCGCTGATCACAGAGCACAATATGAGGGATTCTGGAGTTGTGATCTAGGGAGGCTTGACATATAGAGTTAGTACCCCTCCTACTGAAAGCAGGAAGCACCGTAGGGAGTCTATAAACGGGGATACAAGGAAGAGGGACATGTCTTCTGGTATCCTGGTGGTGTGTTACCAGTGTGGGAAGGTTGGGAATATGAGGCCACATTTCCCAAGAGACCCTGTGGAGTACCGATCTTGCTGCAAGATGGGTCATATTTAGTTCTTCTGTCAGTTCTTTCCACCAGCAGCTGGTGATAGGAGTTCTTCTATGACTCTGCGTTCAAGATCAGAACCACCAGTTTCCCATCATATAGGGAACTAGAGTTCTTCCGTCCAATCAGACCGAGGTGGAGGTCATGATCGTGGTACCCAGTTGTCGGGCTTTCAGCAACAAGAGGGTGGATTAGCTCAGGGTGGTCAGGCGGGGTCATAGGGCCCCAATACATGCTAGGATTTTGTAGTGGAGTAGACCCATTAGAAGCAGGATCCCGAACCCTCTACATTTTGAGGTACAATCCTAGTTTCCTCAGTTTTAGCTTCTACTCTTTTTGATACAAGGGATTCCCATAGTTTCATATCTTTTGCTGTTGTGGAGAGCCTTGAGCTCTTTATCTTTTCTTCTTCAAATATATTGATGTTAGACACTCTTTTGGGGACAAGAACGGATAGTCTACATTGGTACAAGGAGTTCCCTCTTGAGGTTGGTGTGTGTCACCTCTTTTGGGACCTCTATGTCTTAGAGATGAAAAGCTATGATGTCATCCTCAGAATGGGATGGTTAGTTACCTTCCAGGATGTTGTCGATTGCTATCACTGTAGGGTGAGTTTTACATCACTAGAGGGGAAATCGTTTCTTCATAAGGGAGAGTGGGATGTCCCAGCGAGAAGAGCAGGACCCAATCATCATGGGTTGGGAGAAGTTATAGCCCAGATTACTAGTCTATATCTGGATGACTAGGGGACTTCACAATTGGACTTTCCTCCAGTGGTCGATCATTTCAAGGATGTCTTTCTAGAGGACTTTTCAGGTTTTCATCCATAGTGAGAGGTAGACTTTTCGATTGAGATTGTGCCAAGAGCAGCACCAGTGTCCATTCCTCCTTATAGGATGGCTATACCAGAGTTATAAGATCTCAAGAAGTAGTTGGAGGAGTTGTAGGAAAAGGGTTTCATCTAACCTAGTACTTATCCTTGGGGTTTCACCTATCCTGTTTGTAAAGAAGGCGGATGGTACCCTTCTACTTTGTGTGGATTATCAGAAGCTGAACTAGTTGACGGTCAAGAACTGATATCCCTTGCTAAGGATTGATGATCTATTTGATCATCTTCGAGGAGACTGGGTGTTCTCGAAGATTGACTTGAGATTAGTTTACCATTAGTTGCGCGTTAGACCATCTGATATACATCTTATATAATTTTGGAGTAGGTATGGTCTATACGAGTTTGCGGTTATGCTATTTGGTCTCACGAACACATCGACAATTTTCATGGTACAGATGAACCGAGTGTTCCATCCATACTTGGATTCTTTCATGGTAGTCTTCATGGAAAATATCTTGGTGTACTCTCACAATCTACACGACCATGCTACACATCTTGAGATCGTTCTAAGTACACTGAGAGAGCATTAGTTATATGCTAATCTCTCAAAATTCCACTTTTGGATGAATCAAATTCACTTCTTGGGTCATGTTATCTCAGAAAAAAGAGTTTCAGTAGACCCAGAGAAGGAGAATACAGTAGTTTTATAGGATCATACAAAGAACTTCTTTACGGTGCAGAGTTTTCGATGGATGGATAGTTACTACAGACATTTCATATAGGAATTTTCACACTTAGAAGCACCACTAATGGGTCTGACTAAGAAGGGTGTGAGGTACTTGTGGTCAGATTCTTGTGAGTCAGCCTTTCAGGAGTTGAAAGGGAGGTTTATTTCTGCACCAATACTAGGTTTTCCAGAGCCTAGAAAGATCTATACTATGTACTGTGATGAATCAGGTATCGGGATGGGAGCAGTGCTTATGCAGGGAGAAGGAGTCATTGCATATGGGTCTTGGTAGTTGAGGCCACATGAGAGGAATTACCTGACTCACGATCTCGAGCTGGCTGTAATTGTTCATGCTTTATGTTGTTGGAGACATTACCTATTGGGAGAGCATTTTGTGGTTTTCACCAACCATAAAAGTCTCAAGTATATCTTCACTCAACACGATATGAATCCGAGATAGCAAAGGTGGATTGAGTACCTTTAGTCCTTTGACTTTGATCTTTCCTACATGCCTGGGAAATGAAACGCAGTAGATGATGATTTGAGTAGGAGGATTTAGATATACGCAGTTCTGGAGGCCAGCAACGAGTGGCAGCTTATGGCTCTATTCTCTGAGATGAATTTGGAGGTGCACGTCAGACATGGGTAGACAGTTCTGTATTTTGTAGTTGTTACCTCTACTATACTGAGTATGAATGTGGAAGATATTAGATACTGAAGTCCTAGTCCTACGGGAGAGTTTGTCAGGAGAAGACCCTATTCCTGGTTGGACCATAGACAAGGATGAGATCTTTCATTTTCATGGGTGCATGTGGGTGTCTGCAGACATTTTCGAGGAGACGACATCAGAATTTCATTCCTCGGTTTGGGAAGTTCATCCTGGTGTCACATAGATGTATTGATATCTACACCGTTATTATTGGTGTATAGGTATGAAGAGATATGCTTCTGGTTTTGTCATGAGGTGTTCTACCTATCAGCAGGTGAAGTCGGAGAATCAGTGACTACCGGGGATTTTGCAGAAGTTACCCATTCCTGAGTGGAAGTGGAATGATGTCATAATGGATTTTTTGACAGGTTTTAGGAGGTCACTTCAAGGGAATGATGCAGTTTGGGTTGTCATTGATAGACTCATGAAGGTTTCCCACTTCATGCTGATCAAGGATACCTTCAATGTTGATGAGCTGGGAAGGTTATACATCTGATATATTGTATGCTTACATGGAGTTCCACACTACATTGGTTCAGAAAAGGATGCACATTTTACTTCTCGAGTCTAGATGGGTTATAGAAGGCTTTGGGTACAAAGGTACTTTTGAGTACAGCTTACCACCCCCAGACAGATGGCTAGTCCAAGCGTATGATTCAGGTGCTTGAGGACATTCTTTGAGCATGCATCCTGGATTTTGGAGGTTCATGGGAGAATCAAATACCTCTTGTAAAGTTTTCCTACAATAATAGTTTTCATGAAACTATTTAGATGGAAGATTTTGAAGCTTTTATGGTAGGACATGCCGATCACCCTTATGCTGGCTGGAGGTAGGAGAGATAGCTATGTTGGGACTTCATCTTGTCCAGGAGACCACAGAGCAGATAGAGTTGATTTGGAAGAGGATTTCTACTAGACAGTCATTTCATAAGTCTTATGCTGATCAATGGGGATGACCTCTGGAGTTTGAGGTTGAAGATTAGGTTTTCCTACGTGTCACACCGATGTTGGGACACCAGAGGATTATGAGATAGGGTAAGCTTTCACCGAGATATGTCGGGTCATTTGAGGTTTTGGAGAGAGTCGGGATGGTTGCCTATCAGTTGCAGTTACCTCAGAGGTACCAAGCTATACACGATGTCTTTCACGTTTCTTAGCATCAATGTTACTTCTCAGACCCATATCATGTTTTTCAACCTGAATAGGTTGATATTGAGGTGGACACCTTGTTCGAGGAGTTTCCTATCCGGATTGTTGATCTAAGTGTGAAGGTTCTCTATGGCCGGTCTGTTCCTCTGGTACGAGTGATATGGCAACACAAGCAAGTACAGGACGAGACTTGGGAGAGGGAGGTCGATGTACGATCGCAGTGTCCAGAGATGTTTGAGGTTTCTTCTTTTACACCGCCTTGCTAGGAAAATTCTAGGACAAATTTATATAAGGGGGGGAGTGTATAAGAACTCAGATATTCTTTCAGGTACGTTTTTCTTTTCTGGTTGTTTTTGAGAAAAGAAGAGTTTCTGGAAATTTCAGGAGTACACGCCGTGTAATTTAAGTACACACCATGAACCCGGTTTCCACTGGTGACCATGTGCTGGCCGTGTAATGGCCAAGCACATGGCCATGTGTGGTGACTCAGAGACTGACTAAAGCAGAGCCCGGTAAAAGAAAGAACACGCCATGTACTTTTAAAATACATTCCGTTTACTTTTTTTGATTTCATTAAATGGATCAGGGTCGCGTCTAATGGAAAAAACCATCTTCTTCTTTTCCTGTCTCATCTAGGAGCAACCGTATGACTCAAATCTTTGCCAAGCCCCTGACTCGTCGTCCGTTCTCTGATTTGACCTCCATAAGTTGCGTTGGAATCACATCAATGAGTTCTCCTTTCTTCTTGAACTTCATCTCTTGATTTCTACTCTTTCACGTGATATCCTCAGTTGAATTGTTTTTAATATTTTTGTAGATCTATAGCGTTATAGTGTGATTCAAGGCCTAAGGTTCACTTATATTGTAACGCCCCGACCCCAGTTACCTAGAGTCGGTGCATTATTGCGTAACATTGGCATGATCACAAAGATCAAGTCTCGAAAGACTGATTAGTATAGTATCCTTGGAAACACTAGATACATTCATAAGTTTTACAATACATCATAAAGTAATACAAAACTAAAATAACATCTTGTCTTCATATCCCCTCATATTATCCCTTCAGGTCATTCATAAAATACTTCTTCACATCCTGGAAAAATTAAAACATTGAAAGGGGTGAGCTCAGATGATCAGTAAGGATAACAATATAGACGAAGGTTTCATAAATAAACATAAACATTTAAGGCAATGTATAACTAAACCAAAGCCTTTTAAACATGAACTTCAGCATAATATAGAAAAAGTAAAATGGAATAATTCCATTTACTTATTCACATGGATATTCTACTGGTCGAATAATCACATGCAATATCAATAACCACTTTCATAATGATAGAATTCATAATACCAGACTATCATAACCACGTAGCTAAGGCCTCGTTCCAAGACTACAAATAATATTTTGTCAAGGTCTCGTGCCAAGACACTAGTTTGTCTCATGAGACTTGTCGATGCATCGATGAGCTATAGCGGGCTCCACCCATCACTTATTAAGTCTAATTTATTCCTCATATGAACAGGTTTGAACATATCATAAACCATAACATAATCATATCACATAAAACATGCATAAAGGAAACATAACATTTCCAAATTTCAATCACAAGATATCAATACAACACATTGATATAATAAAAACATTATCAAAACCATTTCAATACCAAAATAAAATAAAATTAAAACTTGGTATTTATTTTTCATTTAAAAACAAGTTATGGCTTATAGAGGAAGCCGAAACTCAAATAATGGTCACGACGGCGGAGAAGTCATTGTCACCACATACGTATGACAATAAAAACATTCCTTTTTGTCGTTTAGTAAAACACATCGTATAAAAATATTCTTTTTTAATAAACATAAAAGTCAAAGGGGTTTATACACCATATAGAAGAAATTTTTGTATAAAACAAAATATGCCTCAATGAATAGAGATTGAGACGAAGTCCCTTACAAAGATCATTTTTTTTAAATAAAATAAATCTATTATATGTATTCAATATAAGTACACATAAATAAAGTACAAATACAAGATAAGACATAATAATATCATCATATAATTTGAAAGTAGGAGATTAACCCAAAGAATGGAAATTGGGTTAAGAAGTTCCCTTACCTCGTATCCGACTTGACTCGATCGTTCTTTAACCTCATGAATAATAAACTAGAGTTAATTTATACTTGATTAAGAGCCCTTTTAATGTTCATTTTTCCTTTTATATCACTTATTACCATGTTATGAACATTATGTAATTATTTAAGTTAATAACGGTTGTTTTGTCGATCTTTGGTACATGAGTCAAAAAAAAACTTCTTATAATTACAAGTTGTTCATGTGGTAAAATATCCATTATATCCAGAATTATATTCATGATTTAGATATCATATATATCATATATATCCATTATATACATTAATTTATAATATTACGTAACATTTATAGGTAAGAAATGAAATGCACCGTTCATGGAGACGGTAAGCCGTACGTACTCATGAACACTACTTTCATTTATATTTCATATTTTAATGGAATGAAACATAATGATATAAAGTTATATTATAATTCCAGTATAATATCATATATAATATCACTTACTCCGTCCTTTATACATCCCACATATGGCATTAACGATTCAAATCACTTTGAGGGGGCGGTAGTCCGCACTTCCTCAAATGAAATTATCGCATTTGCACAACATGCAAAGCATAAAGACATGTTTTAAATGTAAAATAAAGAATCATAGAGAGGAAATAAATATAATATATATCATAAATAAATATATTTCCATCATAATGGCCACCATGAGAGGTGGTAGGAGAATATAGAACAATCATCATTTCGTGAGGCAGTAATTCGCCATCCACGGAAACAGTATGTTCTTTAACCATTAGACGGAGGTGTGTTTAAGTGTATCTAGAATACAAATCATAAAAAAATAGTAGTATATTTAATATACTGGTGTTGTTACAAAAGAAATGAATAAAAAGAGTTTAGGGGGTTGGAGAAGCAAAATAAAACAAAAGAACATAAAAGAAGACATTACCTTAAAATCGGGTAACTCTTTTTGATTTGAGCCAAAGGCTTCCTTGGGAAGACTTATGACCAAAGTGAGGATTCTAGGAGTAAGAGAGGGAAGTTGAGAGAGTATTTGGGCAGAGGTTTTCCGAGCCAAATGTCTTGGAAGGTGTGAATAAGGTGGTAGTGGTGGGGGCCTTTTATAAGAGGAGAGGAGGGGCACTCTTGGAAAGTCATGAAATGTTACTTTATTATATAATGAGTTTCCAATTTTAAAGGTCCCACACTTATATATTTCGCGGATAAGGTGATAAGGGTTCGAAATATACCCATCCAATCGGTTTTTGACACTTGTAAGTCTTATATTTTACATTATAGTTTCATTTTATTTAAAAAGTTCATTAATGAGGTAATCGCTGCATCATCATGGTGTGATAAATAAATTTATTTATTTAATTCCAAAAAATTATAAACAAATTACCTTGATGTAGGAAATCTTTTTATCTTTCCAATGAATATTTATAGTCGAAAATTTAACTTATATAACCCCATGTAATAATTGTTTTAGTAAAACAACACATGTTTGTGTCGATTTTATTTTTACTTTAAATAAAAGGTTATTAATGTCATTTTCTTACCCAAGTGGCTCCATGAGGTCCCCAAGTTGACCCATGGATTGTCTTGGTCGTCCATGACTTATCCAATAGGGTTAGGACAAGTGTAAAGATATTTTCATATTTTTATAATATCATTTTTACCTTAAATTTCACTAATTACCTTTAATCGCAATTAATAAAACTTAAAAGTTACTATTCACCAAAAAATTATTTTAATCCTATTGAACCAGATTTTACTTCCTTATGACAACCATGTATGTAAGATTTTTGAAAATCAAATCATAGAAGTGGTAATGTTTCATTTACACGAAAAATTAGTTTTAAAACTACCACTTAGTGGTTTCACTATTCATCAAAAATTGAAATTTTTCAAAAAAATACAAAAAATTCACCCTAAGCTATAATTGATATTCTGAATTCAAAAATGGTTTCTATTTTAAAAATATTCCAAACATATAAGTTGCATTAATTAATTTTATAATTAATTCCTGTTGTCACAACAAATAGCGTGTTTTTAAGAAACAATATATATATCAAAAGATTGATAATTGTTTATGTCTAATTTCAAAGTGAAATTAATTATAATGACCACCATTGGATAAAATGGTAAAAATATATTCTAATTATACTTTAAAACAACTCAATAGTATATTTTATCACTATAAATTATTTTTATTAAAAAATTTGTTCTTAAATATTTTTTTTACTATTCATAGAAAATTGGATGTTCTCAGAAAATTACAAAAAAATAAAATTAGGATAATTTCGATATTCCGAATACAAAAATGAAGTCCATTTTGAATTATAAAATTAATATAATTTGAAAAAGTGGGTATTACTATTCATAATGGCTACTTTTATTGGTCGCGGTGAGTTAGAACTCGAGGTTGTGTATAACACACGCTGCTCTATTATTCAAAGAGAAGTGTACCATGGAAGATTGGGGTGTTACATTCTCCCCTCCTTCAATAAATTGTGTCCTCGCAATTTGAAATTTTTATTTGAAAATAAAAGGTTGAAAATAGAAAATACCTTTGTGGAAAACCCACATTGGAAATAGGGTTAATAAATATATAAATTTAAAAGAAATAAAGAGAAGTACAAAGGTCACCTGAGATAGCCCATACTAGGATTCTATGAAAATATGGATATGGAGGAGAAAAAAACCATCAAGTTCTGATGGAGAGTTGTAGAAAACAGAATTAGGAGAAAGTTTAACTACAAGAAAATCACAAACTTGTGATTGGTTAAACGATCATTGATTCCCCAGTAGGAAAAGTTAACTGAGAATGTTTTTTTTAAGTTACCTTTCGTAAAGTTGAGGAATTTATTTAAGATATTTACTAAGAACGTAAGGAAATATACATACTTGTCATGTAGAATTTTCATTCTTTAATAAATTTTACCACAAACCCATCTTTCACTCAAAAAGATAATAAAACTCAAAAATATTATATTTATCCTAATCGTACCAGGTTCAAAATATTAACACATAACATTTAGATTAGGAAAACTATTTTGTAATAACCAGGGACTTACTGTAATATAGTGGTAGGTAATAAAGGCCTGTCGCACTATGGTTGTGGGTTCGATTCCTGCAGCTTTGTCCGACGTGATGGGTTATCCCCCAACCTACAGGTTTTCCTTTTCCTAAAACTATAGTATTATAATATTCCAAAAATAATCTTCATAAATGTTTTAACCATAAACAATACTATCCAAAGTTCAACTTAATCCATTCCAACCTTTATAGTTATCCAAAATACATTTGTCCTGACTTTCTCTAAAAGGTCTCTAAATTCCAAAATCAATTCCTTAGATTCTCCAAAAGAGTAAAGATTTTATTATTGTCACATACTAAAAATATGATTACCTTCATCATATTAAAACCTTAATGAAAACAACAAGTACTTCAGCACAATCCTTATATATATCGCATTATTCTTATAACCAGAATATAATCCTTGAGTCCAAAAGCACCAATACATTAATTATTCCACTTCAACTATAGTAACAACATAATATTGGCCTTGATCCCTTGGCCTTTTCTGAGGTAAGTTTCCCTGACGCTTAGGAAATTAATTTTCATAATGCCCCATTTCCCTACAATTGTAGCATTCAACATTGATAGCCTCTTTCTTTCCCTTGCAATCACGATCCTGGTGACCTTTTTCTCCACATTTATAAAAAAATCCCATTCCTTTTAGGCAAGTACCGGGATGATTCTTCCAACAATTATCGCATAATGGAAAATCCTTCTTTCCCTTTTCCCCTTTATCTATCTCTTGCTCCACCGTTCTCTTCTTCTCTTGCTTTACTTTATTGTCATAAGATTTAGAGAATTCCTTTTCTGTTTTGATAGAACACGAGACTATATCTTCGTACGTTAAGAAAGATTGTGATACTAAATCTCGACGGAGAAATGGTTTTAACCCATCAAAGAAACGATCAATCTTACTTCTTTGTTTACGTATATAATCTGCAGCATGCCCCGCTAACCTTGTAAAGTTAGCCTCATACTTTGCGACATTATCATCCTCCTTCTGCCTCAGACTCAGAAATTTCCTTTCCATATCTGCTTGATGATCATGTGGAAAGTATTTTTCTAAGAAAATTTCCTTAAACTCCCTCCATTCCATACTTGATACTTCTTCATCTTCCTTTGTGTTTTGAATCAGTGACCACCATTGATCGACATCTCCAGTGAGGCGGTAAACTGCCATGAAAACCTTCTCCCTTTTGCTACTCCCCAAGGCGTGGAATATTTTCTATAAGGAGTTTATCCATGGATCAAATATTAATGGATTTGTACTCCCATTAAATGTTGGTGGTTTTTTCCTCATGAAGCGGTCTAACTTTGATCCTCCATGTTGCGGATCAGGGTGCTCCGTACGAGTAAGTTTATTATTCATAACCTGAGTGAGTTGTCCCAGTATGGTGATAAGTTAATCAGCACCAGTTGTATCACCAGCTCCACTATAATTATTTTGAGCAGGAGGGAAATCCCTACTTGGAGTGCGTGCATTGATACGGTTTCCATTTCTTCCAGTAGGCTCCATTTCTAAACAATGTCATAAACTAGATTAGTTTATGAATAAAAATACTTAATTCCATAATTTTAAAACACTTAACATAAATTGAACAGTTTATGGATATAATTCATAATCATAAAAATGTTTTCTTTCAGGAAGTATATAATCATAAACCCTTCATAGTGGTTTGTAAAGAAAATGAGAATTATCCTAAGCATATCCCCCGGGAGTGTCATATCCAATAGTACAGCAAGGCCCGTTGTCGTGCACCAGTTCCCGTTCGAGTCTAGCTCAAAGAGGTGTTTTCAGGTTTTACCCCTAGGTACATCTATGCCAGAGCCGCCTCTACCTGCTCGTATTCAGACAGGGATGTATTGCTCGTAAAACTCACAAAATCTCTATAATACCAAAATTATAGGAAGTTCTTCTATACTAGTCCTCAAAGTCTATCTTTGGGCTATGTGATCTAATCAGAGCTTATCTAAATCTAGCTTCTAAGGTTAGTAATAAACTGCCTCTGATACCAACTGTAACGCCCCGACCCCAGTTACCCAGAGTTGGTGCATTATTGCGTAACATTGGCATGATCGCAAAGATCAAGTCTTGAAAGACCGATTAGTTTAGTAGCCTTGGAAACACTATACATTCATGAGTTTTACATTACATCATAAAGTAATAAAAAACTACAACCACATCTTGTCTTCATATCCCCTCATATTATCCCTTAAGGTCATTCATAAAATACTTCTTCACAGCCTGGAAAAATTAAAACATTGAAAGGGGTGAGCTCAGATGCTCAGTAAGGATAACAATATAGCCGAAGCTTTCATAAATAAACATAAACATTTAAGGCAATGTATAACTAAACCAAATCCTTTTAAACATGAACTTCAGCATAATATGGAAAAAGTAAAATGGAATAATGCCATTTACTTATTCACATGGATATTCTACTGGTCTAATAATCACATGCAATATCATTAACCACTTTCATAATGATGGAATGCATAATGACAGACTATCATAACCACATATCCAAGGCCTCGTGCCAAGACTACAAATAATATTTTGTCAAGGCCTCGTTCCAAGACACTAGTTTGTCTCATGAGACTTGCCGATGCATCAAGGAGCTATAGCGGGCTCCACCTGTCACTTATTAAGTCCAATGAATTCCTCATATGAACAGGTTTGAACATATCATAAACCATAACATAATCATATCACATAAAAAATGCATAAAGGAAACATAACATTTCCACATTTCAATCACAAGATATCAATACAACACATTCATATAATAAAAACATTATCAAAACCATTTTCAATACCAAAATAAAAGAAAATTAAAACTTGGTATTTATTTTTCATTTAAAAAAAGTTATGGCTTGTAGAGGAAGCCGAAACTCAAATAATGGTCACGACGGTGGAGAAGACGTTGTCGCCACATACGTACGACAAGAAAAAAAATTCCTTTTTATTGTTTAGTAAAACTCATCGTATAAAAATATTCCTTTTGAAAAAATGTAAAAGTCAAAGGGGTATATACACCGTATAGAAGAAATTTGTGTATAAAACAAAATATGCCTCAATGAATGGAGATTGAGACGAAGTCCCTTACAAAGATCATTTTTTAAAAATAAAATAAATCTATTATGTGTATTAACTATAAGTACACATAAATAAAGTGAAAATACAAGATAGAAAATAATAATATCATGGTATAATTTGAAAGTAGGAGATTAACCCAAAGAATGGAAATTGGGTTAAGAAGTTCCCTTACCTCATATCCGACTTGACTCGATCGTTCTTTAAAATCCAGAATAATAAACTAGAGTTAATTTATACTTGCTTAAGAGACTTGTTCATTTTCCTTTTATATCACTTATTACCATGTTATGAACATTATGTAATTATTTAAGTTAATAACGGTTGTTTTGCCGATCTTTGGTACTTGAGTCAAAAATAAACTTCTTATAATTACAAGTTGTTCATGTGGTAAAATATCCATTATATCCAGAATTATATTCATGATGTCGATTTCATATATATCATATATATCCATTATATACATTCATTCATAATATTACGTAACATTTAGAGGTAAGAAACGAAATGCACTGTTCATGGAGACGGTAAGCCGTACGTACGCATGAACGCTACTTTCATTTCTATTTCGTATTTTAATGGAATGAAACATAATGATATAAAGTTATATTATAATTATAGTATAATATCAAATATAATATCACTTACTCTATCCTTTATACGTCCCATATATGGCATTAACGATTCAAATCACTTTGAGGGGGCGGTAGTCCGCACTTCCTCAAATGAAATTATCGCATTTGCACAACATGCAAAGCATAAAGATATTTTTTAAATGTAAAATACAGAAGAATATAGAGGAAATAAATATAATATATATCATAAATAAATATAGTTCCATCATAATTGCCACCATGAGAGGTAGTAGGAGAAGATAGAACAATCATCGTTTCGTGAGGCAGTAATTCGCCATCCACAGAAACAGTATGTTCTTTAACCATTAGACGGAGGTGTGTTTAAGTGTATCTCAAATACTTATCATAACAAAATCCTAGTATATTTAATATACGGGTTTTGTTACAAAATAAAGGAATAAAAAGAGTTTAGGGGGTTGGAGAATAAAAATAAAACAAAAGAACATAAAAGAAGACATTACCTTAAAATCGGGTAACTCTTTTTGATTTGAGACAAAGGCTTCATTGGGAAGACTTATGCCCAAATTGAGGATTCTAGGAGTAAGAGAGGGAAGTTGAGAGAGTATTTGGGTAGAGTGTTTCCGAGGAAAATGGCTTGTAAGCTGTGAATAAGGTGGTAGTGGTGGTGGCCTTTTATAAGAGGAGAGGAGGGGCACTCTTGGAAAGTCATGAAATGTTACTTTATTATATAATGAGTTTCAGATTTTAAAGGTCCCAAACTTATATATTTATAGGATAATGTGATAAGGGGTCGAAATATACCCATCCAATAGGTTTTCGACAAGTTTAAGTCTTATAGTTTACATTATCTTTTCATTTTATTTAAAAAGTTCATTAATGAGGTAATCGCTACATCATCATGGTGTGATAAATAAATTTATTTATTTAATTCCAAAAAATTATAAAAAAATTACCATGATGTAGGAAATATTTTTAGATTTCCAATGAATATTTATAGTCAAAAAGTTAACTTATATAACCCCATGTAATAATTGTTTTAGTAAAACAATACATGTTTGTGTCGATTTTATTTTTACTTTAAATAAAAAGTTATTAATGTCATTTTCTTACCCAAGTGGCTCCATGGGGTCCCCAAGTTGACCCATGGATTTTCTTGTCCGGAAATGACTCATCGAATAGGGGTAGGAAAAGTGTCAAGATATTTTCATATTTTTATAATATCATTTTTACCTTAAATTTCACTAATTACCTTTAATCGCGATTAATAAAACTTAAAAGTTACTATTCACCAAAAAATTATTTTAATCCCATTGAACCAAATTTTACTTCCTAATGAAAACCATGTATGTCAGATTTTTGAAAATCAAATCACAGAATTGGTAATGTTTCATTTACACGAAAAATTAGTTTTTAAACTACCACTTAGTGGTTTCACTATTCATCAAAAATTGAAGTTTTTCAGAAAAAATACCAAAAATTCACCCTAATATATAATTGATATTCTGAATTAAAAAATGGTGACTATATTACAAAATTCCAAACATATAAGTTGCATTAATTAATTTTATAATTAATTCCCGCTGTCACAACAAATAGCGTGTTTTTAAGAAACTATATATATATATCCAAAGATTGACAATTGTTTATGTCTAATTTCAAAGTGAAATTAATTATAATGACCACCATTGGTTAAAATGGTAAAAATATATTCTAATTATACTTGAAAACCACACAATAGTATAATTTATCACTATAAATTATTTTGATTAAAAAAGTTGTTCTTAAGTATTTTTTTTACTATTCATAGAAAATTGGAAGTTCTCAGAAAATTACAAAAAATTAATCTTAGGATAATTTTGATATTCCGAATACAAAAATGAGGTCCATTTTGAAATATAAAAATAATATAATTTCAAAAACTATGTATTACTATTCATAATGGGTACTTTTATTGGTCGTAGTGAGTTAGAACTCGATGTTGCGTACAACACACACTGCTCTATTATTCAAGGAGAAGCATAGCATGGAAGCTTGGGGTGTTACATTTATCGTCCGTACAATGCTGAGGTAGGTGGTTTGTTCCTTTCCGTAGATAGTCTTTGAATTTTATGTGCACAAGTGCCTAATACCCAAGAACGGGGTATTACATGTTTGTGGTTTTTAGCCTTGTTATTGCCTGTCATGCCTTGTTTGTTTGGATAGAGGTCAATTTCTTGTGAATATGGTGAAATTTTCCATTCAATGGATGTGTTGCCCACGTTTTCTTGTTTTGAACATTTGGTCTAGCTTCGCTTGTTAAGCTGCTTCTTTGCTTTCTATGCCTAGTATTGTAGGATGGAGTGATTTTATCTGATATGTTGTAGACTGATTAGCCAAGTAGTTCTTGAGGTTTACTTTGGATTCCATGCATCATTTTCAAATGATTGACTTACACAGGGCTGTGTGAACCTGATGTAGTAGAACATAGGGAGAATGGACTTTGAGGGCTTCTCCAGAGTGTCTATTTTACTGTTATGTTGCGAGACCATATGTAGGATGGAATTTGTGCTCCCTCAGAGTGTCTGTAGTTTCCTAGATATGGGACACAGAGGGAATTGGACACTGAGTGCTTCCTTAGAGTGCCTATTAGTTACCGATACGAGACCATAGGGGGAATTGCCGATGAGTTCTTCCTCAGAGAGTCTTTGCTAAAGCTGAACCAAAGGGTTTAGACTGTGAGTACTTCCCAAAGGGTTGCATGTGTTGTTTGGTTGAACCAGAGGGGTTAGGATGTGAGTACTTCCCAGAGGGTTACCTGTTTGTGATTAACTGCTTACTTGATATATGAAAGTTGAATGAAATTAAACTGTAGGACTGTTTACTTTTGTGTACTTTCTTGTTTACTGCTTATTTTTCTTATTGCTTTCCATATATATTCATTGACTGTTAGGCACAAATCTTTGGGTGGTTACCTACTGGGATTCGTCTCACACCCTATTTGGGTCATGCTTTTGGGCCCAAACAGATTATATTTTTGCAGATATAGATAAGGTAAAACACCCATCTACTTCAGGTACTTGACTGCTTTGGAGATAGAGAGCATGAGACCAAGATGAGGATTGTGATGCCGTGGTATTGTTTTCTTTCTTTTACTTGTAAATTAGTTTAGTTTTTTATTCCATCATTGTGACTTGTTTGGCTACTTTCCTAGACATATGTATCATGCATCATATATATATGTGTTTCACACGGAATTCGGGGATGACCTCCTGTATGGGAGATTCAAACGTTCCGATCGGTTTCTAGCGGGTTTGTTCATAGAACCGGAAACATCCAATGATTCTACATCCGTTTGGACCTACTTTCCAAAGGTAGGCGCTCATTAGCTTGTGGACTGATGAGGCTTAGGAATTTGCATTGGTCGAGAGGATGGGAGTTCGGACTCATCACACCTTTTTGAGGGGAATTATTGTCTACTCTGGGACTCTCTTTATAGATTTAAGTTATGTTCGTGAATCCTTATTACATTACCAAGTATAAAATGAGATTTCCTTTAGTTTTAACAATCAATGATTAAATATGTAAGAAATTTATAGAATCTTTTATATGTATTCGAGGTTCTTCATCAATAGAGAATCATCTGTATCTATTTAGAGATTCTTGGTCAATGGTATCCTTCAAAACATTTATATAAAAGTCTCTTGGTCATTATGATGACTAGGCTGGTTTTAAAGCCACTCAGTGGGGCACTTGAAGTTTATTGTCATTCAGAAGGACATAGATTATTTCAGAGTTGGGATCGAACCCGCAGATGAGCTACCTACGTATCCTTTGTTTTGGGAAAGGAATCAGAACCCACGTAGTTTGAGAAATAGAGTGATATTTATGATTAATGGCTCAAAGAAGGATGTCATAAACACTTTTACCCTCTAAGATCACGTGAGTCATGCTCGGTGTGATAAACAAGAGGTATCGGTAATAAGATAGAAAATTGGGCCATGAAATATGTAATCATAAGAAATGATTTGGGGCTTATGTATGTATGACTGCCCAGATAAATGAAGGTTAGGATTTACTTTAGGGAGAAAATCCAGGAACAGGGTCCATGAAGGTATATGTGCTTCACGGAGATTTTGAATACTCTAACTTGGGATTTATTCCTGAAAAGGAAACCCAAATTAGGAGAGGATTGATAATTGGGTTTTACTCCTGAGAAGGAATCCCATATCAAACGTAATTTAGGACTGGTTAAGAGAAATTAAGGGACTTGGGGATTACTCCTAAAAAGGAAGCCCAAAATTTATGACTGGGTCTTATTCCTGAAAAGGAGATCCAGGTTAGGGGACTTGGGGCTTACTCCTAAAAAGAATCCCATGATTATGACTGGGTCTTATTCCTGAAAAGGGAATCCAGGTTAGGGGAATTGGGGCTTACTCTTGAAAAGAAGCCCATGATTATGACTGGGTCTTATTCCTGAAAAGGAGATCCAGGTTAGGGGACTTGGGACTTACTCCTGAGGAGGATGCCCAAGTTTGGGAACTTTAAGAATTTGGGGCTTACTCCTCAGGAAGATGCCCAAGTTTGGGAACTTTAAGAATTTGGGGCTTACTCCTGAGGAAGATGCCCAGATTAAAGGACTTATAACTGGGGATTATTCCTGAAAAGGAGACCCAGGTTAAGGATTCTCTCATCTTAAAGGATGAGGTCAAATGAATGAACTCTCAATCTTTAGTGACATAAAGATATGTAAATCACTAGGTTTTGAGAGATATTCTACCGAATTCCTTTCAGATAAAGAATTCAAATCAAGAAATCATGCCATAAATGGATTTGGAGAGTGTCTTAAAGGCTGAATCTTGAAAAGAAAAGGTGTAATGGCTTAAGAGGGGTGAAATGGGCAAGAAAGGCACCCAAAAAGGAAGGGGCGCGCAAGTCTTGGAAGGCGCGCAGGTACTGCGGCGGCGCTCAAGTATTGGTCGCGCAGGTATACCTGCGCGACATGTGGGGTACTTGCGCGATTTTCAACCAGCATTGAAATACTTGAGCGACTCTTTTTTAAATCCTTTAGAATCCTCTTGAGGTTCTTCCAGAAAAGGGACACGCAAGTTCTATCGAAGGAATAAAGGAGGCGCGCAAGTTTGGCCACTTCCCTTAAGGGCTGGCCACTCAGGCGCGCAAGTGTTGATGCATTTCAACACTTAGGCCTTACTCCCTCTCTTTTGATCTTCCGTTCTAGGTAAGAAATTACCTTAGAAGTGTTCCAGAAGCTTTGAGAAGATACTTGGGCGTCGGGAGCTTCAATCCGAGTTTCTGGAAAAAGATCCTCTCGAATGGGGGGCCCACAAGGTCTATTTATAGGCAGAAGAAGACCCAGAGCGGTTACCGGGTGGTTATCACTTAGGTCGCGCAAGTCACTTGCGCGACCATAAGGGTGTCGCGCAAGTGGACTTGCGCGACAGTGATATAACTTGCGCGGTGCAGTTGCTTTTGATCCTTTGTTCATGCCTTTGTCGATTTTTGATATTTTCTTCAAAGGTTGAATCACTTTGAGCTCAGATATTCCCCTTTTCTGATCTTTAGATTCTGTGACGAAAGGAGCGTCAACAAAAGTCCCCCCTCAGAGTTGGATCCGGAGAGAAATGAAGATTTGACTCTGAGGAAATTGAATACATCCAAAGGAAAAGGGGGTGCACAAGTCTTCAAGGCACAGAGGGCGGCGCGCAAGTTCTCTCCGCGCAGGCCTTGAGCGCACTGGGTACAGCGTGCAGATAGGCCTCCTGGCCTATAAATACATGGCTTTTGGCCGTGTATAGCATCTGATCCCGAATTTCTCGAGCTCTCACCGTGAAAGTCTTCCTTGCCGCGTAAGTCTCTTTTTCCACTGTTTCCTCGCTACTGCGCTACTGTAAAGGTAATAGGGTTTGCGCGGTGATACATGCGTGATAGAAACTTGTGCGGCACATGTAACACTTGCGCGACATCTCCATACTTGCGCGCCTTAATGCCTTTGCCATTTTTTTTGAATTCTTTCACAAAGTTTGTGAAAAATTAATTCATTTATAAATTAACTTATTCAACTCTGTGTGCAGAATTAATGGCTCTTAGACCCAGATTAATTGATGAACTGGCTAGCAAGAGGATAGATGATATGATGGACATCATTGGACCTGATTATTATACTGTCAAAGATAGTAATCTTCCAAATTTGGCTAAGTATCTGAAGAAATATCATCTCAAGTTTCCTCATTTCACTTATCTACATTTGTATGGCTATGGTCATCTACAAGAAGTCATTATTCCATAAGTAAAGAATTATCTTCCATTTTCGTGGTTTCATAATTATACCAACTTTGCTTCAGCAAATATCTCAGGTGGAGGAGTATTTCTAACTGCTGGAACAGTGGAGAAGGCCTATATGATGCATCATAGCCCTTGCACACCAGATCTGAATAAACATACACCTGAGCTTCAACCACATTGTCATCCTTCGATCTTCAGAAATGCTCAGATGGATCAATCCAAAGGCTGGAAGAAAAGTTCGGACTTCTGTCCTGGGGGAGGTGTGAAGCCAACTTGGATGTGGGCATACTGGGTGCAACAGACCTGCGCAGAGTTTATTGAGGATTTGAAGAGAGATGCAATATATGAGGATGTCTGGGTTGGGCAAACATATGTTTACAGACATGATAACTTCGTGCCAGAGATACTCATCCACTGGAGCCCAGCAACTAATTCTTTCCATTTGACTCATGGAGAAGTAGGTATCAGTTTGTGGGATGTCCACAAGATCTCAGGGGCTCCAATTTTGGGTGATATGTATGATGAATTCATTCCTCCCAAGGTGACTTGGAATGATTCAGAGAAGACTCCTGCTTTAGCTCGAGAATTATTTAATATCTTCCACAGGCTCAAGAGTTCAGAGACCTCATTAACTCATTTTAGAAAAGATATTCATCTGGAAGAATTGATGAACGTGTTTCTTATTGAGAAGAAAGGGATGGAGCCAAAAGAAAAAGGATCCAAGAAGAAGAAATCCAAGGATACCAGGCCCAAACGTCCTACCACCTGTCCAAAACCTGAGAAGAGAGGAGCTCCTGGCACATTCTGGACAACTATAGAAGCAGGAGAGTTTGAAAAGTGGGGATATGAAGTGAATCAAAGAATTCCAAAGAAAACTTGTCTGGAGGGTTTCTTGGAAATGTGGCTCAGTGTTTATCTCTTGCCAGTTAGGGATTCGAAGGGAGGCGTTAGGCCAGGGACCTTCGTCATTGCGACAAAGTTGGTTGAGGGAAAAATGGTTGGGTTAGCTACCCCCATTTTAGAAAAGATTCACAGGAGTTTACTTCATGTATTCCTGGGTAAATCTCCTTTAAGAATAGTGGGACCATTCCAGGTTTTGTGGGGATGGATCACCACTCACTTCAGGACTTACAATGTACAGAATGGATTAAAAATTCCTGGAAGCTCTTTCAGACCGTCAGTGCAAGCATTCTCTGGAATTGCTCCATTAGATGTTAATGGTTATGACATGAAAGTAAGGCTGAGCATGTTTAAGGAATTCAACTTCTTTCCCTATCGAAGTCCTCCATCCGGGCGGTTTGTTGATGATGGGACAACCCATTTGGATTTGAGGGCATACATGCTAGCTTGCAGGGATGGCGTGTTAGTAGCCAGGATTGATGGAGAAATCATATGTGAGGCCTATGCTCCATATAGATTTGCACGCCAATTCAAATGTCTGCAACAGATTGTTGTATCCCCTCCGGTACATGTCAGGTTAGAGAAACATCCGATGGTTGCTCGACAACTATGGCTGCTGACATCAAGAGAGAAGACTGGGGCAGTATTTGATCTAACAGTTGAAAAAGCGGCACATAATTTGACTAAATTTTATGTCGAACACTGGATAGCATCATACCCCAAAGGGATATTGAATCACCCAGTATATCAAGTGGGAAATAGGAAGAGGACTATAGAGAAAGAAACCCTTCCCCATAAAGGTGACGCTTCCCCACCTGAAATAGGTTCAACAGACTCCTCTTCTAGAACTGATTCATCTGATTATCATGATGGGGATGATGAGGCACAACCGGCAGCAAAGCGGTTTCATTCCCGATATAATCCTCCAGCCAGAATTAAAAGACCCACTCCATCAACTCCTGGTGAGTTGTTTCATTGTAGTAATTTCAACCAATGCTACTTTATAAAGTAATAAGTCTTACTTTCTTATTCTCTATCTGTAGCTGCAGGAGCTGGGAAGAAATTAAAATAAAAAATTGTAGGACCTTCCTCACAGCCTTCATATCTAAGACCAGAGGCTGTTCAACTATGGCAGAGCTTATACTGTGGTACTGAGACCGCCTGGCTGGATTTGTGTGAGGGCCTACAACTTCATGAAATAGGAAATATTGTAGCTTCTAAAAATCTTAAATACGAAGATAACCCCAATGAAGTGCGAGCTTACATCAGAGAGTTGTAAATGCTCATATATTCCACTGATGACTCGGTTCCTATCACTAGGCGGGTGAAGGAAATGATTGATCGTGGCGCCACTGAGGGGGATGGTGGTTCTGGAGATAAGGAATGGAAAGAGTACGTGGCTCCTGAAGATGTAAGTTTTCTTTCCTTATTTTCTTTGCAACTTGATTTCAGTTGAAGCTTTGTTACTTAAGGAAGTTATTTTCTTCATCTCGTAGCTTGCAAAGAAAGGAACTGGGGTTCCTTCGCCACAGTATAGCCCTGGTGGTACTTCTATCGGGGCTGCTGCTGATTCTCCTCGTGAACCAGGCGAGATATCTCCAGGCCAGTAGGCCATGAATGAGGCGCTGGACATAGCCTTCCATTCGCCAATCCAAGTTCCAATAAGGGAGACTACTGATACTCCGAAAAAACAAAATAAGCCAAGGCAACGAAGGAAGAAATCCAAAGCTAAACGCTTCATTAGTAGCGGTAAATCCTTCGAATAATCATGAGTTTATACTCATAATCACATGGTTACTCATATTTCTGAGGATTGCAGGGGCTTCTTCAATTTCCCCCTTGAGGGAAGGGACTGACCCTCCTTCAAAGGCCGTGGAGGGTGCTGTAGAACAATCACAGACCCAAGCTGACTTGGTTGCTCCTGGAGAAGAGCTACCATCTATTCCCAGTATCCCTCCTACTGCTGAAGATGTTGTCCAGGGTCAGGGGTTGCAGGACATAAGTTGGAAAGAAGATGTAGCAAATGCTCCCACTGGTGAGACTAACCAGGATTCTAAAGTATCATTGGATGAAATTATGAATCAAGGAATGACTTTCGAAGAATTTTATGATCATGCTAAGTTTTCACGTGATTTAGAAGACCTTGGGTGTGAGTGATACCCTTCGCCCAATTTTTTTAAAAATTTATACTTCTAACCATGACTGAAAACAATATGCAGTTTCTTCCATAGAAGCTGCTGAACTGCCAATGCTTGAAGAGGGTGTGGACATTGATGTCAACCCTACCATTGCAGAAACATTAGCTCAAGTAGAGATAAACCCAATAAACCCTCCTGAGGCCCATCTTGAAAATCCTGTTGAGACCGGGAAAGATGGGGAGAAGTCTTCTGAGGTTGCTGAACCATCCTTGGGTAAGGGATAACAATATTTGTGATTGTACTTTATTCGCAAGATAATCTATTCTTTTGTTATCCTTTGAAGATGACTAAATCTTTCAATTAATCATGCAGGACCATCAACTTCAATGACTAGATCCGGAGGTGAGGCCTCAGCCTCTGCCCCAACAGGAATTGAAAGTGAAGAAGCACAAATCAGGGGGGAAAAAGCAGGACACGGCACTTCTTTAAGTGTACTAATTCCAGATTACATGCCCCCCTCTGACGATGATGTTGAATCATATCCAGAGATGGTTAAAGCGTTCAGCTTTTCACGACGTAAGGCATGGAACAACATATGGAACATCATATCTGGGGTGCCTTTAGAAGAGATACCATCGAAAATTCCTCGATTGTCATCCCAATTTGTTATACTAGGACTTGGTGGTTTTGGACATGAAAGGATCCACGCCACGGTGAAACAGATCATTTTCAGGAGGGAGCAGGCTCAAAAAAGTCACGAAGATTTGATCAGAGTGAAACTGTCAGTCAACATAGGCGAATTTGAGGCTGCGGTATCCCAAGATGAAGCTGATTATGCTGCCAAGATGAAGGAGCTGAAGCATAAAATAAAAGAAAAAGTTGTCCAGCAGGTGCAACTCCAGCAACAGTTAGATTCTGTTATTGGGGAACTTGATTAGCTTAATAAATCATTGGATGAAACTCATATGAATGGCATGAAAGACATCACAGATGCTAATAAGGCACTTCATCAAGCTGAAAAGAGTGAAGCTGGTCAAGTGCACGAGCTTCAAGTAACTGCTGATAAATCTCAGGATGCCGTGAATCAAATGAAGAGTTATGTTGAAAACCTCTTGTAATTATTGAAAAAGAGAAGAGACTCCAGTATGTGGATGTACTTTTAACTCTTGTGTATCAATGAAAAACACTTTCATCTTCAATCATTTGTACCTGCATTCTTTCACTACCTGCTTCAAATTTACTTAAGCCAATGGGCTTAGTAAGCATAGTTTGATTTTTACTAGGATTATTACAAATAACCCTACAAACTTTGGACCTTTTAATTTCTCAATATTACCTAAATCATACAAAAAAATGTATATTTAGTGAGATGGAAATTGACTTTTATTCAGAGTTCCTTTGTCTTTTGTGGGCAGTTTAAAGTCATGCATGCCGGACATAAAGGGGATAATGTTTAAGTTCGAAATAGCTTTGACCAAAATGGATTAAAATTGATTCAATTATTTGACAATTTATCTGAAAACATATTACCATACTCAAGTATGAGGGAGAAAAAATGTAAACTATGGATTAAGAATATTTGAATCTGAGGAATGATATGAAAAAGAGCTAAAAGGCATTAGAATAAGTAGTTTCCAAGAATGAAGTTACTATTATTTAAAAAAACCCGTTAGGGGGTTGAAATATGCAGGGCCACCTAATGGAATTGGATGCATGGTTAAATAAATAGCATCTTTCGGCTAACAAGTCTGTTATGTGGACTGTTTATGGAAGGCCACCTATGGGCACGTGCTGCATAGTCAGGCAAAAGAACTCCTAGAAATTTACTTTCCTAGTGCTAAAAGCCAGTGAAAGTTTATAGAGATTCAAATTTTCTAAAGTATAGAGTTTGTTGTATGGAAAGAGGTACTTGAATATGGAGAAGATATTTCCAGACAAGATTATCGAAGAACTGGATGAATATCACTCCCACGAAGGTCTGACCCAAACGTAGGGAAGAAGAATAAACCATAGACTTGAATAATTTCAGATCATGAAAAAGGATATGGGAAAAATATGTTAAGGATGGCTATTTTTTTGCGGATCCCTACATACTGTCGTTTAAGACAAATAAGGACAAAAGAG
Organism: Viscum album; assembly: GCA_963277665.1. Lineage (NCBI taxonomy): Eukaryota > Viridiplantae > Streptophyta > Magnoliopsida > Santalales > Viscaceae > Viscum > Viscum album. Next base: position 504,974,610 of record OY728119.1, read on the forward strand.
GCATTCTTCCCACGAATGAAGTTACCATCATTTAACAAACCCGTTAGGGGGTTGAATTATGCAGGGCCACCTAAGGGAATTGGCTGCATAGTTAAATAAAATAGTATCTTTCGGCTGACAAGTCTGTTATGTGGACTGTTTATGCAAGGCCACCTATGGGCACGTGCTGCATAGTCAGGCAAAAGAATTCTCAGAAGTTTGACATTTTTGTGACTAAAAAGTCATGAAAAGGGTTATGAAGATCTGAAAATATTTAAGGTTAGGATTATAACACATAAAGATGGGTATTGTCCAATGTATATAGAGATACATAGGTCAATGATAACCATAATCATGTTGTGGATGGGTCCTGAATTGAAATTTTGGACTTCACTACGTATCTCATAAGAATGAGAATCAAGCCATACGTAGTTCTTGAAATGCAGTTTAACGTCGTGCAGGAAGAAAGTATGAGAGATCTTAGTTTAGGGTCATAGAATTCGGACCATAATAATGAATACACAGTGTGTGTTTTCATGAGTACTTTTCAGCCAAGGGACTGAAAGTGAAATTTGGGGTTAGGCACAAAAGACTTAGGGCTGGATTTGAGGGATACTCGAACGTTCCTACGTATCCCATAAGGATGGGAATCAATCCCACGTAGTTCTAGAACTACCCTTTGTACAAATTTGGTTCGTACATGTGAAGGGTGAAAGGGGACTTTAGTGCAATGATGGTTAAACCTGAGACAAAAAGTTTAGGTATTACCATGTATTCACGTAGTCTTTTGAAATGAAAACATGATTAAAAAATCAATGTCAATAATATCTCTCTCTAAAATGATTAAATCAAAGAGTATTGTAGTTTATTTTCATACCGGACAAAAGTGTTGCATAGTTTAACGCCATATAATAAGGAAGAAAGTGAATCAATATAAAGATATTGATTTTAGGGGAGGTTTCACGAATCAACATCATATGAGATGGTGGTGAACCGATGTGAAGAGATTGTTTTTGGGCTTGAACCCTGGGAGGTTGCCTACATACCCAACCTGAAGGGCAAGGATCAAAGTCCGTGTAGTTCAATTAAAGAATGAATTAATGATCAAGTTGTTCTTGGGGACAACGATCTAATAAAAATGTTGTTGGGACTTACACATGGTTAGCGGCCCAAAGAGAGTGTTATGGTTGATGTTTGCTCTAAGCTCACGTGAGTCATACTCGGTGTGAGAAACAAGAGGTAACAACAACCTTAACGATGCATAGTTTAATGTCATGTAGGACATAAAAAAGGGACTATGCAGTTTAAAGTCTTGCAGTTAGGACTATTGGTGCTGCACAGTTTAGTGTCATGTAGCAGGGACAAAATACAGTTTAATGTCATATAGGACATATCAAGGACTTTCTGTACAATTTAGCATCATGTAATTAGGACGATGGGGACAATACAGTTTAATGTCATATTGGACGAAAGGGGGACTGTGCAGTTTAACGTCATGCAGTAAGGACAAAATAACACACCATTTACGTCATATTGGACGCATTGGGGATTTTTTTCCACAGTTTAACGTCATGTTGGATGAAAGTGTGAATAGTTTAAGGTCATATGCATGGACCGTGGATGGTGCAGTTTAATGTCATGCTAGATGGTGGTGTAGTTTAAGGTCATACATGACCTTTGATGATTATATAGTTTAACGTCTTTCCGGACGTAAGGGACTTTTATACAGTTTAGCGTCATGTAGTTAGGACGTCACAGTTTAACATCTTGCTGGACGTAAGGGACTTTCCTACAGTTTAACGTCATGTTGGACGAAGTTTCAGTTTAAGGTCATACTGGACCATTGCTGTATAGTTTAACGTCATATAGCAAGGACGAAATGGTGCTGTACAGTTTAATGTCATGTTGCAGGGACATCTTCTTTTTTACATTTTAACGTCATGTTGGACGAAGTTGTAGTTTAAGGTCATACTGGACCATTGCTGTATAGTTTAACGTCATATAGCAAGGACAAACTGTTGCTGCACAGTTTAGTGTCATGTTGCAGGGACATCTTCTTTTCTATAGTTTAACGTCATGTTGGACGAAAAAGGGACTTTCCTACAGTTTAACATCATGTTGGACGAAGTTGCAGTTTAAGGTCATACTAGACCATTTATGTATAGTTTAACGTCATATAGCAAGGAAGAAATGGTGCTGTACAGTTTAGTGTCATGTTGCAGGGACATCTTCTTTTCTACAGTTTAACGTCATGTTGGACGAAAAAGGGACTTTCTTACATTTTAACGTCATGTTGGACGAAGTTGTAGTTTAAGGTCATACTGGACCATTGCTGTATAGTTTAAAGTCATATAGCAAGGATGAACTGGTGTTGTACAGTTTAGTGTCATGTTGCAGGGACATCTTCTTACAGTTTAACGTCCTGTTGGACGAAAAAGGGACTTTCCTACAGTTTAACGTCATGTTGGACGAAGTTGCAGTTTAAGGTAATACTGGACCATTGCTGTATAGTTTAACGTCATATAGCAAGGATGAAATGGTGTTGTACAATTTAGTGTCATGTTGCAGGGACATCTTCTTTTTTACATTTTAACGTCATGTTGGACGAAGTTGTAGTTTAAGGTCATACTGGACCATTGCTGTATAGTTTAACGTCATATAGAAAGGACGAACTGGTACTGCACAGTTTAGTGTCATGTTGCAGGGACATCTTCTTTTTTACATTTTAACGTCATGTTGGATGAAGTTGCAGTTTAAGGTCATACTGGACCATTTCTGTATAGTTTAACGTCATATAGCAAGGATGAACTGGTGCTGCACAGTTTAGTGTCATGTTGCAGGGACATCTTCTTTTTTACATTTTAACGTCATGTTGGACGAAGTTGCAGTTTAAGGTCATATTGGACCATTGCTGTATAGTTTAACATCATATAGCAAGGACGAACTGGTGCTGCACAGTTTAATGTCATGTTGCAGGGACATCTTCTTTTTTACATTTTAACGTCATGTTGGATGAAGTTGCAGTTTAAGGTCATACTGGACCATTGATGTATAGTTTAACGTCATATAGCAAGGAAGAACTAGTGCTGCACAGTTTAGTGTCATGTTGTAGGGACATCTTCTTTTTTACATTTTAACGTCATGTTGGACGAAGTTGCAGTTTAAGGTCATACTGGACCATTGCTGTATAGTTTAACGTCATATAGCAAGGACGAACTGGTGCTGCACAGTTTAGTGTCATGTTGCAGGGACATCTTCTTTTTTACATTTTAACGTCATGTTGGACAAAGTTGCAGTTTAAGGTCATACTGGACCATTGCTGTATAGTTTAACGTCATATAGCAAGGAAAAACTGGTGCTGCACAGTTTAGTGTCATGTTGCAGGGACATCTTCTTAATACTTTGTATTTTATACAAAATATTTCTTCAAAAATATGGCATTAGTTGGAGTAGTAATGAGTTCTCCATCCATCGAGATTAATGAATAATATCCATTGGAGTAGACCCTATGTATTGAATAAGGTCCTTCCCATTTTGGCTCAAGCTTGGGAGGTTTCTTTCCTGGTATCATTGGAGTTCTAAGAACTAATACCAATTCTCCTTGAATGAATGAACAAAGATGAACTTTTTTGTTAAAATCTCGTGCTATTCGATTCTGATAGATTTCTAAGTGGTGCAAAGTGCACAATCTTTTCTCATCTAACCGTTCCAATTCATTCAATCGCTTTTGGGATTGCTCATCTATAGATAACTGATCACAAATGGCTACTCTGAGTGAGGTCAATTGAACTTCAATTGTCAAGACTGCTTCTGTTCCATATACCAACGAATATGGAGTTGACCGCATTGCATTGCGGGTGGTAGTCCGATAAGCCCATAAATCATGAAAGAGTTTATCAGGCCATGAACTCTTATCTTTATCCACCATCTTTTGTAGTATATTTGAAAGAGTCTTGTTAAAGGCTTCTATTTGGCCATTGGCTGCCGCATGATACCGAGATGAATGGTTGGATTTAATGTTGTATTCTTGATACAATTTCTTCACCTCAGAAGAACAGAAGTTGGTGCTGTTATCCGTCAACATGGTATGAGGGACACCAAATCTAGTACTGATGTTAGATTTGATGAAGCTAACAATGCATTTAGAACTGAATTCTTTGAGAGGTACTGCCTCTGCCCATTTGGAAAAGAAATCAGTAGCAGTAAGAATGTACTTAAACTGCTTGGCCGTAGCTGAAGGGTAAGGTCCCACCACATCCATTCCCTATGTGGCAAATGGCCACGAGTATTTAGCTGTATGAAGCAACTCAGGAGGTTGATGAATGAAGTTGGCATGTACTTGACATGAATGACACTTCTTTGTGAAATCAACACAATCTTGTATCATTGAAGGCCAAAAGTATCCAAGCCTTCGAATTTGATCAGACAATCTATGTCCAGACTGGTGGGCACCACAGACTCCTGCATGCACTTCTTTTATGACGACCATTGTCTCTTCACCATCAATGCATCTGATGAGAACTCCATCAAAACCACATTTGTAGAGAATTTTCTCTAAGTGGTTTGGGCCATCATAAAGAGTAAAATTGACCACACGTCGCCAGATTTGTTCTTTCTCTGCTCTATCAGGTGGAAGTGTTCCATTTTAAAGGTATTCCATGATAGGTGACATCCATCCTGTAGTATGACCATACGATTCAGGAATGGGACTAATTTCATTAATTTCCTCTGTTCTGGCTTGAACATAAGGTAAAATTGCACGACGGTGGGCAATACTGATGGTTGTCTCGTCCCGATTTGGATCTGCTAGAGCTGTGGCTATATTAGCCAGTGCATCAGCTTGAGCATTTTGTGATCTTGGGACAAAAGAAAATGTCGGTTCTGAAGGGAATTCCGCCATTAACTCTCTGATGTAATCATACAAAGGGATTGATTCTTCTTTTCTGATGGCATAATCCCCATTGACTTGTTTGATTACCAGGTCTGAATCACCTTTCACCTTTAAGTGGTTCACTTGTGCTTGGAGCGCTAACTCCAAGCCTGTAATAAGAGATTGGTATTCGGCTTCATTATTCGTACCACCTTCCCACAATAAAAAGGAATAAGGTAACAATGCCTTATCTGGAGAAATGAGTACAATTCCTAAACCAACTTTGTTGAATTTAGGATTTTCCATTTTCTTCCCTGTTGGACTTCTGGAAGCACCATCAAAATAAATTTCCCATATTTGAGGACACTCTTGAATAGAAAAAACTTCCTCATCAGGGAGTTCAATATCTGAAGATGTGTCTTCCACTGAAGGATGTTCAGCCAGGAAATCAGCCAGAGCTTGGCCCTTTATTGCCTTTTGAGATACATACTGAATGTCGAACTGCTGCAAAATAACTGCCCACCTTGCTAGATGTCCTGTAAGCATTGGACGACTAAGGATGAATTTGAGCGGATTATTGTGAGATACCAATTGGACCTCGTGATGTTGCAGGTAGTGTCTCAGTTTCTGAACTGCAAAGATTAATGCTAGGCAGCACTTCTCAATACTTGAATACCGGGTTTCTGCTTCAAGCATAGTTCTACTGAGATAGTATAGGCTATTTTCATTCCCAGCATCATTCTTTTGAGCGAGAAAGGCACCCAATGATTTCTCTAGAGCTGTCACATAGAGGATAAGTGGTCTACCTTCAACAGGTGGCATGAGTACTGGTGGACTCAAGAGGTATTTCTTGAGAACATCAAATGCTTCTTGACATTCTTCAGTCCACTGGTAAGTGACTCCTTTCTTCAATAATTTGGTAAAGGGTAAACTTTTGCCTGCCAAATTGGCGATGAAACGCCTAATATAGGCTAAGTGTCCTTGAATTCCTCTTAATTATTTCAAATTCTGAGGTGGTGACATACCAAGGATTGACTTGGTCTTCTCAGGATCGCCTTCAATACCACGATGGCATACAACAAAGTCGAGAAATTTTCCTGAGGTTACCCCAAAAGCACATTTTAAGGGGTTCATCTTCAAATTATGTTGTCGAAGCTTGTGGAATATGACTTCCAAATCAGCCAAGTGATTAGAACGTTTTTTGGATTTAACCACCAAATCGTCTACATAGCATTCAACAAACTTCCCTAAGAAAGGTTTGAAGATACGATGCATGGTGCATTGATATGTTACACCTGCATTCTTTAAACCAAAGGGAATCACCCGGTAACAAAACACAACTTGAGGAGCTCTGAAGGCTATAGATTCCTCATCTTCTGGGGCCATTCGGATCTGATTATATCCAGAATATCCATCCATGAATGAAAGTACTTCATATCCAGCCGTCGCATCAATTAAGAGTTTCGTAATCGGAACTGGGAAATCATCTTTAGGAAAATACCGATTAAGATCTCTAAAATCGATGCAAACCCCAATTTGTCTGTTCTTTTTCTTTACAGGGACAATATTATCCAACCACTTGGGATATTGAACTTCTCTGATGAAGTTAGCTTTGATCAGCTTATCCACTTCAACTTCAATTTTGGAAGCATAAGTTGGGTGTGTTCTTCTCGCGGCTTGCTTAAATCCTCGATGTTCTTTTGGTAAACCCAAATGATGAGTAGAAACATCAGGATCAAGCCCAGGAATTTCTGTATAGTTCCAAGAAAAAATATCTTTATTTTTCTTTAGAAAAGAAATATACATCTCTTGCTCTTCAAGGGTCATGGCCTCACTAATTAAAGTGGGGCGTGGATTTTCCTCTGTACCCAGATTTACTTCTCTAAGTTCATCCACAGTGGTAGAGATACCCTCTTCAAATGCTGGAGGAGCATCTCTAAGATCTTCCTCTTCCTCTTCATCACGTGCTATTTCTTCCATTTCTACTTGCATAGTAGATGACAAAATGAAATTCTCATGATCATAAGAGATGTCAAAATTTTCACATTTTGAAGAAAAAGCTTCCATTTCCGACCCTATTGATAATAAAGGGTCTTCTTTGGGAAATAAAGAGGAGATGATGGATTGAGAATCAACATCATTATTCATCTCTGATTTTGCTATAACTTCTTATATCCTGATTGGAGAAGTATAGACTTGTTGGACTTCAGCAGATTAAATGAAAACGTCACCACTTATGCTTTCATCACTGTTTGGTAGGTTACCAATTTCTCCCATGTTGTCTGGCTCGATTGCCGTAATTGAAATTATGGATCTTTCCATAAGAGTATTTTTATTTGGGCCTATTTTTCCAATTTTACTGATAGGTAACACATAATCTGTACTCACATGTGTAAATGGATTTATTGGAATTTTCTCCAAACCATATGGAGCATTAATTTTGGTAATTTCCTTCATTGTAGATTTTTCTCTTCCCTTCATGTGATAAAATTCTGCCTCAATGTATTGAGACTCACATGTCTTGAACGGGGCCTTATCACCATACAATGTTCCAACTTGACCATTGAAACAGTATTTGAGACATTGATGGTATGATGAAGGGATAGCCGCATGCTGATGTAGCCAGGGTCTTCCAAGCAAGATGTTGAAAGCTGAGTCTTGATCAACAATCATGAAATCCGAGTTGGATACAAGATCTCCAAACTGAGTTCTGAGTGTAACTTCGCCCAGTGGTTCTTGTTCATTTTTATCATATCCTTGTAACATCATGGTAGAAGGAGATAAATCAGATTCTGTGAGGCCCAATCGACGAAGTGTACAGATAGGCATGAGGTTGACTCCTGAACCATTGTCAATGAAAGCTCTTCGGATATCTACACCATTGACTTTTCCAGATAAGTACAGAGGTTTTATGTGCCCATGCACAACATCATCTTCATCTTTATCAGTAAAAGATATCACTGCATGGCATTCTGCAGGATTATTCTCTATGTGATAGACTTCAGCTGCAGCAATTTCAGCTTCAAACTCCTGAGGATTTGACAAAGCTTCGATGAGTGCTTCCCAAAGATCTTTTGACATATTCAAAGCATCCAAAATTGATAACTTGGCTGGTACTTAGGCCAAGTGTTTCAATATATCATAATTTTGATCTAGAGGTCTGCGTTTCCCAATAGGAATATGCGGTTTAGCAGGTACCTTGGAAGAAGATGCTTTGGAAGCTGATGCATCTTGTATTGAAGTTGGCAACATCCTTGGTTTTGGAAGATTAGACCGATTAGGTCCATTTACTTGGTGAGATAAAGAAGTTGGAATTTTCAATCGGTCTTCCAAAATAACTGTGCCAAGACTGAGTTGACTATTAGCAGAAGAACTTGCTTGTTCTTTTTGAGCTCGCTGAAGGGCTCTACCACAAGTTTCTGCTGCATACACAGTGCTAGCAGGGGTAGAATTGGAGTAGTGGCTTCGGAAAGATCCACGTCTTCCCCTGTATCCTGAACCTCTAGAACTTCCTCGGATTCCCTTATTTGATACAGGGAATTTAGGCTCATATATAATGGAATATGGATCTGTTAATTGAATCATGTTAACAGAACTGAAGATTAACTCTTCGTCTGATAAAGACTCTGCCTGATTAGCCTATTTAGGCTATGCCATTTGATGGGGTGGTGCCCATGGTTTTGAATTAGATGGCATAAAGTCTGCCAGAGTCAAAGACAATTTAGGCTTTGACACATACTCATCTTCTTCTAATTATTTTTTCTTCTTTGAATCAAGCCGTTTCTTTGAGGATTTTTCCTCTAACGAAGAGGGTTTTACCGCAATATTCATGGTAGAAGACACAATTGGTTTCTTTAATTGTGTTCGCAAAATGGCATGAGTCCGATTGATTGTCTTTCTGACCATACAATCATCATACTTCTATGCATTTCTGCTTTTGACTTCTTTCCATTCACCTTCCTCCTCTGGAACTGTAGCATTAACACATTCTATCTGAGTCGAAGAACCTTTCAACTTGACTTGTCCCAAGTCGACCATCTTTTGCAGGAGGTCTTTAAAGACAAAACACTCCTGGATGGGATGCCCCAACATTTGATGAAAGGGACAATAATTGGGACGGTCTTCATCTCCTTCCTTGTTTGGCCTCTTGGGCATTGGTAATTGAACCAAATTATTTTCCAGAGCTGAAATGAAGTAACCAGGAACTTTCTCACTTCGGAAAGAGTACGTTTTACTATTCAAATCCTCAAATTGTTTTCGTCGTTGATCTCATTGATCATTTGGACGAAACGACCTTTGTTGTTGGTGTTCAGGAGGTGGAGCCCTTTGAGAAGATGAAGGTTTTGAAGTAGAAATAGGTACAGGCGCTTGTTTAAGCATAACTGTAGCAGTTTCTTCTTTAACCATTCTCCTTCCTGGAGCTGATGGAATTACACCAGATTTAACCTTAGCCTATATAAGGGAATCTTCAATCTGCTGAGCGATTGAAGTAAGGTCTCGAAACCCTCCTGTGTATTTTACAGGGATCAATGGCGTGCGTAATTCGTCACGCAAATTTGCCACACAGATTGGAAACAGCTCCTCCTGAGGGAGTGCTAAACTCAGGGAATATGTTAATCCCTTCCAGCAAGAAATGAAATCAGAGACTCTTTCATTCTCCCTTTACTTGCAGTTTGTAAGATCAAAAACTGTCGTTTTTGGAAAAGTTGAGGTGAACTGAAGAAGGAATTTTTGACGAAGATCCTCCCATCCGATGATTGACCGGGATTGCAAGCTTGTATACCAGACAAAAGCTGGTCCTTGCAAGGTTCGCACGAAGCATCTGAGTTTCACTGCTTCTTGCTGCTCTGGAGTTCCCATCATAGGATCACAACAAGACACGTAATGCGTCAAATGTTGTTCAGGGTCGCCTGATCCATTGAAAGTAGGGAAAATAGGGTTTCCAAAACTAGATGGAGGAGAAATTGAATCTACCCATTCAGGGTAAACTTTATTTTCTGGTTGAACTTGCGCCCGTTTCCCTTCCATAGTTTCTAACCGAGCTGTTAATGACTCAATAGTAGTTATTAACTTTTGAGAAACATCCGGTTGAATCTGGTCTTGAGTAGGTGCAATGAATGGAGCTTGGACAGATGTGGTGATTGGTGCTGCAACCGATGGTAGCACTGCCAACCGTTGTTGCATTTAACCCGTAAGATTAGACCTCTGAGGGTGTACTGATAAAGGAGGATATTCTTGATCTATCTCAGTAACTGCAACAAATTCCTTCGACTGTCGGACTTCAGTATTCTTAAGAAGAAGACTACTCTGAAGTAGTTCTGCATTCAACCTTCTTAATTCTTTCTTTTCTTCCTCTTGTTGTGCAAATCTTTGCTCTAATGAGAGCGATTAACCTTCTCCAGAGGAAGGATATGTAACCTGATTCTTTCCCCTCCCTTTGTTGGATACTTTTTGGAGAGAGGGAAGTGGATTACCTAGGTTCTGAGTAATCCTTTGACTTCGTGTACACACACCTTCTTCATTTGTATCGGTGCGTACATTTTCTTGAGCAGGACGATCTTCATCTGAGTCCCCTGAGTAAGTCTCATCTGATGGATTAGCAACAACGGCATTGATGACATTGATTGATGCATAGTGCATCGCATCCCTTCTATCAACATTTCTGTGATATTGTCTTCTTTCATATCTTTGATGAGACATTTCCTTTTGTTGATTCAATCCTTTAGGAACTTCTTGACGAGCTATAATTTGGAGGGAATCTCCTGATAATTTGTCTCTTCGTTCCTCTTGGGGCTTCTTCCCTAATCGAGAAAAGACCGACATTCTCTGAGGAGGGGATTGATGATTTGAAAGAGTCCCCAGTCATGTGAACTGGGGATGTTCCTGCTGTTTCCGCTCAACTCCTCGAATCCCATTTGTTGACTCTGAGGGTTGGGTTAAAGAATTACCCAGTCTAACAAGCTGGGGTGTCTCTTGACATGCTATGTCTGAGATCTTCTTAAAAGATCTCTTGATCTTGCAAATCTTAGTTAGAAAATTAGCTGGATGCATTAACCTGTATCCACTTTTATCACCTGGTTCAACAGACCGTTGGATGATTTCCGAGACTTCTGTCATTTGGTGATTTGTTTGCTCCATACGAGAGGCTTTTACAATATTCTCGCCTGCTTGATGTAGGAGAAATTCAACAACTTGTTCTCTATATGCTTGATTTTGAGAGGAACTAGTTGAAGCCTGTTCTTGAGAAATCTTTTGATTATGAACAAAGCCCATTGACTGTGGCTGGCCATGGGAAATAACATTGCATGAGACCATTTTCGACGGGCTTTGCTGACTGGAAAGCACTGTGAAATGTAGTGCTCCGTGAACACCCCATCCTCTAATATGAACACCGGATGGAGCATTGGAAATTAACTGACGCAATTTTCTTAGTGCGCCAAGGCATGAACGTTGAAGGGTTCTCTGTTTCTTTTCAGCCTTCGGATACCGAGATACTGATAGAGATTCCAAATCAATCTGACGTTGTATCCCTTCTATTATCTTAAGATGATTTTCATATTCATCATAAGATAATACCTTCTTCTTCAATTGACAAAGAGTTTTCCATATGTTGAGACGAATATCATGGACTCCATCTTCCGTCAACATCTTTGGAATGTCATACTGGGAGTCAGCCAAAGGCCAAAACATGATTGGTACCTCACTTTTTGCCAGTTTTTCCCTCATGTTCAGCATTTACTCTTTATCATTAAATGAAGATTCTTCTACCTGTTTTGACTAGAGTTGGTGTTTCCTTGTTGCTTCATCGGATTCAACAAGATTGGTAGAGAGATCATTGATCAAACTAGAAGATGCATGACTTAGGGGTGGTTCGGAGAATGACCTACACCCTGGGCTATCTTCTGATTGAGAAAGTATTTCACTTGCTAGTGATAAAGCATCAGACATGACTGGTTTCGCATTTTCAAGTGCCTCAAGATAAGAGGGATTTCTCGGCACTACATTGTCCCCTGGAGTATTTTCCAGGCAATGTGAATCACTACTGCGAAGAGGACTTTCGCAGTGAAATTCATCATCATGGGGAGGACCACCATAATGGGTTACAGCAAAAGATGAGATCTCTTGCTCCTTGGTCTTCTGACTACACATAGGGTTCCTGTGGATCTCATCTGAAGAAGAAACTTCAAGATTGACCGAATTTTCATGAATCAAGCCTTAACTGACGCAATCTTCTTAGTGCGCCAAGGCATGAACGTTGAAGGGTTCTCTGTTGCTTTTCATCCTTCAGATACCGAGAGACTGATAGAGATGCCAAATCAATCTGACGTTGTAGACCTTCTATTATCTTAAGATTATTTTCATATTCATCTTAAGATAATACCTTCTTCTTTATTTGACAAAGAGTTTTCCATATGTTGAGACGAATATCATGGATTCCATCATCCGTCAACATCTTTGGAATGTCGTACTGGGAGTCAGCCAAAGGCCAAAACATGATTGGTACTTCACCTTTTGCCAGTTTTCTCCTCATGTTCAGAATTTCCTCTTTATCATTAAATGAAGGTTCTTCTACCTGTTTGGACCAGAGTTGGTGTTTCCTTGTTGCTTCATCGGATTCAACAAGATTGGTAGAGAGATCACTATTCATGCTGGAAGATGAATGACCCAGGGATGGTTCGGAGAATAACCTGAACCCCAGGCTATCTTCTGATGGAGAAAGAGTTTCACCTGCTGATAGTAAAGAATCAGACATGACTGGTTTTACATTTGCAAGTGCCTCGAGATAGGAGGGCTTTCTCGTCACTACATTGCCTTATGAAGAATTTTCAAGACAACGTGAATCACTACTGCGGAGAGGACTTTCGCAGTGAAGTTCATCACCATGAGGAGGACCGTCATGATGGGTTACAGCAAAAGATGAAATCTCTTGCTCCTTGGTCTTCTGACCACACAGAGGGTTCCTGTGGCTCTCATTTGAAGAAGAAACTTCAAGATTGACCGAACTTTCATGAAGCAAGTCTTCATGAGGAAGTGTCTATTGAAGACCTTCAGAATTAATGTTCCCGTTATTGGTAACTGAGGGAGTAGAATCTTGAATTCTGACAGATAAATGTCTGAGGGTTCAAGAACTCCAGCATCGAGCAAGTCTTGGTTACCGATTGGCCTTTGATCTCATGACTGTGCTGGGAGAATCTTTTTCTTAGATGCCTTCTTACTCACTTTAGAAACCACTTGATGACGAAAGTGATTGCTCTGAGCATGTGTATGTGCCTGATCAGGAAAGATGGTCAGGTTAGGCTGACTATCTCCACTCAAATCAGGTGTATAAGCCTGACTTGGTTGTCCGTATGATATGGGGGAGTATTCCCCATAACCCTCTTGGACAGGAACAGATGTGTGTGTCTGTTCCGGAGTGAATCGTTGATGTGTTACTCCATTGCTAGGGATAGATTTATTTGTCTGTCCCTATGATGATGCTGAAGCTGTTATGATATCCTGGCAAGCATCCAGAATATGAGCAGGAATTTGCTTCTGCTCTTTCACCATTGACAAAATATTCTTGGTGACTTCAGCCGCCAGAATGGGAATATACATCCATTCCGGGTTTGGAGTAGGTGTATGTGCCTGCTACTGTCCTCCTTTTCCTGTCAGTGAATCCTGACAGTACTCAAGTGTGGGGGCAGAGAGTTGAGTCTGCCTCCTGTTTGTCGTCGGGGCTTTCCGACTGACTTCTCCGTGCGCTACCAAGAGAGACTGTTGGTAGGCTTGACTAGTACTAGTAGGGGTATGTGCCTGCTGATTACACTTCTCCAAACGCAGTTGACGAGATCCATCATATGTAGTCAGACGAGTCTGCTGACTAACTGATGATGTATAAGAAGCTGTATGTTCCTGCCTATAGTAATCCGCCGGAATTGCCTGGCGGGATTGGCGTGATGCTGCCAGACGAGTCTGCTGGACAACAGAATTAAAATGGACAGGTGTGTCTGCCTGCTTGTTGTTTGCCACCAAGTTAGGTTGGTGGAATTCTCCAGAAATGGTAGGGATGAAAACCTACCCATTGTTAATTGGATTCCGTCTCTGGCGGTTCGTCTTGCCTGCTCGGGTTCGAGGAACCTGAGCTGAATGCCTGGAGTCGGTACCCTCATCATGTTGAGGGTGCACTGCCGCACGAGTCTGGTGGCGATTGTCGATGGGAGCCCTCGGGAAGGACTCCTGTCTTTTTGAATTAAGGCCCTAAGGGACCTGCTCATTCACTTCCTTAGAGTAAGGGAGTGAATGGAAATTGCGTTCCGGGGATAACGACCTGAAACGGTTGGAGACGGTAGTCAGCATCGCCTGCCTCTTGATCACTAGTCGTCGTTGTCCGGACGACCTGTGTGAGTTGTTCACTTGGAGGGCCTGTCGGGCAGCCTCCAAAGTTGGGATGGTACCGTGTTGACGGTACTCCTTAACCAGTGCATTTGATACCCAGCGTTGAAGACACTGAGTAGGTGATGTCATCCTCAGAGCGGATGACAATCCAGTAGGAATAGCAGCAGTGGTATTTGCAGCAGTAGTATTCACAGATGTGAATTTGAGAGCAGCCATTATGGAAATACAGAAGATCTTGGAAAAGAGTGCCTGTTTGATATAACAGACGTAATCAAGATAAATTCAGCCACTTTGTCCTTTGGATGAGCACATATGTCAATGATTGTTTTTGTTATCCCTCTTATTTAGTTTTAAATAGGGGTTTAACAAATAGGTAAAACATCATTTTAACTTGGTTAAGGATTCACGTCGGGTTCACCATTTTTGTTTCACACGGAATTCGGGGATGACCTCTTGGATGGGAGATTCAAACGTTCTGATCAGTTTCTAGCGGGTTTGTTCGTAGAACCGGAAACATCCAATGATTCCACATCTGTTTGTACCTACTTTCCAAAGGTAGGTGCTCATTAGCTTGTGGACTGATGAGGCTTAGGAATTTTCATTGGTCGAGAGGATGAGAGGTCGGACTCATCACACCTTTTTGAGGGGAATTATTGTCTACTCTGGGACTCTCTTTATAGATTTAATTTATGTTCGTGAATCCTTATTAAATTACCAAGTATAAAATGATATTTCCTTTAGTTTTAACAATCAATGATTAAATATGTAAGAAATTTAGAGAATCTTTTATATGTATTCGAGGTTCTTCATCAATAGAGAATCATCTGTATCTATTTAGAGATTCTTGGTCAATGGTATCCTTCAAAAAAATTATATAAAAGTCTCTTGGTCATTATGATGACTAGGCTGGTTTTAAAGCCACTCAGTGGGGAACTTGAAGTTTATTGTCATTCAGAAGGACATGGATTATTTCAGAGTTGGGATTGAACCCGTAGATGGGCTACCTACGTATCTTTTGTTTTGGGAAAGGAATCATAACCCACGTAGTTTGAGAAATAGAGTGATATTTATGATTAATGGCTCAAATAAGGATGTCATAATTACTTTTACCCTCTAAGCTCACGTGAGTCATGCTCGGTGTGAGAAACAAGAGGTATCGGTAATAAGATAGACAATTGGGCCATGAAAGATGTAATCATAAGAAATGATTTGGGGCTTATGTATATATGACTACCCAGATAAATGAAGGTTAGGATTTACTTTAGGGAGAAAATCCAGGAACAGGGTCCATGAAGGTATATTTGCTTCACGGAGATTTTGAATACTATAACTTGGGATTTATTCCTGAAAAGGAAACCCAAATTAGGAGAGGATTGATAATTGGGTTTTACTCCTGATAAGGAATCCCATATCAAACGTAATTTAGGACTGGTTAAGAGAAATTAAGGGACTTGGGGCTTACTCCTGAAAAGGAAGCCCAAAATTTATGACTGGGTCTTATTCCTGAAAAGGAGATCCAGGTTAGGGGACTTGGGGCTTACTCTTGAAAAAAAGCCCATGATTATGACTGGGTCTTATTCCTGAAAAGGAGATCCAGGTTAGGGGACTTGGGGATTACTCCTGAAAAGAAGCCCATGATTATGACTGGGTATTATTCCTGAAAAGGAGATCCAGGTTAGGGGACTTGGGACTTACTCCTGAGGAGGATGCCCAAGTTTGGGAACTTTAAGAATTTGGGGCTTACTCCTAAGGAAGATGCCCAAGTTTGGGAACTTTAAGAATTTGGGGCTTACTCCTGAGGAAGATGCCCAAATTAAAGGACTTATAACTGGGTATTATTCCTGAAAAGGATACCCAGGTTAAGGATTCTCTCATCTTAAAGGATGAGGTCAAATGAATGAACTCTCAATCTTTAGTGACATAAAGATATGTAAATCACTATGTTTTCAGAGATATTCTACCGAATTCCTTTCAGATAAAGAAGTCAAATCAAGAAATCATGCCATAAATGGATTTGGAGAGTGTCTTAAAGACTGAATCTTGAAAATAAAAGGTGTAATGGCTTAAGAGGGGTGAAATGGGCAAGAAAGGCACCCAAAAAGGAAGGGGCGCGCAAGTCTTGGAAGGAGCGCAGGTACTGCGGTGGCGCGCAAGTATTGGTCGCGCAGGTATACCTGCGCGACATGTGGGGTACTTGCGTGATTTTCAACCAGCATTGAAATACTTGAGCGACTCTTTTTTAAAGCCTTTAGAATCCTCTTGAGGTTCTTCCAGAAAAGGGACGCGCAAGTTCTATCGAAGGAATAAAGGCGGCGTGCAAGTTTGGCCACTTTCCTTAAGGGATGACCACTCAGGCGCGCAAGTGTTGATGCATTTCAACACTTAGGCCTTACTCCCTCTCTTTTGATCTTCCGTTCTAGGTAAGAAATTACCTTAGAAGTGTTCCGGAATCTTTGAGAAGAGACTTGGGCGTCGGGAGCTTCAATCCGAGTTTCTGGAAAAAGATCCTCTCAAATGGGGGGCCCACAAGGTCTATTTATAGGCAGAAGAAGACCCAGAGCGGTTACCGGGCGGTTATCACTTAGGTCACGCAAGTCACTTGCGTGACCATAAGGGTTTCGCGCAAGTGGACTTGTGCGACAGTGATATAACTTGCGCGGTGCAGTTTCTTTTGATCCTTTTTCATGCCTTTGTCGATTTTTGATATTTTCTTCAAAGGTTGAATCACTTTGAGCTCAGATATTCCCCTTTTCCGATCTTTAGATTCTGTGACGAAAGGAGCGTCAACAATATGTGCTCATTTTTTATTTCTTCTAGTCTTCTACTGTTTACTGTTGTATGGTTTTATTACTGCTTCCGCTATTGTTATCTATTTATTTCCACTGCGTTACTCTACCGATGAGGGAATAGTTTCCCCACTATCACACCCAAGGCTCTCACTACTAGTTGGAATCCTCTAGAATTTGGGGAAATTCGCTTGAGTTCATGTGACCAACCGGGTACGGGGCACCTCTGGGCGGATTCTGAAACCGGGACATTACAATGCTCTACTACTATGATCATCACTTAGGATATCTATCATGATATCCAACATGAACAAAAAATAGGAACCACTATACCCATGGGTTAGTGGGTGATGTGATCCCCACCATTATTAAAACCCTTTAGTTGAACCACTTGAGAACATTTGTTCATATGGTACCACTAAATCAAGATCATCGCTATGACCTCTCTCACACAAAGAATGAGTTTGATGACACCACCTTTGATTGAAGGTGAGTGAAATATATCTCAAAAAATAAAAATCAACTACTTTACAAATTGTTTTTCAATCACTTACTCCATAAAACAAACATATAATTCCCTACCAAGGGTGTACGAAACCACTCCATAGATACACCACTTTCATCTCATAAAACTTCATTAATTAAAATTCATAAAGGTCAACTCCTACTCCATAAATCCATAACTCACACTAGTTTACTATATGAATGGTACTCTCATGGTAAGACTTGGGAAATTTCCCAAACCTAATAGACTCCTTCACAAACTATCAAAAGGAAAATTTTTAGTCTAAAAATTCTATAAACACTGAAATAATGTCCATCATTATATTCAGTAATACTTAAATTTCATCTCCTAAATTTTTTCTAACACATATTCTAGTCTCCTATTGCGGAATATTCATGATCCACCCTTCAAAATAATTTGTGTATTACTCCACATTCATAGGAAGTGAATTCTCAACCACACCTATAGTGAATAAAGTAATACTTACCACTTGATGGGTAACTAATTAAAACTTCTGGAGGGTTGGATTTTCTAACCACACTATAGGGGATCCCACTATCTATTGGAGGTATACCTAACATTATTTACTCAATCACCCAAAACCTTGTAATACTAACCATGGGTAACCAATCCTTACAAATTATATTATCTCCTTGTATCATCTCTTCCCTGAAATAATCTCATGAAATATTTATTTCTCAATTAATGATTAACACACTTCATTTGAAGGGGTGAGTGAAATCTGACCACCATTAGTTGAAATTATCTAGTTGATAAAGGTTTGGATAGGGGATCCAATGGAATATCTAACTCCAAAATATATAATATAAGAATAATAACTTATTCCCATGTTAACTAATACTAGGGTAATTGAATATAGAACATGTTTATTAAATTTAATTATAATTGATGTCACCTGTATATCACCATCCATTATGCATGTCATCCACATTCCTGATGGTTAACACTCCATGCTTGATAGGAAGTAACTGAAGGTGGGGATATTGGGAGTGAGTTGATGCATCATCCATCTCTAACTACTACTACACCACAAGATTCTAAATCAAAATTGACTCTAGATAGAACACTTTTCCAACCATATTAAAGTCTCTAATCCAAAATCTATTTACAACATGGAAGTTCATCCATGAATCCACTTTGATTTACCTAATGTAAAATTCTATCTTTCTCCCACAACCAGGGTGTATCTCTTCTAGGAATACTAAACTACCAACACTTACTTAGGGACTCCATCACAAGTGGTGTTACATTAGAGGATAACCTCAATAAAAAACGTATCTCTTGAGTATCCTCCAAAAATGATGATCATGAAAATTCCACTATAAAACACATATATGGTATAACTGTTGAGGTATGCAGGACTCGATGTTTACTCACATATGACCATGATTCACTATATAGGTTTTTAAATACTTATATAAAACTTCATCCTGAATAAGGGATCAAATTATAACCAAGATAGAGTAGTAAAATCATGTGTTTAAGAAAAAAATCATCAAATAATGGACCGATGTTCTATATAAGTAACTTAATGTATGAGTCTTCATCTATCTAGTTAGATTCTGAACCAAAATAAATGCAAGTCTTAGACTCTATGAAAATCTCTATCAAAAAAGGATCAATATCACATCTTAAACTCACAAGGCCTTTTTTGTCAGATCACATACAATGTATTCAACCTATGGATAGTCTCATTTAATTTAGCGAGATGATCCATCCACTTGATGAAAAGATTTTTTAATAAGAAAAAAGGGGAGATAAATGGACTTAGATCATATGTTAATGATATCTCTCAACTGAGTCTTAAAAAAATGCTTCTTCACTCATAGATAGGTGGTAGGAGGCTCAATCATACCCATGATCTCATCATGAACCCATCTTTGAATTAAAGTTTTATATCTCTGTGTAACACCCATTATTAAATATGATGAAACCATATGGATTAGATAATATTAGGATGAAATGACACATGAAGTATTTGAAAGATCATAAACTACCACTATATGATGCATTTTCCATCCAAACAACACCCTGTAACCTATGCCTTAAAAGTTCTAGTTAATCAAAAGATTATCAAGGCCATGATGAATGAATATGTTGGTTTTTACATGATCATTTCCTGAATGTCCTGAATGACTTTATTTTTTATTGATTTTTTGATAACCCCCCTTCAAAGGTATGAGGGGGAACCTTTACAAGGCCCGTAGGCTTAGATATTACATGGAACATAGTCTTAGGAGATTGCATGACCCAAAGGTCTTAGGGAATTCAACCAGACTATCTACAAGGAACTGCCCCTCCCCAACATCTGCATCCAGATAGCAGCTCTCCACCTTTGCATGACCATCAGGCTAGGCCTCCCGTGCAAGCACAAGCTGGTACCGATGGCATAGCCATACCCTCTAATTCTGACAATCCTTTTGGCTCTACTCTGGTGAGTGCACCTGCTCTGATCCTCTTCTGGGGCTGCTTCTTTTTTATAGTGTGTCTGGGGCCTGCATTCACATGGCCCGAAGGCCTTGGGGTGGCCCTGAGGCCTTAAGGTTTCCCGAAGGCCTTGATAATCAACTGGCCCGAATGCCTTGGGTGGCCCAAAATCCTTGCAGGACCCGAGGACCAAACTGGTGGCTTGCTCCAAGCATGTCATTGGTGGTATGACATTTTCTGAATGATCAAGTCAAGATTTTTATCTTCCATATAAGAAGAAGACATATTTTTCCACTTAACTAGGATGATAGTTCCTTAACCAAATCCATGGATATGGTAGAAAAAGGAAATCATATCCAATGCATTCGATAAGATAAATAAACAATCCAAATATAATGAAATAAAGTATGCATCTTTGTTTATAATATATGACGACATGAAGAGATTATATCACACATAAGGTTTTCATACGAGTCAGTTGTAGCTATGAATTATCCTTATCTCTTTAGAGGTAATGATGTGTTTCTAAAAACTTCTATTGGTCGATGAATATGATTCAATTCCATCGATTTAATATTCTAGAGGGTCTCACACAAAGTGTATCCACAGGTTCCATCAATTCAGATGAATTTTAGTTTATAAAAAAGTGTGACCCATTAGTAGGGATAGATGAACATCTGAGTGTGAATGATTGAAAATAAATAATTAATAAATTAAATTATATAATATTCTAGTTTATAATAATTATAATTGAATTTATTTCTCAAGGTATTGATAAGTTATTTAAGTATAAAAATTGAATATGAGAAAATATTATTTTTCAAACGAATGTTACGTGTTCAAGGTTTGTTGAATAAATATTGGAGAAATGAGCTAAGTTAGTGGTTTTTACTTCATCACATGACATTTAATAGTATCATAAATAGGTGATTAAATTTTTATGGCATGTATGACATGTTTATTAAGTAATTAATGACCCAAAAAGGTTGGTTCTGAAGTGTTAACTCTTTTAAGGACCAAAGTGAAATTTTAAACAGTTAAAGATAAGTATAAAAACCTTATTACACCAAATATGAGATGGAATTTATCCTTACATGAATTATCACTCCTTATATTCTATCTCTATAATTTTATTAAAAGAGGAAACTAAGGGGAAAATAAGAATAGGTCGATATAAGTTTGAGGATCGATCGTGTGATATTTTGAAATTTGTATGAGTATCGTAAATCTATTATATATTATGTTCTAGTGATCAATAACCAAAGAAGAGATATTAAGGGGAAATATTTCACATATTGAAGATCTAGATGGATCCTCACTTGGATCCTTAAATCTATGACATACTGATGATGAGCATATCAAATCAGCATTTAATGAATGAATGAGGTAAAATTTCATTCGTGTACTTCATACTTAAGTATATTACATATGATTCATGGTAGAATCTAGGTGTTGGTATTCTCAATATAGTTCTATAACATGGATCTGGATAAAAATAATTCAATATAAAAAAATTTATGCTTCCGTATGTGCTCGAGTTCCTAAAATTGGTATCAGTTAACTTTGGGAATTATTTAAACCAAAATTTAAATTATATATTCTAAAATTTATGTATAGGGATTTAGTATTGTCTCAAATTCATTAAATTTGCATCGATTGAATTTTTAATGACCATGAAACAATCTTTCAAATATCAATTTTCACATTATTTTTTTTGGTTTTAATTTTAGTTAATTTAAATAGAAATGAATAAAAAAATATACCTAGAAAAAAAATATATCACATGGTTAGGAAAGAGAAATTTTCCAAAGGTGGTCACCAAGTTTAACGCGTATGTGATACATAATAATTTTTTTGAGTAGGTTGGTCAAAACCATATGAATCCATTTAGTGATTATTTTTTTAAATATGTATTTTTTCATCGATAGTGTTTGTTTCCCATGACTTTAGAAACCCCCCATTCAATGGTGAAGTGGTTCCTGAACATCTTAAAATTAAGAATGGTTGAGGTTAATTTTTTTTAAACTTTTTGTTAAAAAAATCACTAACTGCATACATGAGCAGAGAACCTCCCATCTTGCTCCCCATAATGGAGAATCTCCATCATTGACCTAGCTTCTTTCTTGGGAACCTGATTTGAGCTTGGTCAGGATAGGAAAATCCCAACCTAACTATCCCTAAGAGGCTCAATATGGGTCTGGATGACATCCATGGACCCATTTTGGGTCCAAATAGGCCCGAAAAATTATAGTTTTTTTAAAAAATTAATAAAATGTATTGAATTTGTTAAATATTTTTAGGAGTTTCAGAAAATATCATTTAATATTTAAAATTATTTTAATGAAATATTAAAATATTAAAAATTCCCTCGCCTATAATTTTATCTTATTTAATTATATTATGAAATTTTGCCACATTTTGACTGATCGTGAGTAGAAACCAGACCTATGAACATTTGAATGATAATTTATTCAATTTAATTATTCCAATATATGATTGTTTTGTAATAATTAACTGTTAAATATTGTTTTCAATGATCCATGAATCATCCCTCACTATTTAAATGTATAAGGTTCTTTATGCCCACATTTGAGCCATTAAATTTTATTCTCGTATTCTATGTTCTGGTCACCTATGTTTGAGTATACAATGTAATGATTAGAGGAGTTTAAGATTATTTTATTTGATTTGATAGCTTATGTGGAACCAAATAATAAAATTAACAACAGTTTAACAAGCACCGTAATTAGATTAATAAAACTACTCAATGAATTCTTCATTTGATCCATGATCTGCTCAATGGATAAACTAATAGAAAACAACTCATGATCATGTCGTTATTTTTTCATTTTTGTTGCATAATTAAATATGTTATTATGTTAATTCATGGATTTTATACTATCGCATAGGATAGTTAACAAGTATGAAAGTATAAAAAATGAATAAAACCATGATGAATGTTTTCTATTTATACATGGGTAAAGTTGTGAGAATGATCACATAAAAACAATCATGGTGAAGAAAATTAGATTTTAATAATGAAGAAAATTAAAAACTATAAAAACCCTCAAATAAAATATGAATATTTAAACACCTTCCACCATTCTAGTTAGAATAAAAACTTGGTTTAAGGTGCTTGCCAAACATAATTGAGGTTTTATCCTTCTATCAGGGAGTTTTTATGGGAGTGGTGGGATGACTTAACTAAAATCAACATCCAAGAAATATCTATATCTTATTTGGTGAAATTTTAGAGTTAATTATTGAGAGAATCCATGTTAAGAATTCATATAAGATTAGAATACAATTAATAGATCAAGGATACATGGGTTAATTTTTTTGGTTATCAAAAATCCTAACTTACAATCTTGGAGTGTTGGCGATACCATAACTTAGGGTTTAAAGAGAGACTTCAGGTTCTTTCCTCACTAGAATACTCAAGTGACTGGGTATTACGATTCTAGTAGTTGATGGATATTAGGATTTAAATAAAATATCAGGGGACATTTAAGATTAATAAATCTATAATATCTAAATAATGGAAATCAAGATAAAGGAAAAAATATGCTAAAATTTTATTTTATATAAAAATGGAATGTAATACCATGAGTACACTGTAATCAATATTGGTCAACAAACACATCTTAACTGGAAAAAATTTTCAAGAGTCATACATGTTCTTGCACATTGTGCTATAATATGAAAACAATTATATATGTTGGATTCCCCACTTTCTAATGATCTACCTTAGGAACAAATTGATGATTAAAAATGAAGTTTACAAGAGACACATGGATGATGAATTTTGCATATACATCATTATGTTATCATTAACGTCTATTGATTTTCAAAATAAAGATTAGGATATGTATGTTTACACTTTATTGTATCATATCCAAGACGTTTTTGAGGAGAAAGTGAATAAATAAATGAATGAGATTATCATTACACTAAACACATGTAAATTGAAATATTAAATTTAGGATGATCCTCATGTACTCAGGATGATATAGTACATTAATCAATTATCTAAATTGGGATTCATGTTGAATCATGATATTTTAATATATATAATTATCTCATCATCATCACCTAATTAGTATTATTTCATCGAGAATTATGAAAAAATCAATATAAATAATTAGCTTCTATATATTTTGTGTAATTTTTTTCAAATTTATAAGAACTTAAAGGAAGGAAAGTATTTAGTTCTTATGGTGAACAATAAGAAAGATAAGGATAAGAAGGTTATTGAAAATTACAACAATAAAATTAGTTTCATAATTTACTTCTATAAAACTAAAGATAAAGAGTGATAACATCAAATAGGAGGTTATTTACATTTCATGTGGTAATAAAAGACACTGGAAGATAAACTGTAGTGAATTAGAGAAGAAAAAGGTATAAGATTCTCTTTCATGTATTTTAATTATTGAAATTAATATTTATAATTTATATATTGTTTATTAGATATTATTTTTAAACTAACACATTTTTATATAAATAGAAGAACCAAGGAAGTTCATAAATATTATAACAATGAAGTGGATATTTTGGTTTCTAAAGGATCTTGACTCCTTTATTAGCTAGAGAAGATCATAACTTCACATATCAAAGTGTAATGCTTCTTTTATTTGAAAAATATTATTATATATTGTGTGTTACAAAAAACATGATATCGATGTTGAGTTTAAACATAATTATATTTTATTTAATGTTCAAAATAAAATTGTAATGATATATCATACCTGAATAATAAGTCAATTGTACATGAATCAGAGATACCATATATTGGAAATTAGTTAGGAATTTAAAATATAAGACTCACATAAAACCTAGTTGTGGGAATATAATTATTTTCCTTTTAAAACTAGAAGAAAATATCAATAATATAACAAGTAGGGTATTTAAATTCCTTTGAGCTCAAAATCTTAGTTATTTGACATGATTTATTATAATGTATAATGACCAAAAAACTTTTAGAATTAAAGGTGATAAAGTCAAAAATCCTCTAGATTTATTTTATCAGGATATGAATGAACTATTTAAGGTATAAGTTATTGGTAAATTCCTGTACTTCATGATATTCCTTTAAAGGAATAAAAAATATAATATAAAGAATAATCTAGGTAAAAAGATGAAAGATTTTTCAGGTGGTTGAGATAAATAATATCTTAACCAAGCATTCATCAATCATTAAAATATATAGTGTATTTATTCCTAAACTCATATTTTCTTATACACATAAGAGTAAATATTTCCATAAAAGGAGGTTTGATGATGAGACTTATAAGACTTACTATCTTCCATCAAACTGAGATATGATTTACAAAAAACAATGTTAAAACCTAACTGAATGAAAACAATAATGAAAAATGTGCATCATATTATTTATAATAAAAAGGAAGTAAATTATGTTAGAAATAAATGTGTTTAGATGCAATTTTTTTATTAATGCTAAGTTGAGAATCAAAATTGCATCAAGAAAATATAATTTGTATCTTTTTTATTTATATTAAAGGGTTTAAAGTATATTAAATAAATATATAAGATAGAAAGGTTATAGTCAAGTGAAATACTATATTTCTATAAGAGGGTGAACATATATATTAGATATAGTAGGAGAAATATAGACTTGTATAAATTCATGGATCGAGATGAACAAGTAGTAGGAATAAAAAAATATTTCACAAGAGATCATGGAAAAGGTGTTGAGACCATGAATGAAAAAGATATTAATATATTGAGTGGTTGTGATCATGAGTTGGTTTTTGAAACCCAAGGGGAGTTTTATGTGGTTAAAAGAAGTAGAAGAACAATCAAAGAAGAGAAGAAGTGAATATGGTTATTGTATTTTATTTTATTGTCAACTCATAAATCTTTTTTAAACTAAATAATTTCATAGTGTTTCATTTGAGGTAAAGTTTATTCCAAGGTTTTAGAGTGATTGAGGGAACATGGAAATAGTTTTGATATTGAAGAGAGGTGTTTAGAAGAGTTATGTACAAATTCAAAGTTTCATGTTATTTAATAATTTGAAAATGGGAGTTGTATATAAGAGTAATTTTGAATCTCAATAGAATATATAAGTGTAACTATGAAATTACTATGGATTTGTAAGGGTTTTCCAGAACTTATAGTCTAAAAATTAGTTAAGTCCATGTATGCAATGGTCACTCTATGCCAAGATGAATGGGTCTGAAAATTGATAGTCCTTAGTACATAAGGGTTACTCTATCATGAGTAGACTGGTTTTGGAAAATTTATAGTCCTCCATATTTTATTTTTTTCTATACATAATATTTTATCTATAATATGTAAGATTTTCATCCTTAACACATAAGGTTTTTATATTTATTCTGTAATGTTTTTCTTTTAATATGCAAGTTTTTATATTCAATATTTAAGATAAATATTTCATAAGATGAATTTTCTATATGTAAGGTTCTTCTATATAACTTAAGGGATACATGATGTTTCTCTATGATATATAAGGGTTCTTTAACACACATATAATGGTTTTCTAACACATGAATAAAGGTACTCAACTCATATGAAATGGTTGATACATAAGGTTAAAGAAAATGATGAAAGATATATGTAAGAGTCACAAGGGTGAAACATAAAGGTTTAATGAATTTTTATAGTACTTACATCATAGTTTTTTTGGAGGTTAATAAGGATATTCGGAATAAGTATTTCCTTAAGGATAATTTAAAATAAAAATATTTAGAAAATGTTTTTAGTGTTCTTCAGTGATTTAAATATCATGATCAAAGTCATAATCATGATTCAAGAAACTAGTTTCATTTATGGATAATAAATAATATGAATGATCTATTTCATGAATAAGAGTACCATTCTGCAATGCATTATCAAAGAATAATTTATAATAGTGATGGAGAATATATTATGATGTTATGAGAAGCTGTGAAAGTTTATATCTATGCTATTTTTTGTGGTGGAAAGAAATATTTCACCACAATATATGATATCATGATGCATTCTTTTAAAAATATAGAAAATAAGAAATGCCCTGTGTTGTGAAGAATTTTGTGACATCATAAAGGGTGGATAATTTTGAAAAGTAGTTCATGAATACTATTTTTTATATAGGGATGTATGAAGTCATGCTAGGATTTATAACAAAATATAAAATTAGAGATATTGATGATGTGTTTCATTTGATACTTAATGGGATGATTAAAATATAATAATTCTTATAATCATATCCAAGGATAGATATAAGGTCTGGAAGGATTTAAAGTATTAACAATAAGTGAGGGTAGTTGAAGAGAATTTTAAGGAAGTTGTGAGTTTTTATTTTATTTTGAAATTAAAATTTGAAATATAACAATAGTATCTAGATATGTAAGACTATTTTAATGGGAATTTTTATGTATTAGAGAGTGTAAGAGGAATATAATAAGAGTATGTGGAAGAGTGTGCAAATAAGAGTGCATATAAGAAGAAAAAAAATAAAGATAAGGATAGACACATGGTTTTTGTGTGCTCATCACACCTATATTTTATGTTTAGGAATAAAATGTTACACTTTTATACATTTTAAATAAGTGAAATAGAACTATGATTTTTTTGGGTGATGATCAAATTAGAGGAAGATGGATAACCCCTTCCTCATTGAAGAACAAGCCAATAATGCAACTTATCAGGAGACTTGTCAAGAGATAGTATTATTTTATTCTTATATGATGAGTTCAAGGATAAACCATACTCATTTCATCCACAATGATGATTCTAGTGGATTGAATGATCTCAAGTCTTACCAAATTATTTCAAGAATATATATTCTCATTTTTAGTAGTGAAACACATATATATGGTGTTATTTATTTATTTCGATTACATGGGGTGTGATAAGTTTTGTAGTGAGATTTTTCACTCTAATAAGTGAAGACTTTTGATTTTTCAAGAAATTATAAAAATGAAGACAATTTATTGTTCACTAATTATCCCCATATCTCAATGAACCAACACCATTCCTAGGGACACCACATGTAGTATCAAATAATTCTAGTTTCCTTCCAAATACCAAGAATTTTAAAGTTTCATACTATGAAGGTTGTTGAACTCAGTTAGAATTTGAGTTTATCTCTCTCTTTCAAAATCAAGGAAGTGTTGAAGTGTCTTTTTTGAATTTGTTCATTGGATTTGGTGTTTTGATATGGACTTTTGCATCTATCTTAGATAGTATATATTCGATGAACAATAAAAGAGTCCCTATTTCTAGTTAAAAAAATTATAATGTTTGGAAGAAAATAATGATACTATACTTAATTTCACTATGAATATATATTCTAGAAATTATGAATGATGGTTTTACACATGTTTCACAAGGAGAAACTTTTACACAGGATGATATAAAGAATTTTGATATTGATGGGAATGTGATAAATTCCATTCTATCCTCACTTTCAGAGAATGTTTTTAAAGGTCATGGTTATCAATTCTTCAAAAGGAATTCGAGAAAAACTCAAAAATATCTTTCAATTCAATTTGAGAGTCAAAAAAGATAATTGTTAGTTTTTTAGATTGAAGTATGAAGATATTTGTATGATTTAAAGTGAGTCCATTTACGAATTAATTACAAGATTTAATAAGGTGGAAAGAAACATTATAGGTTTCAGTAAGACTGTTAAAGATTCAATTGTGGTAAAGATGAGTATTTATATCTTACCAAACATATTTGATGTAATTTTTTGTCTATAGAGGATCTAGATCTTGAAAAAATTATTTTTAATGACTTAAACAACATTTTAGTTGCATATTAGATGAAAAATGAATGCACTATAAAGAAGATTTTGATAAAGAAGGAATTATCATTCAAATTTGTGAAGAATAAAATGAACCAAAGGAAAATAGATGAAAAATATAAAGATGAAGTTAGAATATCATATTCATATGAATATCATGATGTGAAGTTTAAAAATATCATGTTACTCATCTTAAAAGGTGTTTGAAGAGGAAAAGGTAAATTTCATGGAAATTTATCTTTGATGTGTTTTAGCTTTGGGGGTATTGGAAATTATGTGTCAAATTATCCAAAAACTTCAAGAAGATGAATGTAAATATGAAGTGTATCCTATCATAACTTTTGAGGGATAATTCAAAGAATCATAGAAGAAATAAGTTTCATGAATCAGTTCTAGAAAAAATTATTATTTTACCAAATGGATGTTTTATTTATACAATAAGGACAAAATACCAAGTGATAGAAGTGAGAGTGGTTGTTCTTAAAGTGGTAGAGGTGAGAAGAAATTCACTGTAATAATGGATTCCAAGGAGTCAATAAATGAATATGACTTAATAAATAAGTATAGGTTTCATAAAATAGTGATGGAGAGTTACATTATTCCCAAATAGAGTTCATGTTGAAGAATTAATTGGAAAATTTCATCTATAAGTTTGTTAATTTAGAGAAATAAAAAATGTTGATGAATAATGTGTCGAATATGGTTAAATTGGATAAGGTTGAAATAAAAAATAAGGAAGTTAAGTTTCTACTATGTGTTGAGAAAGTAAAATAAATAATTTCTAAGTAGAAGAATTTTTTTTAATTTTCTTTCACAAAATAAAGAACTCAAATCTATTAAATTTGAACTTCTGGAGAAATAAAATTATATAAATAATTTCATATATAATTTTTCAAATTACAAACATGGAATGGCAGATTACTCAAATAAAGGTAAGTGTATAATTCTTAAATAGAGACTTTAATATTTTCATATTTGACCCATATCTCAGAAAATGATTCATATATTTCATAGAGTCACTAGAGAAAAGGTTAAATCCCAATAAAAAGCGATAAAATTGAAGATAAACACACAAAAGATGATAATTTGATATTAGTTTTCTTATAAAAAGTATAAATTTGAATGAAAATTTTTCTATTTTCTATGAAGATAAAAAATCAAGAAAAATTATAAAATGAAGAGGAAAATTCATAGAGTATTCCAAAGTTCTGGTTCATCAAAATAAGGTTAATAACACTTTCAAATTGAAATTTTTTAGAAATGTTGTATTATTTTATAGACTATAATTTCAATAAAAAATATTATCCTTTTATAATCAATATTTATTTTTCTGAGTCCACAAACAGATGATGATATAATTATGGTTTAGATTAAGTACACTTAAGTATATGAATAGTGATGAAAGGAACACTTGTAGAGGGATAAAACCCTTTAAAACAAACAAAGTCAATCATAATGAAATTTTATAAAAAAATATGAATTTGAAGTAGAATTTTGAAGTCTTGAATGAATCACATAAGAGATGTAGTCAAGAGGGTGATATCATTGAAGATTGTATCATGATCTTATTGATTAAAAAAATCTAACAACATGATCCAATAGGGTTACAAAAAAGAGATATGTGAAATAAAGCTACAGAGAATATGTTACCTCACAAGAATAATAAGAAATATTTAAAGAATCCATTGGAGAATGTTGAATCCAAAAAGGGTGAACAAACAAGTCTAATTAAGAATAAGGCTAAAATAGTGATCTCAAGAATAATAGATTAGATAAATATAGAATAATAAGATATTAATATTTCAGAAACACAATTTCAATGTTACGAAAAATAAGTATAAGTGAAGAGTATAAAGAATAAAGAGTATTTGGCATGTCATATTGCTAAAGTAAAGAATAAGATAATTTATACTAATCTAAAACGATATTTAAAGAAGTGTTTGGATGATTCGAGTGGTTTATAGTTAAAGGGTGAGTTGAATACCAAGCCGTAGAGGTTGAAGAATAAATCTTTAACTTCACTCATCAAAGGCTAAGTTATGGTGACTCATCCCATCTCTCACTTATTATTTGGATATTTTTTTCAAAGGGGGATAAAGACAACACAAATACCTTAATTCATTCACAAAGTTTAAAAATATAGGGGGATAATCTAAATATATATGTATAACCTAATGGGGGTAGATATCTCTTTCTTATTTAGGGAGATTATATATTTAGAGGGAGTTTTTAAATGGGTTAAGCTATGAAGTCAATATGTGGTTGTGTGAGTTGTGAACTGTTATAAAATGTTTGGTGATCATGTATAGACAAACTTGTTATTCATAGGTTCCAAGAACAGTTTATTTAAAGTTTACTAAGAGATATAAAGAAGTGGATATAAACCAATGAAATGGAAAACCTGATGTTATTGTTAAAAGTTTTTGTTTCCTACCCCGAGTTCACTAAAGTAGGATAATAATTAGTGAATAATGATTCATTAATAAGTGTTTTGAGTTTAAAATGTGATTTATCTTCAACAATTTCCAACATAATCTAAATTTTTATATTTTTGAGATCATTAATGGAGAATATGTTGTGATCTAGAGTGTTTGTGACCTTGTGGTGGTTGTTGAGACCCAAGGGGAGATTTTTGAGGTTAGAATTAGAAGAATAAGAAATGAAGAAGAAAATAAGTGGATATGATTCTTATTCTATAAATTATTTTAAACACATAAACTATGTTCAAACTCAAGTGTTACATGGTGTTTAATTTTAGGTGAAGTTCATTCCAAGGTTTTAGAGTGATTGAAGGAACTTGGAAAGAATTTTGATACCAAAGAGAGGTGTTTATAAGAGTACTAGATAAATTCAAAGTTGAAGGTTATTAAAGAATTTCACAATGGAATATGTATATAAAATTCATTTTAAAGATCATTGTAATACATAAGAGTACCTATGAAATTACTCTTGATACATAAGGGTTGTCCAAAACTAGTAGTCAAAAAACTAGAAAAGTCCTAGTATGTATGGGATACTTTGTGATAAGTAGAATGGGTTTGAAATTTTGTAGTCCTTAGTATGTAAGGTCCACTCTATATTGAGAATATTGGGTCTGTAAAATTTTTAATCATCAGTTTATAAGGTTTCACATATGTACGGTTTTCTATATGTAAGATTTTATCTTTAATATTCAGGGGTTTTATCTTCAATACATAAGATAAAGCATTAATATGTTTAATAAATATTTCATAAAAAGTATTAATTTTCCATATGTAATGTTTTTATGTTACATAAGGGTTACCTAAAGTTTCACTGTGATATATAAGGGTTCTCCAACACATATATAATGGTTTTACAAAACATGCATAAGTGTACTAAACTCAAACTTAAGGGTTGATATATAGGGGAGAATTACATGATGAAGTAAATATGAAAGAGTGAAAAGGGTGTTACACAAAGTTTTTCTGTATTTTTCTTGTACATACATAAGATTTATTCTATAATTTTATAGGAAGTTTTGGAATATTGATTTCTAAAAGGGGAATCCAGAAGAATAAAAAAATCTAGAAGATGCATGAAATATTATTCAATGTTTTAAATATCATAATTATAGTTATAATCATGATTCATGAAACTATTTCGAGTGATGGGGATTAAAAAAATTTGAATTTTATATCTTATGAATAAGTGGTTCATACTCCAATTTATTATCAAAGAATAATTTCTACCGAATATAGAGAATATGTTGTTCCGTGATGAGAATCCATGAGAGTTTATATCTATGATTTTTTGAGGTGGAAGAAAGGATTGTACCAAATCATATGAAATCATGAAAAAATTATTAAAAACTAGATAAAATAATAAAATAAATTCACTATGAATAATTTTATTACACTACAAAGGAGGAAGAAGCTTGAAAAGTAGTTAAGGAAAACTATTTTGGCAAGACATGATGTATGTAGTCACACTATGATTTATATCAGAGTCTAGATTTATAGATATTGATAATTTATATCATTTGATACTAAAATGGATACTTAAAATTGAATCAATATTTATTATAATAATATCCAAGGATGGATAGAAGGTCTGGGTAGATATGAAGGCTTAATTAGAAGCATGTGTATTTGAAGAAAAGTTGAATGAAGTTGTGAGTTTGAATTTGAATTTTAAATTAAAATGTTAACTATAATAAGTGTATTTATCTATGTAAGGTTGTTTAAAATAGGTTCTTTTATAGATTAGATACTATAATAGGATTATAATAAGAGTAATAGGAAGAGTGTGCAAATAAGAGTGTGTAAAATAAGAAAAATAATAAGAAAAAGAGTACACACTTGGTTTGTGGGTGATCATCACACCTATGTTGTGTGTTGAGGAAGAATAAGTCACACCTATTATATAATGTATAGAAGTTTGGGATCATTATAAATTTTCAGAAAATAATAAAACTAGAGGAAGAATGATAATCCCTATCTCATTGAAGAATAAGATAACAATGTAACCTTTTAGGATACTTGTTGGGAGATATAATTATTGTATTCTTATAACATGTGTTCAAGGATAAAACCTAATATTTGTATATATAATAGTTTTTCTAGTGGATTGTATAATCTTGAGTTTTACTAGATCATGCCAAGGACATAACTATCCATTTTGAGTAGTGAACCATATGCATCAAGTGTCCTTTGTTTGTGTGATTTACTTAGTGTTTTAAAAGTCCAATGGTGAGATTGTTCACACTTACAAATAAAAGGGATTTATTTTTTAATAAATCATAAATAGGAGAATGGAATATTGTTCACTAATTTATCCCACCTCTTAGTAAACCAAAACCATGCCTCATGCCTTTAAAAAATTAATATTACAGAGACACACATGCTATGTTGGAATGAAAAAACCGAGATAAGTGGTTTTATAATCACCAATTAGGTGATATATTATTCATTAAGAATAATGAATATTTATCCTATAAGAAATAATTAAATGTCAATAATATAAAATGGAAAGTGGATACAAATTCATAAAAATGGATTCCCTATGCTAAAATCATGTATGAATTTTTGTAATTATCTAGTAGATATGAAACCCATTTGGTCAGAATGGGTATTCAAGGGAGATTTGTACATGGATGAAAAATTGATTACCTATAAAAAAATATTGATTATAAATGGATTATAATTATTTAAATTGTTAACTGTGTTGAAACATTCTCACAAATAGAGATGTAAAAATCCATTTGATTTTATATTTCCATATTAAGCTTACCATTATTATTATATTTTCAAATTGGATGTAATAAATGGAATATTATAAGAAATATATTTTAGATGTAATCAAAATGATTTATGAAATAAAAATTTTCTAATATATTGTGAATTCTCCAAGGATATATTTATAGATCAATGAAGACATATAATTACAATATGATTATGTTTCCATGTGTCTATAAGAGGTTAGTTGGAGGGAAATATTTTTCCATGTGATATGTGTTAATAAAATTAGGAAAACTTATCTTAGTCTTAAAGTTAGTTAAGAATGAAGTTGAAAATATTTCTCCAAATATGTAAAAACCCAATTTATATGAAACAAGATACATTAAGTTTGATCTATGGGTTTCTTGAATCATTTAAAAGTATATAAATTGAAAAAATTGAATATAACAGTTGAAATAATTCAAAATGAAATTTTTAAATATATCACATGGAATTAATCTCTATAAAAAATATGTGTATAAGATTAAAGAGTATATTAAAAATATGAATAGAAATACATAAACTTGAATGATTGATCTATCACATATTCCATGACAAGAACTAAATTTTATATTTTCAATATACAGATCTTGATAATAAAATATCAAATAAATACAAGAGAACTAAACAAGGAAGTAGTCATAATAATCCAATAATACTTGATAAAGTACAAGGTATATGTTCATCATACATAGAGAAGTGGGAGCACTAGTTATCAGGAGGGGACACAAAACTAGACTTCCAATATATCAATTTAATTTTTTATCATAGTTATGATAAGTTAATGAGAAATATATTCTCATTAAATCCAGCATTAGCGACGTTAATAAATACCAAGTATGTTATGTATTGTAATGTAGCAAAATAAGTTGTCAAAATATGCATCAATTTGTTCAAATTCTTGGAATTGTTTCAAATTGTAAAGTGTTGTAACAAAATACAGTATTATAATATTACAATAATGGTACTAGACAATATTTTAAGGTTATAAATGTGAAAAAGGTGTATACTAGGGGATATTATCTATTTAGGGATAATAATCAAGGAGGAGAAGTCATAGATAATAGAGTATCCATGAATGAAAACATGGTAGGCCCAATGACTAAATCCATAACTCCCTAGAAGCATGGTTTATCATGTGAGAGAAAACCGTGTTACCAAGTTATCTCTAGGGAAAGTGAAAGTTTTGTGAGAGTGGATTCCCTAGAAAAAATTTGAGATATACTTTTCGATTACTATAACATGAATATAGTGAATTATACCTATTTATTTCTAACAATAAAAGTATTATTACTTATGTTTACACTTTTTACATGGTAATTCCATTGGATAGTTTATCACTTCCTAAATATAATGAGAACCATAAGATTATATGAAAAAAGTCTTAAAAATATGTCTTATGATCTATATACATCAATTGATAGGAAACATATGATATCCGGCTATCAGATGTTATGGGTTTATGAGCACTATAATTTATTCTCATTAAATTTTTCACTTGGTTGTATCCATTATATGAGACCATAAGGACTCACCATAAAATAGGAACACCACATGTTTTAGGTATCATTATATATTCCTATCTATAATCATGTGTATTGGTCACTCGACTTGAGATCATTATCAATGTGTTTAATTTGATGAAATAATTTGATGCGATTTGAAAACAATTAAATTTATGTTTGTGGTGAGGTATCTTGTGTAGAGTGCATAATTGGTGGTATATTATTTATTAAACAACCGATATAGTATTTTTCACCTCTGTATAGGTGGAAGATATCTTTGATCACTTGATCGGGATAATAGATCATGAAAAAAATCCATTTCCAGGGTAAATAAAGGAAATTATATCCTATATATTCAATAAAATATAAATAAAGCTTTAAAGTATCCTGAAAAAAATGTATTTATCATGATTTATAATATATAATGATCCAAAGAGATTATATTATAAAATAAGTGTTCATTAAAGGTAGTTGTAGCTGCGGCCTATCCTTATATCATTAGGTTCCATGATGTGTTGTTATATATCACTCTTAGTGTTTGAATATGATTCATTTACATCAAGATAAGGACTTAGAGGGTTACATATAAATTTTATCCACATGTTCAACAGATTTTGATAAATCAAAGTTTCAGATAAAGTAGGCCCCATTGATAAGGGATGGTG
This sequence comes from Viscum album, assembly GCA_963277665.1. Classification (NCBI taxonomy): domain Eukaryota; kingdom Viridiplantae; phylum Streptophyta; class Magnoliopsida; order Santalales; family Viscaceae; genus Viscum; species Viscum album. Next base: position 505,010,753 of record OY728119.1, read on the forward strand.
ATTGTCTGAGTGTTAAAGATCACAAATAAATAAAAAATTTATTTAATTATATATTATTAACATTTATAATAATGATAATTAATTTTATTTCTCAATATATACAAAATTTATTTAATTATAAAACGTGAATATGATAAAATATTATTTTTTAAATGAACATTATGAATTCAAGGTTTATTAAATAAATACAGGAGAAATGTGCAGATTTTGTAGTTCTTATTTTATCGAATTATATTTAAGAGTATGATAAATTAGTGATGAAATTTTTATGACATATATGAAAATTTTTCTAAGTCATTCATGAAATAAATGGTTTGGATATTAAGGGTTAACTATTTTAAGGACCAAACTGAAATTTTAAAGTGTTAAACCTTTGTATAACCCAAAATTGGAGGAAGTGTAGCCTTGCATAAATTATATCTCCTCCCAAGATATATATCATGTTATAAAGAGAAAAGTAAAAGGGAAGATCAAGAATAGATCGAACCAAGTTTGAGGATCAATCATGTGATCTTATGAATATTTTACTACAAGAATCATAATGAAATTAGATATGCTAAACTAGAACCTTAGAATCAAATAATTTAATTCAAGGGTATATTGTTCACACTTGTATAATCTATATGGATCCCTTCTTGGATCCTCCAAGATATGACACACCGATGATGAGAAAATCACATCAATATTTAATGAATGATTATGGTATGGTTTCATTTGTTTTATCCATACATGAATTAGTTTTACATTATCTATGGGTGACTCTAAGTCCTGGTATTTCAGTTATAGGGTTATATCATAAATCCATATCGAAAATTTTAAAATACAATTTTTAGGATTTTCCATACACTCGAGTTCTTGAAATAATAACCTACATCATATAAATATCACCAATATAAAAAATGATCAGAAACACTAATATATATATATATATATATTTATAAACAAACAAACTGTATATAATACATGAATGAGACATCACATGATAAGTAATACACCACATTTGTAAAACACTACAGGAATGGTATAACTGATAAGTTCTCCAAACTATATGAGCCATGAGGCATTGGAAAATATTATCTTCACTATAAGGACTCTTGAATTAATCTCCTTCAATAGTAGTTTCCACCATTATCATGAACCACCAAACACTACCAAGCACCACCATGCATCTATAATCATTATCCTAGAATAAGCTAGAACATCACCATGCCCACTAAGGTCACCTTTATCTCATGCATCGCCTTCAAAAACAAAACATGTGTGGGAATAAATCCCATGCATGGATGAGTATAAAAATACTCCATAGGACACCCTAAAAACAAAATGGAAACATAAAGAAAAAAGTAATATCAAAGTTTGAAATAAGAGGGTAACTAAAAATAAAGAAATAAATCTATAAATTCACTAAAACTAGATGTCTCAGGGATACAAAGAATTACCAATCATATCAACTCTAATCTATAAAGGATCGTGTCTCAGGATAAATTAGGGATGCTTAGAGTACCAAAAGTCTCACTCAATATAAACTTAATGGCCCAACTATAGGTCATATAACAAAGGCAATTATGGGGTTCCTAACGCTCCATAAGGATCAAATTATCTAAACTAATCACACTCTTTAACTTCAAAATTTCCACCAAAAACTATTAAGGGGGGACCCGCTCCTCACTAAAGTATGTGATTCAATTTTGGGAGTACTGTATCTTATTTTAGACATTTTTTGTGCCACTATTATAGAATAATATTGGGTAACTTTCATATTATCTAATAACAAGTTTCATTAAAGGGAGTTTTAACCCCAACTATCATAACCACCCATCAATGTTCAACCTGTGCCACCTCCAAGAAATTGTAGTGTGGGACCTATGCCTTTCCAAATATGATTATTGGTCAAGGAATAACCAAATTCAATAAAAGACCCAAGTCATATCATGTGAGGATCATTAGATGAGGGAGTACCATACTCCATAGATAGAGGAACAACACCCCATGAGTGAGAGAGTTTCTACCTCTACCATTTAAGTGGGGGACCCACATCCTATCATAACCACATCAGCAAGGGAGTTCCTAACACAATGTATGCTACATTCATTATGAATAATCCGTTTCATTTCAACTATGGAGATAAGGAGACTAAATAAAATCATTCTCCTCGTATCTCACCTTTGATGCTGAGGAGGGATATACTACCATGTTCTACATGAAAAAATGTGTCGGATGGACAAATCACATTGTAAAAAAATGATTTACTATGTATTTTTCTTTCATTGAATAGATCAATTCATACGCAACAACAAAATAAAATGAACCATGATATATTTTATTTATAGAAAATATTAAAATGTAAGATAAATATTAATACATTATGAGAATATAATATGAAACATTATTAAAAAAATTTCAAGAGTAATAAAACTATTAGTAAATAAAAATAATGTGAATATAAAATATTTATCCTCATGGTTTCCCATGAAGATCAAAACCCTAATTTAAAATAAGTAAATAAGGTAAAAAATTATTAATATAATAAACATTTTGAGAGATAATTAAATAAATAAGATGAATGATTCTATGAATGTGTTTAAGTCTATATATAAGAATTAAATTTTATCCTTATATATATGATCATTTGAAATATGACCATTGGATATATGACCACTAAAAAATGGTCATTGGATATATGGTCATTGGGTATATATAATGGGTAAGTTTTGTAATTTAAAACAATATAATAATAAATAATTTTGGAATGAAACAAAAATATAATATTTGGTTAAAATATTTTATTTAAAAATATATTTTTATTCATTACATATTATTATTATTATTAAAAAATGATCTAATGTATTTATAAAATAAAAATAAATATTTTAGTACCAATTTATTGTTGAAATTAAATTTTTAGAATATGAATAATTTATTTTGATAGTATTTTGTTTAAATTATTTAATGTTAGAAAATGATATTTTACAAAGAACTGTTTTAAGCATTGTGTATTTCTATATTAATAAATTAAATTGATTAAATTTCAATGATAAATCTAATTTAATTTTTAAATTTATAAAAAATATATTAAGCTCATTTAATGGGTAATTGATATGTAATAATAATAAGAAAGCACAATGTATAAAAATTTATTTTTTCCATCAAAAAGGTTTTATTTATACATTTTAAGTTTTCATTTAAAAGCCCCATATTTATAAATTGAATTAGATAAAAAAATTTCAAAGTTTTAATCAGAATATTAAAATTCAAAAAGGAGTTGAATTTCATTTTTAGTGTCAAAAATAAGTTATCGAGGTAAAAGTTGAGTCACTGCGGTGAAGGTAAAATGAGGTAAAAAGTTGTTAAACTATGTGGTAAATAATAAAAATATCATAAAACCATATCTATGAATTTATGAATTGTGTATTTATTGACTAAAATTTATCCCAATTCCCTTTTTTCTACCTTGTATCCATTTTCATTTTAAAATGACAACCTTATACATTAAGGAATGAATATTTATGAAAATGCAACTAAAAACTCACATATAAAATGAAACCTCCTCTACCCCTCCCAAAATACTAAAAACATTCATTAATTTATTAAACCTATACCCATTTTACATCTCTTGATGTTTTATAGTTTTTGGTTCCCATAAGGAATCCTAAATCCTTTATTCTAAAGGAATCTATGTTGAGAAGGAGTGAATTCATCAAGTAAGTATCTAAGTTCTTATCTATTTTTTTTAAGTAAATTACTTTATAAAAACATTATAAATCTTATTATACATCATAATTATGTTATATTAACATTATTATTCTTCTAATTAAATTATACTTCTATTATATAACTCTAAACTCTTACTCATTCGCTAGTGTAACATATTCTTATTTGGGTTGGTTCAACCAACCAAATGAATGATGCTATACTAAAATAATCATTTTCACCATGAATAAATATTAAGACATTAATAATAGTAATATATTATATTAAAAATTAATATATTTCATGAATAAGGTTTTTAAAACACGTCACAAAAACTAACAATCAATATTACGTAACTCGTTGTTATCATAAAATTACCCAAAAACTATTCATCATGGATTCCATTATCATGAAACACACCCATAATTTCTGTAAAATGAACATGGTAATGAAAAAATAATTGGAATTATTCCAATACCTTAAATAATATAGTAATGATGAACTTTCTATCAAATAATGAGTACCGGCATCACCATTATGAAACTTATACGAAATAATCAAAATCACTAACACCTAATGATGAGAATAAACAATAACTAATTGATTTATTTGTAATGAATGATTATAATTTAAGAGTATAAAATTAAATATATCTAAATAAGATTTTAATATAATTTTTAGATATGTTTATTTTTATTATATACTAGGATAAATTATATTTGTGGAATTTGGGAGTAAAGGTAAGGGTTTATCATCTCAATTTTATTTCATTGAAATATATTCAACATTCACAACATTATTTCTTTATATAGTGTATATAATATCTCATGAATGTATTTTAACATATTTTTAATGTTACCTATTGTATTTTAAAAACCATTTTTTTTATTTCTTGTCATTTTTGATTCAAAGTTACCAAAGCTGTAAGAATTTCTTTACTAATCTCATTTTGAAATAAAGATTGTTTATGTTTGAAATTATATTTATGGAAAATATATATCATTATATATAAAACCTATATATTTTATTATACTTTGTTTATTCATAGGTTATACATGTATTCTTACCATTTCTTATCCCTTTGTATCACAATTCAATTGAACTGATGTTTGTAAGCGGAGCCAATATTATCTCTTGTTTTTGGTCGGGAATCTTTCTTCTCTATGTCTATTTTATTTTTATTTTTTATGGATATAATTATATTTTATTTAAGGATATATTATAGTATTTATCAACTTAATTTAATTTATTGAAAAAAATTAATCTTCATTTAACATTTTTAATATGGTCTTTTTTATCAATCTTTGACACTCTTTACAAAAGTGTGAAAATAATCTTCTTTTTAGTGATTTCTACATGAATGGATTTTTGTGATTTTATAAAAAAATTTATTAATGAATATTACACTCTAATTTTTATTTATTTTTGAAAATTGATTTCTATTCTCATTGTTTTTTTAATTTTTTTCTTATAAATTATATTCATTAAAAATATAAAAGGGAATTTATTCTCATTTTTCAAAGTAATTTCCTAATTATATTATAAAGTTTTTTTCATATATGTTAATATAATCTAATTATTCTTTTGAAAATATTGGAATATTAATTAGATATAATATCCAAAGTATTCATTTATATGAATTATGATCATGTTTTTTGGTAATAGTTATGGAACCCATTTCATTCTCACAGGTTAATTAAGATAAGATAGAATTATGAATGACTTCTAGTTCTTATGGAATACATGTGTATGGTTTATCATTATGTGTTATGTTTTTCCATTATATACCTACAATTAATTGGGTAAAATTTTATATGCCATGTGATGAGGATGAGATAAGGGGGGTTATACCAAGACCACTATGTTAGGAGATGTGGGTGGTTAGCCCAAGTCCACTATGTTATGGGAAGGTGGCCAGCCTGGTCCATTACGATATAGATGTATTGATGGATATTATTAAAATATGCTATTATTTTTATTCCAATTTTTGGGACACATTTTTATGTTATGGAATGTACCTATGTTATGTTCTCATAGCTTATGATTACTGACTTTTGTTTTCACTTTCTTATGAATCATCCATTAAGTTATACTAGAGGCCTTATTCCATGAATAATGTTTTATGATCTATGTTTTATTGGGTGTAATTATCTTATGTTATGACCATGTATATTGATTATTTTCTCATTCCCAAATTCTTCGCTTATTCTCTATGATGATCTTTGACTATTATCTATTATTTTTAACCTTATTAAGAATATGAGCTTATTATTTCTTATGTTTCCATTCCCAATGATATGAATAAGAATATTATGTATGATATGTATAAAAGGGTATAATGTGAGAAGAATATTTTGGGGAGATGTTTAAAGTATTGAAAAATAAGTTTATTATGTATCTAATATACAATGACACTAAACCTTTAGCCTTCAGGGTGTAATTTATTATGAGATGTAATGAATATTATGAATGTTCATTGTTTAGTAGAAGTGCCCGGTGGGTGAATAACCATAATTTTATTATCAAATTTGATAAATCATTCACCAATTGTGTAAGATATAAATTTAATGACAAATGAAAATTTTCAACAGAATATTGACATAGAAAATATTAGAACCTTGAGAGAGGATATTTTGAATGTGAAATATATAATTAATTTAATTTAGATCTAACAAATGGTTACAACATCTTAGGATCCTTCTTTGATGGTTTAGTTGATCATCTGAAAACCATTTTTGTATTACCTTCATTGAATTGGTGGGATTAAAGTGTATAATCCCTCTATTGGTGATCAACTTGTGCTCCTTTGATATTTTAAAAACACTAATAGAGTGTTTGGTGCTTGTGTAGTGGATTTATCATCTTATGTCATACATCTTGATCGCTTATAGTTCCTTCAGGATTAAAGGATGTTTTATTGTTCTTCTCATTCTTGAGTGGAGGAGAGGAGGAATTTGATAGAGAAGTCTACTGTGTGAAACAATTCTTAATTATAGATTAAACCAACACAATAGAAAAAAACATCTATTTATAGAGTTAAAGTTTAGATTAAAATATTATTTAATTTCATAATGGATATTAAATAATATAATAAAACTAACATTAACCCATTCCATATATTTTTATTATTTTATGGCGTGTGTTAACTAGTGCAATAATAAATATTATTTTACTATCTTGAAAATTAATATTTTTAACAAATATGATCTTGGTTTGCTCATCTTACTTGACATTTATTTAATATACAAATAAAATTTGAATTAAATATATTATTCATAAATAAATATTTTATTCACAACCCAGTAAAAAAATATTTATTAAATGTTAATAAATTAAATAAATATTCTATTCATAGTCTGACAAATAAATATTTATTTAATATTTGTGATAGATAGAAAATGAATAAAATTATTCATTGGTCTTGAGAATAATACTTATTCCATTAATTAAATTAAAATATATTTCAATCAAGATCAATTGAAACACTTAGTGTATGAACCTATATGATTATTTCTCAGTGATATTAAGCATGATTTTCTAAAGTATAAGACTTATTTATAGAAACTGGTCAAGGAACCCAAGATAAATAACTCAATGTCATAACATCAACAAGCACATATGAGTTCTCATTGTATAATATAATTCTTTTTCACAATATATCATCAAGAAGGTTTCACATATGTGTCCCCAACCTATATTCTTAATATGCCTTTCTGTGACTATCAGAAATTAACACGTCGTTACACCATGTCCATGGAATTTAATGTGACGATTACATTCCAATAAAAGGGATGAGATATCAACATTATAAATATGGAAGAAAAAAATAATTCCTCAACTTATCCATTAATATCATCTAATTCATGACAAACCCGACATACCTTACTTCCTGTGAACATATATCATCTCAGTTTTGGTATGTAAATATAAGTTTGTGATTCATGAAATGCATTAATGATAATCTTAAAGTCCATGGACCATTAAATAGACACACAAATAGGAATATATGATGACACTAAAACATAAAGAATTCATATTGGAAGGTTTGTTCTCATAATCCCCCATCTTTGAGCTTACCATATAAGAACTTCATGAGAAGAAATATCATACACTTATGAGTACTGAAATCTAATAGTCAACATACTATGTATACCATCATAGAATGTTATCCAACAAAAAAACTATATTTAATAATATAACCATATCATTTCAAGGTTCTCATCATAATTGGAAATTGATATGACCTTATCGATGAAATAGATACCTTAGGCCATTATTACATCAAATTCATGCTGAACAATGAACATTATATAATAATATGTTTTATTAATATTAAAATTTATATATATATATATATAATCCAAAGCACAAATAGTTTGTTTTAGAACACTAACTCCAACATAATCCCACATGGACTTGATCCATCTGCCTATGAATTTCAATCCACTCAACCACACATAATGATATTGTTTCTTCTAAGTCGAGAATTTTGTCAAGGGATCCACCATGTTGTCTTATGTGGATATTTTTCTCACTGAAAATTAACCTCTCTTAGAAAAATATCTCAACAGAATACATATAAAGTATATATTTCATCCACTGATGTGACCTTGTCTTCTTAGTGAGATCCAACACTTTAATATTATCATAATTGCGTGTGATAGGTTCTTTATTTCTAGATAACAAATCAATCTCTTGGATAAAGTTACATATCCAAATTGATTTTATAGCTACTTTAGAAGCCACAATATCTAAGACTCTGCTGTGAAATCTGTGACCAAAACTTTCTTTGAGTTTTTATAGCTCACAACTCCACCATTCAGAGTGAATATGCATCTATTCTATGATTTTAGATCATATTGATCTATTTTGAAACTAGAATATTAATATCCTCTGATGACTAGTTCCTCATATCCTTCATAGACTAGGAACATATCCTAACTACACCTAATATACTTAAGGATAATATTGTCTGTCATCTATTGGTGGTATCCTAGGTCAACCTGATATCTTCCTACTACACTTAAGGAGTCCGTGGAATCTATCATAGTACATAGAATATCATATATTATTGAAACAATCACATATGCGTATGGAATACTTACAATCCTCTGTCTTTCCTCATGTGACTGAGGACACATTTTCCTAGAAAGATGAATGCCATGTGACATTGGAAACAATCCTCTTTAAGATTGTTCCATAATAAATATCTTTAGTACCTTGTCAATATATGCACCTTGAATTAGGCTGATAAGCCTCATAGATCTATTATAATATATCTTGATTCCAAGAATATACGCTAATTTACCTAATTACTTTGTAGAGAAGAATTTATGCCACCAGGATTTAACATATTACAAGATTGGTATTTCATTTCTAATAAGTAGAATATCATAAACATAACCTATTAAGAAAATGAACGCAAATACACTAAACCATTTATAAAGACAAAGATCAAATTAATTCTTTATGAAACCAAATTTCATTATGGATTCATCAAATTAAATGTTTCCTGACCTGGATGCATGCATTAATCCATAAATGGTTCTTTATAACTAAAATACCTTTTTGAAATACTTTGGAGTCAAAAACCCTTCAGTCCATTTCATTTAGATATATTACTAAAGGTTCTCATTAAGGGAAGCTATTTTGAAATCTATTTTACAAATATCATATTCATAGAAATCTACAATGGCATATATAATTCTGATGGATTTTATAATTGAAACATATGAAAAGGTTTCATTGTAGTATATGAATTGACACTATTTAAACCCTTTTACAACTAGTTGTTCCTTATAAGTACCGACATGTCCATCCATATCCAATTTTTTCTTAAATACCCATTTACAACCAAGGGGATTTTAATTCACTAGAGAATATACTAAAATCCATACTTAGTTTTGATACATGGAATCCATTTTAGAATTCATGGATTCTTACCACTTGACAACATCTGTGCCACTTATTACTTACAGGTTAGAGGATCATTATTGTCAACTAATAACGAGCCACCTTCCTCAGTGACTAGAAAAATATACCGTTCGAGTTATTTAACCTCTATTGTACTCATACAAAGTATCTGTGTCTATAGAACATATTATTCCATGGGTATTTTTGGAATTATTTCTTATTCCAAATATTTTTTACCTTGAACCTATAATTTATAAAAGTCTATATCCCTCCAACTATCTCTTTTATTAATGTTCTCCCCTTAAGGAATACATCATGTTTTTCCACTATAACCATTTTTTGAGGAATTGTATAGGTAATATCCCATTATTTCCTTGGGACATCCTATAAACGTACACTTTATTCCTTAGGGTGAAAATTCGTTACCTTAAGAGTCCTTAAAAATTTCTTCACAGCCCCACACATGTAAATTAAACAATATGGATTTTATTACATGCTAAAGTTCAAATAGAATACCATTTGTAACTTTAGTTTGAACTTGGTTTAATATATGTTCTTTTATCCATAAAAAGTATCCCGAAAAGGATAATGGAAGACTTGCATGACTCATTATTGATATCACCATATCTAACAAGGTGTTGTTCCACCTTTCACTCACACCATTTCATTGAGGTGTATAAGGAGAGATGATTTGATATAGAATCCCAAACTCCTATAAATAATCATGGAAATATTGATTAAGATACTATCTACCATGGTTTTAGTGGAGTTTCTTAATATTCTTACCAAGATGGTTCTCAACTTTATTCTTGTATTAATTGAATCTGTAAAAGGAATCTAAGTTATACCACATCATGTAGACATATCCATATATACCAAAACCATCGGTAAAAGTAATGAAGTATGAGTTACCATCCATTGATTCAACTAGAAATGGTCTACACACATCAGTATGAACTACTTCAATAAAATCCTTAGACCTTTCACCATTTAAACTAAATAGGGATTCATTAATTTTTCCTTATAAACACATGTGACATATACAAAGTGGTTTTAGTTAAAATAAATCTAAATATCCATCTTAATGTAATTTAGTCAAAGGATTTACATTTAAATGAATTATTTAGTGATGAAATTGTTGGGTGTGGTATATGTCATGTGATGTAGTTTCATTATCTATTTCCATTACTTGGTTTATGTAATCCAACACATAAATACCATTATTTAAATATTCCTTACCATAAAATTGATATATTTATAAAATAAGAAATATTTATTCTTGGACATGAAAATAAATCCATATGTATCAGTTATGGATATAAAAATAACGTTTTTGGTAACATATGGAACACAATAACAGTCCTTTAAAACCAAGATCATCCCCATAAACAATGTGAGGTGGTAATCCCTAATAGCGATAAAAACAAGTTTGGATCCATTGAATACTCTTAGATCTTCCATCCCTCATTCAATATTTTTGAATCTATTTGGTTACAATATTTTAATACATATGTGAGAACCAAATTCTATATCTAATACCCAATTTACAAAAATAGATAAATTGAACTCAAAAACAAACACGCATGAATCTTCCTCTTTCTTCTTTGTTGGGGGGAATGTTTTCTTCAAGTGGCCTTTATTTCTACATGTGACATAGATAATATCATATTCCTTTAATTTCCCCTTGATCTTTCTCTTCTTTTAAGGGCATTAAAAATAATATTTAGTCTTAGATCTCTTCACTTATCCTTTCCTTTAATTCACTATAAGGATTGATGTATTTTCAAAATTCATTTCCTTATCAGGTTGGTGAAGAAGAGTGAGTAAATATAGGAGAGACTTATCAATGTTGTTAATGTTGAAATTGACAACAAAGATGAAGAATATATGTGGTATTTATACAAGAATGAGATCAGTGTGTGGCTCTTTAAGGACTTTAAACATTGAAATATCTAGACACTCAATACAACCAATGAGTTTGACTATGTAATGTCCAACTGGCACACCCTCTCCAAGCGTACTATAAAAGAAAACCTTGGATATATCAAACCATTCACAACTATCTCTATCCTGATATAGGCCATGGATATTATTAATCTTTCAATAATAGTAAATGTAGTCATGAGACTGCATATGTTCACTAGACATGGATTATAACATTAAACACTAATAAAAAACCATGCCACTCAAGTGTTAATCATAGAAAGTGAACTCTTCATCACTCAACTCTTTTATAAGTAGATCAGGTAATGAGGATTATAGCATATAAGATTTATTTTCATTAAACAAAACAATCCTAAAACGTCTAAACTATTCCTAGAATTTATTACTAGGATGAAGATTGGATTTCTACAATATTGTTTATATAGATAATGTGGATAAAGAAATTTTCATTTTTCTATAATTATAAAAGATTAGATTATTTTTACTTGAATTGATTTAAATTTATGTGATACAAAATGAAATTAATTTTATTAATTCCACCACTATTTTATCAAGTCTCAATATCCCTCACCATTAAACTTATAATTTTTAGTTTCTCACATATTATAGTGGTAAGGATCCATATACCACTTATCATAACCTAAGTAATGGATTGGTCAATTACTTAAAGGTATTTAGGTAGTAATGCCATTTCCAAATATGGTCTTGTAGCTTCTTGATCCGTTGAGTGGATTCCCCAATCCTGAAATCATAACCGGGATTTTATGAAAAATTTTCTCCAAGTTACATTAATTATAAAAATGGATTCTACTCTTGATGTAAATTGGTTACTTCAAACCAAAACTTTCAAAATAACTCCCCTTATAAAAGTAAGTGTCCCCACAAGGGTTATCCAAACACTTAGTTATATTGGTTTCATTACTAATCGAGTAATAGAAGGAATAATATTACTTAATATTATATTGAATGATTTCATTTTATTATGTGTAAAATTTTATTATTTTATATTTTACAAGACTCATTAATATTAAACATATTTTACTTAAGTTATTATACATGTTTTGATAAACCATTTATACAAAATCCATTTATTTAAATTCCATCATTGAATATTAATCCCTTTATTTATGTGATCATGGTCTTTCATCCATAAAAGAAATAATAAATTTGAAATAAATGAATAAATAAATAAAATTACCCAATCATGATCTTATATAATGGTTGATTTATTGAGCGGACAATAAATCAACCTATGAATAATGGGAAAACTCATTATACCTAGCTTGGAATGATTTTTAGCATTACACCTATCCACTTATGTATTACATGGGTTAAAATTATCATGGTTCTCTTGTGAATCTCTTCCATGTGTCTTGGGATACACCTTTCATTACATGTATTTTTAACTCACTAGAAAATGAGGGGAACTGATGAAGCTCACATTTTCATATATTTTATACTGTAAAACATTGTTTATAATCCCAAAAAAATGTTATTCAATGGGTAATTATCATGTTTTTAGGTTTTAGTGTTATTTTGAACCCAAATGTGAAAAACGACTAATTCTGGATTTTTGAGAGAACTTTACGTCAGGGGTATTTTGGTCATTTCAGGAAACATAAAATTCTAAATTTTCTGATTTAAATTTTGTTAGAATCCTTATTTTAGTTCCTTCATTTTTTTCTTCTGGAACAGGAGCTGATTCGGTCATCTAAAGGGTCTAAAAAATCATTGAAGATTGGAATTTTTCCGGGCGGACAGAATGGACCCACCCAAGGTAACGGACATAAAACGCGGCCTACACATATCCAAATGATGTGTTTACACCTGGGATACCTCGAGGACAGATAGATACGTCTCTACAATAAATTTGAAGGATGTTGGAGGTCATTAAGAAGGCTATTGAATGACATTATTTCGGAGGAACATTCCTGGATGCTTCTTCCAGAAACAGCAACCAATAATGAAAAACTCATAACTCCTACATACGGTTTCCAAATTATCTGAAATTTGGGGAGGAGACGGAAACAATATTTATGAACATCATTCATGCAGGGTCGAACGCGTGAAGAGGTCATTAAGGGGGTCTAAAACGCTCAAACATTCGGGGGTCGAATTCTACCTATAAAAGGAGGCCATCACCTCCTCCTCAAAGCATCCCATTTTTCCATCCATTCCTTCAAGGAACCAAGGAGGAGATCTCCACCGAGGGAGGCCGGCCGCAAATCTTCCACCTTTATTTTTATTTTATTTCTTTTCTTTATTTTTAGTTTTTAATTGTAATTTAGATTTCTAATAAATTCATGCATTGTTTTTATTTTTGTCCACCGATTCACCCTCTTTTCTTCGTCTCATCTTACCATCGTGAACTATAATACTCATGATCATGAGTAACTAATAAGAGGAATATCCCAAGGGAGTAATCAGGTTCTTGAACCCAAGACCATCTTCTTAATATTCTTTGAGTTAATTCTAAGGATAATTTATAGTGGGTGTAATCCTCGCTGTGGTTGTCTAATGGTTAACTTCTTAATCTACAACCATTTTCCCTCGATTGAGGAGGTGGATGGAGGGTGTGCTTGGAGATCGCTAAGTAGGCTTTTCATTCACAAATGGGGTAGAATAAGGTGTGCACACATACGATGGAGTGTGTACACTAATAATATTTGAAGCTGGTCAATGAAGGTGCTCCCTGAATATTCTCTCGGGAGAACTTCCTTTCTTCCCTAATTACATTCTGTTTAGCATTGCATGGTAATTTAGAATTAAATTTAAGTTTCTTCTGATTTATGAATTTCATTTATTTTATTAAATTACATTTATTTTATAAAACATTAAACAACAAAAAAAATAATTAGATTAGGTGGAATAAAAGTAGTGATTTATTAACCACAAAATCTCCTCAAGAGAACGACCTAGGTCAACCCCTATGCTGCACTTAGCTATAAATATTTTTGAGAGCGTGCACGACAACGCTTCATCAAATTTGCACTATTGCCAGGGAGCCAAGTTGTTTTAATTCACTATTTTTATTTACATTGTGTAAATAATTTTCCTTTAATTTAAAAAAAACAACAAAAAAATCATAAATTTCAAAAACTAAAAAAAAATCTTCTTTGTTCATGATGTATTCAAATTATGATTATTATGCATGGACTGATCAATATCAACTGCAAGAAAATTTTTACAATGAACTAGATGCGCAGTTTCATAGGATTAGCGAGAAAGTAAAAAACTTGGAGGGCCAAATAGAATTGATTGCAGAATATGTACGTGCATCCCAAGAACAACGGAAACCTGAACCGGAACCTGAACCAAAACGAGTGATGGAAGAGATTTCACCCATCATTTTTTATACTAAAGAACCTGAGGAGGGTGAGAAGGAGCTACTAAATGAATTAATCACATCATCCCGCACTCAACCATTGCTCGAGGAGGTCCCAGAAGTAAACATTCCAACTGATGCACTGATGGGAGGTCAACATTTTTTGGATGAATCTTGGAATAACTTTGTTGAAGATAACTTGAAACATGATCTTCCCATACTTAATAATGAAACATCAGACACTTTCTATCTCTCTCTTGCTTTGGAAGATAAGGAAGAAGACGCACCTGCTGAGATTGAGTTTCCAATGGTCATGCCTGAAGAGATCAATTACCAAGCTGAATTACTTGAAAGGGAAGATTTCTTTATTAATTCTTCATGTTTTAATCTTATTCAAGCTAAATTGTTTTCTGACATCTCTTCCTTTGAAATTTCTGATATAGAACAAATGGAGCAGACCATGGATGATATGAAAGAGACCACCCAAGTGGTGGTAATCAAGGAAGAAGATCCGGAGATGCTGGTGGTGGTGCGAATACCTCCTATACATCAACTTTTATATCACATGGAGGAGGACACCACCGAAGTTAACAGGGAGAACCCTTATCTTTTATTCCCTCCCACTTCGAAAATAAAATTTCTTCTTTATTATTTCTCTGGGGTTGGGAACATTCAAATCTTATTTGGGGTTATCTACTTTCAGGTTTTAATCATGGACATCGGGAAAAATCACATGTGGTGGTTCATCTTAAAGAAACCACACCCACCTTTTGATTGGGGATAATCCACTGAAACTGCCTGACTAGGGGCAGTAAAAACCTATCACCCGCTTGGGGGTCTAAACCAAGCATTATCTCTTTTCTTTTCCTTTTCTCATTCTTTTTATTTATTTTTTCTTATTTATTTTTATTACTTTATTGTAGTCTTAAATTGGTTGCTTCTAGGAGCTTAACTCAAGGCATCCACTTCTAAAATAATGTCAGGTTGTATCTTTCCTTCCCTTTGATTTTTTTACCTTTATATTTATATTTTGTTGAGTTGAAATAAGGGGTAGTTAAATTTAATTTTGGGGGAGTGTCAACCTGGTTAGTTCTTCTTGTGTGATTTTCATTTTTTTAGGATTTTTGAGCTTTAATGAATATTCTTATCACTTTTCACACATCAATTGATTATAAGGATTTGAAATGATTTTTGAAATAATGGATTTTAAATGATTGTTGATGTGAAAACATTTTTCTTGAATTGGATTGTCAATCATTTTTATGAGTTGGACTGATTTTTGAAATCCATGACCATGAAACACTGACTCAAAATATTTTTTCCAATCCTGTGAGGTATTCTAAACCACTTTTACATATTCTTCATAATACCCACACTTTCTTGAGGGAAACTAGAATTTTGTGTGAGAACCAGAATTTGTGAATATTCTCTTTCGAAGCTTTGGATTTCATGGAATGTATTTAAAATGATTGAGGCATCACTTTGGCTAGCCACATTTTATCCTGAGACCCACCTTTACATTTATCCTTCGTAATCCCTTAGATTACATGAATTTCCTTATAGGTTTAAGCCACATTACAAGCCAATTTTTCCATACCTACCCGCACTTTTAGTATTTTTTCATGAATATTTCAAGTTTGAGTGTGGGGGAAGGGCCTTTCGTGTGCGTTCATTGGGATGTGTACCATTTCTGGGTAGTGTGAAGTGTGTGTCAATATTTTGGGTTGTGTATAACAAGAGAATTGGGCATGTGTCATCATTTCATTGTGCTTTATTTGGTTCATCCATTTCTCCTAAAAAAAGAAGATAAAATGGAGATGATATTGAATTCTCATTGTAAATTCTTTTATGACTCATGTCCCTCCCAAAAATCAAGGGCATGAATTGTCATTCATTCATTGTATTCAATTTTTCAGCTCATCCTCTATGAAAAAAAAGAAAAAAAAGAAAATAAAGTTGTGCCTTTCTGGAGCTTTGAAAAAAAAGGAGAACTTAGATGATATCATTCATTATAATAACTTCTTGGCTCATGTCCCATATCATTAAGAGGGGTGGGGTTGTTTTTCACATTTACAAGCAGTATTGAGTGAGAAATTTCCTGTGTTTTCACTTGATTTAATCATGCATTGTACTTAAAAGTTCAACCTCCTCTTTCTAGCTTAGAACATTTTTCAATCATTTTACCACCGACCCTAAGCCATAGAATCATTTGAACCTTTAATTAAATCCCTCATGATTAAATTCATTTTCATGTTTCACGCTGTGGAGAAATGATAATTTTCACAAACCTATGGTGATACATGCGATTTTGAAGTATGAGTATAACTCTAGATTCAATTTCTCTTGAGTGAAGAGTGACATAAAATTCAATGTGAGGTAGGTTGTGATTGGGCCGTGGATTGATTTATGAGTTTGAACAAATTTTAATGATTGAAATGAAAATGAGAGAATTATTATTCATAAATGAGACATGATGGAATTCTATTTTGGATAAAATCATTGATATTTTCCCATTTTTGATTGTTGTGTGGATTTTGATTTGGATGTAAGATGATTGCCCATGAGTGCAATGTTTAAGTGTGGGGGAGTGATGAAGCTCACATTTTCATATATTTTATACTGTAAAACAATGTTTATAATCCCACAAAAGTGTTATTGAATGGGTAATTATCATGTTTTTAGGTTTTAGTGTTATTTTGAACCCAAATGTGAAAAACGACTAATTCTGGATTTTTGACAGAACTTTACGTCAGGGGTATTTTGGTCATTTCAGGAAACATAAAATTCAAAATTTTCTGATTTAAAGTTTTTTATACTCCTTATTTTATTTCCTTCATTTTTGTCTTCTGGACCAGGAGCTGATTCGGTCATCTAAAGGGTCTAAAAAATCATTGAAGATTGGAATTTTTCCGGGCAGACAGAATGGACCCACCCAAGGTAACGGACATCAAACGCGGCCTACACATATCCAAATGATGTTTTTCCACCTGGGATACCTCTAGGACAGATAGGGACGTCTCTAAAATAAATTTTAAGGATTTTGGAGGTTATTAAGAAGGCTATTTAATGACATTATTTCGGAGGAACCTTCCTGGATGCTTCTTCCAGAAACTGCAATCGATAATGAAAAACTCATAACTCCTACATACGGTTTCCGAATTATCTGAAATTTGGAGAGGAGACGTAAAGGATATTTATGAACATCATTAATTAAGGGCCGAATGCGTGGAGAGGTCATTAAGGGGGTCTAAAACGCTCAAATATTTGGGGGTCGAATTCTGCCTATAAAAGGAGGCCATCACCTCCTCCTCAAAGCATCCCATTTTTCCATCCATTCCTTCAAGGCACCAAGGAGGAGATCTCCACCGAGGGAGGCTGGCCGCAAATCTTCCACCTTTCTTTTTATTTTATTTCTTTTCTTTATTTTTAGTTTTTAATTGTAATTTAGATTTCTAATAAATTCATGCATTGTTTTTATTTTTGTCCACCGATTCACCCTCTTTTCTTCCTCTCATCTTACCATCATGAACTATAATACTCATGATCATGAGTAACTAATAAGAGGAATATCCCAAGGGAGTAATCAGGTTCTTGAACCCAAGACCATCTTCTTAATATTCTTTGAGTTAATTCTAAGGATAATTTATAGTGGGTGTAATCCTCATTGTGGTTGTCTAAAGGTTAACTTCTTAATCTACAACCATTTTCCCTCGATTGAGGAGGTGGATGGAGGGTGTGCTTGGCGATCGCTAAGTAGGATTTTCATTCACAACTGGGGTAGAATAAGGTGTGCACACATATGATGGAGTGTGTACACTAAGAATATTTGAAGCTGGACAATGAAGGTGCTCCCTGAATATTCTCTCGGGAGAACTTCCTTTCTTCCCTAATTACATTCTGTTTAGCATTACATGGTAATTTAGAATTAAATTTAAGTTTATTCTGATTTATGAATTTCATTTATTTTATTAAATTACATTTATTTCATAAAACATTAAACAACAAAAAAAGAATTAGATTAGGTGGAATAGAAGTAGTGATTTATTAACCACAAAAGCTCCTCAAGAGAACGACCTAGGTCAGCCCCTATGATGCACTTAGCTATAAATATTTTTGAGAGAGTGCATGACAACGCTTTGTCAGGAACCAAATTATTGATTAAGGATAATTACATAAATAACTTTGGAAATGCAGTTCCTAAATAATAAAGGAGAGATAGATGATTCATTGACCATCATATTTTTATATTAAATAATTTTAAAACCATGAAATAAATTAAATTAAATTAAACCAACACAAAAATAGGTCTGGTTAAAGCTGATGAATGTCCATACACATAAAAAACGAAAAATAAGATAATTTTTTTTTGATTTAATCAATCAATAAATCAATTAATTCTCTTTTATCTTAATTACTATCTAAATTCTCTTAGAGACACTCATCAGAAATTCATTCATGAAAAATAAATGATATAACCAATAATTGCAAATAATTACAATAAATTAATTGATCATTTTTAATTATTTAAAGCCTTTATAAAATTATCAAACACATTTGGTTCCAATCAGTGTAATTAGAACACTAGGTGAAAGAATAGTGGATCTATCATCTTGTGTCATTCATCATGATTACTTATTATTCCTTAAGTCTTGAAGGATTCCCACTTTTTATTCCCGTTCTTCATAGGAGGAGAGAAGGAGGAATTTTAGAGAGAAGGTTGTTGTGCACAATGATTCTCAATTATCAATTAACCCTACCCAATAGACGTAATCATCTATTTATAGAGTTAGGGTTTTGGTTACAATATTTTTTAATTACACAAGGGACCTTAAATAATACAATAAAACCAATCTTAACCCATTCCAAATAAAAATAAAAATAATATTATTTTATAGAACACACTAAGTTGATAAATGAATAAATATTATTTTACTAACTTTAAAATTAATATTTATCACCTGATATGATCTTGGTTCGCTTGTCTTCCTCAATATTTATTGAATAATAGAATAAATATTTAATTAAATGTTTTATTGATAATATATTGAAAAAATATTTATTAAATATTCAATAAATAAAATAAATATTATATTCAAAGTCTGAAGAATAAATATTTATTTAATATTTGTGATTGATAAAACTTGTATAAAATTATTCCTTAGTATTGAGTGTAATATTTATTCCATTAATTACATTAAAATAGAATTTAATTAAGATCAATGAAAACACTTAATGTTTGACCCTCTAGTATTATTTCTTATTGGAATTAGGTTGGATTTATTAAAGTCAAAGATTACTATCTAGAAACGGGTCAAGACACCCAAGAGAAAGAACACAATGTCACAATATCGACAACCACAAATAATCTCTTACTGTGAAATATAATCCTTTTGTCACAATATCTCATCAAGATGGTTTCACATCTATGTCACTAACCTATATGTTTGATATGTATTTATTTGAATATCTGAAATAAAAACATCATTAAACCATGGGCATGGAATTTAATGTGACAATTCCATTCCAATCAAAGGGATGAGATATCAACTTCCATTAAGATGGATGAGATGAATCCTTACTCAACTTGTCCATTAATAACACATCATTAATGATTCATCCAATGTACCATACTTCCCGAGAACATATGACATCGCAGTTTTGGTCAGTAAATATAAGTGTACAAGTCATGACATGCATTAATTATAATATTAATGTTTAAGGTCCATTACACACCCTTACATATGGGAATATATGATGACACCAAAACATATGAAATTTTTACTGGTGGGTCTGTTCTCATAATCTCTCTTATTAGAGGTTACCAAGTGAAAACTCTATGAAAATATGTCTAATCCCCTTATGAGTACTCACACTTGATATTTATCATAGTATGTACCCCATAATATAATTTTTTTGACCGCAAAACTATATTAATAATATCATCATATCATTTAAAGTCCCTCTTCATAACATAGAAATACTATAACCTTATTAATCCAACAAATACCCTAGGATATTATTTTATTAAGTTCATATAAAATAATGTACAATAGGTAATAAGACATTTTATTAGTATTAAAATATTTGAATATACATTTAATCTAAAGTAAAAAAGTAATTGGTTCTAGAACCCCAAATCCTACATATTCTTGTAAAATGATATAATATTCAGTTATGTTGTTCTTGGGCCACCTTAATTGGTATCACAATGATTTTAGTTAATTTTCAGGGATTATAATATTAAGAATAAGAGTATAGTACCTAAAAAATCCTATCATGAATAAAAATTGATATTGGATGAACGTAAAATGTCATAGGTTTAAATATAGGTTTCATAATTTAGGAAATATTAGGATTTATTTTCTTTATCACATCACGTCTTACTCTGATGATTATTTCTTGATACTCATGCTAACCATTTTGGATTTGATAAGGTATTGAAGAAATAATCATTATTTGGGGTAGTGGAATGTACACTCAATATTAAAAACATTTTATTTTATCCTAGTTCTATGGATTCCTTTAAATTTTGAAAACCAAATAAGACTATTAGTTTATATCCCCAATGACTAGAATTGAATTATTAATAAAAACATTAAGAGGTATGATGATTACATTCCAAGACTATAACTCTTATTTGATAGAAGTTTGTTGGAATGTGATTCCTAAAAAACTTATTATTCTTCATTTATTAGGATTTTATGTGATATTTTTCATGGATTTTATCTCTCTACGTAGATCCCATATTAATTTTCTTAATAGGAAAGTCAAATTTTATATCCCAAGTCAACCTTTTATCATCTATCAATACAAGACTAACTATGATATTCTTATGGAAATTAATTCCATTATATGGGTCTTAATTCCGAATAAAGAGGGGGTATTTATATCAAATTATAAATAAAAAATTTATATTGAAGATATTCCTATTATGTGGGAATATTTCATTGTATTTCCAGAAGAGTTTTCCAGAATACCCCCAGGTCATGTGGTTGAATTTTCAATAGAGATCATACATATTTTTATACCTACATCAAAGAATTCTTATAAAATGGACCTAAATTGATCAGATGAATTTAAGAAGAAACTCTAAGAGAATCTAGATAAGGTTTTTATATACCTAAGTGCTTAACCATGGAGTGAACTAGTTCTCTTTGTTAAGAAGAAAGATGGATGAATTCATCTCTGTATTAGTTATCATGAAATTAATAAAATCATGATAAAAAACAAGTATCATATACCCCATATTAAGGTATTATTTGATCATTTGTGTTATGATAAAAACTTCTCAAATAATGACCTTAGATCTAGATATCATCAATTAGGGGTCAAAATGGAAAATATATCAAAAACAACCTTTAGTATAGATGTGGTCACTATGAATTCATAGTAATTCCATCAAGACTCACAAATAATTTTTTTATCTTCATGGATATGATGAATAGTTTCTTTAGAGACTACCTCGTTAAATTTGTGATAGTATTTATGGATGATATTATCATATATTTCAAGATAAAGTAATAACATGAATACCATTTGTGGATTCTTCTTTATTCCTTGAGAAAGGATAAATTGTTTTCCAAATTTAGAAAGTGTGAATTATGGATGTATAAAGTATCATTCTTGGGTAATGTAGTCACACGAGAGGGTATAATTTGTGGATTAGTCAAGGATATAGGTGATTAAACAATGAACCTTACTAACTACTATAATGGTGATCCATAATTTTCCTAGATTGGCTATGTATTACCTACACTTTATGAGACATTCCTCATGACTATCAAATCCATTAAGAAAATAACTCATAAGGGAGTCAAGTTTCTCTGGGCAGATGAATGTGAAGAAAATTTTAAGGAGATCCTAGGAAGGCTTTTCACTACACTTGTATTCAAAATACCCTACAATAAAGAAGGGTTTATAATATACATTTATGAATCAAGGAAAAGATAAGGATATACCCTCATATAGAATGGAATTAAGGTAAATTATTCCTCATTCCAATTAAAGATTCATGAGAAAAATTACCCAAGTAATTATTTGGATCTAGTAATGGTAATAATTTCATTACATATATGGAGGAATTATATTTATGGTTAAAAGTGTGAAATATATACTGATTATAAGAGATTAAAATATACATTCCCAAATAAAGAGTTTAACATACACCAAAAAATATGGTTGGAGTTGATCCAGGACTGTGACTACTCGAAACATTAGCACCCTAAGAAGGAAAAAAAGGTAGATGATAATCATAGCTTGAAGGATTATTCTACCATATCCATGATAGGGATTAAAAGAGACCCAATACACATGTATTTACAAAGTATGGACCTTAAAATCATGGGGAACGGGGAGAAATACTATATTTCCCAAATAAATACTAACTATCCTTCCATGTGAATATCAAGGGGATGAAAAAGTAGGATATAAATCTAGAAAATAAGGTAGGGAATATTTTAGAGTTCAACTTTGATGATGATGAAGTTATAAGATTCATAAAATGAATATGTTTTCTATCAATACCAGAATTGAAGAAATATCTATTGTATGATGCACATATCTCATCATTATCTATCCATTTTGGAAGTAAAAATATGTATAAAAATCTCTATAATCATTTATATTAATAAAATATGAAGAGTGAGATTACAGAGTAAGTATCTCGATGCTTGGTATGCCATAAAGTTAAGGTGGAATGACATGAGTCCAAGGGGATGATGAAACCATTTCCCATACCTATGTGTAAATGTTAGAACATCATCGTGGATTTCATTGTGGTAATTATCAAGATTTCTAAAATTTATAATTACATTTGGGTTATAGTTTTTCACTTTATGAATCCACCACATTGCATTTCTATTAAAGAATATTTATTGATTGATCAAAGCTATAGGATATATAAAAAATAAGTGATAGGGGTGTATAGAGAACCACTCTCAATTGTATTTGATTGAGATACGAGGTTTAACTCAATGTTTTGGAGAATTATTCAAGAATAATTAGATATATTGCTAAGATCTGGCACTTCTTATCATACATAGATTGATGGTTGATATGAAAGGAGCATTTAAACTATGAAGGATATACTGATATCTTATTCAATGGATTTGAGATGAGAATAATATCTAAAAATTACCCTAATATATTTGTCATATAACATCAATTTATATTATATCATTCAAATGTAACCATATGAGGATCTTTTTTGGGAGTGGTGCATAACTCCAACATGTTAGGATGAAGTTGGGGACTATAAACTGATGAGATTTGATATTTCTCAAGAAAATATAGAGATGATTCAAACCATTCAGTATCATATTAAAACCTCTCAAATTAAACCAAAGAAATACACTAATAATAATCTATGAGAATTAGATATTGAATTTAGATATAAATTATTCCTTCAAATTTCACCATGGAAGATGGATATGAGATTTGGAAAGAAGGGAAAGTTGTTCCCTAGATGTGTTGGCCTTTTGAAAGCCCCAATCATTTGGGGATGATAGGTTATCATATTATAATTCCACCAAACCTCTCCAAAGTGATTTATATATTCCATGTATCACTTTTTAGGAAGTACATACCCGAACCTTTACATGTACTGAAATCAAATGTTTTACAATGAGAACATAATCTCTCATAAGAGGAACAACCTATACAAATCCTGGATCATAGAGATAAAGTATTATGAAAAAATACCACTAACCTGGATAAAGTCCTCTGGAGAAATCATAAGTTTGAGGAAGAAACATGGAAACCTTAAGATGTAATTAGGTATAAGTACCCTCATTTGTTTCCATTATAATAATGAAATTTGGAGGGTTAAATTATTTTAAGGTGGTAGAATGTAACCCTCCATTTAATTTTTATGTATCTCTCTTATGTATATAGATTGTTTCACACACACCATAGAACTAAAATAATACAAAATATTTTTTATTGATACAAAATATTAAAATGAAAGATAAAAATTAACACTTTATGATAATATAATATGGAACATCATTAAGAAAATTAAAAGAAGTATAAAAGAACATGTAATTAAAAATACCATGAA
The DNA here is from genome assembly GCA_963277665.1 of Viscum album. NCBI lineage: Eukaryota > Viridiplantae > Streptophyta > Magnoliopsida > Santalales > Viscaceae > Viscum > Viscum album. The sequence continues at coordinate 505,035,682 of OY728119.1, forward strand.
CATAATTTTTTTTCTTATGGTTTTGAATGAATATCATAATCCTGATTTCCAATATATAAATAAGAAAAAGAATTAGAAATATAAAATACATCTTAATTGATAATCAAATTAATAGGATTAATGATTCTATAAATGCATTCAAAACTACATATATGAATGAAATACGAACATTATATATATGGTCATTTAAAATATGACCGTTGAAAAAATGGTATTTGGATATATCATCATTGGGTGTATCTAATGGGTAAGTTTTGTGATTGAAAACAATATAATAATAAATAATTTTTGAATGAAAAAAGATAGTATTTAATTAAAATATTTTATTATAATAATATATTTTTATGCATTACATATTATTATTATTATTTAAAAATAATTTTATGTATTTATAAAATTAAAATAAAGATTTTAATAACAATTTATTGATAAAATTAAAATATTTTAATATGAATAATTAATTTTAATTCAATTTTGTGAAAATTATTTAATGTTAAAAATGATATTTTTTAAATAACCATTTCAAAGTATTGTGTATTATTATCTTAATAAATTAAATTAACCACTATTAAATAATTAAACTAATATAATTTTTAAATCTATAAAAAATATATTAACACTATTTTAATTTATAGTTGATATAAAATAATATTAAGAACACATAAATTTTAAAAAGTTATTTTTTTTATAAAAATAGTTTTTATTTATATTTTTTTATGTTTTCATTTAAAGTATAAATTTAAAATATTTAGAAATTGAATTATTTTATATGGATTCCAATAATAATGCCTTAAAAATTTATTAAGGATATAAATTTCATTTTTAGGTATAAAAATAAGTAACCGAGGTAAAAATTCAGTTACCACAGTGATGGTAAAATGAGGTAAAAGGGGTTTGACTAAGTTTTAAAAACATAAAATATCATAAAAAACTATATATAAATGTATGGATAATATTTTTATCTACCAAAAATTATTACACCTCCATTGTGTTTCACTTTTTATCCACTTTCCTTTTAAAATGAAGACTTTATTGATTAAGAAATGAATATTTGCGAAAATGCAACTCAAAAATCACCTATAGAAGGACCACTACTATAACCCTCTAAAACCACTCAAAAAATTATTTTATATCTTGAATATTTTCCCATTTAACCTCTACCAAATCTCTCTTATACGTTTATGGCTTATATTTTCCAATAAGGAAGCCTAAATCCTTCATCCCAAAGGAACCTGTGCCGTGAAGGAGAAAATGCATCAAGTAAGTATCCAAGTTATTCACTAACATTTAAATTACCTTATCATTTACACTATTTTTAAATATTATTATCTAATTTAATGATATTATATTAAAATAATTACTCTTCTGAGAACATGATACTACTATTATATAACTCTAAACTCTTACTCATTCCCTAGTGTAGCGTGTTCTTATTTGGGTTGGTTCAACCACCTACTTGAACAGTGTTAGACCAAAATCATCATTTTTACCATAAATAAGTATCAAGACATTAATAATGGTAATATTTGATATTAAATATTAACATATTTCATCAATATGGTTCTGAAATTATGACATAGAAATGATGATAAATATTAAGTAACTCATTGTTATTTATAAATTACCAGAAAAATATTCATCATGGATTCTATTCTCTTGAACTATACTAATAATTTACATAAAATAAACTTGATACTAAACAAATAATTGTAAAAAAATGATTACCCTACCTTAAATAATCTATTAAAGAAAAACTTAGTATCAAATAATGAGGACCGACATATATATTATAAAACTTGTACGAAGCAATAAAAATAACTAACATGTGATGATAAAAATAAACAATAACTAAATAATATATGTGTAATGAATGATTATAATTGAATTTTATAAATGTTAATATATATAAATAAGGTTAATAAATAATTCATTAATTTTTTTATGTTTATTACACAATAGATTAAATCACTTTTAGGGAAGTCGGGAGTGATGTTAAGGGTTTCTTTATGGATATCATTTTAAAATCAAGATTGTTTATTTTTTGACATACATCTGGTTAAATAGTATGATCCTCCCTCTAAAACCCACATATTTTATTATAATATTTTTATTCATGGTTTTAACTTTATTATTACCATATCTTCTCCCTTGGTTTCACAATTAAATCGAAATGACGCTAAAAAAACCCCAACATTATCCCTTCTTTTTGGTTAGGAATCCCTATCCTCCAAGTCCAAATTAATTGTATTATTTTATAGATGTTCTTATATTAAATTATATTATTTATTATGTTACTTTTAAATGGAATTTAATTTCTTTAAAATAAATTAATATTCTTTTACCATTTCTAGTCTGGTCATTTTTCTGTCAACTTTGACTCTCTTTACAAAAGTGTGATTTTTTAAACACTTTATATATAAATGAATTTTTCTGATTTTCTAACTATATTTATTAATGAAAATTCCTCTTAAAGTTTTAATGTTTTTCTAAATTAATTTATATTATCATTGTTTTATTAATTTTTATTTTTATAATAATAGTTTTTAAAAACATAAATGGGTATTTCTTCTAATTTTTGAAAGTAATTTCCTAATGATCTCATTCAGTATTTTTTTATAGGTTAATTTAATTTAGTGATACTTATGAACCAATTAAAATATTAATTATAAAAACTATCAAACTTATTCCTTTGGATGAATTATGGTCACGTGTTATGGAAATCATTATGGAACCTATTTCTTTCTCATGAATAAATTAATCTTTGATGCAATTAGGAATGTTTTAAAATTATTATAGCATAAATTATATAGTTTTATATTATTTTATGGGTGGATCTATTATATACCTCCAAATAATTTTTTAATTTCTTATATCCCATGATACTAGGATTGGATAAGGGTGGTTATCCCAATTCTACTATTAAAAGGAATGTGAGTGCTTATCCCAAGCCCATAATTTTATGGGCAGGTGGACAACCAAATCCATTATGATATGAATGTCTTGGTGGATATACTTAACATATTTTATGATTTATATGTTTATGTTTCTTTAAAAATATTATATTATACAATGTACCTATGTTATGTTCTCATGGATCAAGATTGTTGAATTATGTTTCTACTCTCCTATGAATATTGACTTATGTTATACTAAAATCATTATTCCATGACTCGTTTTTATGATATTTGTTTCAATGGGTTGATTATCTTATGTTATGACTATGTACCTTGATTCTTTTCTCATACCCACATGTTTTTCTTATGCTCTCTTGTAATATTTTTCTAATATATATCATGTTTACCCTTACTGAGAAAATGAGAGCACCCTTTTTATGTTTATATTTCAAAAGTTATGAAGAAAATTATTATATACAAGTTGTCTAAAAGGGAATCATATGAGAAGAATATTTGTGGAAGATATTGAAAATGTTGTAAAATGAGTCAGTATGTATCTTATTTCCAAATACACTAAGCCTTTTGGTAATGAGGTGTGATTTATTATGATATTTAATTAATATTAATGTAAAATTATGTAATATGTATGTAGTTTGTGGCTGGGTCACCTCATGTATTCTAAGATTAGAGTCTAGGTAATGAAGAGATAAAAATAACGTTGGATGGATGTTAGAATAGGAAAAAATGAATCCAAGAATGGATCAAATTCTGATGAACTTGATCCAGGAGTGTGTTTCATTTCATATTCTTTTATTTCACTTATCGTGGAGTCCTAACGGACTTTCAAATCAAATATTAAGGCCGTTCAAAGTTAGAATTATAAAAATGGGATGCTTATGTTATTCTAGAGAAAATTATAGAATTGCATGAAATATTCAAAAAGTGAACCCAACCACTTAATGGTCATGAAATAGATTTTCAAAATAAAGGTGAATTTAAACATAGAATATCCATGCATATGAGATTCAACCTCCAAAAACAAAGGCATTTTTACACAACTCCATAAAGTTATGAGAGAGAATCTATGTTGTGTGACACATCCTAAATTCCTATAAATATGAAATTAACCCATCACTTTGGGGGAGGACCTATGGGATTTGACTGTTGTAGTTCTCACTCATGAAACATGGGGTTGCATGCTCTTCATAAACCCGAAGTCATGAACTTACATGAAATTACCTCAACAAATTCTTTCAATGCATGAGCTTTTACGTAGATGTTTTTGAACAACTTTATCTATTGGGGACACAATTCTTTTCAAAGTAATTTTTTTAGGAAACTCTATTTGAACATAATTGAAAAGTTATGCAATGTAGTCTTATCCAAAAAATAGTGTTTGTAGGCCATGCCTCATGTAAACTCCTTTTCACTTAACACAAAAATTTGCACAACAAAATTCCTAATTATGAGATTCTATGACTTGGTCCCTTTACTACCATCACTAACCCCCAAGAAAAATGAAGTGTTACACTATTATATTTTCAGAATGGGTTGAGGAAATTTTGAGTTTTGACCTATAAATCCACAATATCTACCCCATATAATACCATGAGCTAAGATACTCCTCCACAATACTAGAAATACCTTCAGTCAAAATACACCTCTTGGTCTCTTTCCCATTCTACAAGTTGAGATAATCCCATTGGTTTCCTCATATACTTGAAGTCAAAATAATCCTCAAGAAATTCCTAAAACACCCCCACTTGACACCTATTCTAAGTTGAACAACAAATGGACTCTCTTACATAAGTCCCACAAGACATTTCTAGGAATATTCCACCCAGTAGTCCTCACTAAATGACATTAAACTATAGTATATCCTATGTGCAATTTATAGGATGTATCATGTGAAAATCATGACATGACTTATGTAAAATTCCTCATTCCATGATCACGAGAATGCATCCATAGTCCACACTACATGATGTTAAACTTTTGTATACCCTATGTGAAGAGATTAAGATGCCTCCTATGAAAATAACGAGATGCCGTATGTGTCTAGCATAAGATTCCTTATGTAATGATCATGATGAAACCACCGAACATCCACCATGGTCCTCCTACTTATTTATAAGTTCCAATTATATCTCTTGAACCATCAACATGACGAGATTCCTTAATGAATTGACATGAGTAAGAATAATGGAAATCCCAAGAGTGTAAGACCCACATATATCCATGATACTCCCAAATAGCCACCATGGGCCTCCTCATCAGGTATAAAACCAAATCATATTACTCCAACCCATTAGTTATGACCCTGTGGCCTGACTTGAGGATGAAATAATAGATAACCTAATGTGTAATCCCCACACACAATATCCCTACAATTGAAATTAAACTATGACCATACCCTATGCAATGAACATGGGATTATCTATGAAATAAGTGCAGGATTCCTTGTGAAACAAGCATGAGATTCCTCATGTGATATGTGTGAGATGATAACCCCATCATCTTAGGAGGCCCCCATATGTAAGCCCCATTCATACCATTGATACTCCCAGTATCACCTAGGTAGATCCAATGCGTAAGCCCCATTTATACAATAGCTTCTCCTAGAAGCAACTGAGAACCTCCAACACACAAGCCCCATTCATACCATCACTTCTCTTAACAGAACCTAGGAATCTTCCATGCATAAACCCCATTGATAGAAAATATTATCCTAGAATAACTTGGGAAGATACCACACATAATCCCCATTCATACCATATATTATCTTAATAGAACCTATAAATCTCCCATGTGTAATCCCCATTCCTACCATTGATTCTCCTATAAGAAATTGGGAATCTCCCATGCATAATCCCAATTCATACCATCTGTACTCCTAGACCACTGTTAATCCCACACATGTAATCCCCATTCACATAATCACTTATAATATCATCACCCTGATAGCTTCCATGTATAACCTCCACACCAAACCTCATTAATTCTCCTTCTATGACATGAACATACTTACCACATGATGTTAAATTCATGGATCGGTCCCATCACATGTCCATAAACTGTGACAATGAACTGTGTTGGTTTTTTCCCTACCCCTTAAACATGGTACATCTGAAACGTCCCTAAGGTTCAATACCAACATCATAATAGACCAAAGATACCTTTATGAGGCTTTATCCTGACACCCCAATACCACCAAATATGTATTTCCTCCCTCTGAAATTCAACAACCCTCTAATGTGATCACCTCTCCACTTGGGGACACACTTGATTAAAACCTCAAGTGTGATCATCTCACCCAGGGGACACACGTAACCACCCACTTGTCCCCAAAATATGTTAAAATTATGACATACATATCTCCAAAAGATATTAAACCTATGACATACTTATCCCCACAAGTCATTAAACCTGTTACCTAATTGTCCCAACAAGACAAAAAAACTATAACCTTATTATCTCTACAAGATGTTAAACCTATGACATACGTGTATCCACAAGATGTTAAACCGATGACCCAATATATAATCTCTACCCCATGTAATAAATGTGGTATGCCAGAAGTAAAAAGACCGAGAAGACTTATTCCCCTAGCATCAAGTACCTTATGGATGACGCACAATGTCTTAGGTTCCGTGCCTAAGATTCCTCATGTGAGATGACTTTGAATTCAATAGGATAAGAATTTATTGATTCCCAAAAAACCCAATGTGTAGTGATACCCAGACATGCCCAATGTTTCTACTTTATCCAACAATAGATTGCTTCCCTATCAAGAGAGAACCAATATAATTAACCAGAATTCACCTCGATATGGTACCTAGAATGAGTTTCATGAACTTGACTTAAATCTATGAGAGATACCCAGACTAGGATACAAGCTTAATAAGGAATCCATGGAGGGATAAACCAACATCCCATCATCCCATTTTGATTAAAAAGATGAAATTGTTGATTAAAGTGATGGAAGTTTCCCACCTTTGGAAAGAGGGACTATGAGGAAACAAGAAGAGCATCACCATTAGAAAGAAATAGAATGAAAAAAAATATCTTGAAATCATCCACTATATCTACTAAACCTGGCTTCCTCCAGCATTACATGTCACCACCGCAGCGATCCACGTCACCCAAATCAAACTCTACTTCCCCATTATACCCCTTGTCATCACGCACCAACTCCAATTCCTATCGCCTCCTCCCGTATACGCACCGCCCATTCTCGATTAGGTTTTCCCAGATCCTGAATACCGCCCTCTCCTCCCCTATTCCGTCTCCATCCTCGACCCATGCGCAACTCCTTCGCCGTCGATCCTCAACACCGGTGCTCCATTCCACTCATCTACTCCCCCGTACAAACTCTCGATTCGTCACGTCCTACAGTACGTCCTCTATTCCGTTAAACTATTCTGCAATCTTCACATCCATTCCCACAAATCGTCCACCTGTAAAACATGGTTTCCAATCACGATATCCTCCTCCTTCCTACTGTAACCAACTACCAAATCGGCGACAACACGATTCATTGGAGTTCTTTCCAAAAACTCTACTCATCTGCGCGATTCACTGATTTTTTTCCCGCCTCGAAACTTCTACATACCTACTATATCTATACTTCCAAATCTACATACCAGCTATATGATTTCAGTTCATTATTATTATTACTACAGATAGTTTTTTTATCTCCAGGTTTTTCATTCTCGAATAAGCTTTAGCCGCAGCAAACCTGTACAGCTTCGGCTTTTACCTTCTGCAGTCTCCAGGTCTACTGATTTTTCATTTCCCGGTCGCGCAAATATAAGGTCTGTGCTACTCAATCTTCCATTCTTAAACAAAGTCTACTATATAAACATGATCTTTTGTTTACACTGTCTGAATCTAGCTCATTTATGTTTATTGTCACAATTATTTGTCTACTTTTTAATCTTTAACTCATATGACCTATTTACTCAAGCTCTCTGTAATCAACTATTTCAGTCCACGTGATTCAGCTCTGAGGTTTTCGTTCAGCAGTTACCAGGACTACTAATTATCCATATCCTGATTTCCCAAACATTAGGTGTGTGCTGCTAAATGTTTTTATCTCCACTTAATACATTTATCTTCACTGTCTCTTATTTTAATTAAATTATTTGAGGGGACATTACTGATTTTTTAGCACGTGTCCAATGGATTAATTTTCAGTTTCACAATGTTAGATGCCTAACAAGTGTGTTGCATTTATTGTGTACATAAAAGGGGGTGATGGGACACATAAAGGAGCTTCTGTGATTTATGAGGTATTGAAATAATTGATCATTTACCAATCTGGTACATCTATTTTCATGTTTTAGGAATTACTGTTCCATGAAATCAATTTTTAATCACTAGCATATGGGAAATCAGAAGGTGCAACATCACAATTTCATATGTTGGGATCCCCTACTGCGAAAAAAACATTCAGGTACCCTATCCCATTTCCAGAACATCTGTATGAATGTTTTTGAAGCAGACTTCACATTACACATTGTATAAGAGGAAGATTCCATATTACAGATTTTTGAAGCATATTGGATACAATTATTGGATCAGGTAAATGTTTATACACTATATATTTTTCATTCACTAAGTTTTATTTCCCAATTTGACAATATAGTTTTCCCTTAAATCTTGCCATAACTTCTAATCTTTGATTATGTATAGGATCTGTTATAAGATTTTACAGTTCATACTGCTCATTCCGTATGGTTTACTACTCCTTTTCATAATATTTATCTCTGTTCATTTAGTGTTTCTATTACTAGTATTCCTATATTATGTCTCTGATAAAGACTGTTGATCAATATGTTAATATTGATAATGAAAAAATCTTTAACAAATTCTGGTACCCTATCCCAATAACAGAGCATCGTAAGGATTTTTTTTGAAAAAGACTACACATTACACAATATATAAGAGAAAGATTCCATATTACAGATCATTGAATCATATTTTATACAGTTATTGGACCAGGTAAATGTTTTTACACTATATATTTGTCATCCTCTAAGTTTTATTGCTCAATTTGACAATATATTTTTCTCTTAAATCTTTCCATAACTTCTAATCTTTGATTATGTATAGGATCTGTAATAAGATTTTACTGTTGATACTACTCATTCTGTATGGTTTACTACTCCTCTTCATAATATTTATCTCTGTTCATTTAGTCTTTCTATTACTTGTATTCCTTCATTATGTCTCTGATAAAGACTGATGCTCAATATGTTAATATTGATAATGAAAAAATCTTTAACAAATTCTGGTACTCTATCCCAATAACAGAGCATCGTAATGATTGTTTTTGAAGAAGACTACACATTACACATTATATAAGAGGAAGATTCCATATTACAGATTATTGAATCAGATTTGAAATAGTTATTGGATCAGGTAAATGTTTTTACACTTTATACTTTCCATCCTGTAAGTTTAATTGCTCAATTTTGCAATACATTATCCTCATAATTATTGCCATAAATTCCATTCTTTGATAATGTCTTGGATTTGGAATACTTTTATTCAGTTGATACTACTCATTATGTATGGTTTACTGCTCCTTTTCATAATATTTATCTCTGTTCACTTCGTCTTGCTATTACTTATAATCCTTCATTATGTCTCTGATAAAGAGTGATGATCAATATGTTAATATTGATCATGAAAGATAATTCTCCAAATTTAAAGTGTCAACTCTTTTATCCACCCACATCACCACAAAAAACTCCATTTGACATCTACGATATATCACCATGTGTATTGGTGCATGTGTCGCAGTGAAGCCTAACTGGTCAATGTAAACATTGTGGTTTATATTTTTGATATCGTTATTTTATTCATGATAATAGTTTTTTAAAGTTAATTTTTTAATAACATCACAATATCTTTTGTAGAGAATACTTCTAATTCTGTGTCTTTATTATCAATTGAAACTACATTTTATTTAGTGCTCTCTATGCATATAAATATTCCAATTCACCCCTTGACATTAATATATAAAGATATAGAACCAGTAAATGCATTCTTCAACAACCTCTAGAGGTGAAGTGTCACAGATAAGAGTTATACCAAATGAACAACGCAACTGTGAGTTTACTGTCGACTTAGTTTTACACAATATTCTGTCATAAGTTTATTCCATCATCTGAATAAGTTACTATTGTCACACTAGCAGTGTCAACATCGACTATAAATCCATCAATGTCTACTACAAATATCACTCTTTCTCTGACAAGTGAACCGCATTCTGAAAATGACGGTGCAGATGGAGTCACACGGAGGTCCCTAACACCGATTTCTATCAACGGTCTGTTCTATTTACATTATATTATGTACATCCATATTTTCTTTAATACAATACTTAATAACTAAAGAGATACACTGTACAAATGTTTTTGAAGATGGAGTCATACAAACGCCACTAACAACACCGTCTATACAGGGTCTGTTATATTAACATTGCACTATCAAATTCCCTAACTTTTTTTGTAATTTGCATATTAATTTAAGATATCCGTCTCTAACAACTTTGTCAACAGTTCAACAACAATCTGATAAAAGGAAATCATTCATCACAAATGAAAACAAGCAAAAACAAACATCAAATGCCTAAAAACAGTCTCCTCTTCCTTTCTTTAAGTTTGGTGACAAGTCCCTGCTAAGACCATACTATACAATACAGAAACAAAAAATTCATCGTCTAACTACTTCATTCTCAATTTTCGTATCAATTATAACAGACGAAAACATCCACTGCCCGTCAACCTCTAGAGATGCGAGGTTTCAAAGAAGACTGCTGATGAAGGAATGTCACAACTGTGAGTTTACTAATACCTTGACCAATTACTTCGTTCTATTACATAATAATACCATTATTTTTATAGACAAAATATGACACAGTTCCAATGTCAACAGCTACCAGAAATCCCTCAATGAAATCTGCACATGGCAGTCCAAATGGAGTCACACACACGCCATTACAACCGGTGTCTACCAACGGTCTGCTCTGTTTACATTTTTATATCTAACTACATACATTTCTAAATACTATACAGACTAAGATAAGCTATTCGTCATCAATTACTTCGACTACAGTTCAACAACAATCATCTGGTACAACATCGTTCATCGTAGGAGCAAACAAGCGAAGGCAAAGCACGGATTCCCACATACAAACTCCTATTCCTTATTGTAAGTATGATGACACATACCTGCTAAAACCACAATGTACGACACACTAATGGGTTATTCTTCATCTAATTATTTCCTTGACACTTTCAGTAGCGATGGTGATTGACGATACCAATCTGTCGGACTCATCGTCAGGAACGTTGACAAAGTAAGCATATAATTGAGCATTTAAATATTACTATGACTGTAATGCACTCTTCAAAAATTACAATTTACATTCCCATTTATTACAGATTGACTCGACCAAATAGCGCAGAATTTAGTAATATATCATGTCCAGGTTCAACGTCATATTTAACACAAATATACAATATTACACGCACACACACTTCAAATATCTTACATTTAAGTTATAATACTGTTTTATAACAATCCTATTAGACCACCGGAAAGCACTTTTCTGCCAAGATGCATCACATTCTAACAATTCTCATACGAATTACATCAAAAATGATGGAGTACATCGTACAGGAATCGGTACAGGTATTTAACGAATATTATTACATACATACAGTAGTAACTTCTGATTTATACTTTTTGATTTCGATAATAAACGGGTGGATATGACAGGATGCTCTGTACAGTAGGATATTTTGGATAACACAGGTTAGTGTAGTCATTAATTCATCTTTGATGTTACAAAATTACTGGAGGCAAATACCACACACTAGATCTACTGTGTAAGTACTGACTGCTACTTCATTTTTTATTCAACCAGGTTATTTAGATATTGGGGACCCATCTTACGTTTGTCAGTACTGTCATGCTTTAATGTGGTTCGATGAGAGAAATAGACAATGCAGAAACTGACAAGACCAACGATTTGTTGCATGTTGTTCCATGGGAAAGATTTCTTTGAAATTAATACCAGTTTGTCCGCAGTACCTAGAAATGTTACTCTTCAATACAAATTCCACAATATCCAAAGCATTCCAGGATAACATTCATATTTACAACTCCATGTTTTCTTTCACTTCAATGGGTGGTAAGATTGATAGGTCTATCAACAAGGGTGGAGCACCATGTATATTTAGATTGAATAGACAAAACTACCATCGTATTGGAAGTTTATGTACACCAGATGGTCAGCCACCTAGATTCGCACAACTATACATGTATGACACCAAACATGAATGTCAGAATAGGGTTCGCAAGTTCAGGTATTTCTTAACCTCTTTGCGGTGGAATAAATTTTTAAAGTGGCTTATTTATGTATTAACATACCTACTTCTTGCAGCTGCGAAATCCAGAATGTACAAAATCGAATTGACTACAACATTGTCAAAAACCTGCAACAAATGCTTCATGAACACAATGGTTTAGCTCGACAATTCAGAAGTGCAAGGGATGTTCTTCAACAACAGGATGTGACAAATTTGAAACTACGTCTACTAAAGAGAAGAGAAACTAATCGAAGTACATATAACTTACCAAATAATCGTAAAATTGCGATGCTTATCGTTGGTGATGTCGAAGATATCAACCAAGAGTGTGATATAATCATTCATACCAAAACTGGTGATTTTCAACGAATTGATGAGCAGCACCCACTATATCTTCCACTGCAATATCCATTAATTTTTACAGCTGGCAGTGATGGATATGTCGACAGCATTCTGCATCTCCCAAATCCTTTCACAAAAAGTCAAAAATTAAGGAAGGTTACCATGAGAGAGTAATTCTCTTTCCACTTGAAATTCAGTGAGAATCAATCCTCAACACTACTGCATTCAAGAAGACTATTGCAATAGTTTATTGTTGATGCTTATATGACGGTAGAGTCTCAGAGACTATCCTTCATTTTCTTTAATCAAAAGATATTGAGGGTAGATCTATACAATGGATTGGAAGATGCATTTCTAAGAGGCGACAGAGAAGGTTCTTCATGCGGAAAATGAATCATTTTACCGTCATCCTTCACAGGTGGTCCAAGGTATATGATCCAAAATTACCAAGATGTAATATCTATTTGTAATTGGGCAGGGTATCCAGATTTGTCTCTAACCTTCACGTGTAACCCACTGTGGCCTGAGATCACTCGGTGGTTAAGATCCAAGAATCTTCGACCAGTAGACTCCCCTCAAATTCTATCTCGAGTATTCAATATGAAGCTCGAATATCTAATGAAGGATTTAAGATAAGGATGTTTCTTTGGGAAATCAAGGGCAGGTAACCATCTATTAGCATTTATCAATTTTTATTATCCATATAGTTTGCAATTTTATCATCACTTACTCACTACATCACTTTTTTATTCCTCACAGTTGTTCGAACTGTAGTGTTTTAGAAACGCGGCTTGCCTCATGTGCACATCTTATTATTTCTCTACCGTGAAAACAAAGTGAACAATCCAGTAGCTGTAAACAAATATGTATGTGCTGAAATTCCAGAAAAAGATGCTTACCCACAGCTACATGAGGTTGTCAAAAGTTTTATGCTCCACGGCCTTTGCGGTGCTGTGAACAGATCGTCAACTTGCATGAAATATGGTAAATGTTCAAAGTATTTTCCAAAAATATTTGCTGAAAGTACAACAATTGATGACGATGGATGTGTCGTTTATCGGAGAAGGGATGACAAAAAAACTATTCTGAAAATTAAAATCCCTCTGGATAATCGCTATGTAGTTCCATACAATCCTGTGTTGCTATTAAAGTACTGTGCACATCTCAAAATTGAAGTTTGTAATCAGTCTTCTTAAATAAAATATTTGAATAAGTATATCAGCAAAGGAAATGAACGAGTAACAAAAGAACTCTATGAAGGAAACAACGAACAGTCCACACAAAATACGGTAGATGAAATAAAAATGTATTGTGATTGTTGATACATATCTCCTTGTAAGTCATGATGGAGGATTTTTTCATATGATATCCACTACAGATATCCACCAGTGGATAGGTTGCATTTCCATTTTCCACAACATAATAGTGTCACCTTTTCAGACACCGATAACATTGAAGATGTATTGAATCATACAAACAATTCGCAGTCAATGTTGACCTCTTGGTTCGAAGAAAATATTATATACCTGGAAGGAAGAGGATTAACATTTGCAGAGTATCCAACTAGATTTGTGTTCCACTCTCAAGACAAAAAATGGCATCCCCAGAAACAAGGAATCTGTATTGGAAGATTGTACTATGTGCCTCAAACCACAGGTGAACTCTATTACTTGAGGATACTTCTAACAAAAATCAAAGGTGAAACTTCTTATGAGTATATCAGGACTGTAAACAACATTACTCATGGCACATTTAGAGAGGCTTGCTCTGCTATGGGACTACTTACAGATGATAGAGAGTTTGTCGAAGCTATAAAATAAGTCTCCACCTGGGGAATGGGGAAACATGTACGCAGACTGTTCGCGAACATGTTAATCTGCAATAACATATCTCGCCCTGATCTGGTGTGGGATGCAACCAAAGAAATACTATCTGAAGACATTTTATATATACAAAGAAGGAAGAAACTAATTCCAGGTGCACATTTTATCATATACCTGCTTCATAGTTTTCTTTTCATTGTCTTTCCATTTTCTAATTATTACTGCCCAGATGTTGTTAATGCTTACTTCCATGTATGTTGCTCTGCTATTTCTAGGCTTGGTGTGATAATAACATCACCTTTACATTCTCCATCACCAACAACTCCCAACCAAACCATGGAAATACCATATTGGAATAACAAGAAAACTATTTTAGATGTCAAAAACTGTCAACAGGTCAGCAATCTTCACTTATTTTCCTATTTTGATTATGTAATAGTATTAACTTCTCACTACTGTACTCTAATAAATTCATCATTGACATGACAATAAACAACTGCAGGATACTAAATGCTTAATTGCAGTTTCAGTTCAAAAAATTCAAAGCACCCACAACTGGTTCTATGAATCATGCCAGTCCTGCATGAAGAAAGTCCAGATTTTAGATAGAAACATTTCCTGCATGTCCTACAACTCCTCACGAACAAGCTATATTCCAAGGTTAGAATGTATTCAATGCTGCCTAAATATCTTTTTATCATTATACTACTACCTTCGTTCAACTACGCAATCCAAAGTATACTGAATCTGTAGTCCTAATAATTATTGCAATAGGTTTAGAGTTCAACTACTGGTTACGGATAGAACAGACTATTTTTCTGTAGTATTATTTGAAAAACATGTCATGCAATACATAGAAAAAACAGCTCTTCAACTAAGAGCGACTTTGATACAGGTAATTCCAGATCCATATATCATCTCTTTTAAATATAATTGAAATATTTATAATTACACTGACAATGGGGTTTTTTAATAGGACGATGACGAGTTTGGTTTCCCTCAATAATTGAACTTCTTCAAAACCAGGAAATTTCTGTTGGGAATTGAGCTGACGGATTACAATATTAAGAATCGTCATCGTCCATCTGAGAAAAATTGTTACAAAGTGGTTTATATGAATGATAATGACAAGTACATCAACCTATTCACTGGGGTCTTAGAACATAAACATGTCAGTCTATATTTTATTCGACTTATCTGTAAACACTTCAACTGAAAATACCTTACACGTTTCTTCATTAATATATAAGATCATCCAAGCAGTTTTTCTTCTACAGTAAACAATATTGATCATTGTATTCAGGTAACGACACTTCTATTTCATTAATATGACTTTGTAAAAATGGATTCCAGTTTATTGAAATTTTCCTTTTACATTACCTCATAGGATCATCAAACTATTGGGTCTTCTACTGGTACTTTAAATAGTGATACATGATTACATACTCCAACCTTCAACCCGTGTTCTACTCGGGTATACATATGTTATCTTCTATTACTCCTCAATTATTTCCATTACTGTAACAACACATTGTAATACTGTAAAGTATTTTTATTTTTAGATATTTATAAATCAAACATGTACAGAGTTATTATATCTATGTGACGATAAAAAATAGTCTACTATAGAAGCTCTGATCTTATTTTCACTGCTTTCAATTGCTCAATTTTATAGTTTCACATTTTCTAACCTTAATCCTCTGTGTAGAAAAATCTGTCGCATTGTTTTGATGCTGACAATGCTGTGCAAGATAATGTCCAGACGTCTCCAGACAGCGTGCCTACAACATGTCCATCTGCTGAATTGCAGACCATGTTGAAGGGATATATAAACAAGAAAACCGAAAAAACAGACTGAAAACTCAAACAGGTAATAGAAGGTAAACATACATCTACACTAATCAAATACATCTCATTACTGTGTTCATAATTATTATTTGTAGTTCACCAAGTATTACAGTTGATAGAGTTGAGACAGTTCATTTCAAACTTCTCCTGATATTGTTTCAGAATTTTTATAACATTACTATAAACTGTGTCATTGAGGAGACAATTGCACATTGAGTATTTCTGGTTAAAAAACCAATACGATGTTCTCTTTAAAATTTTTACATGAACTTCAAACATTAATGACTGGAACTACTTAAGAATTCTTTAAAACTTTTACAATGTAGAACATTATTTCACTATCAGCTACTGCTAATTTATGTTTCCTTCACTTATGCGAGATGACAAGATTGCTGGGTACTTGTCATTATGTTGGAGGACTGTTCTAGAAGAGTACATGTCAAAAGTTTTTTCTATGGAATTTCTCTCCACTATGTTTCATCAGTTGGACAGTTTCCTAAAAATTGATTATCTACGGTATTTCATGCTGCAGAGATATGTAATCTGGGAATTGGGTTGTATTCTACATCTTCCAAAGCGCTGCATGGTTTTCATCACTTTTGACTAATAATTTTTCTCATTGTGCTGTATGGGTTTTCATTATTATGTATTTCCAATATAATGGACAGTTTCCATCTTTGTATCATGATACTGTCTTTTTTTAATGTGGATGTTTGTAATTCAATAGTTTAAATTTCAGAATTGTATTATCTCAATATTTGTGTTTATTTATATTTATCTTTCAATTTTTATTCCATAGTAATGTCTGTTTACTTTCATGAATATTATTCTCCTATTATTAGCAGATTACTCTGGTCACCCATTCGAAAGGTGTATCCAAATTCTATGCACTCATATTCCATAACAATACAATATTAATTCCTAATTAACATTTATTCAATATTGTTGTTTATTCTCAACATTTATAAGTACTAATCTCTAAAAAAAATAAGTATTCGATTACGCCGTGAGAAATCACGGGTGAGTACTAGTTAGAAATAAAAATGGTGAACCTGATGTGAAAATATTGTTCTTTGACTGTAAGTGGATGAAATTATGTGGGTATTCCCCAATAAAGAAACCGCCAATGTGAATCTCCTCCCCTTCATGAGTGAGAGGATGAGTAAAATTGGATGTGTGAAGACCTAGAGGATGCAATTCCATGTAAACACCACCATCATCAAGGTTCGCATAGGGGGAACCCCCAGTTATGACATAAATATATTTCAGGATCCTATCCCTCAAACATTTTGATGTCTCTCTCCCCTATTCCAAGGAGACAGGGGATGTTCGAACTGTGTTGATCATGATTGATAACCAGGAGCCACCCATGATTCCTCACACCCAACCATACCAACAAAGCTGATCAGTTCTAAAGGACTCTAAGTGGGATGACCCAATCCTTTCTTTGCCGAACCTAGTCCTGAACAATTGGTGCCATCGTTGGGGGTATACTTCTAACCCTACCTGACATGAGGCATCTCCAACAGCTCTAGTGGCCCCTACTACTTCTAGTTCACCTTATAACCTTACAAATATTGAATAGGGACATGTCTTCACCTATGTGGGATCAAGACCCTAGAAGTTTATATGGATGCATGAGATAAATCTCCCTATCATGGGAGCCACCAAAAACCATCATGGGCTATCCCATGATAAAGAATTTCACTAAATAGGCTATCCTGACAACACCATCTACTGGCATTAGAGCCTCTCTGGAACACACTTAACAATAATCCCCCACTATCACCTGAGATTCCAAGGATAGTTCCCATAACTATGAAGCACATCCAATGTAGGGACTCTCAACCCAAAACTGGGGACAAGTAGATCATATCTACACTCTCATTGCGTTTCTATATGAGATGCCACTCCGATGGGTTTCCACAGCTCTTGATATACCTCTCCATGTCATTCTGTGATATTGGTTTCCATAGATCCTGGGTGCCCTCGCCCCATCATTTTAGTGAGATATGAATCCAAATCCCATAGACTCCTTTGCACTATCATTCCGATGAGATAGAAACCCATATCTCTTGGACACCCTCACCTCGCTATTTCAATGAGAGAGTCACCCAAATCTCCTAGGTACCCTCTCTCTATCATTTAGTGAGACAGGAATCCATAGCTCCTAGACACCATCAACCCATCATTCTGGAGAGATATGAATCCATAGCTCTTGGGTACCCTCACCCCTTCATTTTGATGAGATAGGGATCCACATCTCCTGGGAAACCTCACCCCATTATTATGATGAGTTAGGCACTAAAAGCTCCTAGGTTCTCCAACCCCACCATTTCAGTGAGATATGCAATCACATCTCCTTGGTGACCTTACCCCACCATTTTGGCAAGATAGGTACCCACAAATACTAGGAACCTTCTCTTAGTCAGTTAAGAGAGATAGGATTTCATACCTCCTAGGTGCCATCAACCCAGTAATCCAGTGAGATATGAATCCAAAACTCCTTGTCACACTCACCCCATCATTCCAAAAAGATATACATCCATGTCACCTGGTTTTCCTCATCTCGTTATTTTAGCGAGATAGGAATCCAAAGATCCCAGGTGACCTCTGCCCATCATTCCATTGAGAAATGCACCCATGGCTCCTGAGAACCCTCTCCCCACCATTCTGGTGAGATAGGAACCCACAAATCCTAGGTACACTCACCCCACCATTTTGATGAGATAGGAAACCACAGATCTTGGGTGACCTCTCCCCATTATTTTAGAGAGACAGGATTCTATGCCACCTAGGCAACATCTACCCATTCATTCAAAGAGATAGGATTCCAAACCTCCTAGGAACCATATACCCATACATATAGATATTTAATGATCTAAACCTCCTGGGAATTGTCTACCCATTCATCTAGTGATATAGGAATCCACAGATCCTAGGCACCCTCACCCCGTCATTATGGCGAGATAGGCACCCACACCTGCAGGGTGTACTTGCCCTATCATTTCATCAAGATAGTTACCCATATCTTCTAGGTTCCCTCACCATGTCATTTTAGTGAGATAAGCTTCCATGCTTCCTGTGCATCATCACCCCATTCATCCAGAGAGTTAGTCTTCCACGCCACCTGGGTATCTTAGCCCAGTTCACCCAGAGAGTTAGGATTCCAAAACTCTTGGGGGTCTTTCCCATCCATCTAGAGAGTTAGGATTCCATGCCTTCTCGGACCTGTCACCCCATAAATTCAAATATTTAGGCTTCCACGCCTCCTAGGAACTATCACCCCATTTATCCAGATAGTTAGGCTTCCATGCCTCTTGGGTTCTATCAATCCATTCATCCAGAGAGATAAAATTCCAATCCTCTTGGGAACTATTTCCCCATCCATCAATAGATATATAATTCCACACTTCTTGTGCACTATTTCCCATTCTATATAGATAGATAGGCTTCCATCCTTATTAGGCATCATCTCCCCTCCATCTGGAGAGTTTCTCCCCCACACCTATTGGGCATTGTTGCTTCATTTTCTGAGTGCAGATTATGTGGTTAGTAGGAACCAATTCCAGTATACCATTACAAATATCAGAAGGTAAAATGTAACGGGGAACCAAAAACACACTGAGGGAAGTTTGATATCCATTCTCCATGACCTAAATCTTGGGTAGTCATTATCCTCAAGGTTATTTCCAAACCGAGGGAATATTTTCATCTTGACTCCAATCGTCCTAACTCCAATAGCTCATGTTTCCCCTACCACCCTTGGGGAAATCCATGTCATGCCAACCAATACATGGAGAGGTGTGTTCATATTACTAGTATCAAGACCCCAATCATCTTTCAAGCATGTTGGCACAACTCTCCCTATCACTTGGGCCATCAACAAACATCATGGAGGTCCTCCCCATAGTGAACAACAACCGCATAGGTACTCCATTTTCCCCCAACACTATCCCATGTAAGGTTCCCCATGAAATAACCCAACTCACACTCAGATAACATCTACACATATTCTGAGGTAATTTTAGGAGAATCCTATGGTAGGATTCCCCGTGATCTTCAAATGTCCAGACCAATCGAGGGATCTTATTCTAGAGGATCCTACACAATAATGATGTTGAATCTTGGGTAGGATTAGTATGATGTCTCCCTATCTGAGGGAAATATGTGTGGAATAGTTCATATGGATTAAATTTCAAACAATGTAAAACTACATGATAATATCCTAGCTGCATGATGTTAAATTACGCAACATATTTTTTCCTTAATTCATGATGTTAAACTGTATAGGATCATTGGTCCTATGTGAATTAACTTAAAGATAACATATTTTGACCTAGTCACATGATAAAAAATTATATGACATCATCTTGGTCACATTATGTAAAAACTACAAGACATCATCTTAGTCACACAATGAAAAATGGTATGACAACATCCTTTTGGAAGGATATAAAACTATACGATGTCATCTCAATTGAATGATGTTAAACTAGGAGACAATTTCTTGGTCACATCAAGTTAAAATATACAAAAACATGGTCAAATATTTTTGAGCTTAAACTAAAATAGATCCATCATAGTTTCTTGAAGTAAAAAATGCATAATACCTTTATCCCTTACTTGAGAGGGACCCCCCCCTTTTGGTGTTGTTTACCTACCTCTCTGCATTCTAGAACTACATACTACTTGATCCCCATTCCTAACGGCATATGTAGAAATTACCAAACATCACATTCCAGGTCCATCCCAACTACCGACCTCTTTCAAGGCTATTACCCATGGGATCATGTATAAATTCAACTCATTAATGCTCATATTCCGCACTTTTGAGTGCATGGTGAGATGAAACCCAAAGTGTTTCTCCCTAATCTGAATAGCTCCACACATTCATCATCACAATTAGAGTATTCCTCAATTTATATCTTCATAATAATTTAAATATAAAGGTCCCCATAATGGTGATGGTTCCTTGAAAAAATTGTACACCTCCTATCTTAGGCACACGCCTTGCTGGATCTCTTGCAAGAGATGATAGTTTCCGTGTTTCAAAAATAGTCAACAATTGATTATTAATATTATCTTCCAATAAATGTCTGATGTGGTTATGGAACCTATTTTTTAAACATGGTCAAAATATTTTCTTTACCCTTCAACCACCCTCCTTTTGTGGTTTTCCTATTGGAATCCTTGATTTACACCCTTTCCAACTCCCTTTATTTTGGTGGAGTTGCAAAACCCTTAAAGTTACCCCTTTGTGTATCCATGCATGCTAAGTAATAAGGATAGTGTCATTGTGACCTTCTCAACAAAACATACCATTTCCCCTATTGTGTGATTCCATGTGACAGGGAAATACCATTTCTGCTCATTGTTTCCCACATCAAGAATGAATCATGCGGGCTTAGGATGTTTGGTAGGGTTTGTACCAATGTGGTCAAGCTGCACAAAATCTTAGTCTGATCATTGTGAACTTAAACTAGTTGAAATCCATATGGTCCATGAATTATGAACTTAAACTATTTTCAATACTTATAGTCCAAGAATTATGACCCTAAAATATTTTCAACCCCTATGATCCGAATACTACAACCTTAAATAATTTCTAAACCCTATGGTCAAAGAATTATGACATTAAACTATTTTCAACCCCTAGGGTCCAAGAATTATGACCTTAAACAATTTTCAACCCCAAGGACTAATCATTACAATCTTCAACTACTTGAAACCTTAGTATGAGCTCTATGAACATAATCTAACAACTTCCCCTTTGGTTCGAGCACCATTAACTTAAACTACTAGAATCCATAGTCTGAGCTGTATGAATCTAAATTATAAAGAAAAACATCCTCAGAACACATTGTCAAACTATATCCTTACCCCATATAAAGTTAGGATGACTCATATGAAAAATATGAGATGAAAAAATCCCAACGTCCTCAACACATGACATTAAACTATAGCCTTACCCTATATAAATCTGGTATGCCTAATTTGACAAATATGAGATGGTTAAAAATCAATTTTCTCATAACATGAGGTTACAATTTATCCTTACCCTATATAATAAGCATGGGATGTCTCATATAAAAAATATGATATGATTCGATATCCTCTCTAGAGAGGATGTCACCCCTCCAGTACTAGTCTTCTACCATTACATATTTCAGAACTATATATGGATTGATTCCCATGACTGATGGGATATGTAGGGATTCCACGATCTAACATCATGGGACCAACCATAACACAAAAAAATTTTGGGGACTCCATTATTCAAAACCATATGATATTAAACTATGAGTAATTGGTTTCAGGTTTACTTTGCAGGGTATAGGGTCTCTTTAACTCCTTCTTCATATCAAGATTAAACTCTTATACACCACCCAAAAATCCACCACACAGTTTTCTTCACTCCAAGTATTTTAGAAAACCGATTCCTCCATCTCTTCTTCAATTCATCCTCACTCAAATGAACAACCCCTACTAGCATTTATATTTTACCACACCGTGTTCCATAACTAAATGTGCTTTTATTCCCATTATTATGGGATATGTAGAGATTCCTAGACCTATTATCTTAGGTACATACCCCACCATCAAATTATTTTAGGTTATTTCCTACCTCACCATCATAACATCAACTTGTGTTCAATTTTTCTTGGAATCTTATGTGGAAAAGGGTCTCCTTGTCCCTCCTTTCACATAGTGTTATCACGTTGGTGTTCCATACAAACCTATTTTGGTAACCCACACCATTTTCTTAGATCTATATGATCATAAAATACTATAATCCATAGTATGAGCTATAAGAATCTAAAATATAAATCTGAACATCCTCATCACATGACATTAAACTACAGTTTTACCCAATGTGATGAACATTGGATGCCTTATATGATAGATGTGAGATGAACCAAACCCAACATCCTCAACACACGATGTTAAACCATAGACTTACCCTATGTAAAGAAAATATGATTCTTTATATGAAATATGTGAGATGAACTAAAGCCAACATCCTCAACACATGATGTTATATTGTAGCTATACTCTATGTGAAGAACATATGATGCCTCATAAGATAGATTTGAGATAAACCAAAAAAAAATTCTTTATCATAAGAAATTAAACTGCAGACTTACCCTATGTGATGAACATAATATTCCTTAAATTAATTATGTTCTATGAACCAAAACCAACATCCTCATAACACGATGTTAAACTATAGCCTTACCCTATGTGAGGAACATAAGATTCCTCATATGACATATGTGAGATGATCCAAAACCAACATCCTTAGTACATGAATGTAAACTATACCCTTACTCCATGGGATAAATATAGGATGCCTAATGTAACAAGTATGATATGGCTCTATGTACTTGGTAAAGAGGTAACCATCCCTCCAGTATTGTTCAACTACCACTCTATGTATTAGAACATTATGCGGCTTGATTCCCATTCCCATGTGATGTGTAGTGATGCCCAAATCTCTTATATTGGGTTTATAATTACCATTAACCCATTTTGGGGTCTTCCACATATGGGACATGATTGATCCTTGCCTACCCACATTTTCATCCAGTGAATTTGATCGTATGGTAGGATAACCCCTAGGGTACTCAACATTCCCTCAAGTACATTCCCCACTTCCATGTACACACTTCATGCTTTCTTCAACATGGATAATCATCACCCTCCCAATCTAAAATATCTCCCTAAGGACAATGGTGATTGGTCACAATGCCTTACCTACCATGTTGGGCTCACACCTCAAAGGATCCTCTTTAACATATGGAGATTCTTATGTTTCAAACTCAGTCAATGATTTATCCTGTATTTTTTCCCATCCTTGACTTGTGCAGGTGTTGAAATTGTATTTTGAACATGGTAAATAGTTGTTACCCAACCATCAGTCATTCCCCTCTTACTAAATAGGTATTTGAAGTCATGATTCATCCTTTCAGGACTTCCCCAAGTCATTCACTCCCTTACTGTGTAGACCCATTTCAAATAATGGAAACTCCATACTGACCCTTATTTACTACATCAAGCATGAAACATGTGGGATTAGGAGTTGGGGAGGAATTTACCTAATAAATGTTCATACACATGGGTTCCCCTATGCTTCAAACTATATGACCTTAAAATAGGAGTTTAGGTCTAATCATAAAGACCTTAATCTATGTGAAAGTTGTCTCAAAATATTTCATATGATATCAGGTATCCTTGTCCTTCAATTCACACTGGATTATCTATCCTATATTCCATACACACTCCTTGGAGACACACACACATGTTCTAAGCATTATGAACTTAAACTATTTGAAACCTACGGTCCAAGAATTAGGACCTTAAACTATTTGCTGCCCTATGGTCCAAGCATTAAGATCATAAAATTATTTGAAAGTACTAGTCCAAGAATTATGATGTTAAACTATATATAACTCCATGTTTTGAATGGAATGACCTAAAAAACTACCCAAGGAAAAGGTACATATGTCTATCAGGTTGAAAACCCCAAGGGAAAACCTAATAAAAATTCAGTCTCCTACCCACTAGATAACTCTTGTGACTTCATAAAAAGTAATTGAGTAAAATGAAAGAGGCACAAAGCTAGTGGGACCAACTATTTACCATGGAAAAATGTGGCTACTCTCGATGAACCCATCATTTCTGGAAAATTTTAGATCTAAACCTCAACTCCCTTTTCCCCAAGCGATCCTCTATAAGGTTTAACCCATTATGGTTCCTATTCATAAATCCCACTACTCTGTCTAGATAGGATTTATTTTCATTAGTTCACACATCTTAGTAAAAATATGATAAAATATTCTATTAACATCTTAATCACATGGTGTTAAACTATATGACACATTATCCTCATCGTATGGAACTAAATTTTATGTTCAACTTCCTTTATTTAAGAGATTAAACTACACACCCTTCATCCTTATTTCAAGACATAAAACTAAAAATCATCTTATGCCATTTCATAAGAAGCCCATTACTCCCTTTGGTGTTAGTCACCTTCCACTCCATTTGAGATATTCAGTTTCTTGGAATCCAAGACGGTTCTCACATTGTAAGATGATTCTAACCTTTCTTCATACTAACACACCTACCAAATATACTCAAAGCCACAATGGAATAATTCTGAGAGTGTTTACCTATATTCAAACTTAGTTCATCCCCACACTTCATGTATTACTATATCTATATCCCCATCATCTTTGACATCTGAATGGCCCCCTAATAGAAATAGTGCCTGGCCGCACTAGCTTACCCATTGTACTGGGTGTACTCTGTGAAATAATCCCGAAATCATCATGATAAGTACCATGTTTCTAATAAGGTCAAATAAAAAACCCTCAATTGTATGTCCCCATCCTTGATGGAATGATAGTAGAATATGTGTTTAAAACATGGTCATCAATCATCCCCTATCACCCTATCACCCCCTTTATTTTCTAGATTTGGGGCATATAGATTCATTATATTCATCACATCATATTGTTTGATTAGAATTAAACACCCCTAGAATTACCCTACTCATGTATTTGTGAATGTTGGGAAGTAATTCAGTTATATAGAGTTCCACTCATCATCCAATACATTCCTAGTCAGGACACTCTGAAAGGCGATCGATGTCCCATTCTAATCCCAATACATCCATCCCTATCCAGTACTCCCGTGCATGTGAATGGTATTATATTATATCTTGTTTCTAACACCTATGATGACTGACAAGGTAATATAATTTTTTTTAATTATTTCATTATCATGATTATGATGCAATGGGCCTCATGGTAAGGCATTTTTTCCAGCATTTTTCTTAGAATCTGGTCCGCCTCACCCTCCTCATCCTCATTGGACCCCATTCTGAGGGGGGGGGGGGGTGCACAAAAATCATTAAATAATAAATAAAATTCTTATTAACTCGATCTAGGAGTGTATTTTATTTTTCAGGATTCGATTTTATTGGTCATGGAGCCCAAATAGACTTACGGATCAAAAGTTATGGTCGTTTAAAGTTAGACTTCTGAAAATGGACAGCCAGGGTGATTATGGAGAAAAATATGGAATTGTGAGAAACCTTTAGAAATTGTGTGAAACCCCTTCATGGTCATGTAATTGAGTTTCAAAATAAAGTTTACATCAAATGCATAAGTTTTTCACATATTGGAGTCAGACTCAAAAAACAAAATCATTTTTACACAACTCTATAATGTTGCATGGAATAGTGTAAGTTGTGTGACATAGAAAAAATACCTATAAATTTGAAATAAACCCCTAATTTTAGGGTAATACCTATTGGATTTTATTTCTTAATATCTCACTTATACAACTCAGGGTTGTTCACTTCACATAATCCCCAAGTACCAAACTTTTCATGAAATTACCTCAGTGAAGCCCCTCAATGCGCGAGATTCTACTTAGATGTTTTTGCACAAAATTGTCCATTGGGAACACAATTTTTCACAGTCATTTTTTTCACAACTCTATTGGAACACAACTACAAAGTTTCATGTCACACTGTTATCCAAAAATCATGCTTGTAGGTGCATGCCTTGCAAAAAATCCTTTTCAAGTAACACAAAAAATTATGCAACACAAAAATAGGTTGTGAGACACTATGGATCAGTCCCTTCACTACCATCATATAACCCCATGGAAAATGGAGAGTCACTCCATAATATTTTCAGGCTGAGTCAGGGACATTTTTGGGTTTCAACCTATACATTAGTAATGTCCACCCTATATAATACCATGAGTCCAAATACTCCTCTATGCACCCTAAAATACATTGATTCAAAATAATACTCTTAGTCCCTTTCCCATTCCATGAGTTGAGACTATTCCCTTGGTTTCCTCAAATACCTTTACTCAAAATACTCCAAAAGAAATTCCTAAAACCCCATCACCTAACTCTTTTTTTAGGTTGAACAAAAAAGGGACTCTCTTGCTTAAGTCCCACACCATTCATTTCTAGGAATCTTACAATTTATAGTACTCTCTACATGGTGTTAAAATTTAGTATACCATATGTGTAAAGTAAAAGATTATTCATGTGGAAAGCATGAGATCCCTTACATGTGTAGCATAAAATTCCTCATTCCATGATAATGAGACAACATCAACAGTCCTCACTACATGATGTTAAACTATAGTATATCCTATGTGATGGGAATATGATGTCTCCTATGAAAATCATGAGACACATTATGTGTCTTTAATATGAGGACCTATTTAATTATCATGATATGAACACTTAACATACACAGTGGACCACCTCCTCTAGTATAATCCCCAATTATATTCTTTGACCCATCAGCAGGCCTAGATTCGCTCATAACTTGAAATGTGGAAGAATAATGGAAAACCCTAGATTTAAAGACCCACATATGTCCTTGATACTCCCAAATAGCCACCATGGGACTCCTCCTTAGCTATAAACCCCAATCATATTCGTACAACCCCTCAGCGAGTATATATTTTCTTGTGGCTTGAAATAAGGATGAAATATTGGGCATCTCAATGCGTAAGCCCTGTACACAATGTCCCTGCACATGATGTTAAATTGTGGAATTACCCAATGTAATAAACATGGGATTATTTGTGTAATATTTAAGGGATTCCCCATAAAATAACAACAATATTCCTCAAGTTATATGCATGAGATGATACCGCTATACTCTTTGGAAGCTCCCATTCATAAGCCCCATTCATTCTATCACTACTCCTAGTAGAACCTAGGTATCACCCACACATAAGCCCCATTCAAAATATCACTTCTCCTAGAAGTAATTAGGAATATCCCAGGAATAATCTCTATTTATAACATCACTATACCTATCTTTACCTAAGAATATTCCACTCATAATCACCATTCATAACATCACTGCTCCTAGCAACACCTAGAAATGTCCCAAGCATAAACCCCATTTATAACATTGATGATCCTAGAATTACCTGGATAGATCCCATGTGTAAGCCCCATTCAGACCATTGCTACGCCAGAAAGCACTTGGGAATCCCCCACACATAATCCTCATTCATACCATCGCTGATTCTAGAAGAAACTTGACATATCCCACATGTAATCCCGATTAATACCATCATTTCTTCTATCAGAACCTGAGAAGATTCCTTGATTAAGACCGACACCATAACTCTTTGATTATCCTTCTAAGAAATGAGCATCCTTACCACATGATGTTAAATTAAATGGACCTTTCCCATCACACCAATGTAAATTGTGGATTAGAACTAAATGGGTTTTAATCCATGTCCCTTAAACTGGGTATATAGGACACCTCCTTGAGGTTAAATACCTATATCATAATAAACCAAGGATTCCTATATGAGGTTCAATCTTGAATCCACAACACCACCAAATCTATATGTCCTACCTATGGGAGACAATGACCCTCAAGTGTGATAATATCCCCCCTAAGGGACACACTTGAACAAACCCTTATATGTGATCATCTTCCCCCTAGGGAAAAACTTAAGCACCCAACCATCCCTACAAAATTTTAAACATGTGACCTACCTATTCCCACATGATGTTAAGCTTATGACCAACTTGTTCCCCAAATATGTTAATTCTATGACCTACTCATTCCAACAAGATATTAAACATGTGACCTACCTATCCCCACAAGATGTTAAATCTATGACCTACCTATCCCCACAATACATTAAACCTATGACCTACTTATCCCCACAATATGTTAAACTTGTGACCTAATCTAGAATCTCTAACCCACACAATAAATATGGGATTCTTGAGGTAAAAATCCTTGGAAGACTTATTCCCCAGGTGTCAACTAATTCATGGATGAAATGGGATTCCTTAGGTCCCATTACTAAGATGCCTCATGTTATATGATTCCAACTTCAAAAGGATAGTACTTTACAAATTTCCAACACACCCGACGTCTAGTAATTCATAAACAAGCCCAAAGTTACTATCTTCTCTGACCATAGGATGATTCCCTATCGAGATTAAAGTAGTGTAATTAACCAGAGTCCACCTTGACATGACATTGGGAATTAGTTTCATAAACATGAATTAAATCTATGATTGAGACCCAAACTATGAGAAGAGATCCAAGGAGGAATCAATGGAGGGAGGATCCAAAATCCAATCATCCCATTTCGATCAAGGAACCGACATCACCAATTAAAGTGATGAAAACCACCCACCTTTAGAAAGTAGGAATGTGGGGAAAAAAGAAACACACAACCTCTATATGGAAATATGATATGAAACCTTGACTTTAAAGTGTTGTAATCATTATGGAAAGTACATGACATGTATAAAAGTTCACACGATGTGTATCCACTCAGGAGAAGTCTGATCATATACTACTATCACCTAGCTAATGGTAATTCAATAGACATGAAATATTTGGTAGTATACAAGGATTGAAAATATAAGGGTAACCCACTTTAATCACATGTAGATAGAGAGGAATCTTGGTTATTCCTATGCTGAATTACACTACATGTCCATGGTGGTATAAGTCCTGTAAAGCCTATGGTGTACTTAGATTTCAATTAAAGTCATATGTTTCAGGTAGTCCTAATACACACATCATGCCCCATACCAATACACATTGTGTAAAACTATAGGGATAGTCAACATGTTTTGATATGAGACTCTAGTCGTGTACTCAAAACTACACATGACATGTTCCCTTGACCTATAAAGAATTTGCGGTGAAGTAGAAAGCTAGAAATGTACCCCCTACACACACCAAATTTTGTGGCTTGAAATATATACTGTGTATAACCTAGGTACACCCCTCATGATACTTAAAAATCTATGACATGAACTTACATGACATATAAATATCCTAACATTTCATGTGATTTTTATAGATCACTGAATAACCTAGTGCTGTAATGAATGAGATACATAGTGTGTAGTCCTCTAGATCACATACTGTATAGTTAGAAATCCCAGATCTAGAACTGCATCTCCCACATTTTTAATGCCATAATTTTACTATGAACCTTCAATGTTGCACCTAACACTATTGGAACATTCCAGTGAGAACCTTTATCGATTGTCTTCCTTTCACCAGGGGATCTTCTCAGTCTATTGCGCCCAAACCCCCACTGTACAATTTGGAGACATACCTCAAAATTATCATTCTTTCAATGATCCCATCATTTCCAAACATCCACTATTTCACTATCTCCATAATCTTGAATTTGAACCATCCGAAAAAGTGAAGGTGGGTGGAGATCATTCACCATGCGAGGAAAGAAGGAGTATTAAAGAATGGTGGTCGATGTGAATACCAACCATCTAGTAATTCATCCACAATAAAAACTGCAAAACATACAGAAACCAGATGAAATACTTAAAATGGAAAACATAGTGATGATTTAAGGGGAATAATATGGATATTCATTATGAAAATAAATTACATATAATTATATAAGTAAAAACCTGAATAGTGATCACAATAATAATGAAGTTTGATAACCCATAATTAAAATGATGTTGATAAATTAACATATTGAATATTAAAAAATTGAAATAAAAAATCCACAATTTGATGGATAATTTTCATAGTTTCAAAATATATCTTTCCAATGGTTTCATGGATTCTGTTCATCATCACAACATGGTCTAGTCATTGATTCCATCGTGAATATGCTTTATTCATTAGATCCATCGTCGATTCCTTTTCACCATCGAAGAATCCTTCTCCTCTCTCCTATATTTTTCTCCATAAAGGGTTTATGTTAATGTAAAGTGCATATAACCATAGAGAGGGATCATAAGGGAGAATTTATAATCATTGAATAGGCCAATAAGTTATTTTAATTAATTTTTTAATAATTACTTTACCCATTTAATTACACACTCATGATGGGATCAGCCGGAGCCCTAGTTACAAACTAGTATTAGAACTACCATGTGGTAATCCCTATATTATATATTCAAATGAAGATAATTAATTTCAATTCTAGCTTATATTCAGATGATATTTCCTTCCATTCTTGTAGTTTTAATATTTATTTAAATAATAAATTTTAAAAATCCCTAAAAATTCACTGTGCTCATAAATTCACCAAAATTCATCCCAAGGGTAAACACCATACCTCAAGATTAATGAATCCATAAATTTTTTCCAATGTTGTATTCTATTGTAAATTTATTATTTTACACCTATGAAGGTCCTCAGACTATAAAAATCAAATTTTATCCAAGTCACAACTGGGAAAAATAAAATCCTCTCTATATTGGTTAACAAAGGGATTATATTACATAGTGGTTATTGAAGGTGGTTTTCATTACGATGACTCTTCTTATTTGGGGGTCTATGGTGTGTTACTAAATACCACTCTTAGTCTATGGGTTAGGCCAAATTATATTAAGAAAAGATCATAAAGGTCCACATACTAAGTATATTCATAAGGTCATTAGATTCACATGATTCTAAAGTTTTAGAATAAATTTATTCTATGTTTAGAGTATAATATTTATTCAAGTTAAATTGATAGTTAATTCAATCACAATATTATTCATGACATGAAATAGTGAGTTGAATTTTATCACTTATTTATTAACAAGATAAATAAATATAATATTTATTCATGAGATAAGTAAAAATAATATTTAATTATTTATTTATAAGTAATCTAAAAAATATATATTCTCTTGTATAGTGAATGTAAATATTTATTTTTTCAAATAATTTTTTATAATTAAAGGTTTATAATTTTATTGGAGGATTTAGATTGAGTCAATGATATGATAAATATGTATTTTAATACCATTTAAATAAATATTTATTTATTTAAGAAATGATATTAGATCATTACTGGACACTTAAAAATAATAAATATTATTATTTAAGAGTAGTTACATGATTAATTTATTTTAATATAATTTAATTAATATTTTATTTATTTAATAAATAATATTTAAATATTATATGTCACGTTAACACAATAATAATAATTTCATTTTTATTTAATAGATAAGTGACAAGAGTTTTATATTTCATGTCAACTAAAATAATAACTACTTTATTACCATGTAAGAGAGAATTTACGTGGAATATTTATTAGGATTAAATTCTAAGAATAGAATTTATTATTATTATTTTAATGCTGAAATAATTTATAAATCCAATATATGTCATGGTGATTAATATGATACTATTTAGTTAATTATACTCTCAAGTTTCTAGAGATAATTATAAAGAGTCCTCCCTCCTATATCAAGTTCAAAGAGTGAGAAATTAAGAGATATCATCATAATATAAAGAGAGAACAATGTAAATCACTTGGTTTCCTCATGCTTGTTGCAGTTGTAGCCCTAAAACCAACCGAATTTATAATTTTTATTAAAAAAATATTAATATATATACTCTTGTAATTTAGTATTTTTTATTTTTCATAATATTAATGTGATAATTTCCTTGGAATATTTGTCACATCAAAGGGTTATAATAGTTCCCCAATATAATGAGAACCTAGAGATGTAATAAAAATATTCTAAAATAAATATGTCATTTGGTCAAGATACATCATTCTAACGGGACAAAGATAATTTTTGACTATCAAGTGTGGGGGTACATAAGACCTTAATAATTCTTCTTATGAAATTCACATTTAGAGATCTTCAAGAATAGAGGTCATGAGGATAGACCCACCAATAGGAATTCCATATGTTTTTTATATCCTAGAATATTATTATATGTGACCATATTTATTGGTTCTTAGACTTGATATAATTATTAATATGTATCATGAATTACATAATTTTATATATAGATAAAAACCATGATGATATATGATTGAGGCATGGTTTAATATATTAGGTAAATTATAACTGATATTCCATTAACTGAATGGCCCATAAAGTATTTTTCCATTATGAGTCAATGAAAAAAGATATCTATAACCCTTTGATTGAAAGAGAGGTGTCTAGTTTAAATCTATGGCCAATGTATTATATAGAAAATTTCATTTGTGAATGTTAAAGAAAGATATATCATGTATATTGGGTAATGACACAAGTATACATACTTCTTGAGGATATACCGGCTGATAAAGATATTATATTACATAGTGAGTGTTTGTAGGAAGGTTTTCACTATTATTTCTTTGTATTATTGTTTCTTTATGAGTTCCTTTAGTTGTTACTAGATACTTATATTGAGTTATAACTATTTCTATATATAAATTGTCCTAGAGGTATATACACTAAGTGTATCAAGAAGCTAGTAAATAAATATATACTTCAAGTATAGAAATACTATTTATTCAATGTTTTATTGAGCATATCAATATTTTTTTTCAAAATATATCTAAATATAATATTTATTTTATTGAATGAATATTTATCATTAAAAGTTTAATTATTATTTATGGGAAAAAACTAAGTGAGTTTAATGACTCATTTTATTAAATAATATCATTTAATTAAATTAATATTATTTATTTTTTTATAACATTAAACATAATATTCATCAAATTTTAAATAATAGTATTTTTATTTCAATGATGTGTGATGTAGGGTGTTTATATGGTTAAATAAAATAAAAGTTCAATTATACAATTTATTTTATTTTTAACCTAGTTATAAATATTAATATTATGTTATATTTTGGTAGAGGTTTTCATTTTATTCTACACACAAGATTAGAGAAAATACTCTCATCTTTTCTCTTAATATATAGAGAGAGTTTTCTCATATGATTAAATAATGTCAAAATATGATTTTATTATCCATGATAACATACAGTGATTGAAGATTTTCATTCAAGTATACTCATGGTGTACATTTGAATATGTCTAGAGGAGTTATCATTTCCAATCTCTTGTGTAATAATCAACAATGAAGGGTTAGGTTTAGATCCATGCCATAAACATTAGTGGTATATATTTGGTTTCTTCATTCAAAAAATGTAACATTTTATTCATAGTTCTTTGTGTTTGAATAAATTATTCTTAATAAATGGGATGAATCAACCTTTATTGTGTCAAATTTATCTTTCCATGTATAATTCCAAGATTTTTTAAGAAATCATACTTATTCGATAGCCCAGTTCATTCAAGTGGTATCCGAGTAGTGGTTTAATTTTTCAAGTCAAGTTTTGAATTAAATTTTCTAGAATTTTAGTAGAATAAAATATATGGTCCTCTCTCTGTTGACCACACATCAATTAGTGGTTGTATGGTCGAGAAATGCACATCCAAAGTTGTTTTTTTCTTGGGTGTTTATCATTATTATTAATTATTTAGTTTTCTATATCAAATAATAAAAATAATAATAAATTTATTATAAAAATAATTATAATTAAAATTTAATTTTTTTATTATATTATTATAATATTAAAGGGATGTGGGGGTTCTGATCATGGGTCAAACTGTATTATGCAGTATAGTTTTTTTCATTTTTTTTAAAAAATTGAAGGGTGATGTAGAATGCAACTCATCACTATGTCAATCAATTTAAAGGTTCATGGAATGTCACTTGAAAATATTTTACATGTTGCGGGTGAAATTTTATAAAAAATATAATCTTTTATTTTAAAAAATCATTGATGCCATTCAACCCCCCATCGGGCACCCTATGCAGGTAATTATTAACCCATCTTCCATAGAATGCCTCTTGACTCAAGTTGGGTTGGGTCGGGCTCTACCCGACCACGTCATTCTAAACCAACCCTCCAGAGTCCATGGCCTATGAAGGCCTATTTTGGGTCTAATCGGAACCTAAAAAATTTTAAACAAATTTCATAAAATATGAATAACATATAAAATTTAATAAAAGTTTCCTGAAACATGAAATACATATCATTAATTAATTAAAATTCGGTTAAATCGATATTAATTAATTGAAAATTCTCTTAAGAATAAATTAAACTTGTATAATTTTATTATGAAATATTGTCGTATGTTGACTGATCATGAGTTTACACCAGCCGATGTATGTTTAGTTGACTATTTATTTAATTTATTTATTGTAATGGTTTATTTTTTAAAGTAATTATTTATTAATTATATAAATAAGTGATTTGTGAATCACTAATCTCTTCCAAATACGTATAAATGACAACATGACCATATTTTGTATTATTTAATGTAATTTCTACACCCAAGTTCCCCTTACCTATGCTCGAGTATACATATGTTTTGATATAGCATGTGATGATGTGACTCAAGGTGAGACTTGACATGGACCCAAATAGGTGAAATATATGAGGCAGATACTGGGTACTACAATTTGAATTATTTCATGACTCCCTGAATTCCTATAGGTCTCAGTTGATCCATAATCTTCTCAATGTATCAAATATTAGATAAAATTTTAAGTCTTAGTTTATTTATTTTTTGATGCATGGTTAATTATTTTATGATGCATGTTTATATGAGATCACATAGAATATGTTAACAGTAATGTATATATAAAATAAGTAGACATAGGATGAATGTTTTACATTTATTCATGGTTAAAGTTGTTAGAGTTATCACATAATAACAAACATGATAAATACAAACCAATTTCAATCTTGAATAAATATAAAACATAAAATTTTGAACATATAAAAGGGACTTAGAGTGAGATTACCCTAGGGGGTGAATTAGGGTATGAATTCTCTATGAAAATTAAAACTCTTACTTATTTAAAAGAATCAATTTTATTATAGGACCCTAACATCCTAATCTTAAGGTTCACTTTGTTATTATATTTATTGGATATTCATAAGGTTATTTGATCTGTTTTAGTGTGCATGAATAAAGTAATTATGGAATGAGTATTTACTTGGATCACCCTCATTGGCCTACGTCTCATGAGAATACATTAAAATTGTTCTATGCACCAAAATCTACTATGAATCTCACTGCTTATATAGGTTTGGGATCGATCACATCTATGCCCAGGCTCACTACCTTTTAAATTTAGTGACATATCATTACTTCCCAAAGGCCACTCCCTTGAACATTCCTTCTTTAAGTTACTACAAGTGGAAAGAATCACCTTATTTCTTTTCCTTTACTCACTACTGATTTGGAACCTTACATGATGCAGAGAGAAGATATGGCATGGGCCTCATGACTTCAATAACATTACATTGAGTTCATAAACCATGTGACATAGCTAGTAAGGAATTATAAAAACCCATAGTTGAGCTTGGGTAGATTCATGGTGGGATTGATATTTTGATCGGACGAATCAGATGAATCTCATCTAAAATTGCATGTTATTTGTGCATTTTTTTAGTGGAGTAATAGTAACCACACATCGCTTCATCCCACATCGACTTTATACTTGTTAGAGAACTTCTATACAAGTTATTCCATTTTATGGGATACTTGGTGAGTAACATGAGGTCCTCTCTCATATCCACACATTCACACACCTTTAATCACATGATGAACTGACCCATGATTTCCCATATTACCAACCACATATGCATGCTCATGTGGGCCCAATAAAACATCATTCACCCATGCTCCCATTTATGCTCCTTGTTGTTTGATGAAACTCTCTACTACCATGAAAACTGGATGTGGTTGATCCTAGTGCCCACCTTTGTAGTGGATGCACATGGGTCCTACAGCTAGATGGTTGGCTGTCCACTTTTTTTAATAATGTCTAGAAAAATGTGTTAGAAAAATATTCAAAACCAAGTTCCATTAGTTTCTTACCCAATATAAATTATGTCAGGATTTTTATTCATGGAAACCATAAAAACATCATGAAAATCAATATTTTTAAGGTCTTGTTCTACTTTTTGTAACCATGTGAAATTAATTAGATTCCTTAGCAAATGTATTTTACATTTAAGAAAATTTTAAACAAAAAAATCATCACATTTAAAAAAAAAGAGAATTTCTCAATCATGACGTCCAATTCCATTAGGTGAATCCATAACTATTCTCCAAAAATCTCTACTTGGCCAAAAATCTATAGGATCAACTAATCTTCCAAGTAACACTTTGACCACCTTCAACAAGTGTTATTGAAAATTTTATTGTCAACACTTCCATTCCACACATATTTTCAAAAAAATACATTCTACACTCTTATTAGTTTAACATAAAACCTGTAAATTATTCTATCAGTCATGGTTAAATATTTATGTAAGTATCAAATACATTTTAATAATCATACGGAGAATAATAATACTATTTTTAAATTATATAAAATCCATTAAAATAAATATTAATTCATTTATCCCCTTTCACTACTTGAGTTATAATACAAACATAGTTCAAAGTGCATGTCTATCCCTTACTAGGGTGATTTCAAGGGTTCCACCTCACCCCTTGAAAGGTGGATTATCAAAAATCAATAAACAATGAAGTCCTTAGGGACATTGGAGGAGTTATAATGAATGTATTAGGTTGACTTAACTAAGTTCTCATCAAGGTTTGATTTATTTATAAATACATTGTATAACAACTTGGAGGAAAGTGTTAAGGAACCCAAAGAATAAGATCTTAGGATTGGGGAGTCAACTCAAAAGATCAAGGAGTTTAAAATTAATGTAGTTATCAAGAAACTTACATCTAAATACATTTTAATAATTTAATATTTCCTCCATTTAGGTTACTCAAAGGAAAATATGGATTATTTCCACTAGAATATCCAAGAATATGGATATTTAAAATCCAATGGAGGGGGATGTTT
The DNA here is from genome assembly GCA_963277665.1 of Viscum album. Classification (NCBI taxonomy): domain Eukaryota; kingdom Viridiplantae; phylum Streptophyta; class Magnoliopsida; order Santalales; family Viscaceae; genus Viscum; species Viscum album. The sequence goes on from OY728119.1 coordinate 505,073,654, forward strand.
TTATTTTATAAAATAATGGGGGACTTAATTAAATCATTAAATACTTATGATCTAGTAATCAAGATAAAGTAATTATTTTATTATTTTTTGTAGATAATGGAAAGTTACTTGACCATATCAATTTCTTTATGATATATCTTAGAAAAATACAATCACCATATCGGTGAAAATATTCTGGAGTGGTATAGGCACCTATGAATTTTATTATGATAAGAGAAAAAGTATTATGTACTATAATCCCATATACTTTTTGATTACTTTAAGGAGGTAAGTGAGGAGGAGAAAAATATATTCTTGAAACATGTGAATATTTCCTTGGATATTCAATTCCTCATGTTATCTTCCATGTATAGTGATCTTCATAAGCCTCATGGATGAATGGCCTGAAGGCCGAATTTTTTATTGATTTTTGGATAACCCCCTTTTTAAGGATAAATGGGGAAACCTTACATGACTTCAAGACTTAGACAAAAACAATGGCTGAAAGTGACACAATCATCTCAGAACAGACTCCACAGATGTTTACTCAATGTTTACTCAATGTTGTCTCATATGAATGATCCCTATTAAGATAAAGCAAGACAAGAGAGGTATGGAATCTACAAGGAACATTTTACATGCATGTCATGAGAAGGAATCCTTACTAATACTCATGCATTCAAGTTGATTTGTTACTGTGAGTGTATGGATATTTTAGGATTGAATTCACCAAAATATTTGTACACAAACCTCATTCTCTCCTTACTTAATCCAAGATTCTCAAGTTTTATTGGTAATTTAAATATTAAAAACATTGAAAAGTCTCTCTTGGAGATTTTGTATTTAATTCACCAAGTGGACAAATACATGAAGTGTAAAAATCCTTCTATACTAATAGTGAATAAAAAAAGTATAATAGAAAATTTATAAGGAAAGGTCAAAGCCAAATACACCTTCATAACCACCTTTGAAGAATAAAAATTTCAATAGGGAGTCTAAAGAGTATGTTTTTGTTTGTTTTTATTATGAAAATAATGACAACTAGTAGAAGAACTGTGCCTCAGTAAGGATACAAGGGGAAGAATTAGGCATGTTAGGTATCATGTGTAATCTTTCAATTTCTAAAAAAGAGGTTTTAGAAACAGCTTTTGGTTCACATATTTGTATCTAAATACATGAACTAAGAAGATACTAGAAGAATACTAAAGGATAGGTGAATCTTCAAGATGCTAATGGGGCGAGATTAGCTTCATTGAATATAGAATACTACAATTTCATAATATTTACTGGAATATTTTTTGTTTTAAATAACTATCATTATGTTCCAAATATAACAAAAATAATAATTTATTTGTCGAATTTTTACAAGGACAAGTTTATTTTCATGTTCGGAAATAAAGTCAACTGATTTTACAAGGATAACATATGTTATTTTATAAAAAATTTAAATAATGGTATTTATATACTAGATAATCAAAATAAATTAATGGAAATTGATAATGAATAAAGTTCACAGAGATCATATCACACTTGATTGTGGAATCATTGAATTGGTGTTGAAAACCAAATTATTTGATGAGATCATGTCAAGAAGGTTATTTAGAATCTTATGAGTTAAAATACCTAGATATAAGTCTTTCTTGTTTATAAGGCCACATGACTAAGGATAATTTTAGTAGAAAAGGTGAGAGTTCCAAAAAATCTTTTATAATTAGTTATAATTTATGTGTGTGGTCCTTTTTAAGAATAAGATAGAGGTGGATACTCTTAATTCATTTTTTATTAATTATTTCTAAAGATATGTATATATTTAATTAATATTGTATAAGTATAATCCCTTTGATAAATATAAGGAATATAATAATGACACAAAGAATAATCAGTTAGATGATAAAGAATATACTCTAAAATATTTGTGGATAATATTTTAAATAAGAGTTCATTGATTATCTAAAAGAGTTTGGGATATTATCCCAACTCACTTATCCTTATACACCGTAGTAAAATTATTTTAGTGAAGGATTGGACCACATATTATTATACATTGTGAGATCTATTATATTTCATGAAAATATATCATTATCTTTTTAGGTATGTGCAATATAATTAGTGAGATACACACTGTATCGAGTTCCAACCAATGTAGTACAAGGTACACTATATGAATTACGGTATGAGAAGAAATCTATTCTATCACATATACATGTATGGGGATGAGAATAATTTTCTAAGTATAATTATAAACATAGAATTATGTCTTAACGAACAGAGTGTATATTTATAGAGTATCATTGTCGAGATCAAGCTATATGAGAATCATTATTTCCTAACTGAGGAAATTATGAACACCAGAAGGTGAAGTTCCATAGCCATAATGTATGACTATAAAAAAGGAGGATGATGGAGGCAACAATTTCTAGAGTACAAGTCACTAGATGCAGAATGTGGATGATGACTGTAAGGTGCATCGAATTTGTACATCAAATTATGGTTCAATTGGAGATATGCGAGGTTGATATATCTCTTGTTCTATATTTAAAATCCCAGGAGGGTGAAATGGTATAACAGGTTGACGTGGTGTAAAACTTTGACCAAAAAGAGGATCTTCCATGAAGATCATATTAGGTGGATTAAAACCGATGAAGATGGGATGTAAGTGGATAAAAAAGTACTATTTGTACACTAATATAAATGTCGGATGTGATCACTTATGATCGATATAGTTTTACATTATAATCAAATTTTTTTCAATGAATCAAAGTAAATTAGCATCCACACTTGGATTAATATGAAAGTAAAAACAACATAATATCTTTTTGTTCATATTACTTGTTTTCTTTATGATTGTTGAAATTTATTGCATTTTATATTCATTTATCTAGTGGGTTTACACTATGATGTGGTATCTTAGGTGCGTGATACTTCTAAGCTCCAAAAATCATAGGATGGGTTCACCTTGGAACTTTATTTATACAAGTTTATGTTTTAGTAGAGTGTTTTATGGTTTTTTATTAAATAGTGTCCATGAAACCAACAAGTTTTATGAGAGATCAAGGTTAGAGTATTATATGGATGTAAAATCTATGGCTAATGTGGTTTAAAGATTGGTTCAATAAAAATTTCTACCCTTGATCTTATAGGATATTATCAATAACCAGTTCTTAATATTTACTTAAGTTTTTCAATAGTATTTAGTGTCCACATTTTATAGATATATGACATCTAATGAAATTAAGGTCTTGGCAGAGAAGTTTAATGGAAATTATTTTGGGTTCTGAAATATGCAGATGGGGTATTTCTTTCTTCAAAAGAAACTTGATCTTCCACTGACTGGTGATAAACTATAAGTGATGAAAATAAAAGAATGTGAGAGGATTGATAAGAAATAAATTTTCTTGATGTTAATGTCACTTTCCAAAAAATTTGGCATACAATATTTGGGAAGGGAAAATAACATCATAAATCCCAAGGACACTCACAGACATGTATAAGAATCCCATGATGATAAACATAGTGTTATTGCTAATGAGACTATTAAACAAGTGAGTGCTAACATTTAAGTCAGATACCAATCATATTAATTACTTCAATATCATTATAAATCTATTGGACTTAGTAAATCTAGGTGTAACACCCCATGGTTTTACAAATAAATTTAATATAGAATGCATGAAACACATAGACCGTGAGAAAAAAAAACTTTGTTATAATAGATAGTTATAACCTAGCCTCTAAACATAAATTTTCTACTTTGGTGATTTGAATTTGGAAAAACTAACATACATGGTTGCAATCAGTAAGATATTTAGAGTCTGATAGGATCAACTTACATTTTTTTGTGGATAGTAACTTATCCTTATGAATAGTAAATTACCCTTATGAATAGTAATGTACCCTTATGAATATAAACCTCACCCATTTATATATAAATAAAATGTATACACCATATCAATGAGAGTGAATATTTTAAAAATTAATAATTAAGTGTTGAAATTTTTATTAGTAATAAATATTTAATTAGAATTATAAATTAATAAATTCATTTAAAATAAAATTAATTTTCATAAAATTTATTTCTCAATAAATATTTTGTTATCCTAGGATTTTGGAACAATTTTATGAGACCTCGGTTAATTTTTGAAAGTATTATAAAATTAGTTTTAAATTTAAAATATGTATTTTTCAATTAAATAATAATTTTATTAAAAAATTTAATTTCTCTTACTTAGAAAATTATTTTGATAAAATGGAGTTCATTTTTTAATTTTTCACATCAAAAAATAGTTAAGGTTAATTTTTAAGATTTTTTTAGAATTCTTTAATTATTGGTGAATAGTGAAATTCAATAATTTACAAAATATGATGAATATATGAATTGAGGCATCATGATTGAGTCATGGATGATATAAATGACCATTTTTTTGAACTAATGTGAACCTATTAATATTTTTTCTCACAAGAATAAAACACTATTGCTTGTCTTGAGAAAAATAATAAAATAATGAATAAGATATTCAAAAATCACTCCTCTCCTCCACTATAAAAACCACCCCTCACTCCCTCTTTCTTCACTCCTCTAAGCCCTGAAGCTTCTAAATGTTCTACCCAAATACTCTTACCTAGTATATCCCCACATCTAGGAGATCTTGGTCTTGAAAAAAGACCAAAACCACTTCCCTTAAGGAGGTTCTCAAGGAGGAGTACTCAAGAGGTAAAATCCTCTTCATTTTTTCCTTTTAATTTATTTTAAGTTCCTTATTTTATTATTATCTCCTTACCTCCTATATCCAAATGATCATGATAACTATAGTATAATATATATACTGTAATTCTATCATGTTAATGAAATATCAGTCATCAATATCCTTACTCTCTCTCTCTCTCTTATTTTAAAAACAAAATCATCGTCCGAGAGGTGCTGATTTAAAACCTTTGTGAACGAAAAAGTTTCATTCTTAAATTTATTCCTCAAGTATGGTCATGAAACCATTTTTATGGATGAACCATATTCTAAAATATATATTATATCTTATATAAGGATTCTGTAACCATAATTTATACCTAATATTAAATAATAGAACAATAATAGTTCGTTGTGATCAAAAAACCACCGTAAAAACCTAAACGATTATCACTAAATGATTTATCTAATGATTTATACTTATAATATATATATAAAATGATATGTATAACCATTTACACTACTTTATGTTTATAAATATCATATAAATTCAATTTTGGAGAATTATACCCATTCTACATGAACTTTCATTATCATATAAAATTATAATGATCAAGAAAACCAAGGAAACGAATGCTCCTGAGTGATAAATTTGTATCTTATAACTCATAAAAAGGCTATAAATGAATTTAATAAAAATTTCATAATAAAAATATGTAAATAAGGTTTTAAATTAAATAATTAATGTACTTAATTTAATTATAAAGGATGTTAATCTCAAGTGTAGAAAACATTTAGACACATGTTATGGGTTTCTACCCAAACCTCCACTTTCTTTCTGATTTATATTTGTCTCCCTTAATCCCAATTGAATTATTAATTGTTATTATTTACTCCTCATAAATTCTATTTTAATGTTCTGTATATTTTTACAAATTATATTCCTTATTTATTTTATGGGGATTTAACTTTTTTATTAATATATTTATAAATTCTTCCAGATAAACAAGCCTGATTCAAGGGAACTTCTCAAATTCATACCTATTTTCAAGGGAACTCTATACTCTATTTTAAGCCAAAATTATTTTTCTCAAACCACTCATTTCATATGGAAAAAACTACCTTAGTTTATTTATTGTTTTATGAAAATATTTTTCCAAAAAACTCTTCTTTTCAATGTAAGTGTATTTCTCTCAAAAATACCTCGATGATTTTATTAAAGTATTTTTTTTCTAATTCAAAACCTATGTTGAATTTTATGTCTTATTTAGGTTAATATCTTATTTTGATAATCTACCATATTGTATTAAATTGTTTATGATCAGTTTGACTGTGGATGTTTTATCTTGATACCATTCACTATACTACTTAGACTGGTAAGTGTTTATGTTTATAGATTGGTGAAAGTTATTTCATATGTTCATGTTGTTTATGTTTATACCCTTTCCTATGATTAATGCATAGGAATTATAAAGTGATGGTTGAGGCCCTATATAACCCCTCGATGAATCAGTAGGTATCATGAGACAAAACAGAATTGGGTTTTGGATGAGGCCTTACCCTAGTATTTTTAGATATCTTGGACGAGGCCTTGACAATATGTTTCAGATGTCCGAAATTATACATTCCCTCATTATGGTATTAGTAATTGATAAACCATGTGATCATTTGACTATTATAATATCAATGGTTATGTTTCATTCTATTATGATCATTTGTAAGGCCATATTTAATCAGCTTCATTCCTTCTATATTATGCTCAAGTATATTTTTAAAGGCATGTGTTTTTAGTTGTTCACCATTCCTAGTGTTTATTTTTATGATAACTTTTTCTATATTTCTTAACCTTATTGATCATCTAATCTCACCCCTTTCTTATGTTTTATTTTCCCTAGGTTGTGAATATGAATATTATCAATGACTTACAGGGATAATCTAGGAGTCATATGGATTTTCTATTATGTATTTCATTTCAAGTTGTAATGTTGAACTTATGTTTGTATATTATTTTAGAAAACTACCAAACTATTCATTCCTTTAAGATTTTAATTTCTTATAATCATGCCAATGTAATAAAATAAAGCACTTTTTCAAGACTACTGGGGTAGGGTCCTTAAATTTGGTATTAGAGGAAGTTTAGTAGAAAACTTGGAAACTAGATTTAGGAAATATAGATTAGGGAAAAAAACACTAAGATAAACTTTGAGGATAAACATACAAGAACATCCTAGAATTTTTGAAAGGAATATATTTTTTGGATATTCCTAGAAAATACATCTATTTCAGGATACTAAAGTGGACATGGTTCTAGAACTGATGTACCTAAGAGTAACAACTCTAAAAAGGTGTTTTGGGCTTGACCTGGGGTAACCTAGTACACGACAACATGCCTTACTACACACCTAGTTTGACACTCCCAGGGGATTTGCTTAGAATAATTGAAATCTATTTTATAATCCATTATGAAGGATTTAAAAGTAAAAATTTCCTCAAAGAAACCTTGTTTATGATTATGGTATTAGCTAGGCATAGAATTTCAATTTATTTTAAGTATTATGATAGTTGAGATTATGCATCATGATTCATAACCTAATATAGTGTATTCCATCATTTAGAAATGGCGCATAGCGGAAGAAATGGAATCTACCTAAACACGCATATCCCATGTAGGGATTTCCCCCCAATGAAAGATAATGATGTTGGTTCTGGAGATGCTACTGGTGCTGAGAAACTTATAACTATATGGGGAAAACATAATTAGGTCATGAACAATAACCTTACATGTATTTAACACCCTGAACCATAATACAGAGATGAAATGTTTGACCACTTTATGTGAAAATAGTCTCCATCATTTAATAAGACTACATACCTATTCATGGTAGAGTAGTGGATACGTTCCTTAGAGAATATATTTCTCACTTTGGAAAGTAACGAAAGGGAGAATGCTATCATGTAATTTTATCATTTTTCAGAAGATGCTGATCAGTGGTTGTCACTAATTCAAAAAAACAAAGGAGGAGGAAGAGATTGAAAATATGGAATAAAGGGATTTTAAGTAAATATTCTTAGAAAAATACTTTCCTCATGAATAGCAAGACGATGTGGAATCACATTTTCTGAATTTGAGGCAAAAATATGATGAGAATGTTGCGATGTATGAAGCTAAATTCACAAGGTTAGCAAGGCATGCTGCCGACTACATATGTAATCCAAGGAGAAAGATTGATTGATTCTTTTATGTTTTAAAATAATTCCTCTGAAGGGAACTGGTTTCCCAAAATTTACCATCATATGAAGATATAATCTCATTTATAATCAATACATAGAAATATTTCTCTATGTCTTATGAATTTAAAGGAAAGTAAGGGAAGAAGAGTGTGTTAGAGGAAAGAATGGATAACGGTAATAATGAAAAGGGTAGTTTTATAACTTCTGATGCATGTGGAAATAAATACCCTAGAGCCTACTTAAAAGGAAAATGAGACTATTAAAAATGTGGATAAAGAGGCCACCAATCTCAAGATTGTAAGGGAAAGAAATAAGATACCAATGTTCAATGATACAATTGTAAAGAGATGGGACATTATTCCAATGATTGTCATAAGTGTCAAGGAAACATTACCCAGAGAAGGCCAAGGGAGAAAGGCCAGGATTATGTGATCACAACCACTGAAGTTGAAGTCCCTAATTATGTGGTGGAAGGTACTATAATCGTTTCCTCAAAATTGGACAATGCTTTATTTGATTCTGGATCATCACATTTCGTTATATCTTCCCAGTTTTCTTTAAAAATTTGATATTTCCAATTCTCCATAACAATGGAGTTTTCAATCAAAACCCCCAATGGAAGTCTCATTACAACAAATATATGTCAGGTAGTCCCCATTATAGCATATAAATATGCTTTATCTATTGATTTTATCATCATACCTATAGATTACTTTGAAATAATCCTTGGCGTTGATTGGCTTTCAAAATATGATGCAGAAATATATTGCAAAAATAAGGAAATTATGATTTATGAGGAAGGTGTAGAATCCATTATCTTTAGAGTAGAAACATCACCATCAAATTCTTATCAAGATACACCCTTAGTAGATATACTGAATGCAATTATTAGGGAGGATGAGAACTCAATATCTATGAGATAGGAAAGAAATATTCAAATCGAGGATGTACCTATTGTGAAATAATACATTGATGGATTTACATAGGATTTACCTGAACATTCTCTAGAGTAGTAAATTGAGTTTTCTATCGATTTATTTCCTAGTGAAAGACCTATATCAAAGGCTTCTTATAGAATGGAGACAACAGAATTAGTAGAACTGAAGAAGAAACTATAGGAATTGTGTGATAAAGAATTTATCCTCCCTATTATTTCTCTATGGGGATCCCACTTTATCTCTATCAAGAAGAAAGATGGATCCATGAGGATGTGCATTGACTACAGATAAATCAATGATATTACAATAAAGAACAATTATCCCCTACCTCAGATTGATGATTTAATTGATCAACTTTATGGAGCCCAATATTATTATAATATTGAACTTCAATCTAGATATTATTAGTTTCATGTGAGGAAGGAAGATATTCCAATGACAACAATTTGAACTAGGTATGAGCATTATGAGTTTATAGTAATGCCTTTTGGATGGACTAATGAACCCTCTATTTTCATGGATCTGATGAATATAGTTTTCAAGGAATATCTAGATGACTTTGTTGTGGTATTTATTGATGACATCCTGGTATAATAAAAAAATCTATAAAGATCATGAGAATCACTTGCGCATTATTCTGAAGACTCTTAGAAGAAATAAATTATATGGGAAGTTTAGAAAGTGTGAATTTTTTCTTCATTCAGTTTCTTTTCTTTGCTATATTGTCTCTAAGGATGGAATATTAGTTGATCCTGTAAAGACAAAGGCTATCTAGGAATGGTCTACTCCAATGAACATAACTGAGTTTTGTAGTTTTATTGGTTTAACAGGTTATTATTGGCATTTCATTTAGAACATCGTCTATTTATCCAACCCATTGACCAAGATTACTCATAAAGGGGTTAAGTTCGTATGAAGAAAAGAATGTGAAGAATGTTTTAAAGAATTGAAGAGGAGATTAGTGAATGCTTTGATCCAGACTCTACCATTGGGAAATGGTGGATTTATGATCTACAATAATGCATTAAAGAACGAACTTGGGTGTGTACTTATACATAATGAAAGAGTTATTTCATATACATAAAGGAAGTTAAAAATTCATGAATAGAACTATCCAACTCATGATCTTGAGTTATAAGCTATAATCTTTTCTTTGAAGATATGTAGAAACTATCTCTATGGAGAAAGGTGTGTGATATATACAGTTCATAAGAGTTTAAAATATATATTTTCATAAAAAGAACTCAACATGAGGAAATGACGATGGATTGAGCTACTCAAGTATTATGATTGTTACATACACTACCACCCAAGAAAAGAAAATAAGGTAGTTGATGCATTTAGTAGAAATGACCATGGAGTTTTAAATAAAATGAGGATTGAAAGGGATCATGTATTCATGGATCTAGTAAAAATGGATATGGTAATTATTAAAGTAGGTAAAACATCATTAATTCTTAAATTGGTTTCCCAACCATATTTATTAGGAAGAATTAAAACTTCTTAGTCTTATGATGATAATAATAAAAATAAAATTAAAGGTGTGAATTATAGGAAGCTGGATTACTTCATGTGTGAAGATAGATTTTTGATATTTGGGAAAAGGATATGTGTTCCCTCTATAACTGAGCTGAAAAAGGATCTATTGGATTATTCCCATATCTCAAATTTCTCTATACACCCTAGTAACACTAAAATGTATAGATATTTTAAGGAACATTTCTAGTGGGACAACATAAAGTGGGAAATTGATGATTATGTATCAAGATGTTTACTATTTTAACAAGTGAAGGCTGAATGAAAACATCATAGAGGATTCATGTGACCTATACCTATTCCTACATAAAAATGGGATAAAATAACCAAGGATTTTGTCACTCGATTATCCAAAACTCCCAGAAAGAATGATGAAATAAGGGGAATTTTGGATCGACTTATGCAATCTGTACATTTCCTTTCTATAAGGGAGGATTTTCAACTGGAGTGCCTTGCATGACTCTATATAAATGAAGTTGTGAGACTTCATGGAGAACCTCTATCAATTATGTCTGATCGTGATCCATGATTCACATTAAAATTATGGAATAATATTCAAAAAGCTTTGGATACTGAGCTTCGATTGATTACTTCTAATCACCCTCAAACTGATGGGAAACCAAAATGGATGATCCAAACATTATAAGACATGTTGAGATCATTATCACATGATTTTCAAGGTATGTGGGATCAATATTTTACTTTAGAGGAGTTTTCACACAATAACAGTTTCCATTCAAATATTCGAATGGAACCATATGAAGCATAGTATGGATAGAGATATCGTACACCAACGTGTTGGGATGAAGTTAGTGAAAGGAAGCTTGTGGGCCTAGAGCTTGTAGAGAAAAAATAGTGAAGGTAAAGGGTATTCAAACCCATAATAAAGTAGATCCAAACAGGAAAAAGAGATATGCTGATAATCAAAGGAAAGATATGGAATTTCAAGTGGGAGATCATGTTTTCTTAAAATTACCTCCATTGAAGGGTGTTACAAGATTTGGGAATAAAGTTAAATAGATCCCAAGGTACATTGGTCCTTTAAAAATTATAGAGAGAATTGGAGGTGTGGATTATCATTTGGAAATGCCACCTAGCCTTTCTAAGGTACAAACTATGTTCCATGTCTCATTGTTGAGAAAGTAAATTCCATACCCAACACATGTACTCACTTCTGAAGGCATAGAATTAGAACCTGACTTATCTTACTGTGAAGAACCTATCTGTATTCTGGACACCAAAGAATAGGTGTTAGGGAATCAGATGACTTGGTTGGTAAAGGTACTTTGGAAAAATCATAAAATTGAAGAGGAAACATGGGAGCCTGAGGAACATATGATAAAGACCTACTCAAATCTTTTTGTGAGGTAAAATTCTGGTAATTTTGAGGATGCAAGTTTTGTAAGGCGGGAAGAATGTAACACCCCAAGGTTTTACAAATAAATTTAATATAAAATTCATGCAACAATGATCTCCTCATAAACAAACAATTTTTTATAGGAGATATTTATAACCCAACTCCTAAATATATTTTTTTACTTCTGTGATTTGAATTTCAAAAATCTAACATACACAGTTGTGATCAGTAAGATATTTAGAGTCTGATAGGATCAAATTACATAATTTTATTAATAGTAACTTATCCTTATAAATAGTAAATTACCCTTATGAATAGTAATGTACCTTTATGAATATAAACCTCACCCATTTATGTATAAATAAAATTTAGCCACCATAAAAATGAGAGTAAATATTTTAAAAATTAATAATTAAGTGTTAATATTTTTGTGAGTAATAAATTTTTCATTACAATTTTTAATTAATAAAATTATTTAAAATAAAATTCATTTTTATAAAATGTATTCCTCAATAAATATTTTGTTTCCCTATGATTTTAGGATAATTTTATGAGGCCTCAATTAATTTTTGAAAGTATTATAAAATCAGTTTTAAATTTATAATATGTATTTTTCAAGTAAATAATGATATTATTTAAAAATTAAAATTTCATAATTTACAAAATTATTTTGATAAAATGGAGTTCCTTTTAGAATTATACAGTTTAAAAAATGGTTATGGTGAATATTTGGTATTTTTCTGAAATACGAGAATTTTTGTGGAATAGTGAAATTTGATAATTTACAAAATATGCTTAATAAATGAATTTATGTATCATGCTTGAGTCATGGATGATGTAAATGGCCATTTTTTCGAACTCAAATTCACTTATTACTATTTTTTCCCAAGAATCAAACTCTATTGCTTGTATTGAGAAAAATAATAAAATAATGAATAAGATATTCAAAAATCACTCCTCTCCTCCACTATAAAAACCACAACTCACTCCCTCTTCTATACACTCTTCTAAGACTTTAATATTCTCAAATTTCTACCCAAATGATCTTACCAAGTATATCCCCATTTCCAAGAGCTATTTTTCTTGAAAAAAAATACCAAAACCCCTTCCCTTAAGGAGGTTCTCAAGGAGGAGTACTCAAGAGGCAAAATATTTTTCCTTTTAATTTCTTTTAAGTTCCTTATTTTATTATTATCTTATCACCTCCTCCATAAAAATGATCATGGTAACTAAATTATCATCTATATACTGTAATTATATCATGTTAATTAAAGATCCATACTCAATATCCTTACTCTCTCTCTCTCTTTTATTTTAAAAACAAAATCATTGTTCGAGAGGTGCCGATTTGCAACCTTCATGGATGATGAAGTTTCATCCTTTAATTTCTTCTTCAAGGATGGTCCTGAAACAATTTTTTTCTCATTTAACCATATTAAAAAATATATATTATATATATTTTAATTATTCTAGAACCATCATTTATACATGATATTAAATAATATAACAAAACTAGTTCGTTGTGATCTAAAAACCGTCGTAAAAATCGAAATGATTGTCACTAAATGATTTATATAATGATTCATACTCATAATATATAGAAAAATGATATGTATAACCATTTAAAATAATTTATGTTCACAAATATCATAAAAATTTAATTCTGTAGAATTATACCCATTCTACATGAACTTCCATTATCATATAAAATTATACCGATCATGAAAACCAAAGAAACAAACGCTCCCGAGCGATAAGTTTGTATGTTATAACTCATAAAAAGTCCATAAATGAAATTAATAAAATTATTCAGAATCAAAAACATGTAAATAAGGTACTTAATTAATTAATTAATGGATTAAATTTGATTATCCAGGATGTCAAGCTCAAGTGCAGAACACATTCACTCACAAGGTTAGGGTTTTCTACCCGAATCTCCATTTTCTTTCAGGTTTCTCTTTATCTCTATTAAAACCAATTGAATTTTTATTTTTTCTTATGTACTCCTCGTAAATTATGTGTGATGTTATATATATGTGTACCAATCACAGTACTTTATTTTATGGGGAGTTAAATGTTTTGTTAAGATCTTTCAGAATTCTTCCCGACAAACTAGCCCGATTCAAGGGAACTTCTCAAATTTGTACATATTTTTAAGGGCACCCTATAATCTATTTTAAGAAAAATTTATTTTTATAAAACCATTAATTTCATAATGGAAAAAATAAATTAGTTTATTTATGGTTTTATGCAATGATTTTTCCAAAATAACACTTCTTTTAAAAGTAAAAGTGTATTTCTCTAAAAAACTCCTTGATGATTTTATTAGAGTATTTTTGTCTATTTCAACACCTATATTGAATTTTATGTATTATTGAGGTTAATATATTATATTTATCCTATACCATATTGTATTAAATGGTTTATTGTTAGTCTTATTTTAGATGTTCTATCTGGATACCATTCACCATACTACTCAGAATGGTTAGTGTTCATATGTACAGAATGGGGAAAGTTATTTCACATGTTCATGTTGTTTATGTTTAGAAATTTTTTTATGAGTAATGTATTGGAATTATACAGTGATGGGTGGGGCCCTCTATATCACCTCAATTCATTGATAGGTCTCATGAGACAAAAAAGAATTGGGTTTTGGTCGAGTCCTTACCCTGGTATTTTCAGATGTCATGGACGAGGCCTTGATAATATGTTTCAGATGTTTGACATTATGAATTCACTCATTATGGTATTAGTAATTGATAAAACATGTGCTAATTAGAATAGTATAACATGAATAGTTATGTTTCATTCTCTTATGATCATTTATATGGCCATATTAAATATTATGATCAATTATACTTTTAAAGGCATGTGTTTTTAGTTGTTTACCACGCATAGTGTTTATTTTTATGATAACTTCTTTTGTATTACTTACCCTTACTGAGTATCTGAGCCCACCCATTTCTTATGTTTTATTTTCCCTAGGTTGTGAAGATGAATATTATGAATAACTTTTAGGGATAATCTAGGAGTCATATGGATTTTCTTTTATGTATTTCATTTCAATTTGTAATGTTGAACTTATGTTTGTATATTTTTTTACAAAACTACTAAACTATTCATTCCTTCAGGATATGAATTTATTATAATCATTCCAATGTAATAAAATAAGGCACTAGATCTAGGATATTGGGGTCGGGTCCTTATAGTAGGCTTTAGAGACTTAGTTTGGGCGTTTTTGTTACTCTCTTTACTCTTGGAATTGTGGGACGTGATGGTTACTACTATGAGTAATTGTAATAGAATGGTATAAATAGAATTCCCATACATTAGAAACCTAATATTGAATGATTATATTCATCATAAGTAGATCCAATAATATATTGGGAATGCATACAATGTGGAAGGAAGAGAACATACTGGTGGATGGAAAAATCACTGGAAAGGTAAAGGAAGAAGGATCTGCAGCCAGAGTAGCACAATATATAGTACTCCCTAGTGTTGTAATTATAGGATAAAATTCCACCTAAATAAGTATTATAGTGAAAGTATGGCAAATTATGGAATTTATTCCTCTATAAATGGTTCTATAAACCCTTTATTGAAAGATAAGAGAATCTTTCCCCTAAGTGCTGCTAGTTTTTTGGGATCTTGAGTGATCAAAGAAAAATATTTATTCCATTATATATTCAGGAGAGGAATCATGAGAAATTATAATTTTTAAAGACTTGGAAAAGATCATGTTGTGGAAGAAAAGGATCACAAAATCATAGGTAAAAGTTATTTCTTGATTTAGACAAGGAATATATTGATACTAGAGTTTATGGATGTGTGACACATACCAGGGTTGAAGAAAATTTTCATCTTAGTGGGTTAACTTGATAATGTAGGTTTTTATACAATGTTCATGGATGGTGTATAGAATATTACATGTGATTCATTTGTTTTTTCCAAATCGGTAAAGGATGAGAAGATTTATCTTACATGGGTATCGAAATTAACATTAAATGATGGAGAGTTAATTTTTGTGAATTTATGGATTGATCATCCTTGGAATCTTAGTGAGAAATGGATTAGAATCTATTAGGTCCACTAGGTCAAATACCCTGGGGGGGGGGGTAAATCAGGGTAAGACATAATAAAACTCCTGCCCCTTCAGATCTTTTTTCATCATTAAAAACACACCTATATCTTTCTCTCATAGAAATATATGAACAAAAATGAAATCATGCACATGAAACAATGATTTGACTTGGTTCACCCTAATAGGGCTACGTTCAAGGAGTATAAACTGATCATATACCGATGTACCAAATCCACTAAAGATTTCTTCCAATTACAATGTTTGGGCTAGATCTTCTTTTCCTAGGCTCACCACCTTTACAATATTATAGGGTCTGCTCACTAAAATCCCAAGAGTCACTCCCTATGTATCTTTCTTTGGATCATTATCAGTGGGAAGGATCACCGTCTTCCTCTTCCTTTTCTCACCGCTCTTAAATGGGATCCACTCATAGTTTATGGACTTTTTGGTCCCTTAGTTTGAATGAAATCACACATCCTCAATTATTGGTAGATGCTCTGGTGAAGTTTATTTTTCACCCATAGATGAATTCCACTTTTCCACTTACTATTAGGCTAGTAGAAACTGCTTTCACGAACTATTTTTTTGAGTTTTTCATGCTTGTTTGAGCCTTTCGCAAACCAACTTTCCTATTCCACAAACTTCATAGTGGGTATGCTACACGGATTGCCTCCTCTGTGAACTACCTCCAATTCTGTATACCACTTCTCCTTCATGAACTACTTCTCCCACAGACCGCCTTAACCTGTGCTGTCACGCACCACCTTCGCGTATCGACTCCGAAAACTACTTATGTGTACCACTTTCGCAAACCACTTATGTATACTCCCTCTGGTTTTTAAGGCGTGTTCTTCCTCCATAGACCACCTTTCTTTTGTAGACACTTATTCCTTTATAAGATATAGTTCCTCTCAAAAATACTTCACCAGAATTTATTTCATGTGAACTGCTTCATCATTTGAAGAATTCCCCCTTGCAAACTTCCTTAAGACTTCACCAAATTTATGTAGAAAATACATTTTCTTATGAAAATTGATCTAAAATAATTATTGGATTAACACTCTTTATATATAATAATATATCTACAAAATTTTCTAATATGAGATTTACCAAATATTCAATGTGGTACTGCCTCCACCACATACCACTTCACTCATGAACCGTTCTCCCCTATATGGTCTGCATACTGTCATTCCTCCTTCGTGGCACCCAAATCACTATCATGTTTTTGCAATTGATTCCATTAAATGTTTCTCAAAACACAGCATCATTTCTGATAATGATAAGCCATCTCAAATATCTATATCCTTATGTATAATGCATGCCTTCTGCATACTACTTGACTTCGCTGCAAACTACTTTTGCGAACTCTTTGCCTTCCACAAACCCTTCTACGTACCTCATTTTCAATCCACAATCAAGACTTCATGGTCTGCGTACCTTTATTGGTACATGGTATGTAGTTCATGTCCCTTGATACACGATTCCCTTCTATTGATGATTTCCTTTTCCATTCCTTATCTCATTCACTCCTATGAAAAAATCCTTCATTTTCCAAAAAGACTTTTGATTTTGAGGCCCAAATATTTGGCAAACACTAGGAAACTATGCCTCCTTAAATACTTTATTTGGAAAACACCAACCATATTCTTTCACGGTCACCTGGATTTATCAAAAAACACAAACACACCCAAAACATACTGATAGGATGCCTTGAGGAATTTTCCCAATAGAATCATAGATAACAAAGGTATATTGAAGTTCGATATCATGGATTTTCAAATATGTGATGATTGTATCTTTTAGAAGTATTAGAAGGGGTATTTTTGGATAGAAGGGAATGATCCAAATCATCCAAAGTTGGAGTTGGTTATCATTGATATTTGAGGGTCATCTCCAATTCAATATCACAAAGGATTACTCTTCTATGTGACCTACATTGATGATTCCACAAAAAAATTGTGGGTTTAATTTCTAATAAGAAAGTAATATGTGTTCTAGACTTTTTTTTGGTTGATTTCCATTGTGGAGAATGATACTATTTTCAAACTTAAGTTCATACACTCATGAAATTAGGGTGAGTATGGAATTAGGGAGTTCCATTGGTTCTACTGGATGAAGGGGATTTTATTTAAGAAAAATATTCTATGGACTGTAAAAAATAGATTTGTGGGGAAGATAAATAAGAATATAATGGAAAAGTAAAGTAGTATGAGAATTAATATAGGGTTCCCCAAGGTGTTTTTGGTGGATTCTATGAATTGTGTGATGTAATTAATCAATTAAAGTCTATTATTTCCAATTGAATAAAAACTTCTAGAGACCCATTAGTCTAGAACTAAGGTTGATTTCAACCACGTAAAAGTATTTAGAGTGATATCCTATTCACAAATTGATTCAAGGGAATGAGATAACTTGGAGTATAAGTCTTGAGAAAGTTACTTTATTGGATATGGTGACGAAGAGTTTGGATTTCGACTCTGGGGAAATGACTCCCAGATTTTCATCTAAAGTCAAAATTTGATCTTCAAAGAGGATATCCTATGGAAGGATGAAAAATTATTTGAAAGTTCCTATGAAATAAAAGTATCATATGAATATAGGGTTTGGATGGATTGATGTTAATAAGTTATGGATGCTTCAGAAAATCCTGTGAGTATGTTAGTACTAGAAACACAAGACTATATAGAGTAGTTACCAGAAGAATGAATTCAACTTCCAATGGTGTTTCTTGGGCTAGATGTGACGAAGAGTACAAGTACTATATAAGCTCAAGAACTAGAATTTATAACTTAGAAATTTATAACACTGAGAAGAACTCACCCCAGGGACAATTATAGAGGACTATAAGATAAATGTACCTAGGGTAAAGGTATGGTGATAGTTTTCACTATCTACTTCTGATGGATTATATAAATCCTGAGATCCTAAAATAGAAAATTATTTTAAAATAATTGGAATAGTGGGATATATCCATGATGGATAAACATGATTCCCTCCATGTGTCCAGAACATATGAGTTGATGAAGAAGCCTACAAGGAATAAATTCTTACAGAACAAAAGGGTTTATCGGTTTAAGAAAGAGGTGGATAGTAGAAGGATGTATAAGGCTTTTATAGCCATGAAAGGTTTCAAGAATATAGAAGGTATATATTACTTGGAAATTTTCTCATCGGTAGTAAAGTACATGACTATTAAAATGGTGTTATGTTTAGTTTCATTAGAAAGAATTTATTTATAACAATTTGATATAAAGACATCATTTCTTACTAGGAAAATAATTAAAGAAATTTATATGGAGAAATCGACTGGTTTCTAAGTACATAAAAACTAGGGACTTATGTGTTGACTTAAACAAAACCTTTATAGTTGTAAGAAAGAAACATAAAATTGGAAGAATAAGTTTAGTGGATTCATGAATGAGTAGAAGTTTTTTTAGGACAATGCTAACCATTTATATTACTGGAAGGAGTTTGGTGATGAGATTTGGGTTATCCATATACTATACACTGATGAAATGATGTTTGTATGTATGATAAAGGATATAATCAATGAGTTGAAGCCTAAGTTGTTGGAATGTTTCAAGATGAAGGATGTTGGTTTAGAAAATTGGATTTTAGGGATAATGATTATGAGAAACCTATGTTCCACCACTTTGTAACATACTTCATAAGACTACTTATGTAACATTACAGATCTATTTGGTTATTGGAAGAATAAATGATGTACACTCTCATATAAAAACACTTCAAGATCATCAAGGATAAATCACCATAAATAAAATTTTAGGTCAAGTACATGATGAAGGTTCTATATGCATCTGTTAATAGAAGTATGACGTACAACATGGTATGTACTTGTTCAATCATTTTACAAGTAGTGGGACTAATCATCATGTTTATGTAAAACCCAAGAAGTGTTAACTATGAGGATATAAAAGAGAATTTATAGTACTTGAATGGTTCCAATAGTCTATATATTTGATTCAGAATAATAAAAAATTGTAAGGTTTTATAGACTCAGACATTGATAATGATTCAGATTCATTGAAGTACACTTTGACTTTTGTGTTTACTTTTTGTGGATTAGGGAGAGTTTTATTTCAAATATTCAACTAGTAGTCACACTCTTTACAGTAGAAGATTATTATTTCACATTAATAGAATAAGGGAAGGAGTTGGTTTGGTTAAAGGGGTTTATATAGGATCTCAAAAGAGGACCAAATATTGGGGTGTTGATTTGTGACTCACAAAGCAAGTTTCACTTGTCTGGAAATACAATATTTTATTATTAGAAGAATCATACCCATTTGAAGCACCAATTCATCTATATGATTTTGTAGGATGGAGTTTTAGTCCGATTAAATATTAATGGGGTGTGTAATCTAAAGGACATGTTGATGAAGGTGGTCATCAATGAAGTATTTGGGCAGTGTTGTGCCTTTGTTGTGCATAGATTATAACGACCCAAGATTTTAGTAAAATATTCATTCTTAAATAAATATTATATTCAATATATTTATTTACATAGACCAAAGAACCTCAGTGTAACATTTCACTTTTTAATAAAATATAAATTTACCACTATAGGATAATGATTAAATGAGCCGGTACAAACAGTTGGAACCACATTACGAAATAAAGGTCCCTTTTAATACTATTTCCACTAGTGAAACTAAACACCTAATAATATATTTTTATACATAAAATTTATTTTCTAATTTGAATATTTTTCATGTGTCATATATTTTGTGTATAAATAATATATTAACACTAATTTTAGAACAGTAATAAATATACCAAAATAATTATTTCCTAATTTTTTTTCACTGTAACTTATGATTTTATTTATAATTTAAATTATAAATTATAGAATGAGAATTTTAAAAAACATAAATTTAGTTTTGGACTTTCCAGGAAAATATTATCTTAATATTATTTTTTTGGATTTTCTAAAAAATTTATTTTTAGGTGAATAGTGAAAAAATACCATTTTTTAAAATACCATGACCTTTAGAAATTTATTAGTATATAAGTGAGAATTTTAAACTTATGAAACTAATTTATATAAAAAATATTTATTTTATAAGTGTCTTTATAATATTTATTTTTAAATTTCAAATTTACATTTTGTATTTCTAAACTTTTTCAATATTTTTATTCAAAAATTGTTTTAATACATTATACACTTATTATTTTAAAATTGATTTCCATATTTTTTTGAAAATTAATATAATAAAATTTATTTCATATATATAAGTATGATGTCTAAATTATATATAACATACCATTTTATCTTAAGATATAAAGGATAATTTACCTTCGTAAGAAAACTAGCTACCATGGTAGAAAACCAAAATGTTAAAAACGAGTAACCTAGGAAGTATTTAGGTTCCTAAAAATTTCACAAAGGGAAGAAAATACTCCCAAAATAACTTTGAATAAGGAATCAAGTACTCCTACAAGTCTAGCAAGGTGAATGGACTCAAATGAAGTTACAAATTTTAGAAGAAACTTGAAGGAATTCAAGTTTTCAAAGGATTTTGAAAGGCCTGCATACCGTCATTGTGAAGGGGTCACAGACTGCCTAGATCACAAACCACTGTTACCTGGGATGATCCAAGAGGCATTGGCCTGAAGAGAGATCACTAGAAAATCTAGTGAACTAGGAACCACGTCGCTAAAGGTCTCATTTCCATGAAGGCCATCAGCATGCCGTCACGCGAACTCAACCATTTTACGACGAAGAAAATGAGCAGAGTTCCACAAACCATGATCGCAAACTATAGCCTCTGCAAACCCCAGATTATCGAGTCTTCCATGGGTCAGGATATCTATGCATGGGCCTTTGAAAATGGTGATGCATGCTCATAGATACAATTTCCCCGATGTTATATAAAAGGAGCACAGAAGGAATTGAGAAAGGACGGATAAAGAAAGCTTGAAGGGGGCCCAGCAGTTGGAAGAAAGAACTCAGGGAGGATTCCAGATTCAGTCTTGAATCATGAACCACAATCTCTGTAGGTACAACAAGTCGTGAACCATAAATCGGGGTAACTGAATAATAATAATAGAACCGCGAACCTAAATGGTGAAACCACAAACCATATATTTCTCATGGATTAAATCCCCATGAATGATAATCCCCTAGACCCTCCTTCAAAATGGTCTTCCACGTAGTGTATTACTGCGCAGATTTAACTTGGCATTTCATACTGCTTCAGTGTATAGATGGAACCTAAAGTAGCCTGACGGACCACACACCACTACCATTCATGGTGGTCTATACCCATTCCCACATACCACATCAGTACGTGGATGACCCCTCTACCCACATACTAGTATGGTATGCAGAGCTTCCCCCATACCACATAAGAAATCAGTACGTGGAATGAGGTGTTTTTGGGTATTCTTTCCCTTAGTTCCAATCTCCCCCTCCATTACCATCCATTCCTCCATAGTCCCTTCGCAAACTAGTTCCTTGACATCAGGCCAAATCCTCCATCAAAGCCATCAAACCCCTATGATCAGGCCATTAGGCAGATCATCACGCCCCTTTGAGTCTACATACCCATGTTAAGCAGAGTCGCGAAGGCTATCCCCACAATCGTTCAGACATCGAGGATGTATGTGGGTCTACATTCCCATGGTAACCAAGATTCCAACATCGGGACACTAATGTGGACATCCCTGTTCTTGGTACTAAGGGTGAAAACTTGATTTTCCATTCAATGAGGAATAGTGATCAATTGAAGGAGTTATATTCACTTCTCCTTTTGATGAGGACGATAGTCCTCACCTTCCTAGAATGTGTTCTGGGGTACTCCTACTGAGGTAAGTCCCAAATATTTTCAGGCCAGGCTGCATGACCTTTAATGTCATTTAACATTAAAAGTTTCATCACTCTGTTCCCTCGCCCACCATTGCCCTTACCTCTTCCACTATAGGCTCGCCTCTCCCACCATCAGGAGAGGAAGCATGTGGTTGGTTATATATCTCACATCCTCTTGTTTCTCACACCGATCATGAATCAAATGGTCTTAAGGGTTTGTGATGATTACAACATCCGTGCAAATCTGAACCATGAGAACTATGATTCCTAATTAAACCAGGATATATAGGATGGATAATTGATGGCCTAAGATCAAAAGGGTTCCCTTCCAAAAGGGGTTCACCCATTCTTGTCCCCCAAAATGGGTAGCTTCCATGCATATGCACTATCCATTCTGAACTATGTGGGTTCTGATTCCTCTATCAAGGATATGTATTAAAACCATCTTTTGGGTTCAATCCCAACATCAAGTCACCTTCCATCCCCACTGGATGACAATAAACTCTAGAGCGCCTTATTGTATGGCTCAAGTTAGCGTCATCTCTATAGCATCAAGTCATGTATGCCTATGACGATCCTGCAAATCCAGGGTAGCCTGTGAAAACACTCTTCAAGAATGAACAAAGGATTCATGAACATATGAACATGACTTAAATATATAAGAGAGTCCCAAAATAGGTAATAATCCTCCCCCAAAAGGATACGTTGAGGCCGAATTCCCATCCTCTCGACAAATGGAGCACTTAAGTGTTGTTGGATGAATCATCAACCAATGAGAAACTACCTTTGGAAGTTTGGTCCATGAATCATGGATACTAGGGTTGTTGGGTGTTTCTGGATGCACAAATAAACTCATTGTAGACCATCCAAGGAAGTTATATCCAAGGAGGACCGATTACACAAGTACTTGACCCCATGAAATCGCCCGATAAGATCATCTGGCTATGGAATATCCTTCTCAATATGAAAGGGGTGAATTACCCAGTCCGTATGGGGTTAATCCAACCTTACTTTATATGATAATGACACATAATAGGTCAAAACAAAACAAATGGTGAATTTGATAAGAAACAATCTCTAGAGAAATATACGGGTGATAATTCTCATCAGACCATTTCATCATCACCTATAATGCAACACCTCAGAGGCGAAAAAAAATGGTAAAGCCTACGTGAATCCTTAACCAAGGTCGAGGTTAGAACCCAATGATAATAGACACAAAATGATATTGCATGTCTGACCATTTGTTTCACCTCTGTACGTGAAAAATGTTACACCTCATAGGTGAAACAAAAATGGTAAAGCCGATGTAAATCCTTAACCATGGTGGAGGTTATATCCCAATGATAATAGACACAAAATGATATTGCATGTCTGACCATTTGTTTCACCTATATACATGAAAAATGTTCCACCTCAGAGGCGAAGTCTCTCCTCGCTATATGACTCTGCCCCCTCCACTCAAGCCCACCACATAAATAGGGTGTCATAATACGAGCACATTCACATTTCTGTTAGGGCTCACCGGTCCCTCTGTGAAAACATAGAGGCAAAATATATGTAGATGTAGATATCCACCCACGCACAATAAGTCCATTAACCAAATAGGGTGACAAGAAAATATGAGCATATTCAAATTCCTAGGGATGTATAAAAATACTGTGAGACAAATACAGTGGTAAATGAGTAGATGAAAATTCCCTCTCATGAATATAAATACCACCAGTCAAATAAGGTGGAAACTAGAGAAGAAAACCGGTGGAAAACTCGTTCCTCTATCCCAACACATGAGAACTGCCAGTATATACTAGCAACTCATCAGGACCGGAGCAGGCACAAACCCTTTCTCTGACATCGTAATGAGTCTTTATACCTGTTCCAGACAAATATGCATCTCGAAAAATCCTGAAAATGATGGAAGATCAAACATCGATCCCATACCATATAATCCAAACATGCCAAGACATTATTTCATTAGTGGGAAAAAGGAAAGAAATCGGGCCCACGACTCAGTTTCCTCAAACAGAATAACTCACTGTCAAATTGAGTTAGTCAACCCAAAGAAATTATGCATCCCTGATCTAGTCTAGGAGAGTTTATGGCAACATCCCTTGATACGAAGACAACCAGATCATGAACAAACACCCATTCCAGATGGTGGATGCCGGTCCAATGTGGTGGCCTCCCCAGGGAATGCATATATCCCTACCAAAATTCATGATGTACATCAGACTATCCCAATGACATCACATGACTCCAAAAGAAAAGGAACCATATATGAAGGTCTTTATGAATAGAAGATAGCCTCGATTACCTGTAAGAGAGCGCTCAAAGATGAAACGTGCTAAAGAAAACTGGAAAATGAAGAGCACATACATGATCCTTCTCTTCTGGAAGCTGGGGTTCTTGATGCCCTAAAAAATATATCAATAAATAATCAAGACCATGTTAGTAAATTACCTAGTTATAGAAGTGGAAGTAACAATTGTGAAGGTCCTCTCCACAATATCGTTACCAACAGCTCTGAAGGCCCTCCCCAGAGTACCCATGGGGGCTCACTCTGTGGGCCATGAATGATCAATCATTAGAGCATATCTCCTGATGTGCATTGGAGTAGTACTCCCCTCGACCTGAAGATCATACAAAAAGATGGTCCTCCCCATACTGTTGTCCACCCTAATGGTCCTCCCTAGTGTATACGCTGCAGATATACTTCTCTCTGCAGTCAGACATCAAGTCATGGTGGTAGTCCTCGCCGCGATGATAGTCATTGTGAAGGCCCTCCCCGCAATGACAGTTTCTATGAAGGCCCTCCCCATAGTAACTTCAATCAATGAGAAGGTACTCCTCTTATTGTAGTACATCTTGAAGGCCCTCCCCAAGATGTGCACTGGAGAAATTCTCTTTACAGCCAGGTATCAAGCGATCATAATAGTCCTTACCATCACATCAGTCATCTAGAAGGTCCTCCCCTTAGTGAAATCAAGCAGTAAGAAGGTCCTTCCTTCACTATATCCCACCTTGAAGGTCCTCCCCATGGTATACACCGTAAAGATATTTCTTGTGGTTGGGCATCAAGTTGCAATGGTAGACCTTTCCATTTCATCACCAATTGTGAAGGTCTTGCCCCCAATCAAAGTCCATACTAGAAAGAAGGCCATACCCTGGTCGGAACAAATGTGAGAAATCCCTCCTATGCTAAGGCGATCGAAAAGATGGAGTTAGAAATATCAAGAACTCGGTCTATGATAAGCGATATCCTTTCTCAACCAGAGGAGGGTCTGAGGCGACGATGCTCTTCTGAGCCACTCCCGCACCATCCTAAAATCAATAAGGCTTCCACCAGCCCGACTACTTGGAAATAAATCATTAAGAAGAAATCGAGCTGGGCATATCAAGTATAGGATCCCCCAGAAGAACAACCACATGATATGTTGCTTGTGATAAGAAAAATAGCTAAGGATAATATACCAGGGATGTATTGGCCTATGTACACTTATCACTTCAATATACCAGGAGAGTTGTCTGAGGAATATATACATGAAATTCACCTCAATATATGGATGAATCTTCTTCATCTGAAAGAAAAATTCCTACCCTATAAAGGGTATGCAGATAATGTCAACACGTTAGGGGAGCTTCGCCGTCTAATAGACTTAGAATCCCTCCCATCCGCAAAACATCCACAATCAAAAGGGTGAAATAAAAACTTTGAACTGGCATGCCTCCATGTACTGCACAATTTGGGTTGCCTCATTGGCGATGCCCCTACTAGATTTCACATTCGGGGATGGGGGGAACATGGAGCTATGCACTTCACCCCACGTCCCATCCAACAAATCCCATTGGAAATGACATCATGCAACGTCATCACCCATAGGCAGCAATCAAATGAAACCCCTACTTAGGAAATATGTGATAGTCAACAAAAACTTGCACAGAGTAATTCTCAAAAGCGTCCAGACCAAAGAGATCAATCCATCAAAACTTTTTTAAGTCAGGAAACCAAGAACATCTAGCAAGATTCCTGCCTAAGGGAAGCCACCCATAAAGCAGTGCTCATGTCCTCAAAAGACCATAGAATCCATGCAGGCCCATACCTGTGTGAGAGTATGTGAAATTGAAAAGTTTGAAATAGTGGAGACTACCACCGCGATGCGGGAACAACCCCAGCCCACAGGTTTTGGGGCATTTTAAAATCAAAATGCCCCCGTAATACCAACAAACCCTGGTCATTGTACATCGACAAAAGAATGGGAACAACCCCATCCCATAGGTCTAGGGTCATTTATACATCATGCCTCCATAAAAAATATGCCTATCTTTTTCTATCTGGGAATAACGATGGGAAGAGGTGTCACCCATTCCACCCCCTCTCATGGTTCACACCCTCCAAGACAAAGGTGCATTACGAGGTCAGACCAGGGATCCCTTCAGGATAATATTCACCAAGAAAACTAAATAATACTACATAATGGAAGGAGAAAGTTCAATAAATGATGTAGAAAGCCTTACTACCATTTGACACTGAAAACACCACCCCCAATGCGGTATGTATAAGTGAACATGGTAAACGTCAGCTCCAAGGATCTTGCGGGAAATGGAACAGAGGGAGAGGAAGTAAGGGAAGATGGTTCCCTCCCAGATGCATCCCAAACTGATCTAGATGGTGTGCATACCCATAACTATAGAGTGGTCCTAAATTTGGGCACCCCCTCAGTTAATTCGACACGACCTCCCGCGTAAAACCCCAATAAGAAAAAGAATAAATCCAAGGTCATCTATGACCCACCACATCCTCCCCGAGAGAATGTTTCCTTCACTCTTGAGGAAAGTTTTTCCAAGTAGGAGGAATAAATTAAAGATATCAGGAGAATTAATGCTGATCTACGTCGAGGGAGCTACCTCGCCGGATGTGTTTCCCCTGCATAAAGTCAGCAGGTACTCTCAGAAGAGGTGACCTTGCCACAAGAACTCATCCCAGTGAATGAATCCAAGCTCAGAGGCCTGTTCAATCTGGAACTAGGATTGCCAACCTACTTAAATCCGAACATAGAAGGAAATAAAAACTCCTCACACTGGGAATACAACAAGAATATATTTATGTAAACCCACAAATGATTCTTCTAGATGGGTATCAACCCCAAATTCCAGCAGTATCAGCACACACATCTTCGGCCACTACCGCAC
Source organism: Viscum album (assembly GCA_963277665.1). NCBI lineage: Eukaryota > Viridiplantae > Streptophyta > Magnoliopsida > Santalales > Viscaceae > Viscum > Viscum album. The sequence continues at coordinate 505,101,482 of OY728119.1, forward strand.
CAGCCCAAGCTCACACCCAACCAGATATGCATTAAGGGATCTTGAACACCATCGAACAACTAACATATCAACTAGAATCCATGGATGGGTGTCACGCTCCAATACAACCAGAGAACAAACCCTAACCCGATTGGGTGAGCAATGTTCTGCCACTGCCAAATTTCAAAAACCTTGTATTACTGGTATTAAATGGCTCGGGGGACCCTGAAAATCATCTTGTTCACTAAGCCTCATATTTTGACCCCATGATGGGAACTATAGAGAAGAAATAAGCATTGAAACTCAGGTTCTTCGTACGAACCCTACAAGGATCGACTTTCATATGGTATACTAGATTTACAGCAAATTCAATCACAGACTGGGAGGACCTCTGGTGGAAGTTTCTCTTCCGGTTTAGTTCAACACTTCCTAAGACGACGGTCAATGATCTCATGAACTGAAAGCTACAAGATAACTTAAGAGTCGCATAACTCATTTCCAGATGGAAAGGCCTAACGTATTCCATGAACTGGACACTCCCCTAGGAGAAATGCTCGCTATGTGCATCAATAACCTATGTGATGAATTGCAAACACCGCTCATCCCGGTGAAGTACAGAAGAAGGTATCGAGAATTCTATGCCATTACGAAAAGAATAGAAGACTCCTTTAAATGAATGAATCTCAAGTCCTGAGTGGCCCCATCAGCCCCGAGGAAAAGAGCAGGAAAAGATGAGGCGGATTCTGTCACGATTAAACCACCCCCGACACCATCTCTAGTTGCATGGCCCCCACCGAATAATGTAGGACCCCCTAGATGCCAATAGCCACCCCCACCTTGGAAAGAGGAGCAATGTGGTGCTAAGATAAATAATTTCTAAGAAAGAAGAATAAAATTATACTCATTCCAAGATGACTAGGTCCACAACTATTTTATAGCCGCCATGAATTGTAATTTTCTCTAGCCACTAGAACCAAAGTGAGCCGATTCAGTGGGTCTTGATGACCAACCAAATTATTGTCCCTATCATAGAATAATGGGACACACCATCCATAAATTCGTTTTTTCAAAGATCTCCTACAAAAGATAGTGGATTCCAGGCAAGTCAAGTTGGTTCGGCCACCAACAGAAGTGGCATATGTTTCTACCTTAGACTTAAGAGGGGAAGAGGAATGAAAAAAAATTCCAGTAAGAAGGAGAAAAAATTTGATAATTGGATGACTCATAAGACATTCAACCAAGTCCATGGAATCCTCCAGGAACATTTTAAATAAACAACCATACCCCCAAAAGCTCCTAATACAGCACAACCATCCACCTCAGTCCTGCAATCCTCTAAAGGACCAAAGCACATAAAGTAGGAGCAAGAAGATGGGATGACACAAAATCTGAAGTCAGTGTTGACACTTTCATACTTTATACCAATAGACTTGGTACAATGGGAACAACCCACCATACAGTATGACAGGAACTGCCCCACCAAACAGTACAATGGGAACCACCCTTCAAAATGGCACAATAGGAAACACCTTTCCAAACAAAACCATCACAAGGAGACAGTCAAATAGAAACATTGACGGATCAAGAATCGGACTTCGACTCCATTAATTTCATTCACTTGATGGACTCCTTCTCAGATGGGGACTATGGACACAAACCCAAATTCCCCGCACCCAACCAGAGAGCCGGAGGAAGAGGCCACAATGGAAAGAGGTTTCTTGGAAGACACAATCATGGTAGGAGTTAAATTTCTATCCATTCTATAAATCAAACCATTAACATCATGTAAACTTGCAAAAGGACCCTCCGGCAGACACAACAAGAATCCGACTGCTCCTTCTCCCCCACCGGAGGAAATTCAAGCCCAATTATCTTAGAATATCCATTAGGGGAAGAAAAAATATCAAATCAACCAAGGAATAGGGGTTAAATAGTTTGGAAAAACCTAGAAAGGACCACAGCACCATCGACCCCAGTCACATAAACCAAACCACCTACATCCAAATCCTAAACCCCTAAAGTTTCTGTGAAAGAGAAACCCTGATCTAGGAAGCGCTGAACTTTAGAACAAAAAATATGATTTTATAAAGTAGTTGAAATCAGTACCAAAAAAATGGTCAATCATGGATTCATTAAGCCTATCCAAAAATCTTAGGGAGGCACTCATTGAATCCATACTAAGTTCCTAGGAGTTTGAGGCCGAAATACCAGCAAACTAAGTCTATTGAACATGGACCAATCTCGAAGAATGTCACACTGTCATCTCCTTCACATATAAGGATGAATACACCATCATGAAGGGGAACATAAAACCCTTATATGTGTCTTAAAAGATAAATGGAATTGATGACCAGAGTATCTTCATTGAAAATGGCTATGGAGTCAATCTCCTCCCTCTACAAACGCTTCATCGGTTGGGCTATGATGAAGAAAACTTGACACCCTGCACTAAAACTCTGATGGAATATGAAAAAAGTGAGAAGAAAAAATTGGGACAAATCATGATTAAAACTTGGCTTGGATACATCTTGTGAAATTCTGAGTTCCTCATAGTATGAAAAAATAAGACCTTCAACATCCTATTAGGGTGGCCTTGGCTATATCAGCATGCAGCAATTCCATAATCATACCATCAGTGCATCAAATATTGTATTAATGGGAAAAATGGGACATTGCGTGCTGATAAATCCCCATTTGAGTCACGTGAGTCACGTTATATTGACGCATGGCTCTATAAATTGGAAGAAAAACATCTTTCGGTCCACAAAATTGATTGGATTACTGCCCTAAATGGATTCAAAACGGCTCTTGATGACCCCCTCCAGCAGTTTGGGGAGGAGTATGTATTACCCATCAACTAAGTTGAATGCATAAGTGCAAGTCCATATGCAGAATCAATTTTCTACATGGTCTCTATTATGGCCACCAAGTCCAGAGACATGAGAGAATGGGCAGACTCCCATGATGTCAGTAAAATCCCTAACAAAGATGCTCTCGATCTATCCACGAGACCCCAAACTTCCCTCGCCTTACTCACTGAGGAAAAAGATGATTCCTCTCTCCAACATTAGAGAGTTCATCTTAAGAATCCTCTCTCCATAAGAAGAGGAAGAAGAGGAAGATGATGAGGATGAATAAGAATAAGAAGAAGAAGAATACGACATCAAAGATTCCCCTCCTACATTCTAATAAGGTGTCTCCACCAAAATTTATGAACTTAAGGAGATAAACTTGGGTACTGAAGATGACCCGAGGCCCACTCTGATCAGTGTGGATATGCCCGTCAAGGAGTAGGAGGCATACACCTCCTTCCTAAATAATATTCAAGATGCATTTTATTTGAACTACACTGAAATGTCTGGCCTTGATCCTAAGGTCACCACTCCTCATCTGGGATTACTAGAAGATCACCGGGGCTATACGCAGACATCTAGAAGGACCCAACCGATACATTCTACCAAAATAGAGGCTGAAGTTATGATCAAAGCCAACTTCATAAAGGAATTCCAATACCCGATTTGGATGGAAAATATAGTCCTTTTAAAAAAGAAGAGAATACAGTCTAGAATCCTCATTGACTTCAGGGACCTTAATCATCATTTCCCAAAAGATGATTTCCCATCCCCGATCAAAAAATTGTTGATCGATGCAACTGCCAGATATGAGGCTCTCTCTTTCATGGATGGCTATTCTAGATACAACTAGATCTGGATAGTCCAAGGAGATGAATAAGATACTACTTTTAGGGCCCCTCAGGGAGTGTTCTGTTATAAAATGATGCCCTTTGGTCTAAAGAATACCGGTGCCACATATCAGCACGCCATGCACCACATCTTCAAGCACTTATTGTGAAAATTTATCAAGTGTTTTTTCGATGATCTGGTGGTTAAATCAAGGTAATTCTCGAACCACCTGGCCGATCTTGAAACTGTATTCAACAAAGAATGATAACACAGTTTAAAGATGAATCCCCTAAAGGGCACCTTTGGATTTACCTTTGGAAAATTCCTTAGCTTCATCGTAATCCATCACAACATTATAGTCAACCACGAGTAGACAAAATCCATCCTCGGTATGTTCCCACCTCTCATCCTCATTGTGTTTAGATGTCTCTAGGGGCACGTTTCCTACATTCGGCGCTTCATATCCAACTTGGTGGGTAAATTTATACCTTTCACCATGATAATTAGGAAAAGAGTTATATAAGAGTTGAATAATGATTTCCAAGAAGCGTTCAACAATATCAAAAGATATATCCTAAGACCACTAGTGCTGATGCTTCCAGTTGATGGGAGATCATTCATTTTGTACGTAACCGCCCTGGAATGGTCATTAGGAGCCTTCGTTGTGATGAATAATGATTTTGGAAGAAAGAACAACCTCTATTACCTCATCCGGATGATGATTGATGATGAAACTCAGTATTCAAGAATTGGATAGAATTGCCTAGCCCTAATATTTACAGTTCAGAAACTCAGGCATTACCTTTAGCACCATGATATCCACCTATTCTCCCACTAAAACCCACTCAAATATATCCTCAATCGTCCCATGCTAAGTGGAAACGTATCATGATGGGAGGTCATCCTATAACAAGTTGTCATACGGTACGTTCCCTAGAAGGACATGAAAGTCCAGGAATTAGCGGACTTCCTGGACAAGCACCCCTCTGAATAGACAACCTCGTTGGATGTTGAACTCTAAGATGAAGAAGTGTTCTTATTCTAAGAGAACCCCCAGACATGAGAAATGTACTTCGATGGTGATTCCAGAATCCTAACAGGGAAAAGGATGTAGGATCCCAAGATCAACAAAGTGGGGCTGGGAATTACACTCATATCCCCTGAAAAGGCCATCCTGCCTTGCTATTTCCTTCTTTCAAAAGGGTGTGAAAATAATGAAGCAGAATATCAGGCCCTCATTGTGGGTCTAGAACTGACACTTCATGTGCAAGCCAAACACCTAAAGATAAAGGGTGATTCAGAGCTAGTCATCAAATATGTCAATGGTGACTATTCCATTAAGAAAGAAGTGTTGGCCCCCTTGATGAACCATGTTCGAGAACTGATGGCAGAATTTCTATCAGAACCAACTTTGACCTATGTCCCTCGGTCACAAAATGCTCAAGACTATGCTTTGGAAAATACAACCCTAGCCTTGGCCGATTCAGAATGGGATGAAATAGTTATCAGCATTTCCCACCACCGAATGGTCTTTCCATTTATTCAGAGCAGTACGGAGGAGATTGAGGAAATTAGCCTTGTTTCTGAGTCTTATGGTCACACCACTGGTTGGATTCCACCCATTGAAAATAATATTCATAAGGGGGAACTACCACCATATATGGATGGAAGGGAACATGTCTGAATATGGGTATTCAATTTTCCATGTACAATGGGGTAAACCAATAAAACATTCTCTACAAATGAGGCCTTGATAGAGTCCTTATTAGGTGCATTGATAGAGAAGAGACTGCTTCCATCAGTAAGGAAGTACACACCAGAGCTTGTAGAGCGTACCAATCAGAAACCAAGCTCTCCCACCAAATCTGAAGGCTTGGGTACCACTAGCCCACTGTGATACAAGATTGTGCCATATTCACCAAAAAGTTCCATTCCTTCCAAGTTCATTCCAATTTCATACACCAACCCCCAGAGTTACGTCATATAGCTATGTACTCCTCACCATTTTCCACCTGGGGGATGGATGTTGTGGTACCATATCCTCCCACTACTGCCAGACAATTCAAGTTCATACTCACAACGAATGACTTCTTTTCCAAATAGACCGAAACCATACCCATTAAAAAAGTTGGGGTGAAAAACATCGTTAGTTTTGTGAAGGCCAACATCATTACCAGATTTAGTGTCCCCCATAAAATAATAATGGACAACGACCCCAACTTCTACTCTACTAAGTTGGACAAGTTATACCAGGAGTATGGAATCTAATCCAACTGTTCATCCCACTACCATGTGGTGACCAATGGGAATATAGAGGCTTTCAACAATACTTTGTCAAATATAATCCAAAATATGGTTGATAAGGATAAGAAATCGTGGCCAAACAATTTCCTTCATGCTTTATGGGCTTACTGTACCATGACCCGTACTGCCATCCAGGAGACTCCGTACTCACTAGTATACGAGGAAGAGGCAGTTTTACCTATTGAAATACAAGTGACATCATTTCGTGTGGCCATTTGTGATCAACTATCCATGGTTGATCAATCCTAGATATGGTTTGAGGATTTGGATAAGCTAGATGAAAAAGGCTTCATACTTTACACCATTTGGAAATCTATCAAAATCGGATTGCATAAGCCTTCAATAAAAGTTTTGCCTTTGATCTTTACTCGAAGGAGAAATAATGTTAGTAATTAGAACCCATATCATACTCGGGAAGAATCCCCCAAAGCTTGAACCAAAGTGGTAAGGACCATATGTCATACATAGGGTCTATTCTAATGGAGAATACACCCTGATATCAATGGACGAGCAAATCATCACAGCTCCCACAAATGCGAATTTCCTAAAGAAGTACTTTGCGTAATAGAAACGCCAAAGCCATGGTCCAAACTCTAAGACCTTAAACTATGAGTAGTAATACCATGTGACATGGTTCAAACTCTAAGACCTTAAACTATGAGTAGTAATACCATGAATCCATGGTCAAAACTGACCTTAAACTATGAGTAGTAATTCCATGAATCCATGGTCCAAACTCTAAGACCTTAAACTATGAGTAGTAATAACATGAATCCATGGTAAAAACTTTAAGACCTTAAACTATGAGTAGTAATACCATGAAGACATGGTCCAAACTCTAAGACCTTAAACTATGAGTAGTAATAACATGAAGCCATGGTACATACTCTAAGACCTTAAACTATGAGTAGTAATACCATTAATCCATGGTCCAAACTCTAAGATCTTAAAATATGAGTAGTAATACCATGAATCCATGGTCCAAACTCAAAGACCTTAAACTATGAGTATTAATACCATGAATCCATGCTCCAAACTCTAATACCTTAAACTATGAGTCATATTTCTTTCCAAATGATGTTAAACTATAATAAACCCATCCTTGAAACATGACATTAAACTATGACTCATTTTCTCACTGTAATACATTAAACATAATGACACAAAGAATTCTAATCACATGAAAATAAACTACATGATCTCTCACAGAACTACGTACGGCTTGATTCCTGATTTTACAAGGTACATAGCGATGCCTTGATCCTCGATCCTAGCCTAGCCCCCACCAAAAAACAAAAAAAATGCCTCCATCATATCCTCTACCTCCCAACACTTGTGAAGGAAACCCTATTTCCACTCCTTTTCTCTCACATCATGTATAACTCACGTGAGATTAGGGTAAGTGGTAAGGATTATCTTACAAAAACAAGGTATAGAGAAGTATGGTAGACCCCACACCCATAGTGAATGAAATAAAAAAAAAATCCCACCCCCATGTCCGAGACATATCGGTATAGGGAACATTTAGAACTACTTATGGCTTGATTACTTCCCTTAAAAGGCACATAGTGATGCTTGGATTTGGAATCCAGGCCCAACCATCATCATTTAAAAAAATCCCTCACATGTCCTTACACATAGACTGCCCAGATTGGTATAGGGAACATTCCAAACTACGTGCAACTTGATTCTTACTCTTGTATGATATGTAGTGATGCTCAGATTTGGAATCCTGGCCAAGCCACCATAAAAATATTCTCATTTCCCCATGAATAGATAAGACTTGTACGGGGAGTCCATGTAAGGTCATAATCGCATGACAATAAACCGTGAAATTCTTCAAGAGTTATGTGTGACCTAGTTCTCAGTTTCACAAGAACCCGTACATTCCCCCCACTCATGAGAAGTCAAAAGATCCTACTTCCCCCTATACACATGAGTCAGATCTATGTGGAAGTTTCAATAGTTCATGGGTAATCATGATCTGGATGTTCCCTTTGTTCCCAAACACATCTTTCCTATTTTCAAACTCCATAACCTAAGAAAACTTGGATACCCATAATCATTCATGTCCATCTAAGATGGGTGGCCAGTGTCTTGCGAACACCTTTGTTTGACTATGAACATCATGCCCTAGTGGCTCTGCATATGTTTCCCACAAAAATGGTTGTCAATCAAAGGAAAATTCATCCCCAAATGAGTCCTCTCCTATCTCAGTACATCCAATGGATTCCAAGCCCCATGTCATCCCTCATGATTCAAGTTTCCCCTGGAACTATGGTTTACACCTTCCATCATCACTCACATCTAAGGAATTACAGAGAATACTGATTGTGATTAACTCAAAGTTATTAAATATTATTATGATAGTGTAATTTTCCTCAATGTATGAATCTAAAAAGCATAGTATCAAGTCCTCACCGCACAAAATTAAACTACAAGTCCAAAATTGTCCTTGCTATATGATGTTAAACTTAATAGATATGGTTTAAGCTTAAAGTTGCCTCTGATGTTTATTTCTCTATTCTTAGGTAATGACATGGAATCCTCGTAATCCCTTTTTTCTCACACTGAGCATAGATCACATGATCTTAGGGATCTTAGTAAGAGATCCACTATGACATTATGGAAAAATAGTCCAAGAATTTGGTCCTATAATCATGACCCTAAAAGGCATATCAGAGTTCCTTTCCCCGAGAGGAACCCCACATCCTAGCCATATGAAATTAAATGATAGGGTACCATAAAAGATGGGATGAATGCCTCACCCCGCATGTGAGACATATCTACATAAGGGATACCTAATTCCATTAGTAAATCGTAGCACAAATGTTTCCAATATGTCTAGATACACTCTTTCCATACCTCAAACAATTTACTCTGAGTGATCTTGAATCCCCATAACCCTCCATGGCCATTTGAGATAGAAGGCCAGTGTCCTATAGAAACCTTTTTTTTGGCTATGCACATCATGCCTCGGTGGCTCTGCATATGTTTCCCAAAAAAACGGCCGTCAATCAAAGGAAAATTCATCCCCAAGAGATTCCTCTCCCATCTCAGTATTCCTAATGTATTTCAAGACTTTTTCTATCCCTCGTGATTCAATGGCCCTCAAAGTCATGGTTTATATTTTTTCTCCCTACCCACGTCTTGAATATATCATAACATGCATGACCGATTCATCTCTGGACACTTTTGATATTTCTAAAGATACCCCATCCAAATGCTTGAAGTTGATCCGCATTCAAAAGAAGAATACCCCCACTCATTTTCGGGTTTCCCTAAAAAATTTCAGTTAAAATTTCCCTATTTCATGTTCATTTTCACCCCCTGTCGAAATACACATACCATATTCAGAAAGTTTCCAATCACCATAGCCATCAAAGATGGAAGGCCAATGTCCTATATACACCTTTTTTTGACTATGAAAATCATACCCTGGAGGCTCTGCATATACCGCCTACAAAATGGTTTTCAATAAAAGGAATTTTCTTAGGAGGGACCTTTCCAGTTTTCATATGCTCAAATGACATTCATGTTCTATCACACCTCAGATTTGGAAAACTTCTAGATAACAGCTTATATACCTTCCTATTTCTAAATTCCCCTGACATAAAAAAGGATTCTAACTGAACTAACCATTAACCATCTCTCCCTCACACAAGTAAGAACCATGCGGGAATAGTTTCCCACTAAAAGCTGATATGACTGTCCCTAATATTTTCAAACACCATTACCTGGACTAGCCACCCACTATGTCTCCCAACATGAAAACAAATTCAAAGTGTTCCAAATCCCACCAAGGACATTAGAGATGGATGTCAAGTGTCCCATAGACACATTTTATTTACTATGTATATCATGTCTCGATGGCTCTTCATATGTTGCCCATAAAAATGGCCATCAATCAAAGGAAAATTTCTCCCCATGAGAGTCCTTTCGTACTTCCGTGTGCCTAAAATGGCTCCTGATCCTCATGCATGTCTAAGATTCACAAATTTAGGTTCAATAAAAATCCATAATCCATGTATAAAGAGTATTAGAACATTCCCGGCTGGAGACCCCGAATTGGGGACCCTACCCCGTTAAGTTTGGTCAAAGCTATTTGACCTAAAATATCAATAATAAGTTTGGTTAGTAGAACTGTGAACGATCAGAGAAATAAAAAGACACCATACTTGATAGAGGGAAAATCCACAGAATGAACCTCTGGGTAAAATTCAAGTATCAGTTTGTTAAACCTATTCCATGTATGGATTAGTAAAAAAACTATGGGTTGAACCATCAAAAGAGACATAAATCTTGTTAGGAAAAAAACATGGAAATGGAGGCCCAATCAAAAGTAAATTTATTCCCTCTAAGCCCATGTCAAACAGGATTAAAAAAAATAGGTTAATAATGAAAAAAGTCACAAAATTTCATGAGGTTGTTCTGTAAAACCTCAGTAATAGTCTAGCTACGCTCGCCGAGTCCCATGGATTAGGAAAAAATTAGAGTCCGATTCGATTATTTTAGTTTACTGGTTTTGAATCATGGTTTAAAATTAATACCTGATCGAAATAATGTTTACATGATTGATTATAATTAATTTATATGATAGGAAAATGCATAGAAGAAGCATTCAAAGGAAACACAGTTCCATAATATATCATCAAAATGTATAGTGGACATCCAAAACCTGAATAATCTCCTTGTAAGAAATACATAACCTTTAATAGAAATGTTTAGCAGAGTTGTATAGTTGCAATAGTTATTGATGAGACTCCTCAACAACTTGGAGAATCTTTAATAAATTCACAGTCTCAGCCTCCGCGCTCACCCACAGAGCCTCCACATACCACATGGTTTGAAGGCCGATTCTTTATCCTTCTTTCATTTTCCATCGCCCCTCTTCGATGGAAACCGCAGCCCGAGCCTGATGCTATTTAAGCTGATCCAGTTTTTGGTTTTTTTTTCTCCACTTACTGGTCATGTTTTTATATGAAATAATATTTCTTCATGTGTGCATTTTTCAACCTTTAAACAGTTCTATCATGAGTATCATCTTCATCAATAAGAACTTGTCGTGTGGAAGAATGATAAGCCGTCAAATTTTCCACAGAAAGTTGAGATTCAAGTTCACCAATTTCTTCCCAAGTAGTGACCACCTGCCTTACTATATCATGAATACCATGATAATAAAATCCACCAAAACCCAAGACCATGAACTAGCAGTGTAACTTTGGAAATTTCTCTGGCATCCCAGATAATGGAGTCTAAGAAATTAATCTCCAAATGTTCCTCCATGCTTTCTTCTGAATGGGATGAAGATTGACCAAGCTTTTATGATCGGTCTCGATGTCACTCCCAGATGATGAAATGTATTCAGGAATGAATGCCATAATAATGGGACTAGATCTAGCGGCTACAATGCGGCTCAACCCTGCAATGGCGTCATCTCAGGTAATCGTAATGGATGAAAAAATGGGGGCATCCACCGCTATTGTCAAGGCTTATGGTTGTGATTCTGAGGATATGGAGGAGAAATCTTCAGTACCTCCCACCCTTGTAGTAGTACCACTATCTAAAAAAGGTGGCACTACATCTTCAATCATTAGTTGCACTCTATGGATACACAGGAATACTGGAGACCCAGATCCATGCTCTGCCGAAACAGTATCCCTCAAGGCGGCCCTCAAAATGTTTCTGATTAATATAAGTCCTATAGGGATATTCAATCTAGATAAGGGTACTAGTCTCGAGATCCTAGGGGAAAAACATAACTCCTCTTAGAAATGGTGAAAAGGGCATGATAGCCCACTCCAAATTTTTAGGGGTCTGAACATCAGCCTCCTCGATTGTGAATTCCCTAGAGAAACCATGAGTAGGTGAAATATCAATCTCTATAGTGACTCCATTTAAAGGGGAAAAGGTAGTTTAATCAAGATTTATTGGATCTTAGATATTCAAATCCCCTCCATGACCCAAAAAGGCTTGGGGATCGCCACTAGAGTTGGACCATGCCATAAAGACCACCTTGTCTCTCTCTACGAGGGACATCTCAGCATGGTCTAGTGAGCCCTAAACTTATAGATGTCCTTATATTATTGGGGAAGAGATTTGTTTTGAGTAGGATCATGCACACATGAGGGGTCAATAACACCCCCTGTCTCTTCAGATGGCCCTGTTTCCCAATTTTGGTCAGCCACAAAAGATGGTGACCCTTCCTATGCCATAAAGGGACATGAGTTGTAGATTCCTGAGTGGTCGTTGTCTGATTACCAATAGGAACTTTGTCAAAATACATATATGCACCAATGAGTCGATGAGATAAGTGTTCTTGGTTCAATCACCAGGTGAATGGACAATTACTTGTGATCCCCCATACGAATATGCTTTGACATCTGGGATGCTTGCTTGTGATTATTTGATTATCAACAGTATGTCTCTAAAATAAGATCACCAAGATGATATGGAGGAGGAAATGACCTATAACGGTCTATAATGACCCTTTCCATGTGTTTTTGGGCTCCAGGGGATTCTTATGCAGTCCCCTCTACCATTTATAGGGAACCTTTCCTAGATGTAGTACCTCTAAGAGAATAAATTGGGAAAAAATTCATTTCTGGAGGTCCTTTAGGCCCCTGAAAAATAAAAAGGGCAGGAAGGGGGATTTTAGAATCTATGCATTAAAATGAGTTCAAGGTTAGAGGTTGTAGGTAAAACGACATATCCCGTCTACCGCATGAGTACTGCTATCAACGCCATGCGGTCTGACCAGTAATTTCGGTCTATAGAAGCATAGAGACACTTGTCCATCTCATTCAAATAAGCATCCACCTCACCAGGCTCTTCGTCCGCTAAAATACCGATAGGAGCAATGGATCCCCAAATCTCGAAAGGTAAAACAATCCATCCTGAAGAAGACTCCATATATATTTATTTGAGGTGATCACCCTCAATTCATCCCAGACTCTCAAGGAATCTCGAAAATGCAACTGTAATTTGGATGGCCAACACTGGAGGGTTGGTGCAAGGGAGAAGACCAGGTTTCGACAACCGAAAACGTTTACCGGGTGTCCCTGCAAACTTAGGACCTCAAGGAGAGGAACATTTATGAGATGATGGGAGAAATTAAGAAACTTTATATGTGGGAGATACAACAGTTTATCTAATGACATCATCATCCTCATAAATGGTTTCTAGTTGCAGCATGGAAAGTAATTGATGCGAGTACTTTCGGCGACCACTTCGGGAGTGGATGAGGGTCTCGAGGTCATTAAGGTAGAAACTCACCCTATCTGGATCCTCGTCAAAAGAAATTTAAGTGGGTGTTGACACACAACCAATTCCAGTAAGAGAAACTTCCATAGTTCAGACGAGCTACCATAAATCATGAGGGGACCAGTTACGAGTAGTTGGATGACCTTTCAAAAGGTACCATTGCCTCCAGGCCACTGGAAATTAGGCCTTAAGAGGAATGGATGGTGGACTCTCGACAACAGCTTCATTAGCTTGTTCGGACACCCGTGAGGTCACAACCCCATCTTTCACAACTTTCCTAGGAGGGGGGATCCAAGAGGACTTTGGAGGACTTTTCTCAGTTGAGAGTGTTCAAAAAATACCTTTTTTTTCTCCATTCCCTTTTCCCTAGATTCCTTGGATGTTTTCATGATTGGCACCAGGTCGGCTAATTGACCACCAAGATATGATTTAACCTAGGCCTCAACATTGTTCTTCGTAAGGAAGGGAACAAAATCCCTAGGATCCAGAAGTCTGGCCTGGCACTGGGTGTCCTCCTAGGTAAACATTATCCATAGTTGATTGGCTATCATGAGATGTTTCTATTAATTGTCACTATTGAGATCAGGAAGGCACAACTTCTTAACACAGTTAAATTGACGACTAAACCTATAGGGTTCATATCCCTTGAAAATAATCTATCCTCCAATACGGGTGACCAGAAACCCTTCTCTCAAAGAAAAGAAGTATCCTTTGTTGAAAAAGTCTTCAGATGCACTATTTGTAATAGTACCAATAGGGGAATCATAAGGGTTATAATAGAAACGTTCATAAACGTTGATATAATCCATTAAGTACAACTCATTCTTTTCAGTTTTCTCCTCTTGCTTATCCTATGAAGCCCAAGCCGCTGACATGACCCCGCTAGTACTCTGAAGATACAGTCAGAGGATGAAATGCAGAATTGGGAAGGAATTGATGAAGGAATAAACTCCTATGTGGGCTCCCATCTAGCCTCGGAGAATTTGGAAGATTCCAGTCATTTGGTAAAGTGGAACCCCCTCACTGATTCGACTGTGTAGGCAGTAAATCTTATCCAACAATGGGATAACTAAATTGATACATCTGCTGGTGGCCAACTAAGAAGCCATGATAAAAGTTGAGGCTCTTACACCATCAGATTCCTACACTGGTAAGACCCACCAACTCAGAAACACATCCAATAAATCTACTAGTTGAAATAATTGATCAACGTCAGGGATGATCCCCCATCCCCATTTCTGAAAATTCACCTCTCCTAGGGTGGGCCAATAAGTACCCGATCACCTACAGGTAATTTTTGTAGGACATGCCAAGGGTCTCCATGGATCGGTCTCTAGAACACTATGCTTAATAGAAGCGCCAAACCATTCATCAAAAGGAATTCCCCACTTCAGTCAGGGATCACATTCCTTCAAAAGTGCCTTTGCTTGTACGATGAGTTTCTTGGATAAAGGGGGTTCTTTTCTCATCATCCAAAACAGAGGAGGGAGGAAGGAATTCATCACACATTTCTTCAATGATACAGACTTCTGAAATTATCCGAATGTCCCAAAGACTGATGACAACCTCCCCATGGGTCAAATGAAAGGTATTAGTGTTTGGAATCCACCTTATTAAGAGCTATGAAATAAGGATAATATGATTATGGGTGTATGTTTGGGAAACCCAAGCGGTCTTGTATAGTCCCACAATCTGTAGCTCGGTTCAAAATTCTTTGCAACTCTGGAGTACCCAAAAAGGCCTCCCCTAGTCCAAGACAAACAAGCCTCCAGAGTGAAGATCCCGCAGGGATGACCAACCGTGATTCTCGTTCACTACATCTTTCCACACAATGCTCTGATAATAGAGGGCCATCTGGTTATGATTCCATTGTAATCCATATAAAGTTCTAGGTGCATAGTTCAGTAAGGACCCAAAGGCAGTATCTCTCTAAAGGTACCTCCATTTGGAAGAAATAAATGCATTCAGAATATATGGATTAATTATCAAGGTAGTAGGATGATTAGTAGGATTTGGAGATGGGATCATTGTGTCATACAATAGACCAAACCCATAAGAAGGGAGCTTATCTTAAGTTGGGTACTCCCGTTGCCCCAACGTAAGTAGATTCTCTTGATATTGGTTAAATAGATCAACCAGAATTTTTTCGTTAACTAAATTCATCATGTTATTATAACGTTTATCACCAGTAGAAAGAGCGGCAGTTGCAGTAGCCTCATAAGAACCAGCGATGTCAGCGACAGGCTGTGAAGCATCCATTGTAGCATGCACATAAAGATCCAAAAGACGATAAAAAGATAGTCCAATAAAATTTGTTGGATAAATGCTAGAAAAGAATGGATAAAGGAATTAAAATATGTCCACATAAGGCTATGAATAATATTCCTAGAAATGGTACGTGGAAGACACATTCCGTGTAATGCATAATGAGAAGAAGAAAACCGCCATATGTGGCTAAGGTATGTGGAAAGTTTTCACCACGTACAACCCTGATACGTGAAGCATCTGCGATGTTCCGGTTTGTGGAGCATTGGATGGTGAATAGAAGGGTTTGTAGAAGGTGGATACCACAAACCTTGGCTTTATTAAACTTATTTTCAAAAGTTTTAGATTAAAAGTGTAAGTTCATATTAATAATTTTTATAGTTCGGTTTGCTGGATCATGCTTGGTATGCAGACACATAAAAAGCATAGCGTTATCCTATGTGGAATCTAGATTTTAATTTTAAAGTTCCACAGTGCCATTCAAAAAATATAAAATTCGGTTCACATATGTATAAATGGAGGAATGATTGGTTCGCGACACATATGAATCGGTTCACGAATAGGATTTTTGAAAGAAGCACGGTACACAAATGTAGAGGAAGTTGGGGAGGTCAAGAGAACTTTTTGTTGTGAGAAATGGTAAAAGAAAAATAATATGGGCCCCTATATATAGGCATGGTCCCCTCCTACCGGGCCTATATGTTCTACTATGAACCATTTTATTTTAGGGCCGCTTCTACATCGAAATAGTCTACTTTTCATTCTGAATGGACCCAATTCCAATTGGGGGAATTTGTAGGGTCCTAAAAATTTTTCCAAGGGAAGAAAATACTCCCACAATCACTTTGAAGAAGGAATAAAGTGCTCCTACATGTCTCGAAATGTGAATGGACTCAAATGAAGTTGAAAATTTCAGAAGAAACATGATGGAATTCAAGTTTTTAAAGGATTTTGAAAGGACCACATACCATTACCAGGACGGGTTCGCGAACCTCCTGGATCGTGAACCACCGATACACAGGACGATCCATGAGGTGATGGATAGAGAACTCAGTGGACCAAGAACTGCATCGCTGAAGGTCTCATGCACATGAAGGACATCAACATGGCATCCCATGAACTCAATGGTTCGTGGACGAAGCAAACGACCAGTGTTCCTCGAACCAAGACCGCGAACCACAACCTCTGCAAACCTCGATTGGACAAGTCTTCCATAGGTCAGGATATCTCCCTATGGGCCTCTTCAAATGGTTCCACGTGCCTATAGATAGAATTTCCATGATTCTCTATAAAAGGATAACATAATTAATTGAGAAAGGATAGATGATGAAAGCTTTAAGGGCCCCCAGAGGTTAAATGAAAGAACCCATGGAGGATTCCGGATTTAGTATTGAATCCTCGGTGAAGCCCGAATCATGAACCACTCTCTCTGAAGGTATATCTAGCTATGAACCAAAAAGCGGGGGAACTGAATAATAATAATAGAACCGTGAACCTGAATGGTAAAACAGAAAACCATATATTTATTGTGAATGAACACCCCGAGAACAATAATCCCCCAAATCCTCCTTTAAAATAGTGTTCCACATAGTGTATCACTATGTGGATTTAACTCAATTCCACGTACTGCTTAAGTACACAGATGGAACCTAAAGAGGAATGACATACTATGCACCATTGTGGTGCGCAGTGGTCTATACTGATGCCCGCATACCGCTTCAGTAGGAGGACGACCCCTCTTCCCGCATACCACTATGGTATGCGGAGCTTCCCCCATCCCGCATAAGAAATCAGTACATGGAATGGGATGTTTTCAGGTATTCTTTCCCCCAGTTCTAATATGCCCCCTCTATTACCTTCCAGTCCTCCCATTGTCCCTCCGTAAACCATTCCACTAGAATCAGGCCATATCCTCCTTCAAATAAAACGAACCTGTATGATCAGGCCATCATGCGTATCAGCGTTCCCCATTGAGTCTACATACCCATGGTAAGTAGAGTCATGAAGGCTATCCCCACAATGGTACAGACTTCAGGGATGTCTGTGAGTCTACATTCCCATGGTAACCTAGAGTCAAACCTTAGGACGCTAACGTGGACCTCCCCATTCTAGGGATTAAGTGTGATCACTTTCTTTTCCATTCAATGAGGAATATTGATCAGTCAAAGTATTTATGTTCTCTTCTCCTTTTGATGAGGACGACACTCCTCCCCTTCCCAGAACACATTCCGGGGTACTCCCACTGAGGTAAGTCCCTAATATTCCCAGGCTGGGTTGCATGACCTTTTATGTCATTTCATATTGGAAGGTTCATTACTCCGTGACCTCACCCACTATCACCCTAGCCTCTTCCACTGTAGGCTCTCCCTCTCCCACCACCAGAAGAGGAATCACGTGGTTGGTTAGATCTCTCACATCCTCTTGTTTCTCACACCTAGCATGACTCACATGGTCTTAGAGTTTTGTAATGATTACAACATCCACACAAATCCGAACTATGAGAAATCTGATTCCTGATTAAAATAGGATATGTAGGATTCCTACTTGAAAGCCCGACCTCAAAATGGATCCCTTCCAAAAGGGGTTCACCCAATCATGTCCCCCTATATGGGAAGCTTCCATGCGTAAGCCCCAGCCATTCCGAACTATGTGGGTTCTGATTCCTCTATCAAGGATATGTAGGAAACCCATATTTTAGGTTAGATCCCAACATCAAATCACCTTACATCCACCCTCGATGATGATAAACTTTAGAGTGCCTTATTGTATAGCTCATGTCAGCATCACCTCCGTAGAATCAAATCCATGTATGCCTATGAAGATCCTACAAATAAGGGGTAGACCATGGGCACACTCTTTAATAATGAACCAAGGATTCATGACCATATAAACATGACTTAAATCTATAAGAGAGTCCTGAAATAGGAAATAATATTTCCCTAAAAGGGTGTAGTGAGCCCAATTTCCCATCCTCTTGACCAATGGAGTCTTTAAGTGTCGTTGGTTGAATCATAAACCAACGAGTGCCTACCTTTGGAAAGACGATCCATGTATCATGGATACCAGGACATTTGGATTTTTCTAGATTCATGAATAAACCCATTGGGGACCATTCTAGGAATTTATATTTGAGGAGGACTAATTGCACAAGTACATGACCCCATGCAATCACCCACTAAGACCATCTGACTCTGGCATCTCCTTCTCAATAAGAAAGGGGTGAATTAACAAGTCCCTACAGGGTTAATCCAACCTTAATTTAAAGGATAATGATGTAGAATGGGTTGAAACAAAATAAATGGTTAATATGAAAAGAAACCGTCTCTATAGAAAAAACAGGTGATAATTCTCATCATACCATTTCATCATCACCCGGAATGCGCCACCTCAGAGGCGGAACAATGTAAAAGGAAAAAAATATAAAAAATGTTTATAATTTTTTGGTTGAGGTGTGGCTAAACCAAACATAATATATAATCAATTATTTTCCATTTTGAAGCAACATGAAAGGATTAACATGTGATTCCTTTGTATTAAGTCATTATAATTACAATAATGTCATTATCACCACCTGTTAAAGACCACTAAACGAATTCAGTTTCCACCTAAATATCATCCCATTCCCATTTATTTATCACCATATTCCTTTCCCTTGAGCCTATGGTCATAAGTGGTTGTCTTAAGACCATAATTTATAAAGAGTCATCCAAGGGAAAACTTAACTCTCAATGTGAGTACTTTCCCCTAATATATTTTCTTTTATTTCTTACCTTAGAAATATAATTTTATAATTTCTATATAATTAAATTAGTATTTTTTGTATGATTAATGTTTTTATTCACAAGTAATAACTATTAATAACATTTTTCATTTTCTATTATGAAAAATGAAACTGTCATTCATGTGTTGTGCAGATTACCACTTCCACGAAGATAAAACTTCCATTTTTTTTGACAACCACTTATATTTACTAATTATAATGGATAAATTAAAGAATAATTGTGAAATAAATAATATAATCATTATTATTAATAGAAAAATCAAAATCCACCATCTTTCCCTCTTTTTATTTTAGAAATTAAAACTTTAATCATTTGTTGTGTGGACTACCACCTCCACAACGTAACATATTATGATTTCGATATAATTTATTTATTATTTATTAAAATACCTTAAAATATAACTAACACCTTAAAAGTATCTAAATAATATAATTATTCTTTTTTAATAATGATATTATTATTCCAAAATAAACAACTTTTAGAATTATAATCATTCATTAATTATCGTATGTTCGTGTTTGGGTCGATCTGGACACCTACTTGAAAATGTTATAAAATAATACCATGGATGAACATGATACATTAAATACTTATAATATATGATATAAATAATAAAATAAGGATTTTATTTTTTTAATTTGGATTGGTAAATCTAATATTAAACTCATTAATTAAGATGTTGACACCCATTGTTAAAAATTACCAAAACATGCTCATAATCAATTTCATTTTTAATGATTATAAATATAACTTAAAAAGAATGAAATTAAAAAATTATAAATAATTATAAATAATAAGTTCTAGTAGTTTTTTATGATCCGGTAATGTGGAAATTTCTGATAAGAATGAATAAAAACTCCATGATTATGAAGCTAGTTCAAAACAATCAAGATTACTCACACTAAAAATTGAAAATGGATAAGAACTAGATATTATACATGTAGATAATAATTATAATTTAAGTTTATAAAAGTGTTTGGATATGAATAATGTTATGATATAGGTGACTAAGATAGTTATTTTTTTTATAAATAAGGTTAATGGAATTTTTTGGAAGTGTTGAATAAAGGTAATGTATTTGGTATTTCAAGCTCATTCCTTTGTGCTATACAATTTCTTCTTGAATTTATTTAACCTATGTTTAATACATTTGTTTATTTTTCATTTCAAATAGTTTTATATCTTATATATCTTGGGATAATGAGTTTTCAATTAAAATACACTTCCCTTAATTATTTTATTTTCCTTTTTTTTCAAAAAGAAAAGAGTCCTTTTGAAAAGAGACACATAACTTTGAATTTTACATTGATGGATATAATATTTTTTTAAGAAATTACTTTTTTGATTTGGTTTAAATTTTCCTACCCATATTCAAAAGATCCTTCTCCAATGGAGTTATGTCTCAAGTTTCTCCCTCCATTTTTCTTATATTATGTTATTATTTCTGGGTGATCAAGTTTTCTTTGTCAATCAATTCAATTCAATTTGTTATACTATTTGGAAATGTTATGAAACCCATTTTTATTTCTATGGTTTCTTTATGCTATTAAAGGTGAATTATTTTAATTTGATTTTTTTTATAAAACCCAATTTTATTTATAAGGTTCCATTATAAAAATTGAGTGATTTTTATTTTAACATTTTATGAAACCCATTTTATGTACATGGGTTTTTTATGATGTGAGAAGTGAATTATTTTCATGTGGAACTCATAAGTATGGATGATGATTAGTGGGTACATATATAACCCATAAATGCATTGGTTAAAAGTTTAAATATCATGATATATCCATACACATAAACAATTTAGTTGTTCGTAAGTGTGGGTGTAAGTGTGTGAATCACAGAGGTGACGTATATATGGGTATAATTCTGTTGTATTGAAAGAATGGGTGAAAGTGTGTGAAAACTTCATGTAATTATTCCCTATACGAATTTTTATGACATAGTTGAAATATGTTATAAATTTTGATATCACGATCTCATGATTCAATTTTTATGTCAAAAAATTTTAAGACATGTTTCTAATATTATGTTTTCATGTTGATATTTTGAGGTCTTAAGTTATTATACCATGTCCTTTGAGGCTTACTTATGTTTTATGGTTATAAATCTTCATGACATAATATTTTTCTTATTATCATTTTTTATCATACTTATGAACTCATCCTTAATGAAATATTTCTTCATCCCGTATTGAGTGTTTGAGATCACCAATTTTTTATTTTTTCATTTACTAGGTTATGAGGATGATTCTTACACATGTGATGTTTAGAAGATGGTTCGGTATAGTGAAATTAAGAATATATGATCATAATAGTTTTAAAATAAGTTGACTATATTGTTAGTCTCCAAAGACACTAAATGTATTGGTACCTGAGATATTACTATTTTTATTTATGAAATTTAATGTTTTATATCATGTAAATGGTAAACAATTAAGGCATGTTTAACTTGTGTAACTAAAATTGGTATCATAGTAAATTTTTAGTAATTTATGGAGATTGAAGAAGATAATTTTTGATAATTAGTTTTAGAAAACCTTAGTGAAAACTATATAGTTGAGTCTAAGTATAGGATGATATCTTAAAATTTAGGTAAAGTATACAGTTTGTGGTATTCCTAAAATTTATATCCATAGATGGATACTATAAAGTAAATGTGGCTATAGAACATATGAATCTAAGAGAAATTACCCTAAAAAAGTTTTTTTTAGTATCATCTCAATATTTAATTTTGTGGAAAATGAGTGGACTTAAGGTTTTACAATTGGATAGACACTCTTGGGGGATATTATTTTGTGATTTTAATTATCTTTACAAACAATTAAGAAGAATTTGAGAAAATTTTTATGGTTTTTTCAAGGATCCTAATAAGAAGTAGATAATTAATAACCTATATTAAAGCCTTAAAATTCATAAGTTAAGGAACACATTTTATTTATTATCCATTTATTTTAGAATAATGGTTTTCATTTTTTATTAAGTATTATTATCCTTGAATTTTAATTATTTAATAAATGGGTAAATCAAGGAGAAATCAGTTTAAATATGGGTGAATGGGTAATGAAATTAGTATTATAATGAGATACCCAATGGGATAGGATCCGATCCAAAAACTCTCATAGATATTATCACCCATCTGTGAAAATATATTAATAATTACACAAACCATGTTGAGCTCCCAAAATCACCAAGGAAAGAGAAACTTGCTACTAATTCTTTCATCTGATAACATCCACCCTCTATTAGTGGATATTCTAATGCAATTATTTCTAAGAAATGGATCAATGTGATGGAAAATATATTTTCCATTATCCAGTGCTTGGAGCACAAAAATGTTGTCTTAGATATCTATTAATTGGAAGAAGAGGCTGACCAATGGTGGAATCTCTTTAAAAATACAACCAAGGAGGAAATCGACACTATAGAATGGTAGTATTTTACAAAAGTATTATCCACCAATCACATTACTTATACTCTTCACATGAGGATAAAATGATAATTTATGGAGTTAAAACCAAAGGATGATGGGTTCCTTGGATCTTATGAAGGAAACTTCACGTGGATCATGATACATGCCTCTAGTTATATATCCTAACCTGAAATAAAGATTGATTGTGACTTTATTGGTTTAAAAACAAGTCATTGAATAGTGCTTTCCTTAAGTGAATTTTGGATATTTGAAGATATTCTTTGATATGAACTAAAGGTGGAGATAAAAATTATGGACTGTCATTATTTCAGGGATAAGAAAACTTGGGTGAAATATCAATATAACTATGATAATAAGTCACATGGAGGAATAAATTTAAACCTCATACTTTCCAAAAAATGTGGGAATAAGCACCCGAGTAATCGATTCAAAGAATCATGGAATTGTTTTAAGTATAGTAATGTTGGCCACCAAGCCCACAAATACCAAATTTAGGATAATAAGTCAATTAATGAAACCAAGAAAAATAATATCCAAACTAATGATACCCCCACTCTGCCCTAACCCTTAGGCAAATTAAGAAAATAGGCCCCACAAACTTCCCAAACTGAGGAAACATGGAAGGGAATTCTTGATCATTAACACTGAGGTATATCATGATAATGATGTGATGTGATGTACAATTTATCTCTTTTCTTGTCCTTCTAATACCTTATTTCATTATAGTTCATCATATTATTTTATATAACACATGTTTTCTATGAATGTGGAATCACTACCTAAATAAATGTATATTGAACTATATATGAATACACCTAGTGTAAAAATGATCATTTCTAATACGTATAAATCTTATTCAATTAATATTTGGGGGAGGATACTGTAACATCCCATTATCGATCTGACATGTATGCCTTTAACCTTATCAGGTTTTTTCCTTTTTATTTAATGGGAAGGGTTGACAATGAGTTGGGAGGATACCTATAATGGTAAATTCAGATATTTTTTGGACTCTCAGCTTTAAAAATCTTTTTTTGTAGGCTGCCAGATGGTTAAACGCCATGTAACTGGGTTACATGACGTGTAATGGTTTCCGGCAGCAAGTCATGAAAGGATTCAAAATGCGAAGAGTACATTATGTGAAGATCATTTACATGTCATGAATAAATTGAAGACTTGTTTTTAATTCAGAGCATTAGTTTTTAATTCTAGGTGACACATTTTTTAGTGGTTATGGGAATTAAGTGTTTCATGATGTGGATTGTGATCAAATGTTGTGTAATACCCTGACTGTAGTTTTAAATAAAAATCACGGATGAGATCTCTTTTCCTATCCTATATAGTTTCATTTATCTCAACCTTAGGTCTTCCCTAGGTGAACTTAGAGCTTTCCAACCCTTCTATATTCTCTTGTTTGGCACTCGATTCTCGTTGTGATTGTGATGTGATTTCCAAGTTATCATTCTCCCTTGTTCTTCATATTTCTCACTTTATCCTCCTTCAATATTTCAATAGATTATCCTGAAATTGATGGATCTATGATCCATGATGTTTGATCTTATATCTAGGTTGTGTTTTTTGGTCTTCTACACCATCTATCTCCTTAACGGGTGTTGTTACGAGTGCTGAGTTTTGGGAAAAGGTAGGTGATTCCATCCTGTTTAGCCAAATTGATTAACATTTAATTTTCTCAATTTACTTCAACTGTTTATTTAAATTCAATTGCTCAAACTTTCTTGAAATTGATTCAATAATAAAATCAATTCCAGTCAATTGGGATATTTGAAATGGTTTTGTCATGAGAATTGGGAAGACCCCCAATTCCATTGAATTGGGGTGTGTTCATTGAAATTGGTTGATTTTAATTGGAGTTTTTATGGAAATGATTTCAATTAAATTGTTGAATTTAATTTTGGGAATTCATTGTGAAATTTGTGTAATTGGTTTTGAATGGATTTAAAACGTGTGAAAATGTCTTAAACTTTTTTGATAGAAAACCTATGGTTTTATCTTGTTAAAGAGGCATATTTTTTTAATTAAAAACCATTTTGGTTTTAAATGGATAATTGGTATTTAAAATGGAAAAATGAGATTTTATTTTATTTTACGTAGTCTTAAAATAAACTTCCCATCATTGATTGTGTAAGAGAACATACAATCCTTAGGTATTTGGTATGTTATTTAGACACACTCTACACTATTAAAAAATTCTAAAACAAACATGCAGTGGGTCATATCCCTAATTGTATAGTGAAAAGATGCATTTGGACAATGTCAGGGGGACATGTGTATACACATATTGCTGAGATCACTAGATAGTACAGATTCCTATAGCCAGAAATGTTTTTACCTATTTCCCAGATAACCATGTTGCTCACTTGATTTATATCTAATAGATAAATGTATTCAAATGTTCTAAATATTATTTTCATTCCATTTGAATTTAGATAAATAGTTTTATATAAATGTTTTATTTAATATATTGTTTTAGAAATATTCCATCACTTGTAAATAATTTTCTTAAATTATTTTCTATCATTTGAATCAAATAACATGATTTTTTAAAATATTCTTTGAAATTCCAAAACTGTTTATTTTAAAATAGAAATCATTCCATTAGTTAATTTATTTTTGTGATCTGTTATTGAATGCTTAGTGATATCCTACTAGGATTTTTAGGTCACACCCTACCTATTCCTTCAGGTGTTTTTAGATTATCTCCATCTAGGTTTGAGCAAGTGGAAAGGATCTCTTGGAGGTGGATCTAACTATTTAACATTGGATGTGGTGAGATTTTTCCTTAGGGACTCGGGTTGTTTTTCCCTATTTTGGTACTTGGGTTTTATTACTTTGGGCTTATTTATGACCTGTTGTATTCTGGTACTTTACTCATAGTGGAGTTTCTTTGTTTTATTCATACTAAATTATATGTTTTCACTTTTGCAATGCTTTTAGAAAAACCATTCCCACATTCCATTGTATGACTCTAGGTTCTAGTTGTCGACCCATGGGAATCAAGAATGCCCTTTGGGTTATGTTAGGGTTAGCTCAGTTATCGGGTTACCAGGTTACTAGTGCTGGTTCGTGACAAAGTGGTATCATAGGAGGCTGTTGAGCTTTTCTCTTATTGTTAATATGCAGTTGAAATCTTGTAGGGACTTAGAAGGTAGTTGTTATTAAGTTCCTGGCCAGTTCTCACATCAATGAACCTTAAGTCACTAGTGGTGGTTAGTGAGGTATGTCTTCTGGATTGGTTCTAGTATTTTCCCTATTTTGAGTTGGATGGAGTGAAATCCAAATGTACTTATTCCATATGTTGGAAATAATTTTCCTTGTTGCTCAGTTTGACTGTTAGTGAGAAGTCTTCCTTGTTGTATATTGATGTTGTGTAGAATCATGCCTCCGATAAGGCGTCAAAATTAGATATATGAGGTAGATTCTATTGAACAGTACTGAGAAAATCCTCCAGTGGACCCAAATATAGTTGAGGTGATTGTGTGCACTATCCAAGCTCTGGGATAAGAACCACCTCCAGTTCCCGTTCAGACTCCAGTTGTGGATCCTTAGAGGGGATGTTATTTGAAATAGTTCTCAAGAGTTCATTCACTAGAAGGAACCATTTTTTAAAGCCTCCATTGATCCTCAACAATATGAGGAATGATTGGGCAAGATAGAAGGTATTTTTGAGTTCTTGGAGATACAAGATGAGATCAAGGTAAAATTTTCCACCTTCATACTGTAAGGGCTGAGCAAGAGATGGTGGGACACAATGGTGAAGGTGAAGAAACATGAGGTATTAGAGTGGAAATACTTAAAGGTTACTTTCACTGATCAATTCTATCCAGATTTTAAGGTGTTGGCCAAGGATATTAAGTTTTTCAAGCTTGAGTAGGATGATAGAACCATGAATGTGTATTCAAATCACTTTGCTGAGCTGGTGAAATTTGAGCTTGAGATTGTATCTAATGAGAGGATTAAGGATCAAAGGTTCACGGTGGGACATAGATTAGATATACGTTATCGGGATTTCTTGATAAATCTTCCCACTTTTTCTAATGTACTAGATAGAAAATTATGGTTGAGATGGACATGACTGGCAAGTTAGGGTTATCAGGAGTTTCTTTCTCTCCTGGTGATAGTGTGAGTTCCTTCAAGGGAAAATGGAAGTTTTATGATTCTCATGAAAGTTCTAGATGAAATTTTAATTCCAAACCTCTTACATCACTAGGTATAATTCCTTTGATTTTCTATTACTGTGGAAATATGGGACATTCTAAGAGGGTTTTCACTGAGGCACCCAAGAACTGTAGCTCTTGAGTACGTTCAAGACACTTATAGAGATTCTACCATAACATTTATACTCCGCATTGTGGAATAGGATCGTTAGATCCTCCTAAAATTAAGGGTAAATAAGATACTTCACTTATAAAAGGGTTACAATCACAATCATCTGAAACGAAGCTACTTCACGCAATGTAAGTGTAACACACAAATGTTTTTATGAAATATTTTCTTTAAATAATTTTAATTCTTTAGTAGTTTTAATTGAAAACAATAATGAGTTTAAATAAACCATGATATTCCATTATTCTAAAATTATCATTATATCCTAGCCATTAGGTTGTCAAGAATAAGTACATCTAACTTATGAAAATTCAATGTGAATTCAATGACTATCTATTATTTATGAAAAATATAAATCAATTAGATATTTTTATTTTTGAGTGAATTAATATTGTTAATGAAATTAATGAGTTATATATTTTATATACTTCATAAAATATTTTGGATATTCATCCAATGGATATTTTACTCAAAGGGTATAAATAAACCTCATTTAGATGTATAAAAACCTATATTTTTTTTAAAAGGGTAATTCTACACCTTTGAATGGAAAACCCATTTTAAATTAATATTTTGAAAAATTAATATTTTTTATAAACATGTTATTTTGAATAAGGTTATAAAAATTTACTTTGTATGAATTTCTGATTTTTTTCTTATAACTTTCAAGTTTTGATGAATAGTAAAAATACACCATTTTATGTGAAAAAACTTTTTCATCAAAATAATTTATATGGTTAAATTATAATATTTAATGGTTTTAAACTATAAAAATAATATATTTTTATCATTCAATATAATTTATTTCATTATCATTAATTTTATATTGAATTCATATGTAGAAACATTTCAATCTTTTGCAAAGTTTTTGCTTTTAAAACTTGTTCCCTCTTTCCGACAATGGGATTAATTTTAAATTAATTAATGAAACTTTTGTGTTTTGATTTTTTTTAAAAATGAACTCTATGTTTGGAATATTTAGTAAAAAATTATGTAAATAGATTTATTTTATTTTTGGGCATTATGAATAGTAACTTCAGTAATTTTTATGAATATAGTAAAAGGGTAAACCAGAGAATTAAGGATAAGAATACTATTATAAATTTACCCCAAAACTTGTCTTAATATCATTGGATGATTTTGTTTCAACCTAAATAATCCTTGGGTCGAAATGGTATCCATTTGAATCCACTTGGATGAGATTAGGACATTTAATTTAATTTATTTAAAGAAAAGTTAAATATGTCTCACTCAAATTTTAATAACTAAATAATTTTTAATATGAGGTTATACTAAAGATAATTTAGATTCTAAATACTCATTTGTAAGATAAATGTTTTTCCTTTTTCATGTTAATTTATTTTTAATTTTTTGGGAATAATTACCTTAATAGCTTACACATTAATGATTCATAAATTATTTAATTGATGAAAAATAAATAATATAGTCTTTATTAAAATAATAATACCCATTAACATATCCAAAAACTTTAATAAATATTATTTTTTGAGTATATATCGACCATAATCATCAAAGGGTCGAGTTATGGACCATTAGGAGCCTTATATAACGAATTATGACACTTATATTATATCATTTAAAGTGATGTTAAAGTTTTCCCCTTCATAATTTAATAATTATAACATTTTCAATATTGAATTTTATAGAAGATAATTTCATATAAAATTATTTTTCTAAAATATATTTGATTTATCTTCATCATGATATATTAATTTTTATTTTTATTCAACAAATAAGCATATTAAATAATTACACAATACTGTTGTAGTAATTATTTTATTAAGAAAAATATCTAATAAATTTTATTAAAAATATTAAAATAAATATAATTTGGGATAATTAACATGTATAATGAATTTTATAGATTATCTTAACCTCATAGGAATATAATAAATGTTTTATTTATAAGTTATCTTGTTATATTAATTTTTTTAAAAAATTAATGAATTGAATAGTGTCAAAATTGATACTATTGATTGTTTATCAAAATAATGTTTTATTAAATTATTTATAAATCATATTTTTTTTTAAATTATATAATAATTATGATATGGTTGAAAATGATATAATTTATTTATTTATGGTCTATTTTACATCAAATAAGTAATTATTACACCCTTTTAATATTGAATTATTTGTTACCCTAGTTAAAAATTAAGTATAATAACTATGTGTTAATTAAAGAGATAAGGTCTAAATTGAAATCAATACTTGTCCAAAATTTATTGGTTGATGATATTAAAACCCTACATCATCTCATATTTGAAATTAGGACATTTTATAGGTTTTTATGTTGGTTTTTATTTTATTATAAAATATTATTTATGGTGTTTCCAAAAGTGCCCCTCATCTCAATTATAAAAGGGAACCTCATACATCACCTCTCCACTTATCTTTGAGAATTGAAGCTTAGAAATACCCTGATATTTTTCCTTCTTGACTTCCCTATTTACATTCTATAGGTTCTGGTCATCTTCAAACACCAACTCCAGTGTTCTAAGAAGATATTTAGAGGAAGCGCGTTGAGGAAGAGGTAATCTCTTCTATCGATTCTTTCAAACTTCTTTCTTCTTATATTTACTCTTAATTAGTTGTTTAATTATAAATTAATAACATAAATATAACTTATATACTGATATGTTTTTATAATTATGAAACAACCACATTCCACCTTCTATCTATAGTAAGAAAAACGAAATCACCATGTGTGCGTACGTATGACTTACCGTCTCCACGCTGTGGTGTAATATGTTTTTCACCACCACCTTAATTTTATGGGTATAAAAAATGAAATAATAACTATATATGATTATTATAACATTATACTTATTCTAAAATATTATACACCATCCACTTCAATACCATTCAACAATTATGGGAATGATATCGTCGCTTGTGCGTACGTACGACCTACTGTCTCCACGATGTGATGTGATTCATTCTACATGATATTCATTAAACCATGATTATATACATGAATGGAATGAATAAATATTATATATATTATACTATTATAATTATTTAAATTATATAACTATAACCTAAGAAGTGTAACACGATCTTATCCGAAAAAACCTGTATAAGAACACAAAGCAGTTCATATCAGAATAACGAGTGATAATGAAATTTTACTGAAAAACAAATGATAATATGATAATATATGATAACATAAAAATTACTATGATTCTATAATAAGTCAATAAAATTATTTAAATCATTATACATTAGGTTCAGATATATATAAAGGATATCGAACCTAAGGTAAGAAATAATTTTTCAATCTCATTATTATCCGAGATTGTTTATTCGTAAGTATTTTTTGGGGTATATTTGTCATCCACATCCATGTTACTTAAATATATAATACTATTTATATTATTATAAAAAAAATTAATGTAAATTTTACCTATTTGTGAATTTTTACTAAATGTTATGAAAGGAATCTTTTGTTGTTATTCGATACGAGATACTTTTTGACTTTTCTGAAAAAAGTACTTAGAGAATGTCTTTTTAACTTATAAGGGATGAATGGATTATTATGATTTCATAACGCCTTATTTACATGAATATTACTTTACTATATTTCATATTTATTTCCAATTAAATTCTTTTCTCTTAAAATTTTGTGGCATTTTGTGAGAAAGAAGACGTTTTTTGAAGAAGAAAGGATATTTTCATCAAGAATTAATTTCAAGTGTTTTTTCAAAATTATTTTCCATATAAGATAAAATTATTTAAATAGGGTTATGTTTATATCTCTATTATTACTATGATTTTATTTTGTTTATGAAAGAATTATTTTTTATAAAATCCATTTATTTTATACAGATTATGATGTAATGTTTTTAAGAAACCCATTTTTGATCCTTGGGTTATGCTATAATGAATGATTTATGTTTTTGTGAAACTTGTAATAATTATTTAATTATGATATGGGTGGGAACTACATATATCTTCAATTCATTGAGTAAATATTTATATACCATTATATAGACATGACTGGAATGACAAGTAAATCTATTTCAGTAATACAGGGCTGGAACGACAACTACACCTGGTTTTATAATGGATATTGTATGATATGATGGTATTATAAATGAGCCTTGAATAATATGAAATGATTTTATTTGCTTATTTTTATGACATATAACTTTAGGTATTATGTTATGACTTTTGAGATTATGACCATTAATTCTTATGAAATTTTATCCCATGACATGATATCCTGATCTTTCATATGCAGGATAAGACTTTCAAATGTTATGTTCTTATGTCTTATGATTATGATATGATTGATATTTACCTTGCTTACACTTACATATTATTTGAGCTTACCCTTTGATATGTTTCTTTTCTCTAGGCCATGAATAAGGTTATTAAGTAATATATGTCAAAAATGAGACTAGTTATGATGAAATTAGTGGGAGACAACGTAGATGTTTTATGAACTAGTTGTTTATGTTTCCTAGTTTCTAAAGACATTATACCTATATGGTAATCTCATGTATTTATTATATTTTTTAATGAATATAATTAATTTTTTTGGTAATGTAAATGTATGTAAAGTATGGGTCGTATTAGTAAGAGTCTCTAGAGAAAACAGACATGGGTCCAACAACTGTGAGAGGTACCATTACTATAGCTTCATCATTAGTGACTGGTCTATTTGATAATGGTGTATCTCACTCATTTATTTCATCCTGTGTTGTTAATATACTTCATATCCCTATAGATATTTAATCTTTTGCAATGGATATTACTACACCCCTTGGTAAAAAGAGAGAGATGGGTCACTGTAGTCCTGCCACTATCTTCTCTCTATTCGATGTTGATCTAGCTTGGAGTTTTCTTGTCCTTAACATGAAATCTATTGATGTCATATTCAGTATGGATTGGATTATATCCAATAAATACCATATTGATTATTATCTTTGGCGGTCTACCTTACTACACCCAGTGGTGTCTATTGTATTTCAAGAAGAATGGGACCCAAGGATGATTAGAGCCAGACCTTCTCATCCTGAGTTAGTGAAAGTAATATAAATGTTTGTTTTTGATCCAGAGTGGGAATATTTGAGCGGTGATATCCCTACAGTTTTCATCGAGTATCCCTATGTGCTTCTTTAGGACTTCATTGGTTTTTCACTAGTTAGGAAGGTCTAGTTTTCCATTGACTTAATGTCTAAAACTCAACCAGTTTCAATTCCCTCTTACTGAATGGATCCAACAGAAATGAAAGAGCTAAATTCATAGTTAGACAATATTCTTGAGAAAGGATTTATACACCCTAGTTTTTCACCTTGGGAATTCATCTGTTCTCTTCTCTAAGAAATATGACAGTTCTCTTCCCCTATGTGTTGACTACTAAAAACTCAATCTATTTATGATAAAGAACAAGTATATGTTGTGATGGATTGAAGATCTATTTGATTAGTTGAAAGGGGTGAAGTGGTATTCAAAGACCAACCATATATCTGGTTACCAGAAGTTGAGGATAAAAGAATCTCACATTTAGAAAACTTCCTTTCGGAGTAGGTATGACCATTATGATTACCTTATTATTCCCTTTGGTATAACAAATCCTCCTATAGTTTTCATGGCTTTGATGAAAAATATTTTCCATTAGAATTTGGATACCTTTGTGGTAGTCTTTGCAGATGAAATCCTCATTTACTCCATGAATGAGGAGGATCATATTCATCATAAGAAAATAGTCCTATGTTTGTTGAGAAATCACAGAATTTATGAAAATCATTCAAAATGTGATTTCTGGATTTAGGAGGTGAAATTATTGGGGCACATGTTGTATAAACATGGTATATTAGTTGATCCTAAGAAGGAAAAGGTTGTTATGACTTGGGAGAAATAGGAAAATGTATTCAAGATTCCAAGTTTCATGGAAATACTGGACATTATCATCGGTTTGTGAAGGAATTCCTAAAGTTGGCTTCTCTGATGACCTCTATGACTGTAAGGGGAGTGAAGTTTTCTTGGAATGATAAATTTCAGAGTTATTTTGTTGAGTTGAAGTGTCTTTTTACTACTACATTGGTGTTGAATCTTCCAGAGGCTGGGCATGGCTATATGGTCTTTTGTGATGCATCGGGTTTAGTCTTGGGTTGCATTCTTATGCAGGCCGATCATGTAGTTTCTTATGGATATCGTCATCTTAGGCCACAAGAGAAGAATTATCCTTCCCATGACCTTACAATTGAGGTTGTGATTTATATGCTTAAGAGTTAATGAAACTACCTTTTCATAGAAAGGATTATTGTGTATTCTAACCACAAAATCTTGAGTTATATCTTCTCTCAAAAATATTTGAATATCTGTTAGAGGTGTTAGTCGGAATAACTGAAATCATTTTTCTTTGATATTGCCTATACCCTAGGGAAAGGGAATTTCATTACAGATGCTTCGACTTGTAAAATTCCAACCCAAGTAGTAAAAGAATCTTCAGAAGAGTGGAATTTGATGGCTCTCATTTCAGAATTTCTTATTAGAGTCCATGAACCAAAAGATGAGGTTTCTTTATCCAGTGTTCAATTGACTTCCTCTCTTCTCAAAATTATTTTTTAGGATCAAGACCTTGATAATGAATTTCATAGCATTAGAGACACTCTTTATGTTGGGGGATATATCTTCCATATGGTCGTTCTCTAACGAGGTTGTTCTATGCTATCAAAATCACTTAGTTGTTCCATTAGAAACAAGAGATATTGTGATGGGGGATTTTTATATTTCCAAGTGGGATGTGTACCAAGGAACCAGTAAGATGTTCTAAGATAAGAGGTGGAAGTTGTGGTGTCCAAAGATGAGGTGGGGAATTACTGAGTTTACCTTGCATTTCTATATGTTCTAGCAAGTGAAGGTCAAGAATCAGAAACCTTTGGGTTTACTTTATCCACTTTGAGTACCTATTTGGAAGTGGGATGAAATATCTATGGACTTTGTGGTTATGTTTCTTTGTACCTAGAGAAAGAAGAATGTGATATGGGTTGTGATCGATAGACTAACCAAGTCGGCTCACTTCATACCCATCCTTGATATAGCTAAAGTTGAGGATTTGAGAAGTCTCTTCATGAAATAGATTTTCTATCTGTACGAAGTAACATCTGTTGTTGTTTTTTATAGGAATCCTTCGTTTACTTATTGATTTTATATAGGCCTTATGGAGGCATTGGGATCTCAGGTCTATTTGAGCACGTCTTACCATCTATAGTCGGATGTCCATACATAAAGAACTATACAGATTTTAGAGGATATTCTCTGTGCATGTGTTCTCAACTTTGGTAGAGCATGGGATGATAATTTGGGGGCTGGTTGAGTTTTCTTATAACAATATTTATCAGTCCACAATCAGAATGGAACCTTTTGAGGCCTTTTATGGTCATCTTGGTAAATATCCATTGTGTTGGTTGGAGATTGGTGAAAGTTCCTTTGTTGGACCAAGCTTGGTGCAAGATACAATAACAAAGATTTAGTTAATTATTCAGATAATGTTGAAGGCATAGATCTGATAAAATTCTTATGAGGATCGTTGTTATAGAACTTTGGAATTACTAGTTGGTGACCAAGTGTTCTTGAAAGCTTCACCCCAATTGGGTAATCAATATCTTGGGAAGAAAGGGAAACTTTCTCCTCATTTTATGGGACCTTTCGAGGTTGTTGAAAAGGTGGGGAAAGTTTCATAGCATTTATCTCTTCCACTGAAGCTGACATCAATACATAACATATTCCATGTATTGTAGCTGATAAATTTTTTATCTAATCCATCTCATGTTTTAGTCTAGAATGATCTTGATATTGAACTTGATTTATCATTAACTGAGTGGCCAGTCAGGATAGTTGATTCTGAGACCAAGATATTTCATTGGAGGACGATACCTATGGTTTATGTTCTATAGTAGTGTGGTTATGATAATCATGAAACATGGGAATATGAGGCACTAATGAGAGAGAAGTGACCTCATCTTTTTGGCATGGAAGCATCTTTATAAGATTTCTTGGGATAGATTTTTTTATAGTGGGGAGGTGGTAACATCCCGTTACCGATCTGACCGGTATGCCTTTAACATTGTTGTGAATTTTCTATTTTGTTCACTATGTAGGGTTGAGAATTAGTTGGGAGGATACCTATAATGGTGAATTCTGAGATTTTTTGGACTCATAGCTTTAACCAGCCTTTTCTACAGGTTTTTGGAGGGTTATACGCCATGTAACTCGGTTACACGACGTGTAATGGTTTTTGGAGGCTAGTTGTGAAAGGCTTCACACTATGAAGGGTACACAATGTGAATATCCTTAACATATCATAAATGAATTAAATATTGGTTTTTAATTCAAAATATTGGTTTTAAATTCGTGGGGAAGTATTTTTTAGCAGTTACAAAAATTAAGTGTTTCACCATGTGTATTGTAGTTACACATCTTGGAATACCTTAACTGTGGGTTTTCAAATGGGTAGCACAACTAATATCTCTTTTACCATCCTCTCTAGTTTCATTTCTCTTGACCTAAGGCCTTCCTTAGGTTATCTTGGAGATTTCCAACCCTTCTGAATCCTCTCATTTGGAGTTCTACTATGGGAAAAACAACCTTTTGCGACGGGAAGACCCCCCCCATTGCAACTAAATTGTTATTTGCGATGGGTTTTGGTGGCCGTCGCAAAAAGTAATGCGCGGTTTGGCACGGTTTGCGTGCCAAACCGCGAGAAGGTTATTTGCGACATGAGGAATATTCCCACTGTAAATACCCGGCAGCGGTAAATGGGTTGTTGTGACGGGATGTTGCCCCGTCGCAAAACGTGTGTCGACAGGTACATTTTGTGATGGGCCCGTCGCAAATACCCTTTTTAACCCCCGACATCAATTATTGCGGGCAAAGGTATTTGCGATGGGAATACCGTCACAAAAGGTCTCGTCACAACTAATCTAACCTATATATACCCCCATCTGTTTTTTCAAATCCTCCTCTCAATTCTCACTTTCTCTCTCTCTCTCACTTAACTCTACTTTCAGAGTGAGAATTTATTTGAGTTAGTTTTTTTTGGCGAAATTTTTTGAAGCCGTCTACATCAATAGAAGATCAAGTTGAAAGGTATTTATATTTTATTTAATTTAATATTTTTTTTTATTTTTTAATGTTAATTTTAATATTTTTTGATTAGTTTTAATTTAATTAGATTTAAATTGTTTTGTTAATAATAGTTATTTGTAATAATAAATTGAAAGTATTAGAATTAATTTTTAATAAATAGTAATAATAATAATAAATTTGAATAATTAGTAATAAATAGGAATAATTAGTAATAAATAGGAATAATTAATAATAAATAGGAATAATTAATAACAAATAGGAATAATTACTAATAAATAGGAATAATTACTAATAAATAGGAATAATTATTAATAAATAGGAACAATTACTAATAAATAGGAATAAATAATAATAAATACTAATAAATAGAAATAATTAGTAATAAATAGGAATAAATACTAATAAATAAAAATAATTAGTAATAAATAGGAATAATTATTAATAAACAGGAAAAATACTAATAATTAGGAATAATTACGAATAATTAGGAATATTTAGGAATAATTAAGAATAATTAGGAATAATTAGAAATAATTAGAAATAATTAGAAATAATTAGAAATAATTAGGAATAATTAGGAATAATTAGGAATAATTAAGAATAATTAGTAATTAATAGCAATAAATAGGAATAATTACGAATAAATAGGAATAAATAAGAATAAATAGGAATAATTAGTAATAATTCGTAATAATTAGGAATAATTAGGAATAATTAGGAATAATTAGAAATAATTAGGAATAATTAGGAATAATTAGGAATAATTAGGAATAATTAAGTGTAATTGGGAATAAATGGGAATAATTAGGAATAAAAATTTATAATTAGAAATAAATAGTAAAAATTAGAAATAATTAATAACAATTAGGAATAATTAGTAGAAATTGGAATAATTAGTAACAATTAGGAATAATTAGTAATAAATAGGAATAATTAATAATAAATAGGAATAATTAGTAATAAATAGGAATAATTAATAATAAATAGGAATAATTAATAATAAATAAGACTAAATAATAATAAATACTAATAAACAATAATAATTTGTAATAAATAGTAATAATTATCAATAAATAGGAACAAGTAGCAATAAATTGGAATAATTAGCAATAAATAGGAATAATTAACAATAAATAGGAATAAATAGTAATAAATAGTAATAAATATGAATAATTAGGAATAAATAGTAATAATTCGGAATAATTAGGAACAATTGGTAATAATTAGGAATAATTAGGAATAATTAGGAATAATTATGAATAATTAGGAATAATTAGGAATAATTAGGAATAATTAGGAATAATTAGGAATAATTAGGAATAAATATTTATAATTAGCAATAAATATTTATAATTACTAGTAAATAGGAATATTTAGAAATAATTAGAAATAATTAGGAATAAATAATAATAAATACTAATAAATAGAAATAATTAGGAATAATTATTAATACATAAGAATAATTAGAAATAAATAAGAATAATTAAAAATTATAAATATTTATAATTAGCAATAAATATTTATAATTACTAGTAAATAGGAATATTTAGAAATAATTAGTAATAAATAGGAATAAATAATAATAAATACTAATAAATAGAAATAATTAGGAATAATTATTAATACATAAGAATAATTAGAAATAAATAAGAATAATTAAATATAATAAATATTTATAATTAGCAATAAATATTTATAATTAGCAAAAAAAGTAATATTTATAAATAAATTGTAATAAATATAAATAATTAGTAATAAATAGGAACAAATAATAATAAGTACTAATAAATAGGAATAATTAGGAAAAATTAGTAATAAATAAGAATAAATAGTAATAAATAGTAATAATTAGTAATAATTAGTAATAATTAGTAATACTTAGGAATAATTAGTAATAATTATGAATAATTAGTAATAATTTGGAATAAATATTTATAATTAGGAATAAATAGTAATAATTAGAAATAAATTGTAATAATTACTGATAAATATGAATAATTAGTAATAGATAGTAAAAATTAGAAATAAATAGGAATAAATAGGAATAAATTCTAATAACTTTTAATAACTGGGCATAATTTCCAGTGGATTGACGTCACTCATTTTTCTCGATGACTCTTCTGCTTTCAACTTTCACCGACTAAAAAATTTATGAAAAGTATGTTTCTATGTATGTATATTCAATCTCGTATGCATGAGTTTGAATATGCTTTCGTAAGAACAAATTTTTCAAAATGTGTTCAGGCGGTGACAGTTGCAAGAAGATGATTCATCGATGAAAAGGGGGCTCTTTTGTCTGAAGGATCATTTACTTGCATCTTTCTCACACTCAAATCACAATGAACAAACTTCTTGGAGGTACACTTATACATTCTCGTATGCACGAGAATGAATAAGCGTACCTCCGAGCAGATTCTTCATTGTGATTTCAGTGTGAGAAAGATGCAAGTAAATGAGCCATCAGACAAAAGAGTAGCCATCAATCCACTGGAAATTGGGTCACCTAAATTTAATGGTAATTATTAAGAAGTAGTTTTAATTATTTATCTTATTTTTTCAGATAGTGTTTTTATAATTTCAAATTATTCAAAAGCAGTGATGATTTATATTTTGTAGAAAAATATGGAACAAGGAAATAGACATCAGTCATTATTAAATGATCACGCTTAGATAAATCAACACAGAAATATAAATAGTTCTGGTTTAAATCTTGTATATATTGAGGGTGTTGAATCTTTATTATCATTTTCATCATCAAAAACAGAATATGTTTCAGAAGGCATAATTAAGTTTCCTTGTAAAAAATGTGCTCTGAGAACGTTTGACACTTTTGACAAGGTTGGGGGACATCTCTTGCGGTTTGGTTTTCTACTAGATTATGTTTTTTGGTATCAACACAGTGAACACAATTTCAGAGAAGATACTAATAACTTGATTTTGGATCCATCACAGTTTAAAAATTTAGTACATGATGTTGCAGGTCCATCTGCTAAACAAACTGAAACTTGAGATGATAGTGATTTAACTCCTGAGTTGGCACCATATGAATTTTATGAGTTTTTGAGGTCTGTTGAGGGTGCATTATATCCAGGTTGCATGATAAGAAAATTAGAAGCGGTTGCAAAATTTATGGATATTAAATCAGATAATGCAATGTCAAAAAACTATTTTGATCAGATATTTTCTTTGGTTAAAACACTGTTACATGAAGGAAATGTGTTACCTGCAAATTACTATGAGAGAAAGAGGCTGGTTCGTAATATGGGCCTTAGTTATCAGAAGATTCATGCATGTACAAATGATTACAGCTTATATTTTGGTGAAAATGAGTCATTTAATAGTTGTCCCACATGTGGACAATAGAGGTATTAAGAAGCTTAACCAGGGAAGTCTGGATCAATTCCAGTAAAATAGTTGAGACATTTATCCCTTACACCCAGGTTGCAGCGTTTATTTATGTCTTAGAACACAACGTCAATGATGTCGTGATGCAAAACCATGATTTCAACTGATAAAAGCTTAAATAATCCATCTGATGGTGATTAATAGAAACATTTTGACCTTCTGCATCCGTCTTTTTCTTTAGAAGGCTGAAATGTGCGATTGGGTCTTTCTACTGATGGTTTCTATCCATTTAGTTCTTATGGTAGTCAGTATTCATGTTGGTCTGTCTTTATAACTTTGTACAATTTACCTCCATGGATGTTGATGAAGGATCCCAATATCTTTTTGACTCTATTAATCCCAAGACATCCGAAAAAGAATATTGATGTTTATTTTAAGCCATTGATTGATGAGTTAAATGCATTATGGAGTTATGGTGTTAGTACATATGATGTTGCTGCGAAACAAAATTTCATATTAAAAGCTGCATTGATGTGGATGATTAGTCACTTTCCAGAATATGGCATGTTATCTGGCTAGAGTACACAAGGCCCGAAATCATGTCCTTAATGTATGAAAGAAAACAAATCCTTTATGCTCGTCGATGGAAAAAAACCTTGCTATTAAGACTGTCACCACATATTTCTTCCAACCGATCATTCTTTTTCATAGGAACAAATATCATTTCAGAAAATCTACAATTGAAAGGAATGCACCTCCAAAGATGATCTCAAGTACAGAGTTAAAATCAGTTGTATTTTCATTACCTCCCATCATATTTGGGCCAATAGTAAACCAACAGAAAATTGATGGCTTTGGGAAAGAATATAATTGGATAAAACAAAGATTTTTTTGGGATATTCCATATTGGTATGATTTTTTGGTCCGTCGCATGTTGGATGTCATTCATATTGAGAAAAACTATTTTGATAACTTATTTCATACAGTTTTGGAAACACTAGGTAAGACCAAAGATACTGTAAAGGCACGATTAGATATTACCCAAATTTACAGGTGACCGAAACTTGAACTATTTGAAAATGTCAGATCATAGAGGTTAATAAATCCAAAATAATCTTATACACTGTCCAAAGAGAGTCACTTATTATTTTTTCAGTGGATTTCATATTTGAGACTTCTAGATGGTTTTGCTTCCAATTTGGGTATATGTGTTAAGAATGGTTATATTATCGGATTAAAAAGTCATGATTTTCATGTTATAATGGATAGAATTATGCCGATTGGATTCAGAGGTTTGTTGAATTCTATGATTTGGGATTCGATAATAGAAATATCATATTTTTTTCGAGACATTGGTGTAGTGACAACAGTTTATGATTCCCTAAGAAAACTGGAAGAAGATGTTGCGGTAATTATATGTAAACGGGAAAAAATATTTCCGCTGACTTTCTTTGACTCAATGGAACATCTGATATTACATTTTCCTCATGAAGCTAAATGTGTAGGTTTCATACAATTTTGATGGATGTACTCATTTGAGAGATACATGCAGAAATTGAAGAAAAATGTATGTAACAAAGCATCAGTTGAAGGCTCAATTAATGAAGCTTATTTGCAAGAGGAAATTTCTTTTTTCTGCTCTCATTATTTTGATTCTCAATATCCCTCAAAAAAATCACATGGGATGAAATGAGGGGAATGTTAATGAAAAAATGGGCAATCAATTATCAGTTTTTAATCATCCAAATCTTGGTTTCAGTGGAGTTCATGAACGATGGATTTTAGATGATGAACATCACAGAGCTCATATATATGTTGTACTCAACTGTGATGGAATGAAATCAATTGTGTTGTGAGTAATTTTATCACTTATTCTATAATTTATGTTACAATATGTAAACTTATTTTATTTTTAGGTTATTTTATAATCATATCAAGAAAAAACCTCCACAAATTATAGCAACTGCTCTTAAAGAACGCAATTTTTTTTTCTCAATGGTTTCAAAAACTGTTAACATAAATTATTTATGGTTGAATATCAATTCTGTTTATTATTTATTATATTAATAATTGTTTTAAAAAATTTCAGGTGTCTCAACATGCTGATAAAATTGATAAACAACTGTGTATATTGAGTAACCCACAATCCAAAATGGTTAAATCTTATAATGCATATGTGGTGAATGGTTTTCGATTTCATACACGTGCATATGGGGAATAAAAAAACAATGAACAGTAGAGTTTACTTGAGAGGATCACATCACAGAGAAACCAATGTTGACTTTTATGGCATTTTGGATGAAATTATCGAGCTGTGTTATCTAGGACAGAATTACATAACGATGGTTAAATGTCGGTTGTTGGATACTGAGAGAGGCTTGCATGTTCATCCGACTCATGGAATCGTCAATATTAAATATAAAAGTCTTCTTGAAGTAAATGAACCATTTTTACTGGCTCAATAGGCACATCATATTTATTACGCAAAGTATTGTGCTACTTTAAGAGACTTGAGTGATTGGTAGAGCATAAAAAAAATTAAATCTCGGGAAAATCAGTTTACTCAAACTGAATGTGGTTTTGCTGAAGTGGAAGGAATTTAAATTATTCAAGAGACTGCTCAAAATCCTTTTTTTTATAAAGAGACGTGAATATCAATGATGACACCCCACAATTAAGGATTGATGATGAAAAAGATGTTAATGATGTTAAAAATGAATTTGAAATGCCAAGAGATGAAGAAAATGAAACTCATATGGATATTGATGATGCTAAGGAGAAAGATGAAGACATTGACATGGAAAGCTACGAAGATTAGGATGAAGATAGAAATTGACACATTTAAATGCTGGTTATAATCACAACTAATATATATATATATATAATAGTTATTTTCAACTATCTATTAAAAATAATCATTTTGTGTTTCAGATGGATCCTGATATATTTCATGAGTTGAAGGAGGCTGATGTACCTTTGGATGAGGGGGATTTTGGATCATCTGACCCTCAGCCAACTGGCGGTTCAGGGGGTACGTGGAGGGGGAACGGTCTTGCGTGACTGATGATTCCCAACCCTATCCCCGAGCGGCGTCCACGTGTTGGCTTCGATCCACGCACACAGAGGTATGGTAACCTGTATATTTTAATTAGATTTCATTAATTTATTTATATATATACCAATTGTTTTATCATTTATTCATTTTTCACACTTTTGCGCATGTAGCTATAGGACAGGGGAGCGCTATCTTGCACAATTATTTTTCTCAGCCATGGATCACATGGGAATAAATTCCCATTGATATGTGGCGCGACATGTTCGATCATTGGCTAGTACATAAATAAAGAATATTTATTTTGAAATTTATATTATTAAAAACTTTATATTATAAATTATTTGTAGGGTTTATGGCATCCCATCGATGATATCATGTGTGACGCTATCCACGCGGCATGGAAGGTTTCTATGCGTGGCTGTTTCCATCAGTTTTTGCACAATTTGAGAAGAATAGCCATTAAGAAAGTAGGAGTGACAGAATTTGATGAGTCCTGTAGAGACCACCGATCAGAGTACATTTCATCTCATTTTTGGGATGGATTATGTTTACATTGGTTGGGTGGTGGATTTCAGAGGATATCTTAAGTGGGACGAAAGAATCGGGGGAGACAAGAGGTGACACATCAAGCTGGTTGCCGTACATTCAGTACGCATAGAGAGAATCTGGTAAGCATATTTTTTAAATATCTTATATAACTTTACATATAAACAGTGTATTTTATATTTCTGTAGGTATTAGAGTATCTTGATATTATAGAGTTCGACATCTATTAGAGGATGTATAGTGATCCAGCCACTAGAGAGATTAGAGGTGATTGACATCGTCATATTGTGGTTAGTATTATTATTTTTTTATTTTTTATTAACTGCATATAATATCTTCAAAATTTTAATTTCAAATTGAAATTGAAGGAGTCATATGAGGCTGAGACCTCTCAGAAAGAGGCTGAGAGTTAGGATGAGACGACTGAGCAGACTAGTGCCCACCATTTTGATGAGGCAGCATGGATGCAGGTGACTCAGTATGGCTTTGATAAGGGCCGAGTAGTTGGTATTAGATCTCATTCGACTCCTGGTACTTATTATGGTACTGCTGCGATGTCGACATCCAGCTCGAGAGGAGATTGTAGAGAGGCATCATCTTCTGCCTCATAGTATCAGGAGCAATTGCGAACTCAGGATGAGCTTATAATGAGTTTACAGAAGCATCATGAAGAGATGTGTCGACGACAGTAGCAGCAGCACAAGGAGGAGATGCGTCGATGGGAGCAATATCGGAAGCAGTATCATTACGAGCAGATGGAGTACATGCGTCGTCTGACTCATAGTTTAGGGATGAAGTTTCCTCCACCATCTCCTCCACCTCCTCCACCTCCTCCAACAGACGACCCCCCCAGTGATTTTTTTATGTTAAAAATATTTGAATTCAAGATTTGTTGTAATATGAACTATTTACAGTTTTTGTCTTTTATATTGGTGCAAATATTGCATAAATTATTTTTTTTATTTTTAATACACTATTATTTATTATTAGTATTATATTTATTTTATATTTGTTTATTTTATTAATAATAATAATATTTTATGATTTTTTTATATTTTTTTTGTAAATATTGAGAATTTTAATAATTTTTTTTTATTATTTTAATAATATTAATATTAATGTCTTATTAATCATAATTTCATTAAATATATTTTTTTAGTATTATATTTTTTAATGCTTTTTTATTTTACTAATAATAATATTTTTTATTTTTTTATTATTTTAATAATAATAATATAATTTTTTCATTAATCATAATTTCATTATTTTTTTTATTAAGATTAGTATTTATGACGGGACCTTTTGTGATGAAATCCCGTCACAAATAATCTAAATATAAATTTTTATAAATAGAATTTGAGATTGGGCTCTAGGTTCGTTTCAATTACTATTTGCGAAAAACCCATCGTAAAATGTTCATATATATATATATATAATGTATATAATTGGAAAGTTATTTGTGATGGTCCTGGTTCAAATGGCTGATTTATATATAATGTATATAATCGGAGGATTATTTGTGACAGAAAAAAAATCCATCACAAATACCATGTTTTTCGATGGGCCCGTCGCA
The DNA here is from genome assembly GCA_963277665.1 of Viscum album. Classification (NCBI taxonomy): domain Eukaryota; kingdom Viridiplantae; phylum Streptophyta; class Magnoliopsida; order Santalales; family Viscaceae; genus Viscum; species Viscum album. Next base: position 505,146,176 of record OY728119.1, read on the forward strand.
AATAAATGTATTTGCGACGCCGTTTTCTGCAACAGGCTATTTGCGACGGGCCCCCGTCACAAAAGCCTATTTGCAATGGGATCCCATCGCATATATCCAATCGCAAATATATATAATTCTAGTAGTGTTCGATCTTCATTGTGCTTTCAGTGTGATTCCCAAGTAAGTTTTCCCCCTTATTCTTCATCTTTATATCTTTCTCATACTTTTAGTTTTTTATGTATTATCCGAAAATTGATTGATCTATTCTTTGTGATGTTGGATATCATATCTTGGTTGGGTTTATAGGTCTTATACACCTTCATTCTAGTTGATGGGTTCTGTTGTGAGTGTTGAGTTGCACGAAAAGGTTGGTGATTTTGTCCTATTTAGCAAAATTTATTAAATTTTAATTTTCTTGATTTACATCAACCATTGATTTAAATTAAATTTATCAAAATTTATTTCAATTTATTCAATAATAAAATCCAATTATATTGTATTGGGATATTTGAAATGGTTTTGGCATGAGAATTGGGGAAACCCACAATTCCATTGAATTTGGGTGTGTTTATGGAAACTGGTTGATTTAAATTATTTAATTTAAATTGGAGTTTTGATTGAAAATATTAATTTTTGAATTTAATTATGGTAATGAATTTTGAAATTGATGGAATTGGATTTTAATAGATTAAAAACTTCTTAAAATGGATTAAAATATTTTGATAGAAACCAAGTGGTTTTATCTTGTTAAAGTGGCATGTTTTTTATTAAAGCATATTTTGATTTTAAATGGAAAATTGGAATTTGAAATGGAATAATGGGATTTAATTATATTTTAAACAATCCTAAAATAAATTACCCATCATTGATTGTGTAAGGGAATATTCAATCCTTAGGTAGCATGTAAGTTATTTGGACCCACTCTATGCTATAACAATGTTCTAAAACATACATACAATAGGTCGCCTCTCTGATGGGATGGTGATGAGATACCTTTGGACAGTTTTAGGGGTACATGTGTATACAAATATTTCTAATATCACATATAGAGTGTAGAGTCCTATATCTTGAAACTTTCATACCTATTTTACATATGCCCTTGTTGATTTCTTGCTTTATATTTGAGATATAAATGTATTCCAATGTTGTAAAACTAATTTGCATGCCTTTTGATTTTATATACACTATTTTAAATAATTTTTTTTCTATTTAAGCCATTATTTTAGAAATTTTCCATCACTTGTAAAGCCTCTGCTTAAAGTATTTTCCATCATTTGAATCAAACAACATGATTTGTTTGATCAATGTAACAAAGATCCTCAATTTTTTAGGTTAACAGGGTACTACTAAAGTTTTGTGAGAAATTTATCATTAATATCAAATCTATTAACCAATTTAATATGAAAGGGAGTGATAATCCTTTTAATAGAGGAATATGAATAATGTTTCAAGGGACTCAATTAGTGGTTGGTCACTACACCTATTCTTACATCACCCTACAGTGGGGTTGGGTTTGAAATACAACGATGCTTCAAAAAATGGATTAGGATACATCCTCATGTAGAATGATAGAGTAATTTATTTTGACTCATTTTAATAATGACTTGAGAAAAATTATCCAACACATAATTTAGAGTTGGAGGAAATTACATTTTCTTTAATTATTTAGAAACATTATTTCTATAGAGAAAATCATGATATATAAACTTGTCAAAAGAGCATGAAATATATATTAATACATAACTAGTTGAATATGTTCCAATCGAGATGGTTGGAATTAATAAAATATTTTGACTGCTCAATAAATTACCACCCAGGGAATGTAAACAAGGTGGATAATGATCTGACTAGGAAAGATCATGGTTCTTTATCCATGATGAAGATTGAAAAAGAGAAAATACTCATGGATTTTCAAAGGATGAATCTTAAATTCATAAGTGAAGGTGATAAACCCTATCTTTACAAAATGTATTATCAACCATCCATTCATTTTAATATCAAATAATCCTCGAATGATGATGTAGGGCTACAAAAATGGTAGAAAATATTCTAGAGTTCAACTTTGATAATGACAGAGTGGTAAGGTTTGGAACCTGAATATGTGTTCCATAAAAACATGAAATGAAGAGGGATCTTTTATATGACCCTCATAGCTCATCACTAACTATTCATTGAGAAAGAACAAAAGAGTATAAAGATCTAAAGCAAAACTTATGGTGGGTTAATGTAACACCTCAGTTCTGGAAGCCACCTAAAGAGGCCCCATACTCGGTTGGTAACATTGCCTCAAGCGCATTTCCCCAAACGACAGAGGATACCGATAAATAGTGAGGTCCTTGGGTGTGATAGTGGGGAAAATATTCCCTCATTGGCAGAGTAACACAACAGAATTAAAAAACCAAGAAATAGCAGAAGTAGTAATAATACCATACGAAAGTAAACAACAGAAGACTGAATAAAATAACCACTAGAGCACATATATAAAATGGTGCACGATATATGTGTCTAGGAAAACATCCAAACAAGTCACAATACTGTAATATAGTAATAATCCAAATACAAAAGAAAAAAGGTAGACAACTTCTTAGCATCGCAAGCCTAAGCTTGGTCCCATGCTCTCCAACTCCAAAGCAGTCAAGCACCTGAAGTAGAAGGGAGATTTCCCTTATCTATACCTGCAACAATATAATCTGTTTGGGCCCAAAAGCATGGCCCAATTAGGGTGTGAGACTAAATCCCAGTAGGCAACCACCACAAGATCTGTTCCTAACAGTCAGTGAATACATATGGCAGGCAATAAGAAAGAAAGGAAGTAGTAAACAAGGAAGTACTCAAAAGTAAACAATTCCATAGTTTCAAAGAATTCAGTTCCACATAGCAAGTAAATAGATAATCAAAAACAGGTAACCCTATGGGATGTACTCACAGCCTAATCCCCTCTGGTCCTACCTAGAAAATACAAGCAACCCTATGGGAAGTAAACACAGTCTAACCCCTCTAGTTCAGCTTTAGTATAGAATCTCTGGGGAAGCACTCACCATCACTTCCCCCTATAGTCTCATATCAGTAACTAAACGGCGCTTTGGGGAAGCACTTACATCTCATTCCCCCTGTGGCCCACGTAGAGGAACTACAAACACTCTAAGGAAGCAATTACGTCAATTCCCCCTATGGTCTCACATCGTAACAATAATAATGGAAACTCGGGAGAAGCCCTTACATCCATTCTCCCTATGGTCCACTATGTCAGGTTCTTACGGCCCCGTGTAAGTAAAACAAGAATAGCAATGAAAAGCGGAAAAATTAAACCTCAAGAACAACATGGCTAACTAGTCTGCAACTCAACAACATGTCATATAAACAACCACTCCATCCTACAATACTAGGCATGGAAAACAAACAAGGCGGCCTAATAGGCCAAGCAAGACCAAATGGTCCTAAACAAAACATGCAAGGGAAAACACTTCCAAAACATAGCAATTTACCCAATTCACATTCAATTAACCTCTATAAAAACATAGAAGGAAATTAACAGGGCTAAAACAGTAAACGTGTGATACCCTAATCAAGGGCATTGGGAAATTTTGAACATATAACTAAAAGAATTTAAATGGAAAGGCACAAACCACCTACCTCGGTGTTGTAGGATCTTTATACATGAACCTCAATCCTTGAATCTCCCAAGAACACCATAGATTTAAAAAAATTCTAAAAACACTCAACCAAGGATAAATCTTAAAAGAGGAGGAACCAGGAAACAAAGCTCTAGAAGAAGGAAGAGATTACCAAGGTGATCCCAATGCAATCGACGACGGTTGATATGGAGAACGGATGCTCGATTGGGGGCTCGGAGAAGTTCTGCGGCCGTATGATCTCTATCGGTCGAACTAGACCTAGAAGGAGATGGTTATGTCCGTCAGACGCAACCCTGACGCATTTAATGAAAAAAGGAAAGTACATGGCGTGTACTTTAGAAGTACATGACGTGTACTTGCCTTTATCGGCCCCCGCATTAGGCGGTCTCCAGGCCACCAAACACGGCTATGTGTACGACCATTACATGGCCAACACATGGTCACCCGCAGAAACCAAGTACATGGTGTGTACATCAATTTTTTTTTTCATAATTTCCCCTTTCTCTCAAAAACACCATAAAATAAAAACATACCTGAAAAAAGATTTGGGTTCTTACAAACATCCCCCCTTAAAGAAATTATTCCCCGAATTTCCCTAGAAAGGCGACATAGAAGAAGAATCCTCGAACAACTCATGCCACTGTGATCGTACATCGACCTCCCTCTCCCAAGTCTCATCCTGTACTTTCCTATTTTCCATAGCACTCATACCAGGGGAACATACCGTCCACATAGAACCTTCTTATTGTGATCAGCAATCCAGATAGGATTCTCCTCAAACGAGGTGTCCACCTTCGACTCAACCTCTTCGGGTTGAAGAACATGAGATGGGTCTGAGAAGTAACATTGAAGCTAATAAACGTGAAAGACGTCATTCATAGCCCGGTATATCTGAGGTAACTGCAACTGATAGGCAACTATCCCAACTCTCTCCAACACCTCAAATGGCCCGACGTACCTTGGTGAAAGCTTACCTGGTCTCCTAATCCTCTTGTGACCCAACCTCGGTGTGACACCCAAGAAAACATGATCCTCGACCTTGAACTCCAGAGGTTGTATTTGATGATCATCATAAGACTTCCATCGAGACTATGTAGTAGCCATCCTCTTCCGAATCAACTCTATCTGCTCTGTGGTCTCCTGGACAAGATGAGGTCCCAGCATAGTTGCCTCTCCTGCCTCCAACCAACAAAAGGATGATCAGCATGACCTACCATACAAAGCCTCATAAGGTACCATCTGAATAGTTTTCTGAAAACTATTATTGTAGGAACACTCCATAAGAGGTATGTTCTTCTCCCAAGAACTTCCAAAATCAAGGATGCATTCTTGTAACATATCCTCAAGCACTTGAATCGTACGCTCGGATTGGCCATCTGTCTGAGGATGGTAAGCTGTACTTAAAAGTACCTGTGTTCCCCAAGCCTTCTGTAACCCCTACGAGAACCGTGAAGTAAAACATGCGTCCCTTTATGACACAATTGAGTGTGGAACTCCATGTAGATGTAAAATCTCGTGGATGTACAACTGTCCTAGCTCATCAACACTGAAGGTCTCCTTGATTGGAAAGAAGTGAGAAACCTTTTTGAATCTGTCTATGAAAACCCATAAAACATCATTCCCTCAAGGTGACCTCGGTAAACATGTCACAAAATCCATCATGACATCATTCCACTTCCACTCAGGAATGGGTAACTGTTTCAAAAGCCCCGCGGGTCACTGATGCTCCACCTTCACCTACTGACAGGTGGAAAACCTCATGATGAACCTAGAAACATCTCTCTTCATACCTGGCCACCAATACTGATGGCGTAGATCACAATACATCTTGGTGATTCCCGAATGAACTGCCCAAACTGAGGAATGAAAGTCCCACATCAACTCCTTGATCATGTCTACTAACATCCATACATGCCCCTAGAAACACAAGATCTCCTCCTCACGTATGGTCCATCCAAGAATTGGGTCCTCTCCTGACACACTTTCCCGTAGGACTAGGCCTTTAGAATCTAATAGCTACCTCATTCATACTTGATCAAGTAGATTATAGGTAACAACTATAGAAGAAAGAAAAGTCTGCCCTTGTCTGTTGTGCACCTCCAAATACATCTCATAGAAAAGAGCCAAAATATGACACTCACTTCTGGCCTCCTGAACTGCCTGTATTTGAGTCCTCCTACTCAACGCATCAGCTACTGTGTTGCCTTTCCCAGGCGTCTAGGCAGGCTCAAAGTCAAAGGACTTAAGGTACTAAACCCACCTTCATTGTCTCAAATTTAGGTCACGCTGGGTGAAGATATACTTGAGACTTTTGTGGTTGGTGAAAACCAAAAAATGCTCTCTCAGAAGATAATGTCTCCAATACCGTAAGGCATGAACAACTTCTTCCAACTCAAGATCGTGTGTCGGTTAATTCCTCTCATGTGGCCTCAACTGTCAAGACCCGTATGCAATGAATCCTTCTCCCTACATAAGCACTTCTCCCAGCCCGATACCTGATGCATCATAGTAAACTGTATAGCTCTTTCCCGACTCTAGAAATACTAGTATTGGTGTTAATGTCAACCTCCCTTTCAGCTCTTGAAGGGATGAATCATAAGAATATGACCACAAGTACTTCACAACCTTCTTAGTCAGGCCCGTCAGTGGCACTACTATGTGTGATAAGTCTTGTATGAAACTCCAGTAGTATTCATCCATCCCTAGAAAACTTTGTACCTAAAAGACGTTCTTCGGCTTCTCCCAGGAAACTACTACTCTCACTTTATCTGGGTCTATTGATACTCCTGTCTCTGAGATAACATGACCCAAGAAGTTAATTTTGTCCATCCAAAAGTGTCATTTTGAGAGCTTAACATATAATGGATGCTCTCTAAGTGTACTCAAAACGATCTCAAGATGGATGGCATGGGCGTGTCGAGTGTGAGAGTACACCAAGATATTGTCCACGAAAACCACCATGAAAGAATCCAAGTATGGATAGAACACTTGGTTCATCATTGGAATGTAGACTGCAGGTGCCTTTGTGAGACCAAACAACATAACTACATACTAGTATAGACCATACCTACTCTGAAAGGTTGTAAGAGGTACATTTGATATTCTAACACGTAACTGATGATAACCGGATCTCAAGTCAATATTTGAGAACACCCGGCCTCCTTGAAGCTGATCAAAGAGATCATCAATCCTTGGTAAGGGATATCGGTTCTTGACTGTCAACTGGTTCAACTTCTGATAATCCACACAAAGCCGGAGGGTACCGTCTGTCATCTTCGCAAACAGGACAGGTGAACCCCAAAGAGAATTACTAGGTGGGATGAATTCCTTTGCTTGAAACTCCTCCAACTACTTCGTGAGGTCCTTCAAATCAGGTGTAGCCATCCTATAAGGAGGAAAGGACACCAGTGCCACTCCTGGCACAAGCTCGATTGAAAATTCCATCACTCGGTCTAGAGGAAAACCTGAAAAGTCCTCTCGAAAGACGTCCTTGAAAAAATCCACCACTAGAGGAAAGTACATATGTGAAGTCCATTGGTCATCCTGATATAGACTAGAAATCTAGTTTGTATCTCCTCCAAACCCATGATTTTCGGTTCCCACTCTGCTTTCATGGACATCCCATTCTCCCTTATAAGGAAACGATCCTCCATTTGGTGACGTGAAACTCACCCTATGATGATAGTAATCGACCAAATCTTGGAAGGTAACTAACCAATCTATTATGAAAATGACATCATAACTTGTCATATCTAGGACATAGAGATACCATAAGAAGTGACACCCACCAACCTCAAGAGGGCACTCCTTACACTGACATACACTAGCTGTTCTTATCCCAAACGGAGTGTTCAGTGTCAAGATATCAACAGAAGAAAAGATACAGAGCCGAAGGCTTTCCACAACATCAATAGATATAAAGCTATGGGAAGACCCTGTATCGAAAAGAGAAGAAGCTAAAACTGAGGCAAATTGAATCGTACCTCGAAAAATAGAGGGTTCGGGATCCTGCTCTTGCTGGGTCTGCTCCACTACAAAAGTCTGACCTTCACCATAGCCCTGTGACCCTAGCTGACCACTCTAAGCTGATCCACCATGTTGTTGTTGAAATCCTGGAGACTGACCACCATGATCACGACCCCCAACTCAGCTTGAACGGACGGAAGAACTCCAACTCCCATACTAGTGAGAAAATGGTGGTGCTGCTCCTATACGCGGAGTCATAGAAGAACCTCTATAACCAGCTTCCAGTGAGAAGAACTGATAGAAAAGTTGAAGATCACCATCTTGCTGCAAGATCGGCACTCAACTGGATCTCTCAAGAAATGTGGCCTCGTATGACCGCTCTTCCCGCACTGGTAGCACACCACCTGGCTACCACAAGAAGTGTATTACCACCTTAGATCACCGCGTGAAGACCCCCGATAGTGCTTCCTGCTATCAGTAGGAGGGAAACTAACTTTGGATGTTAAACCGACCTGGATCACAACTCCAGAATCCCTCAGATTATGTTCTATGATCAGCGCCTGGTTGATGATAGAAGTGATAGACATCAACCGGAAGATATTCACCTGATATTGGATGTCGTGCCTTAGACCAACCTCAAACTTCTTTTGCAGGATTAAATCATTACCTCCTGGGATGGGCATAAAGAACTACATCTCTGTGAAGTGAGAAGAATAATCCATAACATAAAGATTACCCTGCTCCAGACTCATGAACTCTTGGGCTCGATCAGATCTCAAAGTCTCCGGTTAGAAGTAGTCATAAAAGGCACATTGGAACTCATTCCACGCCATAACCTGCCAGCATCCTGCCTATGAGATCACATCCCACCATCTCTTGGTGGAGTTCCAAAGCATGTACGTAGCAAGCTTGACCCTCCTCTCCGGAGGCATCTCCAGATGCTCGAAGATAGAAATCATGGCTTTTAACCATGACTCTGCAGCATGAGGTCCTCCTTCCCTGGTGAATGTGGGAGGATGCTGCTACTGGAAGACCCGCGTCAGCTCTTCCATATATGGGGAAGGATGCAGTACTTTGCGGAAGGTCTGCATGAACATCATGAATCCATCTTGGAACTATGCATCCACACCTGTGTCTGGAATAACGATTGGTTCCAAGACTGGAGCAACTTGAGGATTTGCTGGAACTACCTAATCAGTAATGTCTGGTGTCTGATCACTACCTTGGAATTGGCGTACAACTAGAGGACGTCTCAGTGGAATGACTCAGTAAGGTCAAATGCACACCTTTGATCAAGATTATCAAGGAATGAAAACCTGAATGGTAAGAAGGGAACATGAGAAATAAAGCATTCAAGTTTTACAAAACATGGATACACTGCGTGTATACTTAACTACATGGCATGTTCCCTTAAGTCTTCACATGGGTGTGTACTTCTGCCCAAAATGGTCTTGTAACACCCCAAACACACAACTTGTTGTCCTAACACACGACGTGTACTTGAATCCTCTTCCCCTACCTGAGTCCTTCTACACGACTAAGCTACACAGTTCTCCTAGAACAAGACTTCACAGCGTGTTTGTGCCATACACGGTGTGTACTAGATGAGATTCACCAAACCGTGTTGTTAGTGACATGGTCGTATACATGGCTCACACTACACAATGTGTTCTAGAAGGACACGACATGCACTAAAGGATTTCCATCGACCTGTACCCGGTTGGTCACATGGCCTCAAGAACATTTAGTTAAATGCTAGAGGCTTCCAACTAGCAGCGAGGGCCTTGGGTGCGATAGTAGGGAAACTATGCCATCATTGGCAGAGTAACACAGTGGAATTAAAACACAAAGCATTGTCGGAAGCAGTAATAATACCATATGAAAGTAAATAGCGGAAGACTGAAGAAAATATCCACTAGAGCACATATATAAAATGATGCATGATACATGTGTCTAGGAAAATATCCAAACAAGTCACAATGATGGAATACAGTAATAATGAAAATTCCAAAGAAAATAGGTAGACAAATCTTCAGTATCACAATCTTCAGCTTAGTCTCATGCTCTCCAACTCTAAAGCAGTCAAGTACTTGAAGTAGAAGGGCGCTTGGCCTTATCTATACCTACAACAATATAATCTGTTTGGGCCCAAAAGCATGGCCCAAATAGGGTGTGAGACTAAATCTCAGTAGGAAACCACCACGAGATTTGTGCCTAATAGTCAGTGAATACATATGGCAGGAAATAAGCAAGAAAGGAAACAGTAAACAAGTAAGTTCTCAAAAGTAAACAATTCCACAGTTTCACAGCATTCAGTTCCACATAACAATTAAACAGATAATCACAAATAGTTAACCCTCTAGGATGTACTCACAGGCTAATACCCTCTGGTTCGACCTAGAAAACACAAGCAACCCTCTGAGAATTACACACAGTCTAACCCCTCTGGTTCAACTTTAGTATAGAATCTCTGGGGAAGCAATCACCGTCAATTCCCCTTATAGTCTCGTATCGGTAACTAAAAGGTGCTATGGGGAATCACTTATGTCTCATTCCCCCTGTGGACCATGTATAAGAACTAAAAACACTCTGAGGAAGCACTTACGTCAATTCCCCCTATGATCTCACATCGTAACTATAATAACATACACTCTGGAGAAGCCCTTACATCCATTCTCCCTATGGTCCACTACACTAGGTTCTCACGGCCCTATGTAAGTCAAACATGCATAGAAATGCAAATCAGCCAAAGTAAACCTCAAGAACTACTTGTCTAACTAGTCTACAACTCAACAACATGTCAGATAAACAACCACTCTATCCTACAATATTAGGCATGGGAAACAAACAAGGCAGCCTAACATGCTAAGCAAGACCAAACAGTCATAAAAAAACATGCATGGGAAAACACTTCCAAACCATAGCAATTTACCCTATTCACATTCAATTAACCTCTACACGAGAATAGCAGGCAATTAACAGGGCTAAAACAGTAAACGTGCAATACCCCAATCGTGGGTACTGGGAATTTTGCACATATAACTCAAATACTTTTAATGGAAAGGAAACAAAACACCTACCTCAGTGTTGTAGGATCATTATACATGAACCACATGCCTTGAATCACCCAAGACTACAATATATCTACAAAAATGCTAAAAACACTCAACTAAGGATAAATCTTAAAAGAGGAGGAATCAAGAAACGAAGCTCTAGAAGAAGAAATAGCTTACTGAGGCAATCCCAATGCAATTGACGATTGTCGATTTGAAGAACAGATGCTCGATCGGGGGCTTAAAGAAGTTATGTGGCCTTACAGTCTCTCTCGGTCAAACCAGACCTAGAAGAAGATGGTTCTATCAGTCAGATGCGACCCCTGTGCGTTTAATAGAAAAAAAGTACATGGCATGTACTTTAGATGTAAACAGTGTGTACTGGCCTTTACCGGCCCCACATTAGGCGGTCTCCAGGTCACCATACACGGTCGTGCGCACGACCATTACATGGCCAGCACACGATCACCCGTGGTAACCAAGTACACGGTGTGTACTTATAAATTTTTCAGAATTACCTCTTTTTCTCAAAAACACCAGAAAAGGAAAATATACCTGAAAAGAAGATCCAGGTTATTACAGTTAACATTAAGAGGAAGATCATAGAATACATGTTTTGATGCTTGGTATACCAGTATATTAAGGCGGAGTGATAGAAGTTTAAGGGTATATTGAAACCATTAACTATACTAGTATGGAAGTTGGAAAAAATACCATAGATTTCTTCATAGAACTCCCCAAAATATATAAGTTTCATAATTATATTTGGGTTATAGTCAACCACCTTACTAAAAAATTAAATTTTATTTCTATCCAAGAATATTTCTATCTTGACCAACTCACCCAGATATACATATGGTAAGTTATAATGACACATGGAGTGACACTATCCATTGTATCTAATATAGATCCAAGTTTTACCTAGAGGTTATGGAGAAGTATTTATAAATTATTAGAGACAAATATGAGTTTCAACACTGCTTATCACCCTTAGAATGATGGTTAATCTGAGAGGACTAATCAAACTCTATAGGATACAATAAGATCTTATTCGACGGAATACGAAGGATGTTGGGATAGGTGATGTGGATTAATTTCATTACATTTTGAAACATATTTTTTTTTAGTATTTTTTAATTGTTAAAAAATATGTGTTTTAATTAATATTTAACAACTATAGAGTTTTTGTACATCATTTGTAAAATAATCATTTTTATGTAAATCATGCATTTTAGTGATTATTTTTTTCATTTTAAATATTTCTCAAATTAAATATTTCGTTTTGTTTTTAATTCATTTTTATTATTTTGTTTTTAATTTAATTAGAATTCTTAATTATTTTTATTCTTTCATTTATTTTTTATTTGGTTGTTTTTTAAAATAATTAATTTAATAATTATTTAATTTAATGAATTATTTATTTTTAATTGTAAATATATAAATAATTCAATTTAGTTTTTAGTTATTCGAATAATTAAATTAGTTTTAACAATTGAATTATATTTATTTAATAATTTTAATACCTTGGTTCCTAAATTTGATTAATTCATTAATTTATTAACATGTTAATTAATTTATATAAACAAATTAATAGTTATTAAATTAATTGTGAACAAATGGTAACTTTCAGTTAATTAATTATAGTATAATTAATATTATTTTGTTTTAACACTTGGAATTAAGAAGTTTGTTTTGTAATTTTAGTTTATTATTAATTTATTTTTTAGATTAATTTCCTTATTCTTTGTTTGTTGTGTAGGTGACACTACCAACGGTGACTCAAATGAGTCACCGAAACCACCCATTGGAGACTCAAGTAACCGTTCATTCCCTTTTATATCTTTTTTCAAGTCACCCTCACCATCCATCAGTGAATTGTCTCACCTTCATACCCCTTTTCATCTCCCAGCACCTATCGACACCACTAACCCTCTCCCCTCTTCTGTTTAGTTATCGTTCATCCAACCTACTGACACTGATCCTTCCACTGGTTCCTCCTAATCTCGACTCAAGTCACCATCCTCCCTTCTAGTCTAATGCAATAGTGACTCGTCTCACTGTCACCCCAATTTTTGTCTAACCTACTGACACAAACAACCCTCCCCCATCCTCTATTTAGCCACTGTTCATCTAACCGACTGACACCACTCAGTGTCACATTTCTTCAACCCATGAGTCACCATTCCTCTATCGGTGACTCAAGTCACTATCCCATACCCCAACCACCGCTACACTTCTCCCACACCAACAGAAAAAAATGCAACAAAAAACAGAAACCCCAACAACACAAGTAAATCACCAGCAACAACAACAACAATTGACAATAGAAAATTAACAACACCCACAATAAAACAAATCAACAGATGAATAACAAATTCAAGCTCATATTTTAGATCTGTAAATAATCAAAAACTACCGATTAATCAACACTAGATCTAAACCTTAGCCTATCATTCGACCACAATGCAATCCCTATGTTATCCACTCTATTTTGAAACACCACCAGTCCGACCCTCCACCTCGAATATGCCTCGACACCCTCTCCTTCCACCACCCCAAATCCACCTCACATCTCAGCCCGTAGCCTCTCCTCCTTCCCTTGTTTTCTAATCTTGAGCACAACCCCAACTAGTGACCACCATCCTCCACCCCAAATCAAGATGTCCTGTGGTGCCACCTCATTCTACCACAGTCCCCAAACCATTCAAAACACCTCCCCTTACAACCACTGACTCGTCGGTGCTAGACCACCTCCCTGCTCCACTTCCCCATCACCACTTGACCCCCCTTCCAAACCCTCTGCCTCATGATCCTCCTCCCTTTTACTTTCTTTTTTTTCTTATTTTTTCATTCTTTATAATTACATACTATATATAATATAATATATATAATAATAATTCATATAATTACTATTACATATATAATAATAATAATATATAAAATAATATACAATAATATACTTATATATATATATATAATATTTTTCCCTTATATTTTATAATAATAAATAAATATAATTTTAATGATATTAAATATATACAGTAATAATAATAATATTATCTTAATAAATTTAAAATATTTTTTATGTATATACTTATATATATAGTTGTAATAAAAATATGTATACATATTATATAATAATAATAATACATATATTAATATTAATAATAAATATATCTATATTTTCTTATATATATAAACATAACAATTAGAATTATAGGTATATGTAAATATATAATTTTTTATGTTTATAAATATATTTTTTTATTTTAGTACTCATCATATTAATATATATATATATATATCATTAAGTTTTGTTCTTTTCTCTCATGTGTGTTTTTGTCTTTTCTGTTGTTCTCGGTAAGGGGAGGTGATCTTGGGGGATAAAGGAGAAACTGATCATGGACACTACAAGGGAAAGTGCGGGGGGATACCCAGTTCATTGCAGGAGGTTGTTTACACTCACTTAGAGTTCACTTGAATCCCATGACGAGCATGTCAAAGGCACTCCATGTGGATTAACTACCTATTAGTTAGATTGTATCTGTTTTCAGTCGAGTTTTTTGAATAAGAGGATCCTCGAATCCTCTCTTTACGGGGGGGGGGGGGAGTTTCACAATTCATGACGACACACTTCAACATCCCTCCACACCTCCTGGACTAGAACTCTTCTTCGACCTGGAAACAGGATCCCATTCCTCTATCTCCATTCTCCGCCACTCTATTTTGTTTTTTGTTTTCTTTTTTGTAAATACCATTGTTGATCTACATGTTTGTGGTTGTAATAGTGTTTTTTTTCTATTTCAATTGTAATGTGTCATTCTTCTTCCTTTTCTTGTGATGTGATCTGAAATCTTCAGTGATGGAGATATAATTTTTGGGGCCCATCCAAGTTATAAAACCCAACACAATCTAGAGATCCGATCTTTATCACGGTCACCATTTTCTTCTTCTCCATAATAGAACATGAATGCGAATTGGGGTGCACATGTGTGAATTATTTCACTGGATAGGTTTCTACTTTATTAAATTATATCTTCTCACCTTCTAATATCAATTTCTTGAAATATTCAATTGAGACTCGATGTGCAATCTGATGAACTCAGCAGGTTCATTTGGATTAGCGACATCCTAGCCAGAATGAGACATTTGAGGGAATTATTTTTCTATTTGGAGGAACGGTCAAGCACCAAAGAATTTTGGTGATTGATTGTTCACTATATAGGCGACATGGGTGTATGTTCTGAGTCATCAGTCCTGCACTGAGTGAGGTTGAGAGTTTTTTATTAATATTTTTATTTTTAATGATGATAAGGAGTCGAGTGTGGAGTGATCTATATTTGGATTTGTTATTGATGACTATTTGTTGTGACTTGCTGTCATTTTATGTTCTCTGTGTTATTTTATTTCCCCGTGATTCTTTCCATTCACTATTTTTTTACTATTTCCTCATTTTCACCACTACGTTTCTTAGTGCTATTTTTATTTTTTTAGTTTGATGTTTTCAAAATATTCAAAAAAAAACACAAAAGGATTTTCAGGACCACCCAGGCTCTCAAAAATTCTTCCTTGGGAGTGACCATGAGGTTAGACACTATTTTTTATCTTGGGTTTTATAAATTTAAACTTGAATATTCTATATATAAGGAAGAAATCAAAATTTGGAACCATTTTCAGGGAAGAAACATTTTCCTGAGCGGTTTCAATTTTTCTTTAAAAAATGAAAAAAAAGAACAAAATGTCCACAATCATCTCTTTTTCTATTTCTGATGATGACTTGTATGATTTTTATGATGTAAAAATATTGTATGAGGATGTAGCATTATTTCAATTTTGGTTATAGACCCAACCAAAAGGAGAGAATTTAGATGCTACAAGGGCTATGACACATCAGACTAAACATCAGTATGTAGAGAGATTCAACCAAGATAAGAAGAGTAAAGAGGGGAAGGTACCTTCCAAGAAATTCTTACTAGCCACAAACCGGATCAGTGACTTCCTTGGCCTAGCCTACCTGAGTCCATAGAACCAAAAGAGCGAGGAAGTTCCCTAGAAACCCACTGTAGTTTCTCCTTCTAGAAAAAAATTGGGAGAAAAAAAATAAATATAAGGAGTGACCAGAAGAAGGATCTGCCTATTTTTGATCCTAGAGCACCCTCTGACATGCTGTTAGAAATCCATGAGCTATATCCAAAACTAGTCTTTAAGTGCTAGAAATAGATAGGATAGATAGACATTGAATAATCTATACACAATTTGAGATATCATTTTATTTATGGCATTTCATTTGATGATATTATGTGCTCTAAATTGTGTAATAATTTTACATGCTATAAGAGGAAAGTATAGAACATGACATTCTTTCCTTGTCCTTGGATGACACCAAATCAGAAGTTATATGGTTTGAAGAGAGGACGGAGGAGGTTGACTACCTCACTTCTACCCTAAAATTTCTCCCAGGATCACTGTTCCATTACGAAAAGGAACACACAACACTTTTACAGTGAGTATATAATTTTAGGGAAGATGCACTATTTTTATTTGAATTGGATTACATTGAAGTTGATTTAAATTCTATTTCTCCCATTGAAAGAATTGAATATGAAGTTCATCTTTGGGATTTCTTGTAAATTCAATATGAATTTGAGGTTTCACCTGATGAGGAACATATAGAACTCCCAATTCTAGATAAAAATTCATGTTTGGGAACTACTATTGAAGAGGAACTACCAGAGTTGTGCATATGGCCAAAAGAGGATAATGACACATTTTCCATTGCCCAAGTGAAAATATTTTATTGGTTTAAACTAGAACACACGTCTCATACTAGTGATAAAGTATCAATTCCTATGCACTCTCAGACTCACGATGCAGAAGAGGGGAAGTACCCCTACGTTTTATTCTCCCCTCCATCATTTAACATGAAGTATTTAACTGCCAAGAAGGGGGAATTGTATGATGTTGAATAAGGGGAACTCCACCAACTACATATCACAGAAGATGGACGGAACCACATATGGTTGTTCTTAAGAAAAAAAATCCAAATCTCCCATCAAACTGGGGTTGATCCAATGACTATCCATCTATAGACAGTCAAACTACATCACCCCCTGGGGTGTTATCCCATTATTATCCCTTTAATTTCATACTTTAGTTTCATTATGTTTGTTATTTTAATTTGTGCATTTTTTTCTTATTAGGTAATAAAAAGAAATTAGTTCGATGTGGAAATCACTCAAGATCAAGGGGACCAATACACTGGATTTATTGGATAAAAATCCCAACTCATACTCCTTGGTTGAATTTCCTTTTTCACTTTAATTTTGGATGTCTAATGTAAAATTTGATTACATCTGTAGGTACCTGATGTGAGTAGAAAATTTTCTTACACAAGAAATTATAGGGAGACTTCATAAAAACAATTTGAGAAGCTTCCACTTGGGAAGTACTCTTTTGAATTTTCTATATTTTTTAGTTCTTTTCATTCTTGTTACTTGCATATTTAAACTAAGTATGGCGGATTCACCCTGATTTCTATGAAAAGTATGATTTGTTTACTGTATTGGGTTTTAGCTATTTGAGTCTAGTGAGTAGAAATTTTTTTGAGCTGATTTTTGAAACATGCTTTCACCCACTGCTTTCAATTTCATCTAGCTGGAGGTATACTTCATTGCATCTCATGCTAGTATATGAAATTCATTGATAAATATTTTTTCTGCTTATAAAGTTTTAAAGAAAGAAATTTTTAAAAATTGAATTTAACTTGATTTGTTGATGTTGGATGATAGGGTTCTTTTGTATATTTTTTCTATTTTTCTTCGTTTACTTTTTGTATGTGGAAAATAATTATTTGGAGCCTCCTTACTACCCCATAAAAAACATTCTTTATGCTGAATTGATAATATATTTTAAACTAAGTTTCCTACCACCTTGAGAGTCAAAATTGAGAAAAATGTTGAGTTTTAAGTGTGGGGGAGTGGGGTCATTTTACAACTTCAAATCCCCTCTAAATTCTTTAAATAAAAGGTCAAACTATTTTAAAAAAAATTCAAATTCATTTAATAAATTTCAGTTTTTCATTCCAAACCTGAGGGCCATCCAGATTCACATTGCACATCAATTATATCCTACCTAGTGGATACCAAGCTATTGGTAGTTAAGGGTTGCACTGAGTCTAAAGATATTCGGGATGAGTGATTGATGAATGGAGTTATCACTATCTTTATAGAGTTTCTGTTTGGAAACCAAGTAAGGGATTTTTATAAGATATATTTTTGTGGAACTAGGATAATGAATTTAGGAAACTAAAGATTTTAATTAGATCCTAGGGGAATCATCTTTTAATTAAGAAAAAATAATCACCTAATTGAACCTAATAAAATGATAATTTTTTATGTCCTTTGTAACTAGAGTTAAATAGGAAAATGGGATCCCACTATGAGTCTCTAAGACAAGGTGTACTGAGTGCATTTCTGTTAACAAATAAAATCTAATTTCACTTTCAATAAGTGCTATTACCAATTCCTTGCATATGAAATATGGATGGGAAAAATTAAAATAAATTTCCCTTAAAAAATGAGCTCATTTAGGTGAGGCGAATTTTGAACCACAATGAATAACGGAACAATTGACTTAATTAAAGATCATTTTAGTGGTACCAGTGAAGTGATTCAAAAATAATAGTCTTTTATTTTTAAAACCTAGGAGAACATGAGAATTTAAGGTGCCTTTGGTTAAGGTTATAATTCCACTTTTATCTTACATGTAATCACTCCTTGAATTAGTGCATGAATTTGAATTGAAGTAAGACAATTAGTGAAGTTCATGTAGGAGGCATGAAATTTTTAACAATGGATAAATCTTTTCCGCCTTCGGTTTCTATCTTGTAATTAAAACTAGGAAGCATCATTTTTTTGAGCACTCATGCAAATCTATTCAGGATTTTCTTCTTCTATAATAAAATGTATTTACATGAACATATTGAACTAAATTTGAAAAATCTTCTCTTCTATTTTATAAATTCAAAAGGCATGTATTTTTTAAGGAAAAATAAAGATTTAAGTGTGAGGGAGTTTGACATGGCTTAATTTCATTACTTGTTTTAAACATCTTTTATTGTTTTTTAGTATATTTTAAATGTAAAAAATGCGTTTTAATTAATATCGAACAATTGTTATGTTTTTGTTCATAATTTGTAAAATAATAATTTTTTTTGGGTAAATCATGCATTTTAGTGATTATTTTTGTCATTTTAAATAATTTTAAAATTAAAAATTTCTTTTTGTTTTTAACTTTCATTTTTATTTTATTTTATTATAATTATTGATTTTTTTTATTCGTTCATTTATTTTTAATTTCATTTTTTTCAAAATATTTATTTTATTAATTATTTAATTTAATTAATTGTTTATTTTTTGTTTTAAATAAATAAATTTTTCATTTTAGTTTTTATTTGTTTAAATAAAAAAATTAGTTTTACCAATTTAATTATTTTTATTTAATACTTTTAATACCATGGTTCTTTAAATTTGTTAATTCATTAATTTATTAATATATTAGTTAATTTATATAAACCAATTTATAATTATTAAACTAATTGTGAATAAATGATAACTTGTAATTAATTATTAATTATTTTATTAATATTATTTTATTTTAACATTTTTAAATTAAGAAGTTTAATTTTTATTTATTTTATAATTTTAGTTTATTATTAATTTATTTTTTATTTTAATTTATTTATGGTTTGTTTGTTCTGCATGTGATACTACCAATAATGACTCAAATGAGTCACCAACACCACCCATCAGTGACTCGAGTTACCGTTCCTTCCCTTTACCATTTTTTTGAGTCACCATCACCATCCATTGGTGAGTTGTCTCACCGTCAGACCCTTTTCACCCCCATCACTTACGACCCCACCAACCCTCTCCCTTCCTCTTTTTCATCACTGTTCATCCAACCTAATAACACCGCCATCCATTCCCCCCCTCTGTTTAGTTACCATTCATATAACCAACCGACACTTCTCATTATCACCATTCTCCTGCCCATGAGTCACTATTCCTCCATCGGTGACTCAACTAACCGTCCCATACCCCCAACCACTGTCACACTTCTCCCACACCAAAAAAAATCAACAACAAACAGAAACCACAACATTACAATTAAATCACCAGCAGCAACAAAAATCATCGGCAGTAGAAATTTAACAACACCAACAATCAAACAAATCAAAAGATGAACAAAAAACTCAAGATTATATTTCATATCTATAAAGAATCAAAACCTACTGATTAATCAACACTAGATCTAAACCTCAATCCATCGTTCAGTCATGAAACCAGCCCTCTGTTCTCCACTCCGCCGCACAACACCACTAGTCTGACCCTCTACCTCAAAGCAGCCTCACTATCATCTCCTGCCACCACCCCAAAGACACTATGCACCTCTTACCACAGTCTCACCTCCTTCCCCTATCCACTAATCATGAGCGCATCCCTAGTCGGGGACCACCATCCTCCACCCCAAATCGAGATGACCTGCAGTGACACCTCCTTCCGCCACAAGCCCCAAACTAGTCACCACACATCCCCTTGAAACCAGTGACTCATCGGTGTCGGACCACCTCCCTACTCTACTTCCCCATCGTCGCTCGACACCCCTTTTATCCCCTCCACCTCACGATCCTTCGCCCTTTTATTTTCTTCTTTTCTATTTTTTATCTTTTTATTCATTATAATTACATACTATATTTAATATAATATATATAATAATAATTAATATAATTTTTATAACATATATAATAATAATATACATAATAATATACAATAATATACTTATATATATATAATATTTTATCCTTATATTTTATAATAATAAATAAATATAATTTTAATAATATTAAATATATTCATTAATAATAATAATAATATCTTAATATATTTAAATATTTTTTATGTATATAATTATATATATATATAATTTTAATATATATATATATATATATCATATAATAATAATACATATATTTTTAATAATAATAAATATATTTATATTTACTTATGAATATATACATAATAATTATAATTATAGGTATATATAAATATATAATTTTTTTTGTTTATAAATATTTTTTATATTTTAACTCTCATCATATATATATTATCTAGTTTCTTTCTTTTCTCTCACGTGTGTCTTTTTGTTTTCTGTTGTTCTGTGTAGGGGCAGGTGATCATGGGGGCTAAAGGAGAAACCAATCATGGGTACTATAAGTGAAAGTGTGGGGGGATACCCAATTATTAGTAGGAGGCTGGTTACACTTATTTGGAGTTCACTCAAAGCCCATGAAGAGAATGTCAAAGGCGTTCCATGTGGATTCATTGCTTGTTAGTTATATTGTCTCTTTTTTCAGTTGAGTTTTTCAAATAAGAGGATCCCCAACTCCTATCTCAAGGGTGGGGGGGATTTATACTTCACAACTGCACAATTCACTATCCATCCACACCTACTTGACTAGAACTCATCTTCGACCTAGAGATGGGATCTCGCTCCTCTATCTCTATTCTTTGCCACTCTGTTTTGTGTTTTGTTTTCTGTTCTTTAAATACAATCATAGATCTTCATGTTTGTGGTTGTAATTGTGTTTTTTTCTCTATTTCAATTGAGATGTGTCATTTTATCTTCCTTCTTATCATGCCTTGATATGAAATCTCTAGTGATGGATATCTAATTTATAGGGATATAACCATGTTATGAAACTAGACACAACCTGGAGATCCGATCTTCATCATAACCACCATTTTCTTCTTCACTTTAGTAGACCATGAATGCGAAATGAGGTTGCACGTGAGAGTAGTATTTTACTATGCCGCTTTCTACTATCTTACCTTATCTCTTCTCCCCTTTCAATATCAATTTTTTGAACTGAGCAATTGAGGCCAAATGTGCAATCTGACAAGATCAATAGGTTTATTCTGATTAGTGACATACTGCCCAGAATGATCTATTTGAGGGAATTAGTTTTCCATTTGAAGGAATGATCGAGCAACAAAGACTTTTTGTGTTTTATTGTTCACTGTATAAATGACAGAGGGGTATAGTCCGAGTCATCAGTCATTCAATAAGAAATGTTGAGAGTTTTTGATTAATTTTTTAAAGATGAATGATGATAGGGAGTTGAGGGTGGAGTGATCTGGATTTGGCTTTATTCTTACTGATTGTTTGCAAGGTCTGGATATCATTTTATGTTCTCTATGTGATTTTCTTTATCTGGGCTTCTTTTCATTCACCATTTTGTCACTATTTCCTCATTTACACCATTGTCTTTTCAACACTATATTTATTTGTTTTAGTATGATGTTGTCAATATATACAAAAAAACATAAAAATATTTTTATAAGGACTACTTAGGATCTTGATACTACTTCCTTGAGAAAGATCCCAAGGTTATGCATTGTGCTATATCTTAGGTTTTATAAATGTAAACTTGACTATCCTCATGATAAGGAAGAATTCAATAATCACCTCTCCTTGGTAGAGTTATCATATAAAATAATTTCTATTATAGAATTAATATAGAACCATATGAGGCTATATATGGGAATAAATATAAGAATCCAATATGATATGATGAAGTTGAATAAAGGAATCCAATAGGTACTATCCTTGTCCAAGAAATAATAGATAAGGTTCAAACCATTAAATGAAATATGAAAGAAGAAAAAAGTTGAGAGAAGAGTTATGAATATAATCATCAATGAGATCTATAGTTTTAAGTTAGTGAAAAGGTATTACTCTGGATATCTCCATGGAAGTAAGTTATGTGATTTAGAAAGAAAAAGATGTGGAACCCAAGGTACATCAGTCCCTTTGAGATCCTCTATCATGTTATGGTAGTATATTTCCCTTAACACTCACTCAAAACCTATTCCAAGTTCATGATGTGTTCCATGTATATCATTTATAGGAATTACTTACCATACACCTCACTTGTGCTAAAATCATAAGATCTGAAACATGGACATGTTCTATTATATGTTGAACAAATAGTAGAAATTATGGATCTAAGAGATAAAATATTGAGTAACAAGAACACTCATATGGTTAAATTTCTATTAAGTAATCATAAGTTAGAGAAAGATATGTGAGAACATAAGGATGCAATGAGATAAATTATCCTCACTTGTTTTCATCTGATTAATAAAATTTCAAGGTTGAAATTCTTTTTCAGGTGGTATAATGCAATGAAAAAAGAATTTATAGAAATTTGACACCTTAAATGAATATTATGTTCAATATAATACTTCACAAACAATACCAAATAAAAAATAACCATGACACATTTTAATAAAACTGATATTAACCACTCTATGATTGCTTTTAAATAAGCGAGTATAAACACTTTCAACTATATTATGAAACAAATTCCTCTTTTAATACCGTTTAAACTAATATAGTAAAGTAGATAATAAAATAATTTTATAAATAATATTTATTTTCTAAATTGGATATTTTTAAAGTGTGTTATATTATTTTTATAAATAATATATTATTACTAATTTTAGAAGAATAACTAATATACCTAAAGAATTATTCCCTAAAAATTGTTTTCATAATACTTTATAATTTTATTTAAAATATAAATTTATGAATTATATAATGAGAATTTGGAGAAGTTAAATTCTTTTCTGAACTTATCAAGAAAAAATTATCTTAAGATTAATTTTTGAGATTTTTATAAAAAAGATTTATTTTAGGTGAATATCATAAAAATTATCATTTTTACAAATATAGAGAATTCTACAACATTATTAGTGTACAACTATGTCATGGAAATTTTTTAAATCTTTCCTATGAAAAATATTTAATTTATAAGTAACTTTATAATATATTTTTCTTAATATTCAAATTTATATTTTACATCTTAGAACTGAATTTATATATTTTTTTAATTTTTTTAATTTGTTATAAAATTATTATTTTAAAAATGATTTCCATATTTTTCTGAAAAGGAATATAATAAAATGGAATTAATTTATTGAATTATAATTTAGAAATTATTTAATAATGATTATTTTATTTTAGGTTATAAAGGATAAGTTACCTTCTTAAAAAACTAGCCACTGTAATAGAAAAGCAAAATTGTAGAAAGGGCTAACTTTGGAAGAAAAAGGAATAACATGTTAACATCATGTTACTAATTTTATTGGATAATATGTGGAGTAACAAACAATTTTATTCACTTAATTGTTTTATATTTTTGGAGACACTTTACTTTTTTAAAATTTTCACCCTTTATATAAAGTGATTGTAATTACAAAAATCTCATTCAGGCCACTTATAAAAGGGGCCTCTCATCACACCATCAAGACCACTCAAAAGAATTCAGTTTCTTATTAAAACAATTTCCATTATCCTTCCTTGATAAGTTTATTCCTTTTTCTTGAGCCTTTTTTCGCAATATATTTTCTTAAGACCTCCATTTCTAAGGAATCTTCTAACGGAAAGTCTAAGTTCTCAATACGAGATCTTTTCCCCCTAATTATTTTATTTTATTTCTTACCTTAAAAATATCATTTTACAATTTCAATATGATGACATAATTTTTTTTGTATAATTAATTTTATTATCAATATTTAATAACTAGTAACCATATTTCACTTTTCTATTAATAAAAATGAAATTGTTCTTGGTGCATTTTGTGGACTACTGTCTCTACGAAGCGATGCCTTCCATTTTTTTCACCATAGCCCATCCTCAAAAATTATAATGGTTAAATTAAAGAATAAATATGAAATATATAATATAATTTCTATTATGAATATAAAAATTTCAATCCACCTTAATTTACTCTCGTTCTTCTAGAAATGAAAATGTTAATTGTAAGTTGTGCAGACT
The DNA here is from genome assembly GCA_963277665.1 of Viscum album. Lineage (NCBI taxonomy): Eukaryota > Viridiplantae > Streptophyta > Magnoliopsida > Santalales > Viscaceae > Viscum > Viscum album. The sequence continues at coordinate 505,170,711 of OY728119.1, forward strand.
ACCGCATCCACGAAGTAACATATATTTTATTTCATATAGTTTTATTCTTAAGTATTAAAATATATTAAAATTTGATTTAAAACCTTAAAAATATATAAATAATATCATTAATCTAATATAATAATTATGTTATGGAGAAATAAACTATTTTCATAATCATAATCTTCCATTAATTATGGTATGTTCATGTTTGAGTTAGTTAAACCACCTACTTCAAAAATGATATAAAATAATATCATATATTGCTATGAGAACTTAATTACAATAAATATATGTTTTAGATAAGAAAATAAATATTTAAATTTTATTCTAGAACGATAAATTTAATATTAAACACATTAATTAAGATACAACCCCCATTCATTAAAAATCACTAAAACCCACTCATTACTGATTTCATTTTAAACAATTATGATAAAAAATATCATTGAATGAAATTATGACATTATAAAAAATTAAAAATAATCAATTATGATACCTTTTATGATTTCATAATTTTAAAATTTGGAAGAAGAACAAATAATAACACTGCGAATACGAAACCAGTTCAAGACGATCAAGATTACTCAAACCTGAAATTGAAAATGGATAAGAACTAACTAGTATATATATTGAGAATAATTACATGTAAATTTTATAAAAGACCATTTATATGGAAAATGTTCTCAAATAGGTGATTAAGATATTTATTTTTTTATATAGGAGGTTAAATCACTTCTGAGGAAGTTAAGAATATTGGTAAGGGAATTTGTAACTCAAACTCCTTCATTTGAGTTATAAGATTTATTTATGAATTTATTTCCCCTATTTTCACTACATTAATTTATTTTACATATTAAATGGTATCATATCTTATATATCTTGATAAAAAATGTTTTTAATTAAAATCTACATCCATAAATGGTTCTCATTTAACTTTTTTAAAGGATGCTTTTTGAAAATAGAACCTTAACTATGAATTTTACATAGATGATTTCAAAATCTATTTCAAGAAAGATATTTTGTGATTTGGTTTAAATTTTACTACCCATATTCAAAATATATGTATCCAATGGAATTATGTTTCATGTTTCACCCTTCATGTTTCTTCCATTTTTTTGTGATTATGTTTTCAATGTCAATCAATTTAGTCTATACTGTTATAAATTTTGGCAATGTTATAAAAAATTTTTTATTTCTAAGGGTTTTTTATGATATGAAAGTTTAATGATTTTCCTTTTAATGTTTTATAAAACACATTTTTATTTATATGGTCTCTTTATGAAAATAAATGATTTTAATTTAAATGTTTTATGAAACCGTATATATGACTCTAGTATAAGATGATATCTATTTTTTTTAAAGTCATTAGTATATCGTATTACTAGAAATTACATCCCTATATGGATACTAGACAGTTTATGCTTATTTGACATAAATGAATATATGGTTAATCACACAAAAATGGTTGATTGATCATTGAATCAATCTTCACTATGTTGCATGATAAGTGGGAATAATACTGCACAACTAAATATAAAATCCTAGGGGATATGATTTTATGATTCAAATTTTATTTACAAACCAATAAAAAGATTTTGGCACATTACTATGGTAAGTTTACGGATCCAAATAGGAAGTAAACAATAAATAACCTAGATTGAAGCCATAAATTTTATATGTTAAATAACAAATGTTATTTATGATTCATTCCTTATACAATCATAGTTTTTATTTTTGATTAAGAATTTTTATCCTTGACATTAATTAATTTAAGAAATGGATGGAGAAAGGGAAAATGGGATTTAAAAAGGGTACAATGGGAAATAAATTTTTTTATAATGAATTACCAAATGGACTCGGACCTAGTTTACAAAATCTCTTGGTAATTCTCACCAAACTATCATAATCTATGAATAATAACACAAACCATGTTGAGCTCATAAAATAATCAAGGAAGGAGTAGCTTTCAATCAAATCTTTTATTTGACAACATCCACCATAATTTAGTGAATATTATAATATACTTATTGATGACAAATAGATCAATGTGACAAAGAAGATATTTTCTATTCTCCAATTCTCAGAGCATGAAAAGGTTATCCAGGTTATCCATCATTTATAAAGAGATGTTTTCTAATGGTGGACTCTCATTAAGAACAAAATAGAGAAGGATAAAAGACCATATATAATAGGGGGAGTTGAAGAAAGTATTCTTCATCAATAACTTTCCTATAACTCTTGGCATGAGGATTTAGTGAGAATTCATGGTGATAAATAAAAAGTATGATGCGTTTTTTTCACTTATGAAGAAAACTTTATGAGGCTCATGAGGAATTCATCAGGTTATATCTCCTGACCTAAAATTAATATTAAACATTTATTTAGTATTTAAAAAACAAGTATTCAAAGATCATTTGGCATAATATACTTAGGAATATATGAGGATGTTGTTCAATATATGGTAAAGGTGGAGATGTAAATCACGAATAGTCATTATTTTGAGGATAAGAAAAAAGTTAAATATCAAGAGAACTCTTATGGTATTTCATATATGGGGAAGAAATTTAAACTGCCTACTTACCAAAAGTGTGGGAAGAAGAACTTGTGTAATTACCTAAAATGACCATGAAAGTGTTTTACATGTGGTAAATTAGGCCACTGAGCCCACAAATGTCGAAGTATGGATAAGGGTCCAATTTGTTACACCCCAAGTTTTATAAACCTTTTTTCTTTTATTTCCGTAAATAAATTAATTTTCATTGATGCCATTCATTTAATAAATTGAAAAATTCATTTAACATGGAACTAAATTGGATTACCCTACAAAAAACACCAACTTGGTTTGTGTTACATGAAATACCGACTTAGTGTACATCACACACAACACTGTGCTTATATGAAACATAATTTTGTTTTTATAATTATTTAAACGAGGTAATTATAACCTAGACATTAAAATAAGTAATATAAATAAAACTAAATACTTTTAAATTTTTTTTATAATGATTTTATATAAATAAAACATATTCATAATGAAAAATATAATTTTTGGTAAAGTCCTTATATATTTAAAACTACTATTTTCTCAAATGAACTGTTTTTCATGTCCTTATGTGCAAAATAATAAAATTAATTTTAGACACTTTTATAAAATTAATTTTAAAAAATAAAATTAATTTTTTAATTTATAATGTTGAAATTATCATAGGATTAATTTTTGGTATTTTTCTGAGAAACATCATTTTTGGTTGAATAGTGAAAAATTATGAATTTTAATTCAAAAAATGCTTTTTCATCTAATTTATTTATATAGTTAAATTATATTTTAGTTTGGTTTTAAAAGATAATTTGATCAAATGTATATAAATTAACCCAATTTAGGTCATTTTAACCAATTTCACATTGAAAATGGATATAAAAGAATAACAAACTTTTGATCATTTTTACTTTAAAAACATGCACTATCGTCCCATCCACAAGATTAATTTTAAATTAATTTATGATAATTCTATGATGGGAATTTGAAAAAATAGATTCCATATTTATAATCATAATAATCTATAATTTCTAATAAAATCAACTTAGTTTTTGGAAAAAAATATTCGTGAATGAAGTTAAAATTAATTACAACGATTAAGGTAAAATTAAGCTTCACTATAGACTAAGTCCTAAAATTAAGGGGAAAACAACATATAAAATGTCAAAAATACATTTTATGGGAATATTTAAACCCTATAATCCATTTTTTCTAATTTGGATTATTATTGGATCCATTTGATGTCGGAAAACGTGGGTGGAATTCCCTTTTAAAAAATTTACAAGATTGCTAGTCCTCCTCCACTATAAAAGGAACTCACCCCATCACTTAATCAAACCTCTAAATACATTTTTATAATTAAAACTATACTAAAATATGCTAAAAAATCCCCATTTATCCTCTAATCCTCCCTTTGGTAAAAAATCCATCCAAGGAAGCCATTTGGTGCAAACCAAAAAGAGTTACCCAAATAAGAGGTAACACCCTTACTCAAGATATTTTATTTTATTTTGATACTCCAACCCCTTAATTACCATTATTTCAAGATTATATAATAAAAATATTATCTTAAATATACTTATATTTTGTTATATTAAGGTTTCAACCTACACTTACACAAACTTTCATCTAATGGGTAACAAACATACCATTCTTGTGTACGGGGAACTACTGCCTAACGAAATGATGTTGTTTGTTTTACCTTTACCACATTTCATGTATGAGAATTATGATTTAAAATAGGTTTATATATGATATTTATTATATATTTATTATTTTTTAATTCTTTTATAACACATACCTTTATACTTTCCATCTTGTTTAAATACGATAACATCATTTCTAGACATGTAGACTAATGCCTCCTCAAAGCGATGTGACTCATTCAAAACCTACATGGAATGTATTAAGGATGAGTTTAGTGAAACTATATGATATATATATATATATATATAATATAGTAATTATAATATAATTACTATATATATAAATATATATAAATATATTTCATTTACTTTCTTTCTTTCAATACGATAATAAAACAAAAATAACTTTCATGTGTACATATGACCTACTGTCTCCATGAATGATGTATTCCATTTCATACTTATATAATATATAGATTATTATAATAAAAATATACTGAATATAAATGATATTTATATCATGTTTTACATTCTTCAAATCATTATAAAAGTATAGTGACCAAATATATAACATATTAAGACCCATGTGAAAAACAAAGCAGATATTACCTGAAGCGTAACCTTAACATGGAATTGTTAATAAGCGGGTAATATAAAGTCACAATAAAATAATATATTGTAGTTTATATAATAATATGGTTAATTAAAATATTTATAATAAAATTACATTTATTATACAGGAATCTTATACGAGTATGATGAGAGTCAAGACAAAAGGTAAGGGAATTTCATCTCACTTTTTATATTTGTGAGATACATGTCATGTTCTCCACTCTTTTATTTTTCATGGCATATATACTACAAATTAATGTATTCTATGATTATTATTATTAAATTTATGGTTATTTACATATCAATTCTATGATCATTCTTTTATGGGGTTTATGTTTCAAAAGTTACCAAATAGGTAAGATAGTTTTGTCTGATTTTTCCTTCCTTGAGACACATGTTTTATATTGCACCTATATTATTTTTATTGGTGTATATACATTAATTTGACATGTAATATCATGAATATAATTATTTTTATTTTATTTTAATCTTTATGTACTTTCATTTTCTTACATGGAGAGTATGATCCCATATTACCATGTGGTAAGTGTTTATTGAAACAATCTCATTATTTATCGTGATTGTTTTTATTAGGATCACATTGATGAAATATTATGACTCATATCTAAAAAAATAATGAGTTTTATTATACTCTATCTATTCAAGATATCTCCATGTACTATTCCAATTTTTCCACTATTTGGTACTTAAGATAATTAAGAATTTTATTTAGGAAAATATATTACCGTATTTCTCTCTTCAGTCGTAAATCTGTTTTATTTCAAAAATTATGTTTTAAAAAATATTTTAAAATGATTTTTAGATAATGTTTATGGAAAAACTATTTTAAAAATGTTTTATGGTTTTAAAATATTCCTTTATAATTTTTCAAAATGATTTTCTATGAAAAATATTTTTAAAAATGTCTTATGTTTTAAAAAGTGTTTTTAATATATAAAGAATATTTTCCTCAAGAAATATATTTAAAATATCAATAAAATTTATTTCAGATATAAGTTGACATATTTTGGTGTTAAAAATTTCATTATGGTGAAATTATTAAATGTTTCCATTCAAATTATTTCTTTGAATGATTTATGTTTTGATGAAATGATGTTTATGAAACCCGTTTCTCATTCACGTGTTATAGGTTTATGAAAATCATTCCTCTTACATGGGTTTTATGCTTATAAAACCCACTTATTTTCACAGATTATGATTTTATGGAATGATTATAAAGCCTATCTTTTTCCAAATGCTAAGATATGATTATATTTTTATGACACCCATTGAATTTCATGGGTTATGATTTGATTGTTTATGATCTTGTGGAACACATAAGTATGATTTCATTATGAGATTTGTGGGGCCTATATCTCCCTAAAATGAATTGGGTAAAGATTTATATATCATGAGATATACTAATATGGTTTTGGGAGTGAACCATTACTACTAATATGTCCTTGGGAGTGAACCGGGAAAACTAATATGGTATGGGGAGTTATCCTATACTACTAAGATGGACTTGGTAGTGATGCCTTGACTACTATAGAAATCATTGTATATTATTATGTTTCTTCCACAATTACATGTATTATTCATATGTTATTATTTCATGGTTTTTTTATTTATTTTATTAGGATTTATTTCTTATGAACTTACAATATTTATGCCATGATTCTTATTTATGATATTTTATATGTAGTGTATGATATTCTATTTTCATGATCTTATTATCATACCCTTATTCTCATGATTATGATTACATATCTCAATTTTTTACCCTTATTGGGAATCTAATATCACCAATTTTTATGTTCCATTTACCCTAGGTTATAAAGATATGTATTATGTTTGATGTTTCTAAGAAGTGTGTTATTCAAGAAAAACATAGTGGGAGATAATTTTTCCCACTTTTCTAGTAGCGTTTATGTTTCCAAAGGTACTTAACTAATATAGTATTTGGGATTTTTTTGTAATGTATTAAGTATTCCACAAAAGCAATGTACTGTTAATGTATGAAAATAGAGGGTTTCTATAGTTGGTATCAATAAAAAAGTTTAGTTAAATTTGGAAACTTGGAAAAGGAAACCTTAGTGAGAACCCTAAGGATATGTTTAAGGATAGATATAAGGATAATTAAAAGTATATACTAATATACTCAAATTTTGGTAAAGTATCAAGTGAGTGGTTTCCAATAAATACATCCCTACCTGGATACTAAAAGTGGATGTGGATTTGGCACAGATGTACCTAGGGTTAACAAATCTAACAAGGTGGGATGGCCTTGACATGGAACAACCTGATACTTGACAATAGGCCTTACCACACACCTGGTTTGACACTACTAAGAGATATTCTTTGGTAATTCAAAAACTTTTCATAAAACATCATAAAGGATTTAAATATAAGTTGGCTATGAATAAACTAGGATAAACCTAAGGTGTCATATATTAAATGTGGGGGTTTCATAATTTAGACATCTTGTAAGTGATTTTTCATGATTATGTGGTACCCGACTATGATAACCATTTCTTACTTAATGATTTTTGGTTTTAGTTAATGAATGGAACCTAAAGGAATCATGTTAATGGGGATTGAAATGGAAAATTTGATAACTATACTTCAGAGAAAACGAATACTCTGTTAACTAGAATAAAAAAACTTGTTGCTATGCTCACACAACTTTCTTAATATATGAATCATGTTGGACTTACAAATGAGAAAAGAAGGGAACAAAATTATTTTGAGTTCTTCATGAGGCAATACCCACCTTCTTTAAACTGGTCTTCTGATCCACTTGTTACTGAACAATGTATTGGTACCATTGAAAAGATATTTTCTATACTTCAGTAATCATAACATGAGAATGTTATTCTATCTGTTTATCATTTCGAAGGTAAAACAGACTAGTGGTGGACTCTAATCAAGAATATAAGGAAGAAAGATGAAATTGAATCCATGAATTTGGATGAGTTAAATAACTTATTTTTTAGTAAGTAATTTCTTAGGATTATTCATACAAAGATGGATAAATAGTTCTTCAAGTTGAAGAAAAGTGATGATGAATTTTTTGGTAACTACGAGGCTAACTTCACAAGGATTGTGAAGTATGATTTAGGAATTATCATCCCACCGAAAACTAAAGTTGATAGGTTCTTCAGTGTCTTAAAACCAAGTCACTAAATGGTGTGGTCTATAAGAGAATTTAGAAGCTACAAAGAGATTGTGCATTGTACTATAAAGGTTGAAATTGAGGTTGGAGTAATGTATCAATCTCATGGTTTTGAACAGAAAATCAAGACAGAGTTTAAAGGAAAATATAAAAACCATGAATATAAGAAGATGAGATCTATTTTATGATTTAAGTATAGCAATAAGCACGGTGTAAATTTCCTTAAGGGGTATAATAAATGGTTTAAGTGTATAAGGGAAGGCCATCAGGAATTTGATTATGAAGTGATGGGAAGAAGTTAGATAATGGTGAAAATGGAGCAAAATATGCACAGAATGAACCTCCAACACTTTAGTGCTACAAGATTTTGGAGAATAAGAATTATGCTAACTAGTTCTTAAAACCATGATCAACATCATAAAACTCTTAAGCCAAGGGAAAATGGGAAATATCATGAAATTTTTATTTATAACGAGGGGTGCGATAACAACATTGTGAAAGTTACAATTACCATCCACTCTAGAACTGCTAATGTATTAATTTGATTATAGATCTACCCACTCTTTCATATTTAATTTTTTTTTAAAGGGTATTAGGAATAAACCATGATTATTAGATGTTGAATTATTAGCGAAAACCCCTATTGTTAAAACTATTTCATCACAAGTGTATGATTCCTCTCTGGTTGACATTTGTAGGAATGTGCTTCTTTAAAATATTGTCATTCTTCCTCAGGTTGTGTTTGATATCATCTTAGGCATGAATTTGATTTAATTTAATAAATCCCACATCAATTATCAATATAAGGAAGTTAAGTTTTTTTATTTCAAACCAACCTATATTTTTTTATCAATGTGATGATAAGTATGAGCTTCTTATAGAGATTACATCTAGTGTATGGGTATTAATTCCCATTTAAAAGGGTTTTTATATCAAATGGTTGGAGGGAAAATTGAAATCGATGATATGACTATTATTCGAGAATTTATACACGTATTTCCCATGGAGTTTCCCAACCATACACTGAAGCATGAGGTTGAGTTATCAGTAGAACTCACATCCAGTTCCACACCAATTTCAAATACTCCCTATAGAATGAACCCTATTGAGTTGATGGAATTAAAGAAGAAACTCCAAGAAAACTTGAAAAGGGATTACTTTTTCCAAGTTTGTCACCTTGGGGTGCACATATTCCTTTTTTTTTTGTGAAAAATTAAGATGGGTAAATGCGAATCAGCATTGATTATTGAGAGTTGAAAAAGATCACAATCAAGAAAATGTATATTCTTCCCCGTATTGATGATTTATTTTATCAACTACATTGATATAAATAATTTTCCTAGATTGAACATAGTTATGGATATCATCAATTGAGGGTCAATGAAAAGAATATAACCAAGATGACATTACATAAATGGTATAAACACTATGAATATATATTAATGGATTTTGTTCTTACTAATTCCCCTTCTATCTTTAAGGATTTAATGAATAAAGTCTTTAGATATTACCTTGATATGTTTGTAGTAGTATTTATAGATGATATTCTCATCTATTCAAAGAGATAGGGAGATTATGCAAAACCACTTGAGAATTTTACTAAAGACCCTAAAGAAGGATAAACTATATGAAACATTTTCATAGTGTGAATTTTGGAAGCAAAAAGTTTCATTTTTGGTTCATATAATATCAATAGAGGGTATTATAGTGGATCCCTCAAAGATGGAGGCTATTTAATATTGTCTTAGACTAACCACGGTGATTGAGATCCCTAGTTTTATTGGTTTAGATGGATATTATCAACGGTTTGTGGAGAATTTATCATAACTATATAATCCTATGACCAAGTTAACTTGGAAGGGTGTTAATTTCATCTGTATAGTTGAATGTGAGGAAAGTTATAAGGAACTAAAGAGAAGGTTAGTCAGCGAACCTATGATTACATTACCCTATAGTGGATATGTGTTTGTAATATTTACTGATGAATCCAAGAAGGTATTGGGATGTTTTCTTATATTTAATAACATGTTTATCTCTTATTCCTTGTGACAGTTGAATATTCCTATGTAAAATTCCCCAACTCATGATTTGGAGTTAGCTACAGTAATTTTAGTATTAAAGATATGGAGGCATTATCTTTATGGATAAAAGTTTGATATATATATATATCGATCATAAAAGTCTAAAATATATATTCACACAGAAGGAGTTAAACATGGGATAGAGAAGATGGTTAGAGTTGATAAAGGATTATGACTTCTCAATACATTACCACACTAGGAAAGAGAATAATGTGGTCTATGCTTTGAGTGGAAAGGATAATGCTAGCTTATCTATGATGAGGATCACAAAATATCCAATATTTCTAGATTTCCAAAGGATAGAGTAGAAAATAATGAAGTAAGGGGAACAATATTATCTTTTTTAATTAAATTTTCAACCCTCTATCCATGTGAAGATTAAAGAGGCACAAAAGGAAGATATAGATCTATAAAAGAGGGTTATAAATGTTCCTAGGTTTATCATTGATCAGGATGGAATGATAAGGTTCAATAATCATGTATGTGTTCTATCCATATCATATTGGAAGAAGGATCTATTAGAGAAATATTATAGTTCTTCATTCTCTATTCATCTTGGAAGTACGAAGATGTATAGATATTTGAAATAATACTTCTAGTGGGATGGAATTAAGAGATATATCATAGAGTTTTCATCCCAGTTCTTGGTACTCAAAAAAGTTAAGGATGAAAGACAAAAGTATAAATGGATGTTGTATCCATTACTCATACTAGAATGGAAATGGGAGAACATACCTATGGATTTTTTCATTGGACTACTAAAAAAATTTAAAGGGTTTAATTCTAAATGGGTGGTAGTTGATTTCATTACTAAGTTATCACAATTCATTAATATTAGAGAAAACTTCCCTCTTTATCAAATTTCCAAGATATACATTAAGGAAGTTTTAAAGATATATGGAGTACCACATTCCAATGTATGTGATCAGGTTTCGAGGATGAACTCAAAATTCTAGAGAAGTATTCAGCAAGAACTTGATATAGAATTGATTTCCAACACTGCTTATGATCCTTATAAAAATGTTCAAACTGAAATAATAATTAAAACCCTAAAGGATATTTTGGGATTTTGTTCTTTGGATTTCAAATGTGGTTGGGATCAACACCTTCCTATAGTTGAGTTTTCTTACCAAAATAGATTTAACTTAAGCATTCAGATGGCTCTTTATGGAGACATCTATTAGAAGAAATGTATATATCCAATTTATTAGGATTAAGCTTGAGAAAGAAAGCTATTATGACCTAAGATAACTGAAGAAATGGTCGATAAGGTTAGAATAATTCAGCATCACATCAAGAAAGCTCAAAGTCAGCAGAAAAGTTATGATGATAACTGTTAGTGTGATCTAGAATTTGAGGTTGGTGAGAAGGTTTTTCTAAGAATCTATCATTTTAATAAGGTTATGAGATTCAGGAAGAAAGGGAAACTAAGACTTGGGTATAACAGCCCCTTTGAAATTCAAATTATATCAGGATGATAAATTATCATTAGGAACTTCTTCCAAATCTATCTCAAGCCTGTTATTTTTTCTATGTAAATATATTGAGTAAGTATATAACTAATTCTTCACATGTACTAAACTCAGAGTTCATACCGCTGGAACAGGATATTTCACACAAAGGACAACCGGTTGAAATTATGGATCATGTAGAGAAAGTTCTATGAAACAAGAAAACTCACCTGGTCAATGTTTTTTTGGAGAAATCACTAGTTAGAGGAAGATATTTGGGATATTTAGGATATTATTAAGTATAATTATCCTCATTGTTTCTATAATGATGAATTTTTATGGTAAAATTCATTTTAAGTGGGGTAGAATGTAAACCCCATGTTTTAGGAACTTTTTTTCTTTCCTCAAAAAAATTAATTTTCCTTGATAACTTCATTGAACTAAGTTAAAAATTATTTTCACACATCACCAAATTGGCTTGTGACTCATATAAATCTAACTTGGATTTCACTACACACAACACTGACTTGGAATACAGTACATGAAACACTGACTTTCTACAAATCATTATTTTATTATTTTAATTATTTGAACAGGAAAGTTATAAGCTAACCATTATACATAGTAATATGAATATTAATAAATAATTTTAATTTTTTTTATAATTTTTTATATAAAACATATATATTTATTATAACAAATATAATTTTTAGTAAAGTCCTTATATGTTTAAAAGTACTATTTTTTCAAATGAACTATTTTTCATGTCCTTCTATGAAAAATAGTAAAATTAATTTTAGAAACTTTTAGAAATTTAATTTTATAAAATAAAATTCATTATTTAATTTATAATGTATAAATTATCATAGGATTATTTTTTGGGATTTTTCTCAGAAACTTCATTTTTGGATGAACAGTGAAAAATACTAAATTTTAATTCAAAACTACTTTTTCCTCGTATTTATTTATATAGTTAAATTATGTTTTTATATTTTTTTTAAAGAATAATTATAACCTATATACATAAATTAATCCAATTTATATTATTGGAACCAATTTCATATTAAAATTGGATATAAAAACTTAGCAAACTTTTGATCATTTTTTACTTTAAAAACCCACAGTGTCCTCTCGTATGCAAGATTAATTTTAAATTAATTTCTACCACATAAATGATTTTAATTTTTAAAAATAGATTCCATATTTTGAATCATCATAATTTATAATTTTTAATAATATAAAATTAGTTTTTTAACCAAAATATTAGTGAATGTAGTTAAAGTTAATTACAATGATTAATGTAAAATTAAGCTTAATAAGGGACTAAGCATTAAACTTAAGGGAAAACAACCTATAAATTGGTCCAAAATCCATTTTATGGCCATATTTATAACCTATACTCTCTTTTATAGAATTTTTCTCATTATTGGATCCACTTTACATGGTAAAAACATGGATGTAATTCCCTTTTAAAATATTTACAAGAATGTCACTCCTCCTACACTATAAAAAGGCACTCACCCCTCCCACTTCCTCACAACTCTAAATCCACTTGGAATGGCCAAAATTTACTCAAATATCCTCCCAAAAATCCTCACTTACTCCTTTAATCCCACCTCTATGTAGAAATCTATCCAAGTAATCCCCTTGGTGAAAACTAAAAGGAGTTACCCAAATAAGAGGTAACAACATTCCTCAAGCTCTTTTATTTTATTTTCATTCTCCACCACATAAACACACTTTATTACATGATTATATAATAAAAAAGTATCCTAAATATGAATATTTGTTATTATATTAAAGTATCTACCTACACTTACACACACATCCATCTAATGGGTAATGAACTTACAGTTCTTGTGTACGATGAACTATCACCTCACGAAATGATGTTGTTTGTTTTATCTTTACCACCTTTCATGGTTAGGAATTATGATGTAAACTATATTTATATATTATATATGATATATATTATATTTAATATTTATTTATTCTTCTTTAAATATTTTATAAGATATACCATTATACTTTCCATCTTGTGAAAATATGATAACATCTTTTGTGGACGTGTGGACTACCGCCTCCTCAAAGCGATCTGATTCATTCACGATCTACATGGAATGTATTAAAGATGGGTTTATTGAACTTATAATATATATATATATATGATATAATAATGATACTATAATAATGATATACATACATATATATATATATATATATATATATATCATTTACTTTCTTTCTTTCAATATGAAAATAAAACAGAATCAACGTTCATGCGTACGTGTGACCTAATGTCTCCATGAACGGTGTATTCCATTTCATGATTATATATTATATATATTATTATAATACACATATAATGAATATATATGATATTTATATCATGTTTTACATTCTATAAATCATGATATATGTAACATCCCAGACCTGAAAGCCACAAAACGGTGCCCCGAGCCGATTCGTCACATGACCTGAAGCACACCTCCCTGTACCCTAGAGGTTACCGACTAGTGGTGAGGGTATAATAAGTAAAATTGGGGTAATATACCCTCTTTACCAGAGTGATACACAATATAACACAAGATAAATAGAATAAATAATATTAACAACCGATAACCATGCATAACCAAACATTTCCCAAATGGGGTACAAACACCAATCAAATACAACAATGTAATGTCGTACCAATAGTGAGAAGTTAAAGAAACCCAAAATAAAAAAACTTCAAAAACTACAAATTGTTCCCAACTCTAAGTCCGGATCCTTCACCATGTACATCTCGATCCAAACTCAACACCTTAGTGTATGGCCTCCTCCCTTGTCCTGAACTGCAACCAAGAGATCTGCTCGGGTACCCAACGATAGCCCGAGTAGGGTGTGAGTACAAAACTTATTAGGCCACAACCAATAGTGTCTAAAAAATATCCAATCTCATAGATAGTGCATGAAAGTAAAAAATAAATGGTAAATAAACAAAGGAAAACTTGGATGCCATTAGATATCCATGATTCACTTAATTAATTCCAAGCATTTATACCAATTTTATTTCTTATACCATCTTCATCACATAAACCATTTTTATAACATGTTACAGGGGTTTTTTAGAATTATCATCTACCCAAGGATTTTAGGCAATCAATAACAATGCATAAGGGAAATAAATCAAGTCTTTATCTCACTATGGATCCACATATCACATCAAAAAATTATCCTCCCCTAAAAACCTCAGTCAGGGTGGAATGAAACCATTATGGGAATAGAACCTCCATCCCCTTCCCAAACCCATGTATTTAGGGGGTGGAGTTTAGAGCCATAGTCTAACTCAACACGTGGGCATAGAACCTCAAGTCAATACCCCACTCTACTAAGATATGTGCACATGCTTATTTATCCAATCACCAAAACTATACCACAACACTATATAACATAACCAATTCCATTGAAGATCACAATGCATAACAAACAACATGTGAATTAATACTATTCCATAACCCATTAACACATTTACCATTTACAATTCATATTCATTTAACCAAATTCCCATTCATGTTCCTTAACCCTTTATATTTATTCAACAACCCCTATTTCTTATTCAATATTCATCAATGTCCATGCATTAACCCATTTATCCCATTTATCATTTCACAAGCATTTACCCACTTATACATTTCAAGTACATTTCCTATATCTCTTAACACAACCACTTATTACATTCTACCATTAGGTGTACCAAAATTTCCCATGTATTAACCCATTCAAAGTATTCATCTATTCCCTTATTTCATCTCATTAACATTGTAACACCCCAAGATTTCATAGTACATTATCTCATTAAGGTAATTCAATAGCTTGCGCTACACGCAACCCCGAGTTTGAGCACACCACAACTTACCAAACTAGCCGTTCAAAAAGCAGTTATGAATAGTATTAACTTCATATTGAATCTTATATACTTTATATAATTTTAACAACCATATTATGTGTTTCTTAGACATAATATAAGAATAAATTCATTTTTTATATAAAAGAATTATTTTTCAAAAAATGCAATTTTACCGCCTTTTAATGGAAAACCCTTTTTAAAAACAATATTTGACACTTTTATATATTAAATTTAATGAAATTTAATCCTTCTTTAGAATAGGGACCTAAAAATTTAGTTTGGATAAATTTTTGGAACTATTCTGATAACTTATATTTTGACGAATAGTGAAAAATACAATGTTTTAATTGAAAATAACTTTTTCAATTGAAATACTTTATAGTGTTAAATTATGAATTTGAATGGTTTTGAAGTATAATTAGATTATATTTTATCATTTAATACAATTTAGGTCATTATAAGTAATTTCATATTTAAATTTGACATAAACACACATCAAACTTTTGATAGTTTTTACTTTTTAAAAACCCGCATTTTGGTTTTGACGACACGAATTAATTTTAGATTAATAAATAAAACTTCTATGTTTTGAGTTTGGTAAAATAGACTTCATTTTTGAATTCAGAATATCAAAATTAGATTAGGGTGAATTTTTTTTATTTTTCTGAAAACTTTCAATTTTTGATGAATAGTGAAAAACACTCCGTCATTGTTTAAAACTGATTTTTTATTTAAATAATTAGTTATTTTATTTTAATTTATTATAGGTAAAAATAGATACATAATACCTATATATGTTCAATGTAATTCATTGGACTAATTTTACAATAAGTTTAGATATATAAAATTTTATTGAATTTTTACCGTCTTTTACCCACCTTCTAGGAGCATTCGAAAATTTGCATAAAACTCAATTTTACCTCTTCTGTGAGTTGAATTTAAAAAATCCAAGACACATAGATAATATTATCAAGTAAAATGTTGTTCAATAAGATGAAAATACTTTTTGGTGAATAGTGACTTTTGACATTTATTTACCACGGTTAAAAGAAAATAGGGTAATTAAAGTAAAAATGATATTATAATTACCCTAACACATGTCCTAATTCTATTGGATAAGTGTAATTCGACCCAAAACAACCTTATGAATAAAATATGATCATTTGGTCCACTTGGATTAGATTAGGAAATTTATTATTATTTTATTTAATGAAGAGTTAAAAGTATAAAATTCAAAGTCCAATAACTAAAACAGTTTTAATATAGGGTTATACATAATATAAATTCAACTATAAATATTCATTAGAAAGATAAAAAATTACCTACATAATGATAATTTATTTATAATTTTTAGACATTAAATAATAAAATTTATTTCTGACATAATGATGATGCAGTAATTACCTTCTTAATGAAATATTAAAATAATTGGTATTATAAATATTAAAATATATAGAATTTAAAAGTTTTGATGCCATCCACAAATTTTATAGGTGAATTTGAAATTTTAGGGTTTCTTAAATGTATTTGTTTTGAAGTAATAAAGTTGTGATGTCTTTAAAAAAACAAATACTAAATAGTGTCAAAATTGAAATAAATTAGTTTTTTAAACAAATATTATATTATTAAATGATATAATATTCCTAAAAATCTAAGTTCTGAAAAAATGAGTCATATAATGACTAATATGTCATTAATAAACCACTTGGGTTTCTCTTGGCATTTTACGGTATGTTTGTTAAACATTTATTATAATAATACAAGAGGACATTGTGAAAGTGAAACTTTTTAACTCAGAGTTAAAATTAAAAGATATGGTTAATATGGTGTCCTAAACTTTTCTAAAACCGATTGGTTGAGAGAATTTCCACCCATCCCCACCATATCTTTGAAATAAATCAATTTTAATCCATTAGAAACCAAAAATTATTTTTATAATAAAATAATATTTCAAGCTTTTCCTAAAGTGACCCGCATCTCTCTTATAAAAGGGTACTTCCCCTTCTCTCAAAATCACACCTCCAAAGACATTTGTCTTTGAGAAAATCTGCCAAAATATCCTCCCAACGTCCCTCAATTCAACCTAGAGTCCTTCCCTTGAGCAGAAAGCTAAGCTAAGGATCCCTTTTGTTCAAATCAAAATAAAACACCCAAAGAAGAGGTAATTATTTTATCATATCTTTCCAAGTTCATTTCTTCTTCCACTTTCTTTTTATTTGTTATTTAGATACCAAAATAATAACTCCAGTACCTTCTATAGACTGTGAAGTTATTATAAATATTTTACAACCATATTCATTATTCTATCCATCCTATGAATAATAATTTCACCATGCGTGCGTACGTTGGGCTTACCGCCTCCACGCCGTGGTGTATTTGGTTATTCAAACACTTAATTATTTGGATGGATATAATAATGAGTATAACTAATGTAAATAATAAATATAATATGTTAAATATTCTGTATATATGATATACCATTCAATTACATACAATTTCACCATCAATATAATGATATTGTCGCTCGTGCATACGTACGGATTACCGTCTCCACGACGCGATGAGGTTCACTTCCACGTTCACCATTCAATGATGATTATAAAAACATATATATTATTAGTAATTATGTAATATATGACATACTTATGATACTGTATATATATATATGTATGTATGTATGTACTTACATATATCTTATTCAATTACTTCCATTCAATATGATATGAAAATGGAAACAACGTTTATAAGTATGTACGACCTACCGTCTCCATAAGAGATTCCTTCCATTTCATATATCTATCTATTATAAATATTTATATTCTGAATATATATGATATATAAATCAAGGTTTATATTCTGGAAGTATTTAAATCATGATATAAATGATACGATCAAGAATAACAAGTTAAAACATGTACGATAAAGAAAGTTATTATTACCTGAAATGTTAATTTAACATGGAAATCATTATTAAATGGGTAGTATAAAGTCATAAATGAATCATATAAGATATAATAAATATGAATATGGTTCTGGTATAATTTAATAACATTCTATAGTTTTTATACAAGTGGTTAAACGTACCCTCGACCAAAGGAAAGTGCAAGGTAAGGGTTAATTTCTCAATCTGATTATTATCTGAGATTGTTTGTGTGTAAGTTTTTACTGGGACATAATTATTATCCATGTCCATGTTTCATAAAATAATTTTCAAAAGGATTATTTTTAAGGTACTCTTTAACTAAAACATCATTTTAAATGGTTTAAATATTTATTCTTCTAAATCATTCTCATTAATTTCCATGTTTTCAAAATAGTTTTAAGGATTTATTTATATGGACATGAATGTTTTAAAATATTAATTCCTTTCAAATGTTTTAGAGTGGTATGTGAAATTTTGGTTCAAAAATTACTTTTAAATGTTTTCTTTTCTAAATTGAGTTACTTTTAAATGTTTTCATGAAAAATGGATATTTTTCTCAAAGAGTTTTACTAATCATTTTCAACTATGTCAACATAATTTTAGATATTATTCTTGATTGAGGTTGATTTATTATAAATACAATATTGAATATTGTATTGAATGAGTTATGATATGATTGACTGTGAATGTGCTATTTTTATTCCATTCATGGTTTATGGATAAAGTATTGATATTTCGTATGCTAATTTTAATACAAATGTTTATGTTATGTTTCAACATTTTCGTATGAGGAATGTATTGGACTTAGTAGGTGACAGGTGGAGCCCGCTATAGATCCTTTATATATCGGTAGGTCTCATGAGACAAACTAGTGTATTTTCACAAGGCCTTGACAAAATATTATTTGTAGTCTTATCACAAGTCCTTGACTATATGGTTATGAAGTCTGGCATTATGCATTCCATCATTACGAAATTGGATATTGATATTGCATGTGATTATTCGACTTATAGAATTTCCATGTAAATAAGTTAATGACATTATTTGATTTATATTTTCCATATTATTCTTATGTTTATGTTTAAAAAGATTATGTTTTAGTCTTATACATTTCCTTAAAATTTTATGCATATTTATGAAAGTTTCCTCTATATTGTTATCCTTACTGAGCATCTGAGCTCACCCCTTTCTATGTTTTATTTTTCCTAGGATGTGAAGAAGTATATTATGACTGAACTGAATGGATAGTCTAAGGGATATGAATGTGGTCAATGGAGACAATGTTGTTGTTGTTTTTCATTTTATAATGTAATGTAACAGTCATGTTTGTAATCTATTTTCCAAGACTACTAAACTGATTGGTAATTCGGGACTTGATTCCTTGTAATCACGCCAATGTGTTAAAATAATGCACCAAATCTGGGAACAGGGGTCGGGGCGTTACAGTTGGTATCAGAGGAAGTTTAGCAATAACCTTGGAAACTATATTTAGAAAGACTCTAATTAGAGAACATTACCCTAAGATAGACATTGAGGATTAGTATAGAAGAACTTCCTAGAATTTTGGTAATGTAGAGATTTTTTGTATTTTCCAAGAAATACATCCCTATCTGGATATGAGTAGGTAGAAGTGGCTCTGGAACAAATATACCTAGGAGTGAAAACTCGGACAAGGAGTTTCAGGATTGACCCGAGGTATCCCGGTACACGACAACGACCCTGGATGTACTCTTGGTTATGAAACTCCTGGGGGTTATGCTTAGGATAATTCACATTTTCATTACAAGCCATTATAAAGGATTTAGGAGTAAATAATTTCACAAAGAAATCATTTTTTTATTATAGATTATATGCACAATCTTTTCAATTTACGTTATATATTTTACAAGTTTGGAATTATGCATTAAGATTCATAAAGTAACCAAGTGTATTCCATTGTTTAGAAATGGAACCTAGTATAAGGAATGAGAATTACAGAAATACGCATGATTGAAAGATTAAGAAGGATCATATCATTCATGGTATTAATCCAACATTTAAAAGCGAAATAGTCTCCCACGTATTCTCATCATATGAAGAAATATAATCATGAGTTATTAAGATAAGTAAAGAATTCTCTGAGTCCTATGGCTTTGAAGGGAAACAAGAGAAGAAAAGGATGGAAGAGAGATAGATGGATAAAGGGAAGAGGGAAAATAAGGATTTTCCCATATGTGATAACTGTGGAAAGAATCACCTTGGTAAATTTTTTATAG
Organism: Viscum album; assembly: GCA_963277665.1. Lineage (NCBI taxonomy): Eukaryota > Viridiplantae > Streptophyta > Magnoliopsida > Santalales > Viscaceae > Viscum > Viscum album. Next base: position 505,191,261 of record OY728119.1, read on the forward strand.
GAAGGGGAGTTTGTTATAAGTGTGAAGAAAAAGGACACCAAGAACGTGATTTCAAGGGTAATAAAAAGGTTTCAAATGTACAATGCTCCATCTACAAGGAGTTGGGATACTACGCAAATCAATATCCAAATCATAAAAGTATACCCCAAATGATGCTATTGGATAATAATCAAGTTATGATACTACCAAAGATGAAGAGGAATGATTAGAGTTATTATGTTGTTATTAAAGTATTTGGTCATTTGAGTATTGTATTAATGATGTACATGTTATAAGAATTATAGAGTATATAAGGATTGTACTGTAGTACTATTTCATTAAGGACTTGAGATTGTGTGGAACCAAGAAAAGTGACTCAATAGCAGGTTAATTTTTTTGGAAAATATATGGTTTAGAGAAAGATAAACCATAATATGGTTCTGATATTGAGGTAGTGATTTTGGAATAATATATGATTGATTTGGATAAATTATATTGGAAATTCTTGACTACCATGAAACTGATTTATTATTTGTATATTCCATCATTGATGGAGTTTACAACTTTTTTGTATAGAAGGAGTATATCTATTATCCTATAAATAATAAGGGATCATGAATGTAATCAATAAGGTTTTATGGTAATTGAGGGGGTTACCGTTTTTTAAAAGAATACATGATTAAGGTATTAACATGTTATTAACTGGAAAAAAGATCTTCATTATGTTTACCTTCCTTATAAATTTTGGACTGTGAGTTTGGATAGAAGTATTTTGGATAAGACTAAAGGTTGGAATGGATTAAGTTTGACATTGGATACTATTTTTAAGGTTAAATATTTTTTAAGATTATTTTTGGATTGTTATAAAAAGAACAACCTGGAGGTCAGGAGACAACCTGTCACGTCCGGCAAGGCCGCGAGACTTGATCCCTCAACCGAAGGGCGATAAGATGTCCTAGTTTGTATAATGTATTTTTTTTAAATATTCTGAAAAATAAATTATAAATTCCTTATTTTTGGAACCATATACGATTAGGATAAATAGAATATTTTTGAATTCTATTATCTTTTGGAGCGAAATATGAGTTTATGGTACGAATTAGCTGAAGGATGAAACTCTACATGTCAAGTATATTTTTGTAGAGATCCGAAGCTTGACGTACATGAACATTACATTAATTTTTCGGAAAACTTAATACAAAACAAAAACAGACACACAAGGACCGTAATAGTTTAGTTTCTTTGGAACCTTGGAACGTAATCTTCTAATCGTGGTGAAAGATCTTCAACATCTCCGATAAAGATCTTCCCCTTTTTTTACCTAAAACCTTTCTTTATATCCTGGGGAAAAGAAAACATAAAAAGGGTGAGCTCAAATGCTCAGTATGGGTAAGCATGGACAAAATAAAACATACCATATACATTTGAACTTAAAAACATGAACATAATGTTTAAACATAAAAATCTTGAGCAATGACATAAAACATGGAAGTACGTAAGACATAGATCATAAAGAAACATTAAGAATGATAAAATTGCATGGGAATAAAACATGTAATTGTGGCAACCATTAATCACATGATATGATTTCCATAGTAGCCAAGACATTGCTGCCAAGACTATCTTAGTGGACAAAGTCCCTTTCTAAATCGAGTTCACTCCTCGTTCCAGTCCTGTATTACTGAACCGGTTTAACTTTCCGTTCCAGCCATGTCTATCTCATGAGATATAAATATTTACCCAATGCATTGGAGGGAGATATAGGTCCCAACCATCTCATAATGAAATCATTCTTACTTGTTCCAAAAAAATAAACATACATCATTCATAAAAACCCAATAAATAAAATGGGTTTCATAAACATCATACCATCATCACATAATCCATATAAAATAAACAGATATCATTTCATAATAAGATAAGTGAAACCATGTAAATCAAAGAGACATTATACTTGAAACATACACATATGAAATAATGTCATCTTATATGAAAAATGGTTTTGATAAAACACTTGAAATGAATTCTTGAGGAAAATATCCTTTTATCTTCAAAATAATTTTCTTTTCACAAAATGTCATGAAATTTTAAAAGAAAAGGATTTTGTTGAAAACAGTCATGAAATATTTTGGAGGAAGCTTCATGAAAACAAGGATTTATAAAACCGTAAAAATCCGTTCACGCCATATAAGTTAAAAATAACATTCTCCTCGTACTTCTGTCAGAAAAGTCAAAAAGTACCTCGTAACGTAAATAAGAGAAATATTCCATACATAACATGTATTAAAAGTCAAAAATGGGTAAAAAGGACTTTATAAATACATGAAAACACTTTTATAAAACATGGACATGATATAAATATCCCCAGTAAATACTTACGAATAACCAATCTTGGATAAAAATGAGATTTGCAAAATTATCCCTTACCTTATGTCCGATATGCTTCGTATGTATCCGAACCTCCTGTATAATGGTTTACATAATGTCATTGACTTATTATAGAATCATATTAATTGTTATGATATCATATATGGTTCACTTATGACTTTATATTACCCATTCTTTTGTAAATTCCATGTTAAAAAGTGTTTTGGGTAAAATCGTTTCATTTGTTGTCCGTGTTTTGACTTGTAATTATTCATATGATTACTTAGATCATGATTACATAATTCCATAATATAAAACATGATTTATATATAATATATATTCAGAATATACATATATATAATAGATCGATAAATGGAAAGAAATACACCGTTCATGGAGACGGTAGGCCGTACGTACGCATGAACGCTGTTTTCGTTTCCTTATTGAGTTGAATGGAATTAAGTAGATGAAATACATATATACATAAATCCAGTAGATTTATAATGCCATATATTTCATTATTATTTCTTATATATACTTTATAATCATTCTTAAATGATTTACATGGAGAATGAATATCATCGCGTCGTGGAGACGGTAGTCCGTACGTACGCACGAGCGATGATATCGTTTCCATAATTATTGAATTGAATTGGAGTGGATGATACAATATATCAGAATCAGTATGATATTATAATAACTATGTATAGTTATTCTTTACACCATTATACCCATCCATGTAAGGTGTTGGTGGAAAAACAGATTACACCACGGCGTGGAGACGGTATTCCGTACGTACGCACGTGCGGTGATTTTGTTTTCCGTAGGATGGATAGAAGGTGAAATGAGGTTGTTTCATATTTATAATAACAAATCAGTATATTAGTGACACTTATTTTATTACTTTATAATGAAACAACTAAAGAAGAAGAAGTTGAAGAAGAAAGAAGCTTGAAAGAATCGGGAGAAGAAATTACCTCTTCTTCGATACTCCTCTTTGAAACCTCCTCTTAGGGCACTAAGATTGGTCTTTAAAGTAGACCAGAACCTCTAGGATGTTTCTAGGGAAGTGGAGAAGATAATTTGGCAGGGGTTGGCCGAGCATGAAGGCTCAAATTGGTGTGAGGAGGAGAGGGAGGAGGTGCCCTTTTATAAGGGAGGAGAGGGGCACCTTTGGAATTCTTAAAAATATTAATTTATAATAAATCTAACCCCACTTAAAAACCTCCAAAAATGACTCATATTAGAATCTTAGATGACATAGGATTGTAATATCATCAAACAATAAAATTTATACATGTTTGGATCTTATTTTAAACCTTATCATTTTGATTTATCCTTATTTAATCTATTTAAGTTTATTTGTGGTAATAAAATTATAAATTTTAAATTATAACAAATAATTACTTATTTGTTGTGAATTTTCCATAATTGTTTACTTTATAACATTATAGAACATATAAATTTAAATTTATAATTTTTAAATATTTTTGTGATTTTTAAAAAATTTTATAATATGTTATTTTTATAAAATAACAATAGTGTCAATTTTGACACTATTCATTTATTTGAATTTAAATAATATATATACAGAATATATGTTCGAAATAAAAGCTTTAATAGATTCATAAAAGGTCATATGTATCTATAAAATTAGTGGATCACATTAAATAGTTCATATAATATTTATTTTATTATTTTTAAAACCATTTATTTGGTTTATCTCTTAATAAAATAATTACTACAACATTTTTGTATAATTATTTAATATACTGATTTGTTGCATAACAATTTAAAATAAAATGCTATGATGAATATAAATCTATTACCTTTCACAATAATACTTTTACTCAAATTTATCATCTTAAAATAACAATATTTAAATTATTAAATATATTAAATTATGAAGGTGACAACTTTGGCATCATTTAAAATAAAATAATATAAGTGTCATAATCACTTTTATAAGGATACAAACGGTTATATATTAGGTAATTGGATGGTTAAGGTGTATATATACACTACCAATAAGTTTTGGTCAGGTTTCTGGGCCTTTTAATGGATATTATTATTTCAATAAAAACTATATTACTTATTTTTCACTTAATAAATAATTTTTGTATCGTTAATGTATCACCATTAATGACAATTATTTAATCCCTAAAAATTCTAAATAAATTATCATTATGTATATAATTTTATTATATTTCTGTATACTATTAATTTTCGAAGTGTTATGATGTTTATCACTAAATTAAAATTATTATACTTATAAGATTTAGGAGAGTGACATGTTGTCACTTTATTTGGTTTTAATAATAATTAAATTATTTCATGGTGAAAAGTCCATAAAATGAATCTAATCCGACCCTTAGTTGATATGGGTTTACTTTTAGCCATCCAATAGAATTTTGGCATGTTTTATGGTAATTTTATAATATTATATTTACCCTTAATTACCCGATTTACCTTTAACTATGGTAAATAAAATTTACCGTAGTTACTATTCATAATTCCCAAAAATAAAAAGTAGCCTATTAACATAATTTGGACCCACTGATTCCAAATATGGAATACATTTTTTCAAATTAAATACAAAGAAGTTGCATAAATTAAATTAAAATTAATCCCGTTGTCGAATGAAAACGAGTTTTTGTTTAAAACATTGCAAAAGATTGTATTGATTTAACCTACGAATTCAATGTAAAATCAAGGCTAATGACCTAAATTATATTAAATGTTAAAAATATATTCTATTTATACTTTAAAACCATTCAATATTATAATTTAACCATATAAATAATTACGATGAAAAAAGTTGTTTTTCATTAAAATATAGCGTGTTTTTAGTATTCATCAAAATATGAAAGTTACCAGAATAATACGAAAAATTTATCCAAAGTAAATTTTTATTTCTTGATTCCAAAGAAGTTTTTTATTTTGTCAAATTGAACTTATAAACATGTCAAAAACTATATTTAAAGTGGGTGCGCCATCAAAAGGTGGCAAAACTGCATTTTTTTAAAAATACTTATTTTACCCAAAAAAATTATTTTGTTCTTATACCATGTTCTATAAAATGTGTAAGATGAATAATAATGTTATAAAATTCAAAATTTAGTTAATACTATTCATAACGGCTAGTTCATAATAATATTATAACAATATATCGTTGTTTAGTAAAACCCGGTATTGCGTACAACACACGCTATCGAGGAAGGTCGCGATTGCATGTAATGCAAGCCAAGTCATGGTTGTGTGTTGTGAGAGAATCCTTCATTGTTTCGTATAACAGAATCAAACCATATTTCATTTATACATTGAATATATATATATATACTCAATGTTGCGTAGAATAACTATTATCAAAATTGTGTGTAACATGATCCAAGAATAGTGTTGCGTATACTGTTAGCTAATACGGTGTTGCGTATAGCGCAAGGTAATCTTGGTGTAACATACAACAAAAGAAATTAAAAGAATATTTTTCATAAAATCTCAGGGTGTTACATTCTACCCCCCTTAAAATGAATTTCGCCCTCAAAATTCGTCGGGGTTATAAATGGTTTACTACTCGAAAGTTTGTTTAATAGAATCCCACATCGTAAAAAGGAATAACAAAACATGGCTTTAAAAACTAAATTATGAAATGTAACGGTTACCCAAATTAACTCATCACTGGGTTTCCACGTAGGAGAACATAGTTGAAAATATGGATATGGAAGAAAAATCTAACCATCAAGTTCTGATGGAGAGTGGTAGAGAACATGGCTATGAAAAAGCCAATAATCACAAATCTATTGATTTGTGATGATCTGAGGTACCATCTGATTCATCGGATATAAGGGAACTAGGACAACATTTTTTGTTTTCAAGATCATTTCCCTAAAGTTGATTAATTAAAAGAAATACTTGCATGATTTTGGTACAATCTCACTATTGTTCGTGAATTGAATAATTTCCACTTCATCCCTTAAAGAAACGAAGTTGAATTTGTTATTCGTGATGTGTTAGCAGATCATGTGATAGAATGATGGGTCATTCCATCTCTTTCAAACAAAAGGTTAGCAAAAGTTATAAGTCCATCTTATGGTTAGATTAATCGTATATGGTTCCAAAAATGAACTTATACTTCATATATCATACCGCTTAATAAAATAAAACTAGTTTCTACTAACCAGGGACTTCCTGTAGGCCAGTGGTAGGTGATAAAGGCCAGTCGCACTTCGGTTGTGGGTTCGATTCCCACAGCCTTGTCCGACGCGATGGGCTGTCACCCGTCCTGTAGGTTGTCCTTTTTCTAAAACTATATTACTATAACATCCCATCAATAATATCAAAAAAAACTTCCATCCTTAAACAATACTATCTTATGTCCAACATAATCCATTACAATATTTATCTAAAATACTTAGGTCCAAGCTCATAATATAAATAAAACGTTTACTTGAAATGTCATCAACCAACCATCATTTATCCCCCATTATCTTGTTGGTCACCTTCCAATCATGTGAATACCTTAATCATGTATTCTCTTGAAAAATGAATATCTATTAAACCTTAGTGAAAACATGAATACTGTCAAAAAGTTAACTCTTTCCACATACCAAAATCCAAAAATTCTATATACTCAAACCATGATATAACCTTCTCCTTATATCAGTCATGAGCTCATGAATACTATCAAACATTTAATTTTCTCCTTATCTCTTCATTATGCGCATATCATCTACTTTCCAAAAATACTGGTACAATTCATCACACACTTTCAAAACTTAAGGAAAGAAAAGAGTGTAACAATCCTTATATGTCTCTTTATTCCATAGTACCATGAGCTTATTTATACAACATTATACTTCATAAACATGTAATCATTCCACTACCTTCTTAAACCATTGACCGAGCTTCAAAAATTGTTTCATCTCACATATCATTTGTAGTCTCTTCATCATCATCAACATAAATACTACCCATACGACCATACTGATTCTCTTCATGAGACTTTCCCTTAGGTCATTGGTTTGCATAATGCTCTTACATTCTACATTTAAAACATTTAACCATTGTTGATGTCGTAGCAATACCATTATCCTCATCCATGGTGTTAACTGAACCTTTTCCTTTGCACTTACTGGCTTTATGTCCTTTTCCACACCCAAAGCATCTTCCAGTTCCTTTGAAACATTCTCCTTGATGCCTCTTCCCACATGATTTATATAGGGGAAATTGAACTTTATTTCCTCTATGATCATCATGAAACTCCATCTTTCTCTTATTAGCCGAGTCAGGAAACTTAAAAAATTTGAGTTTATTGATCATATTATGAGATTGCTGATTCGGCATAATAATGATGTTTGGACTTCCAAATCCAGTTTCATTTGGTTGCTCATGAATAATATCATTCCATTGTCCGTTATATCCTCCATTATCATGAATCTTCCTGTTTCCAGCCATTTTCTAAAACCCAAAAAGAATTGTGTGGGAGGAAAAAATCATGCTAGGGAAAACAAAATAGTAAAGGGGGAGTACCCTCAATATCTAACATCTTAGGTTAAATTCTATGATCATTACCATAGTTCTAGGACTATATTCTATACGTATACTTATCCTTAGGTACATCCCTAGACATACCTTAGAAATATCTCTAGGGATCTCACTAATGTTTTCGCATCCTAGTTTCAAAAGGTTGACTAAACCTTTCCTCTGATACCAACTGTAGAGACCCGAAGCTTGACGTACATGAACATTACATTAATTTTGTGGAAAACTTAATACATAACAAAAACAGACACACAAGGACCGTAATAGTTTAGTGTCTTTGGAAACTTGGAATGTAATCTTCTAATCGTGGTGAAAGATCTTCAACATCTCCCATAAAGATCTTCCCCTTTGTTTTACCTAAAACCTATCTTCATATCCTAGGGAAAAGAAAACATAAAAAGGGTGAGCTCAAATGCTCAATAAGGGTAAGCATGGATAAAATAAAACATACCATATACATTTGAACATAAAAACATGAACATAATGTTTAAACATCAAAAGCTTGAGCAATGACATAAAACATGGAAGTACGTAGGGCATAGATCATAAAGAAACATTAAGAATGATAAAATTGCATGGGAATAAAACATGTAATTGTGGCAACCATTAAGCACAAGATATGATTTCCATAGTAGCCAAGACATTTCTTCCAAGACTATCTTAGTGGACCAAGTCCCTTTATGAATCGAGTTCACTCCTCGTTCCAGTCCTGTATTATTGAACCGGTTTAACTTTCCGTTCCAGCCATGTCTATCTCCTGAGATATAAATATTTACCCAATTAATTGGAGGGAGATATAGGTCCCACACATCTCATAATGAAATCATTCTTACTTGTGCCAAAAAAATAAACATACATCATTCATAAAAACCCAATAAATAAAATGGGTTTCATAAACATCATAGCATCATCACATAATCCATATAAAAGAAATGGATATCATTTCATAAAAAGAGAAGTTAAACCATGTAAATCATAGATACATTATACTTGAAATATACACATATGAAATAATGTCATCTTATATGAAAAATGGTTTTGATGAAACACTTGAAATGAATTCTTGAGGAAAATATCCTTTTATCTTCAAAATCATTTTCTTTTCACAAAATGTCATGAAATTTTAAAAGAAAAGGATTTTGTTGAAAATAGTCATGAAATATTTTGGAGGAAGCTTCATGAAAACAAGTCTTTATAAAACCATAAAAATCCGTTCACGCCGTATAAGTTAAAAATAACATTCTCCTCGTACTTTCGTCAGAAAAGTAAAAAATTACCTCGTAACGTAAATAAGAGAAAGATTCCATACATACCATGTAGTAAAATTCAAAAATGGGTAAAAGGACTTTATAAATACATGAAAACACTTTTATAAAACATGGACATGATATAAATAGCCCCAGTAAATACTTAGGAATAAGCAATCTCAGATAAAAATGAGATTTGAAAAATTATCCCTTACCTTATGTATGATATGCTTCGTATGTATCCGAACCTCCTGTATAATGATTTAAATAATTTCATTGACTTTTTACAGAATCATATTCATTGTTATGATATCATATATGGTTCACTTATGACTTTATATTACCAGATCTTTTGTAAATTCCATGTTAAAAAGTGTTTTGGGTAAAATCGTTTCATTTGTCGTCCGTGTTTTAACTTTGTAATTATTCATATGATTACTTAGATCATGATTACATAATTCCAGAATATAAAACATGATTTATATATAATATATATTCAGAATATACATATATATAATTGATCGATAAATGGAAAGAAATACACCGTTCATGGAGACGGTAGGTCGTACGTACGCATGAACGTTGTTTTCCTTTCCTTATTGAGTTGAATGGAATTAAGTAGATGAAATACATATATACATAAATCCAGTAGCTTTATAATTTCATATATTTAATTATTATTGCTTATATATACTTTATAACCATTCTTAAATGGTTAACATGTAGAATGAATCTCATCGCGTCGTGGAGACGGTAGTCCGTACGTACGCACGAGCGATGATATCATTTCCATAATTATTGAATTGAATTGGAGTGGATGATACTATATATTAGAATACGTATGATTTTATAATAACTATGTATATTTATTCTTTACACCATTATACCCATCCATGTAAGGTGTTGGTGGAAAAAAAGATTACACGACGGCGTGGAGACGGTATTCCGTACGTACGCACGTGCGGTGATTTTGTTTTCCGTAGGATGGATAGAAGGTGAAATGGGGTTTTTTCATATTTATAATAACAAATAAGTATATTAGTGATACTTATTTTATTACTTTATAATGAAACAACTAAAGAAGAAGAAGTTGAAGAAGAAAGAAGCTTGAAAGAATCGGGAGAAGAAATTACCTCTTCTTCGATACACCTCTTTGAAACCTCCTCTTAGGGCACTAAGATTGGTCTCTAAAGTAGACCAGAACCTCTAGGATGTTTCTAGGAAAGTGTATAAGATAATTTGGCAGGGGTTGGCCGATCTTGAAGGATCAAATTGGTGTGAGGAGGAGAGGGAGGAGGTACCCTTTTATAAGGGAGGAGAGGGGCACCTTTGGAATTCTTAAAAATACTAATTTATAATAAATCTAACCCCACTTAAAAACCTCCAAAAATGACTCATATTCGAATATTATATGAGATAGGGTTGTAATACCATCAAACAACCAAATTTAGACATGTTTGGATCTTATTTTAAACCTTATCATTTTGATTTATCCTTATTTAATCTATTTAAGTTTATTTGTGGTAATAAGATTATAAATTTTAAATTGTAACAAATAATTACTTATTTGTTGTGAATTTTCCATAATTGTTTACTTTATAACATTATAGAACATATAAATTTAAATTTATAATTTTTAAATATTTTTGTGATTTTTAAACAATTTTATGACATGTTATTTTTATAAAATAACAATAGTGTCAATTTTGACACTATTCTTTTATTTGAATTTAAATAATATATATATAGAAGATATGTTCGAACTAAAAGATTTAATAGATTCATAAAATGTCATATGTATCTATAAAATTAGTGTATCACAGTAAATAGTTCATATAATATTTATTTTATTATTTTTAAAACCATTTATTCGGTTTATCTCTTAATAAAATAATTACTACAACATTTTTGTATAATTATTTAATATACTTATTTGTTTCATAAAAATTTAAAATAAAATCATATGATAAAGATAAATCTATTACCTTTCACAATAATACTTTTACTCGAATTTATCATCTTAAAATAACAATATTTAAATTTTTATATTTATTAAATTATGAAGGTGACAACTTTGGCATCATTTAAAATAAAATAATATAAGTGTCATAATCACTTTTATAAGGATCCAAACGGTTATATATTAGGTAATTGGATGATTAAGGTGTATGTATACACTAAAAATAAGTTTTGGTCAGCTTTGTGGGCCTTTTAATGGATATTATTATTTCAATAAAAACTATATTACTTATTTTCTACTTAATAAATAATTTCTGTATCATTTATGTATCACCATTAATGACAATTATTTAATCCCTAAAAATTCTAAATAACTTATCATGGTGTAGATAATTTTATTAGCTTTCTGGAGACTATTCATGTTCGAAGTTTTATGATGTTTATCACTAAATTAAAATTATTATACTTATGATATTTAGGAGAGTGACATGTTGTCACTTTCTTTGGTTTTAATAATAATTAAATTATTTTCATGGTCAGAAGTCCATAAAATGAATCTAATATGACCCTTAGTTGATATGGGTTTACTTTTATCCATCCTATAGAATTTTGGCATATTTTAGGGTAATTTTATAATATTATATTTACCCTTAATTACCCGATTTACCTTTAACTATGGTAAATAAAATTTACCGTAGTTACTATTCATAATTCCCAAAAATAAAAAAGTAGCCTATTAACATAATTTGGACCCACTGATTCCAAATATGGAAACCATTTTTTCAAATTCAGTACACAGAAGTTGCAGAAATTAAATTAAAATTAATCCCGTTGTCGAATGAAAACGGGTTTTTGTTTAAAACATTGCAAAAGATTGAATTGATTTAACCTACGAATTCAATGTAAAATCAATGATAATGACATACATTATATTAAATGGTAAAAATATATTCTATTTATACTTTAAAACCATTCAATATTATAATTTAACCATAAAAATTATTAGGATGAAAAAAGTTGTTTTTCATTAAAATATAGCGTGTTTTTACTATTCATCAAAATATGAAAGTTACCAGAATAATACAAAAAATTTATCCAAAGTAAATTTTTATTTCTTGATTCCAAAGAAGAATTTTATTTTGTAAAATTGAACTTATAAACATATCAAAACTATATTTAAAGTGGGTGCGCCATCAAAAGGCGGCAAAACTGCATTTTTTGAAAAATACTTATTTTACCCGAAAAATTTATTTTGTTCTTATACCATGTTCTAGAAAATGTGTAAGATGAATAATAATGTTATAAAATTCAAAATTTAGTTAATACTATTCATAACGGCTAGTTCATAATAATATTATAATAATATATCGTTGTTTAGTAAAACCTGGTATTGCGTACAACACACGCTATCGAGGAAGGTCGCGATTGCGTGTAATGCAAGCCAAGTCAGGGTTGTGTGTTGTGAAAGAATCTTTCGTTGTTTCGTATAACAGAATCCAACCATATTTCATTTATACATTGAATATATATATATATATATACTCAATGTTTTTTAGAATAACTATTATCAAAATTGTGTGTAACACGATCCAAGAATAGTGTTTCGTATACTACAATCTAATACGGTGTTGCGTATAGCGCAAGGTAATCTTGGTGTAGCATACAACACAAGACATTAATGAAATTAAAAGAATATTTTTCATAAAATCTCGGGGTGTTACAATTTTTTTCCTCCTATTTTATGAATAAATTAATTCTTAAACAATAGGTAAGGAATCATAAAACCAAAAATGTGTTATCTTAATACCTTATGTTTTGTTGAACTGATGATATTTTAAATCATCATAGATTGGTGGCTTCGAGTCCCTCAATTCTACACTTGTTTGTGATTGATGACCTCAATCACTCCCTATAAATATTAATGTTTTTCCTCCAATTATGTATCTCTAATTTCCAATAATTTTCTTCTAATTGAGATTATAATTTGATGGTGAATTTTTCATTCCCTTTCCTTCTTATTAAGACTAAATTTTATTAACCCAATTTCCGATGTGGGTTTTCCACAAAGGTATTTTTCTATTTTTAAACTTTTATTTTCGATAAACAATTTCAAATTGTGAGGATTCCATTTATTAAAGTAAGCGAGAATGTAACACCCCAAGATTTCATAGTACATTATCTCATTAAAGTAATTCAATAGCTTGCGCTAAACACAACACTGAGTTCGAACGCACCACAACTTACCAAACTAGCTGTTCAAAAAGCGGTTATGAACAGTATTAACTGAATTTTGAATCACATATACTCTATGTAATTTTAAAATCAATATTATGTGTTCCTTAGACATAATATAAGAACAAAATCATTTTTTCAGATAAAAGAAATCTTTTTCAAAAAATGAAATTTTACTGCCTTTTAATAGAGAACCCTTTTTAAAACCAATAGTTGACACTTTTATATATTAAATTTAATGAAATTAAATTTGTTTTTAGAATCAGGACATAGAAATTTAGTTTTGATAAATTTTTGGTACTTTTCTGATAACTTTTATATTTTGACGAATAATGAAAAATACTATGTTTTAATTGAAAACAACTTTTTTAATAAAAATAACTTATAGTGTTAAATTATGAATTTGAATGGTTTTGAAGTATAATTAGATGATATTTTCATCATTTAATACAATTTATGCTATTATAAGTAAATTCAAATTTAAATTTGACATAAACACATGTCAAACTTTTGATAGTTTTTACTTTTAAAAACCCGTTTTTGGTTTTGACAACGAGAATTAATTTTAAATTAATAAATTCAACTTATAAGTTTTTAGTTTAGTAAAATAGAATTCATTTTTGAATTTTTAATATCAAATTTAGCTTAGGGTGAATTTTTGGTATTTTTCTGAAATTTTTCAATTTTTGATGAATAGTGAAAACCACCATGTTATTGTTTAAAACCAACTTTTTATTTAAATAATTAATTATATTATTTTAATTTATTTTAAATTAAAATAGATACATAATACCTATATATTTTCAATGTAATTCAGTGGAGTCATTTTATAATAAGTTTAGAAATATAAAAGTTTATTGAACTTTTTACTGTCTTGTACCCACCTTATAGGAGCATTTGAAAATTTTCATAAAACGTAAATTTACCGCTTCTGTGAGTTGAATTTCAAAAATATGAGAGAAATGGTTAATATCGGTATGTAAAATGTGGTTCAATAAGTTGAAAATAATTTTTGGTGAATAGTAACTTTTGACTTTTATTTACCACAGTTAAAAGTAAATAGGGTAATTAAAGGTAAAAATGATATTATAATTAACCTAAGACAAGTTTTAATTATATTGGATAAGTTTAATTTGACCCGAAAAAACCTTAAGAATAAAATATTATCCTTTTGGTCCACTTGGATTAGATTAGGACATTTATTATTATTTTATTTAAAGAAGAGTTAAAAGTGTAAAATTCAAAGTTTAACAACTAAACCATTTTAATATATGGTTATGCAATATATAAATTAGACTATAAAAAATAATTAGAAAGATAAAAATATTTCCTACATAATGGTATTTTATTTATAATTTTTAGACATTAAATAATTAAATTTATTTATGACACAATGATGATGCATTAATTACCTTCTTAATGAAATATTAAAATAATCGATATTATAAATATTAAAATAAATAGAATTTGAAATTTTTGATGCCATAAACTAATTTTCTAGGCGAACATAACATGTTATGGTTGATTAAATGTATTTTTATTGAAGTAATAAAGTTGTGATAACTTTCAAAAAAACCAAATACTAAATAGTGTCAAAATTAAAATAAATTAGTTTTTTAAAAAAGTATTATATTATTAAATGATATAATATTACTAAAAATCTAAGGATCGGACAAAGGACTAATATAATTATTTATATGTTATTAATTAACCAATTGGGGTTCTCTTTTCATTTTATAGTAATTTTATTAACCATTTATTATAATCATACAAGAGGACATTGTAAAAGTTAAACTTTTTAAATTAGAGTTAAAACTAAAAGATAGGGTTAATATGGTAACCTAAACTTATCTAAAACCTATTGGATGTACGGATTTCCACCCATACACACCTTATATTATAAATAAACTAATTTGGATCTATTATAAATAGAAAATTATTTTATAATAAAATAATATTTCATGCTTTTCCTAAGGTGACCCTCACCTCCCTTCTAAAAGGTTAAATCCCCTTCTCTCAAAATCACACCTCCAAAGCAATTTGGATTTGCCAAAATCTACCCAAAGATCCTCCCAACTTCTTTGATTTAAACCTAGAGGCCTTAACTTGAGCATATATCCAACCTATGGAGCTCTTTTGTTCAAATCAAAAGGAAACACCCAAAGAAGAGGTAATTATTTTATCACAACTTTCCAATTTCTTTTATTCTTCCACTTTCTTTTTCTTTGTTATTTCCATACCAAAATAATAACTCCAGAACCTTATACATACTATGATGTTATTTTAAATATGTTACAACCATATTAATTATTCTATCCATCCTATGAAGTATAATGTCCCCATGCATGTGTATGTACGGCTTTCCGCCTCCACGCCGTGGTGTAGTTTGTTATTCAAACACTTCATTATTTGGATGAGTATAATAATGAGTATAAATGATGTAAATAATAAATATAAAATGTTAATTATTATTTATATATGATATACGGTCCAATTACATACTATTTCACCATCAATATAATTATATTGTCGCTCGTGCGTACGTACGGATTACCGTCTCCACGACGCGATGAGATTCATTTCCACGTTCACCATTCAATGAGGATTATAAAAATATACATTATTAATAAGTTTTAATATATGAAATAATAATGATACTTTATATATATATGTATTTATGTACATTCATATATCTTATTCATTTACTTCAGTTCAATACGATATGAAAACAGAAACAACGTTTATGCGTACGTACGACCTACCGTCTCCATAAACGGTTCCTTCCATTTCATATATATATCTATAATAAATATTTATATTATAAATATATATTATAGATAAATCAAGGTTTATATTCATGAAGTATTTAAATCATGATCTAAATGATACGATCAAGAATAACAAGTTAAAACACGTACGATAAAGGAAGCGATTATTACCCGAAATGTTAATTTGTCATGGAAATCATTATTAAATGGTTATTATAAAGACATAAATGAATCATGTATGATATAATAAATATGAATAGGGTTTTGGTATAATTTAATAACATACTATGGTCATTATACAAGAGGTTAAACGTACCCTCAACCAAAGGAAAGTTCAAGGTAAGGGTTAATTCCTCAATCTCATTATTATCTGAGATTGTTTGTGTGTAAGTTTTTACTGGGACATAATTATTATCCATTTCCATGTTTTATTAAAGTGTTTTAAAAAGGATTGTTTTTAAGGTACCCTTTAACTAAAACATCATTTTAAATGGTTTAAATATTTATTCTTCTAAATCATCTTCATTAATGTCCATGTTTTCAAAATGGTTTTAAGGATTTATTTATATAGAAATGAATGTTTTAAAATGTTAATTACTTTCAAAAGTTTCAAATTGGTGTGGGAAAATTTTATTTAAAAATGTCTTTTAAATTTATTCCTTTCTAAATTGAGTTACTTTTAAATGTTTTCATGAAAAAGATATATTTCTCTCAAAAAGTTTTATTAATCATTTTCAACTATGTCAACGTCATTTTGGATATTATTCTTGATTGACGTTGATTTATTATAAATACAATATTCAATATTGTATTGAATGAGTTATGATATGATTGACTGTGAATGTGCTATTTTTATACCATTCATGGTTTACAGATAATGTATTGACATTTCTAATTATAGTTTTAATATGAATGTTTACGTTATGTTTCAACATTTTTATATGAGGAATGCATTGGAATTAGTATGTGACAGGTGGATCCTTCTATAGCTCCCTGATGCATCGGTAGGTCTCATGAGACAAACTAGTGTCTTGGGACAAGGAATCTACAAAATCTTATTTGTAGTCTTGGCACAAGGCCTTGACAATGTGGTTATTAATTATGGCATTAGGAATTCCATAATTATGAAATTGGCTATTGATATTTGATGTGAATATTCAACTAGTACAATATCCATGTAAATATGTAAATGGAATTATTTTATTTATATTTTCCATATTATTCTGAATTTAAAGTTTAAAAGGCTTATGTTTTAGTCTTATTCATTGCCTTAAATGTTTATGCTTATTTATGAAATTTTTTGCTATATTTTTATCCATACTGAGCATCTAAGCTCACCCCTTTCTATCTTTTATTTTTCCTAGGATGTAAATAAGTTTATTATGAATGACTTACATGGATAATCTAATGGATATGAATGTGGTCAATAAAGACAATGTTTCTATTGTTTTTCATTTTATAATGTAATGTAACGTTCATGCATCTAATCTATTTCCAAGACTGCTAAACTGATCGGTCCTTTAGGACTTGATTCCTTGTAATCATGACAATGTATTAAAATAATGCACCGACTCTGGGTAACTGGGTCATGCCGTTACAAACTTGTTTCCCATTTTCATTCCATTATCCAATTATGAGTTCACCATTTATTGTGTACTAATCCCCTTAGGCATTTCGAACCAAGATTTTTGGAACAATTGATATAATCTCATTCGACCCAAATTTCTTATTTCCATGTCATGCCAAATAAACCTTTATTCCATTATCATCCCAGGGAAAACTATCATCATACTATTTACAACTTAATAAACCTTCTTAAACACATTATCCAAGGATTCTACATTATTGTTTGGTAACCTTTAACTTAACCCTACCCACCATGGGTTTAGGAAATCCAGCACACCCCATGGGTGTCCCTAAAATGGTCGAGTCATCCCCTACACATCCCACGAGGATATTGAGGGTTTCGATTGGTCACTTAGACACCCATTTTTATCAAACAATTCAAAGGAACCAAGAACACAAGAGGGGAAAACAAGAATACCAACTTCTATGTGAAAATACAAAATAAAACTATGGAATAATACTTGTAGACCACCTACCTAAAATCCAGTGATGAACTCACTCTTAATCGAAACCATAGTTCTGAATTAAACCAACCTTCTAAGCCTCAACCTAAATCTCACCTGGAAAAAGGGTTATATATTTTTGGAAGGAGATCACCCAAAATACAAACCCTAATCTATAAAATATAATGAAGGAGTGGATTAGACTTACCAAGAGCTTTGATCTGCAACCAAAAGCATACAAAAAAGCCTAGAAATGATGGAGATTGATCCATGGGAGATCTTTAAGGTCTTGGTTTATCACTAGGTATGAGAGGGGAGGAATGGAGGAAAATCCCAAGTTGGGTTTTAAAATCCAGAAATGGAAATTTTGTAAATTTTCCAACTTTTCTGGGTCGAACGGTATACCCGAATGATTTTCCAAATCATGCGAAAACCATACAGAAGTTGCTGCCTGAAAATCACCCCTTCCCATGGTTTCCTGGTAATTCCACACGGTTTTTATAACCGTGTGAAATATTCTATCCAAGGCTACATGGTTACCTGGGATGCTCTGCACGGTTTGTACTAACTGTGTAAAAACCATGCAACATGCCCATGAATTCCTTTTTATTCCTCTTTCATGTGACAAACCCCCAGGACACCCCCAAGAATTCACATAACCATGTGTAAATGCTTATCTATCAAAAAAGAAGAGGCCCAAACCAAAACATAAACAAAAAAATCCCTTAAGAAAATCTGGGACCTTACAACTTCCCCACCGTATAACGGCTCATCCTCGAGCCGCTCTTCCTAGCATCACTAAGATTTTATAACTAGAGGTCAGTCCACTAGGCCTGCATATCCATTCCCATCCTCCATATTTCTGGTTGCACATCACAATTCCCACCAAACATGGATCATGGAAATAAACTTTCCCCTCAAGACTTCTTCACCACAACCCACAACATGATCTGAAACCTCTTCAAGGATGCATCATCTTCATCTATACCCAACACTATAACTTCACAGGGAAAAAATAGGGGAAAAAACCTAACTCACAGCACATAGGAACTTGAAACACAACATCATATTAGAGGGACCAACCGGAACCAAATGGGTCTGATCATCTTCACAACTCATGACCCAAATCACTTGGCATCATTTTCATTTGTTTTCCAAACTCTAATAGTGAAAAAACTTGATACAAACCAGAGGAAAATGCATAACCCTTTCCACCAAATTTCCTAACAGTTTCATTTCCCAACTATACATCTGAACGTAACCCAAAACTCTTGGCTACTTGACTAACTAAACCCATTCCCAAGCTCTCTACCAGGGCCAAATCACCCTAACGATGACCACTCGAGTCCTTCCAACTTGAATCTCTGATCATGTCATCAACCAACCATTTATCTGGTATAGTTATATTCTCCAATTTTAGTTTCTTGGAACCTCCCCCATCGGTGAAGTACCACCAAAAATCAACTCATCTTTACCATAATCTAACAAGTTCCAACTCACCGCACCCATGCATCAATAGGGGCATTACCCTACATTAGCATCTAGCCACAACATTGAAACCATCCGGGAGAACATCCATACACTATCCATTTAAGGACTATGTTCAACATGACCTCACTTGGGTTGAACTTCATTTTCAAGAAGGCACTTGTCACCACAACATGAACCTGGAGGTGGGTCCCTCTCATCACACCAACTAAATATTACCATATCTCATCAGACCACCCCCGACTGGATTGCCATAGAGTATCTACTTTTTATTGACGTTATGCTACCCCCTCCTCACCTCCATAAGTTACGTACTAACTTGAATCCTATCATTAACATCCTACAAACCCACTGAGTTCACTCCCAGAATCCGGTAGATTTCCATACTCGTGGTGTTACCACCCTCTAGATCATCAATGAATTTATCGTTAACATGATACCACAGCACATGGCCAAGGTTCCCTAAACTTTGAGATGTTATAAAGCCACAAAAATATAAACTTACCCAAGTATAACCCCAATCTTCTTTGGAGTTATAGAACCCAAAAACTCTTGCCACAACCTGTCGTTGTATCCAACCACACTTGTTAAGAATTCAACACAGAGATTCGAAGCATTACATGGAACTGCCCTGAGCTCGATGCTTACACATTTCTCATCATCCACCACATCCAAGACCCACATTGCCACTCCGAGGAACCTGACATGAACCTTACAAGTTCCTCATTGGAACCTCGGTACCACTACGTTGACTCGATTTTCTAATCTTTGCATTTAGGACTAACTTATCGCTCCCCACCTTAGGAGTGTCGTTACCATTTATCTCATGAGGGTTTCCAACCAACGTTTCTTATAGTCGATCACAAGATGAACCCAAAAAATAGATATGTCTATCTAGATTTTTCCCAAAACAAGAAAAATAACGTCACCCAGGTCCCGTTCTTGGATTTCACGAATGGAACCCAAGGTGTTTTTCATCTTTAGGTCCATCCCAAGGACCTCACCCTAAGACATTGATGGTGTACATCCCACCATCAAGCTCCAAATATACCATTTCCATGAGCACAAAATTCATAATGTCCCTCATCCAACAAAACACCTTCATGTGTCTTGGTGAGAGCTAGAGCTTCTCAACGTACCTGGGACGATGTCAAGATGTTGGGCATGCCTGTCACTAGATGAGGTACACTAAGAAGTTTTCGACTAACACCACCTCCAACTTATCCATTTTTGATGTTGAACTATGGGACACTATGACTTTCCAAGGATTTATGGCCTCCCTGTTAAACACATCTCATCAAAAATTAGCCACCATCATTCAAGTGTGATTTCCAACCAAGTTTAACCATCACTTCATGACCAAATCACCAAGCAGTTGTGAACCAACATTCTATATGGAACTAATTACACCACACACTCGAATTATTCTGCTTTGTCCCTGAAAAATAACAACTGAATCACAACTGTGTACCACACCAATTAAACCAACAGTCTCCCACAAATCAACCTTAACATATGTATATCCCATCGCCCACTTACTTACCTAACAATGCATATGGGTTAGTCAGCCTCATCATCCATGAGGCATCCTCTACATCTCACCCAACAACCAAAACATTCATACAAAAATATTCAGCCATGTGACCACTGTCACCATGGGTGTCATCATCGAGCGAAATCATATAACAAAACTTGAGCCACCCTTGTCTTTTTTGCTCGAAAACGACTTTGAGTCCTCCATTAATCATCATCCAACAGGAGAGTCAGGAATACCTATGATAAAACCATTCGAAACATACCTTACCTCCTATCACAAACACTAGGGTAACCTTATGAAAGAACCAGGCACAACCATACCATTTACTAAAGAATGGTGGTACTTAGTATACATGGACACCACCTCAGAAGCATCTCTCATGCTCATATTCCAAGGCACATATACTACTTGGATAACCTTATATGAGGTCACCCTTTATTTTTTTGAAACTATCATCATGTAACCACAACTCAAGTAGCACCACTTACCACCAACCTTCCCACTTAGCTCTCTATGCTAAACCCGCACCATACAACACTTTGAGTTCCACTATCAAAGTCCAAAATATCTATATGTGCGACACACACCCAAAAGCACTAGGAACCCTGGATGAACTCTTTTATAGGCCACCATGAAGGTTGAAGAATACCAACTCCTTAGGCTGGTGTCCCCACCATGAAAATCCATTGGCCTTCCCTCAAAACCATACTTATCATGACACGAACAAAGCAATGCTCAGGGATATAACTCTCACTCTTGTTATGACGCACACTATGCCTAGAAGACAAATAACTGTATACTCAAGGTTCCACACCAAAGGTGAAAACATTCATCATTACTATGATCCAAAAATCATCTCTGAGATCCAAAACACAACTCGCAAGGTCTCTACTCATAAGGTCACTAAGACCTAGGAACCATCTTTAGGGTCCATCATGCACTCCGTACAGCCAAGAACCTTGGGAGTTTCCTCACTCACATTACGGAACAAAGAATCACAACCCAACATCCTCAACTCCATCAAGGGTTCCCTAAACACACCATCTGGTCCATATCATAACTGGAAAGACCTCACAATCAAAGTCCAAAGTTTGAAACTAAGGCACTCTCACTTCCCCAACCTACACATAAAAAGGTCAACCGACAACACAAGGGATACCCACTTTTGAACTCAATCATTCCCATTTTTTAACATATCATTCACTCGATGCTTCAAATAAAGACAGACATGATTTAACCATAGATGGAAAAGGTCTCACACTACCAACCTTAAACAACCCATTCTTCATGCTCTTCCCCAACGGTCATCATCACACGTAGAAAACTACCCTCTATAATACCTACTACAGGACATGGTCAACATGTGGTAACAAATTTATTTAATAACTTGTCTTTAGTAAGAACCTAGATATTCATTTTAGGTATTGATCTTTATTTTGGGTTTCCTTGAGGAAAATGGTAGAAATGTGAATTTTTTATGTACACACCGTGTATTTATGCGTACACATTGTGTACCCAGGTATCACGTACAACCGCATACTGGCCATGTAATAGCCGAGTACATGGTCGTGTGATGACCTGGCTAGCCCGCTTAAGTCAGGGGCTAGTTGAAACTTGTACATGGCATGTACATTTAATGAACTTGCTATGTACTTTTGTTTTATTTGATAAATCAGAGTGAGGTCACATCTCATGTCCAGAACCATATTCTTCTTCCAATTTTTCATACAGGAGTGCCTAGGAACAACGAACAAAGATCAATCCCCAGTTTCTCTGTCCAGCCTTCGATTAAGACACCGTCAGGTGAATTGGAATCCCACCAATGATTTCTCAATTCCTCTAGATACCTTCTTCCTAGTTCTTCCTCTCTGGTGAGGTATTTAAGGATGAACAATTTTCCCATTTTTGTAGATATACACTATTCTAGGCTGATGCAAGGGATGGTGTTCAAGGGTATTGATTGTACGACATCAAGGTAGGCAGTTTGTGTCTTTCGTTGTTTGTATTTGGATTATTTTTGCAAAAAGTGATGTATACCCACATTTGGGGTATTTCTTGATTTGGAATTTAACCCTGTTTAATACCTGCTATGGTTTGATTAATAAAAAGGGGTTGTTTCTTATTTTTAAGGTTAAGTACCTTGTTTTCCATGCCTTGGTTGATTAGGATGGATTTTGTTGATTATATTAAATGCATGTTATATTCTTTTTTAATGTTTATCCATGTAGTAGTTATATATTACATATGCTACTTTATATGATATGTGTGCTGATTTTTTCATAGACAATGAGGGCCTTGGACAAGGAAAACTATGAGGGTTTCCATGTTTATTTAAAAATGACCGTGAGATCCATGGTGTAGATATTGCCCAAAGGTTATTAATAGTGAGGGATAACCAGGTGGTCATTTATAATTTTTTTATGTTATGTTGACCTAGGGGTATTGACCATGAGAGCTACATATGAGGTTGCTTATAATTTTATTTAATACTACGTGGGACCAAAGGGTTTATACCATGAGAGATTTACCATAGGGTTATTCTTTAATGTTTTGGGGATATGTTAAAACATAGGGGTTGGAATTCGAGATCTTTCCCAGAGGGTTGTTTATGAATGATTGAATGATTGTGATGAGTATGCCAAGCCAAATCATAATCTTGGAATCAGTCTTACTTGATTATTTAGATGGTATTCTGAGACATATTTTTGTTACTAATACATATGGAATATAGAACATAGGCTAGATCCCATGGTTTACATGATTTAATGAATTGAAAAATAGATTAAAATGAATATAATTGAAAACTATAGGATTGTTTACTTTTGAGTAATTCATATTTTATTGCTTTATTTCCACATATTACCTAATATATATTCACTGACAGTTAGGCATTGATATTTTGGTGGTTACCTACTGGGATTCATCTCACAACCTATTTGGGTCATGTTTTTGGACCCAATCATATTATATGATTGCATGTATAGATAATGGAAATCACACTTACTCATTGGTCACTTGATTTCTGTTGGACTTGGAGAGCATGTAACCATGATGAGGCTTGCGAAACTGTTAAAGTTTAATGGTTTTTTGTAGTTTGGTTTTATTATTTTATTTTCCGCATTATGTCTTGTTTTTATGCTTTCCTAGACATATGTTACATGCATCATTTATATATGTTCCAGTTGTTGTATTAATATTAGTCTTCTACTGTTTACTTTTGTTGTATGGTATTACTGCTTCCGCTATTGTTTACTAATTACTTTTGGTTGTGTGTACTCTACCAATGAAGGAATAATTTCCCCATTATCACACTGTGTCCCTTA
The DNA here is from genome assembly GCA_963277665.1 of Viscum album. Classification (NCBI taxonomy): domain Eukaryota; kingdom Viridiplantae; phylum Streptophyta; class Magnoliopsida; order Santalales; family Viscaceae; genus Viscum; species Viscum album. The sequence continues at coordinate 505,215,771 of OY728119.1, forward strand.
CTGCTAGTTGGAAGCCTCTACAATTTGGGGAAATGCGCTTGAGGTCATGTGACCAATCGGGTTCAGGGAACCTTTGGGCGGCACCCCAAACCGGGATGTTACAAAGTGGTATTAGAGGGGGGGTCTTTTCTACTTTTTCTTACTATTTGGAGCCTATAGACTCAGATATGAATGAATAAGTAGTTGGTAATATGATGTGCTCGGGAGTAGCTAGCCTGTGTATAGGGAAAATCCATGTAACCTCAAATATTGCAATTTTTCTGGTTTTGCAATTGTTACATTTGATTTGATTTCCCCATTGGGTGATTGAAATGTTTTGTGTTGTTATGATTTATATCATTTTGGTTCTATTTCTTTTTCATCCCAATGTGATGAGGTTATTCCATATCATGAATCGTATAGGAACTTTCTAGATATCACATTCCATGCATTCTTTTCATGGCATTTAGGGTGCTTTGTTGATTGCATGGAGACAACCTCAGTGAAGATTCCCTAACAACAATGGAGACGGCCTCGGCCTCCCCCCTTCCCAGCTTCGGGAGGGGGGAGGATCTCTCCCATCTGGATTTGAAACCCCGACCTTTCCTCCCTTTCTCCAACCATAATACTCACCCTTTTTTCATCCATTTCACTTTGTCCGATGGTTCTTGAGCTATTTGATGGCGCACCTCAACTTCTATTATCGCTTTTGGAGTTCACAAAAGCTTCAAGCCTCTTGGATATTTCCCTAATGGATTGTTTCACGCATCTAAGTCTTTTAGTAGATGAATTTTACCACTTCATCTTCGAATCTTGGGGGTTACAAGGGCGCGCGATTGTTGGTCTTCTTGACAAATGCCACCTGATGGTTTGTTTTGCCTTAGAAGAAGATTTGGTCCACGCGTGGTCTAGTGCTCCTCATAAGTGCATCAGTCTCAGATTCTTCCTATTTTTTTAGTCTTATGATTTTATTATGAATCGGTACTACACTTCCATTTCAATATGAGTTTCTTTCTGTGAACTATAATTTCCATTCCAAAACCCTACAATCCTCCTGATGCTAGAGAACATGGTTGGACGTTTTCTGTGATCCGACAACCGCACTCTGTCTGTAAGCCATCCTATTAACCCACATATATGTATAGAGGTAGATGCCTACAAGGCACCAGTGGAGTGGGTATGGGTTTCTGTGGGTGAAGAATTTAGATGTAATAAATCGATCTTATTTGAATCATGGGTGGAGTATTGTAAGAGGTGTAGGAAGCTGGGACATCTCGATTATAGTTTCTAGAGAAGAGCTAGGTGTGGGGGTGTTGATCTGGTGATGGACATAGTTGAGGCAACGACTCAGGCGGGAGGTAATTTTATGGTGGAAGCAGGTCGACCTGAAATCAAGGTTGTGGATATTTTTTCCCGACGGAAGAATTATTTAAGTGATCAAAAGCAGGCTGAGCATGATCCGATAGATTCATAGAAGGTTGAGGAGGCTCATGTCAATGATTCCTTAGGCATTAGGCTGCTTTCACCTCATCCTAAGGTATCCACTGATCAAGGGGTTATGTCCTTGGTGGTAGTGGAGAAAAACAGGAGTGACAAGAGTGTTTTTGTGGGTGATTACAGAAAGGAGGCTGAGCCACCTATAATGTGGCAGGGGAAATCCTTGTTGATTTCTGCTACAAAACCTTCTAATGGACAAGGATGGAAGGAAGGGGCCAATGTATTGGGACCCTTGGACCCAAACATTCCCATTTATAAGTCCTCATCCTCTTAGAAAAATGGGAGTGAGGATAATAAGAATAATAGCATTGAGGTTAAAGCAGGCAAGGTGGACTCTACGTGCAGGTCGCGACCTCTCAAAAAAGGACCGAGGGTTGAGTTGAAAAATCGTTTTGAAGGTCTGGTGGTTCAGAAAAAACATTGATGCATGAGCAAGATGATTCAGGTGATGATAGTTATATCCAATTTTCGGTGGACTATTTGGACTGTTTCTAAGGGAAAGGTCCCCACTGCCCAAGAAGGAAGAAGGGGAAAAAAGGAAAGCGTGACTCAGGGAAATGCATTGTGGTCTAGGGAAAAAAACCCAAGGGATGTAAATACTATTCTCACTTACCTAAACCTATGGAAACTAGGTTGTCCAAGAAATTTGGAAGTAAGGAAAGAAAAGACCCACAAGGTGGGGAAAGTGAAGATCAAAGCAGAGAACCAAGAGTGATGGAAGAAGAGGTAGGGGAGTGTCTGAGGCTCATATTCCATTCCAAGGAAGAAATGATTGAAAAATTCCTACATCCTAACACCTCAAATGAGGATATTTTAAGGATTTATAAAAGAAGGTTGCAGTTTGAGGCCACTGAGAAGCTAGAGGCGTAGATAGACAAGCAAGACCGAATCATCGCCCATGGCTGCAACCAAGGTAGAATCACCCTAGAAGAATTCATTCAGACAATGGAAATAATGGTTTATCACCTCGAAGAACTTATCAAGGACAATTCAGACACCTAGGTTAGTACTCTTCACTTAGAATTATATAGAGTGTATGATTCAAATAATCTCAGTCTTGTGTTTAATAATTTTTTGAGCTCTTTCAGCACATAGTGGTCCTTGTTTTGCGAACTATGGTTTCCCAATTTCCCTTAAAGTGGCCTAATAAAAATTTATATTTTTATAGATGTGGTGTTAGTTATACATGTTGTTGTGATAGATTCCCAGATAGAGATACCTGATATTTTGGTAGGGTATTGGTATATGTAATGTTTAATTTGGATAGACACCAAGCTTTGGTCCCTAAGGTGTTAGGGGCCCTCTTGGATCAGAATTTGGTGGATCATGTTTGTACTTTAATTGAATTATATTAAGATATGACATGAATAAGGATTGGAAAACTTGATTCATGGGAAGTATGGGCTTCCACCAGTCAGAATTTTTCATGACTTGGACAAATTATTTTAAAGGTTCTGGAGATGTTTCATAGGCTTACAGTCTAGAAACCCAAACAACATGACATGTGATGTTATGAACACACACCATGTGTTCTTCTGTTTTGGAAGAAAGAACTTTTCTTAAGTACACGTCGTGTAATGTATGTACACACCGTGTAGTCCTTGACCATGTGACTGAATATGGGAGTAGAGACACAGGGTTGATAAGATCTTGGTAAAACACGCCATGTACTTGGAGTACATGTCGTGTTGTAGAGACCATGTATCCGACTATGTGAATAACGACATGGGTGTATTTAACTTGGGTTGTACATGTCGTTTTTAGTTTATACACACCACATAGAAATATATCATGTGACTAAAAACATGGGTGGATGGAACTTAATTTGTATACGCCGTGTCTATGGTGAGCACTCGGTTTAGTGTTTCACCGAGAGAGAATCGTGTAGTTCTAGCAATGTAGAATAACTTAGGTAGGAGGGGAAATTCAAGTAAATGACATGTCTTAGAAGGAACATGCCGTGTGTATGGGGTGTTACATGACCAGGTTGGCAGTGGGTACAAGACCATGTTAAGGCTTATGGGAACACACCATGTACAAGTTCTTTATGCTCTGTAACCCTGTTTTGAAAAACTTGAATGCTTTATTTCTCCTGTTCCTTTCTTAAACTTCTAAGTTTATGTACTTGATAATCATAAACTAAGGTGTGTGCTTGACCTTGCAGATTCATTCCAAAAAAACATCATCCAGTTTTACACCAGATGAAGGGCGATGATCAAACAACAGAAATGGTATATCAAGGAATACCACTATATCCTCCTGTCATTCCCATATTGGAACTAGCTATTATACCAGACATTGGTTCTTATGTATAGTTACACGAAGGCTTTAAGAGGATTATTTAGAATTTTTAGGGATCAAAACATCCTGCCCTGACTATGGAAGAGTTGACGTGGGTGTTTCTGTAGCAACAACATCCAACTTTTTTAGGGGATTGATGACTATAAGCTACAGAGTCATGGTTGGAGTCCATGCTTTCTATCTTTGTGCGTCTGGAGACACCTACTAAGAGGTGGGTGAATCTTGCGATATACATGCTACGTGACTCCTCCAAGATATGGTGGGATGTTATCTCACAAGTGGGATGTCATTGGGATATGGATTGGGAATAGTTTCAGAGGACCTTCTATGATTACTTCAATTCGGAGATGTTGAGGGCTGACCGAGCCCATGAGTTTATGCATTTAGAGTTGGGCACTCTTTTAGTCAATGACTATTCTTATCATTTTATAGAGCTTCAGCACTTCACAGCTATTTTGGGAGGTGATGATTTATCTTTGGCTAGGTGATTTTAGGATGGTCTCCAGTATGAAATCCGATCGAAGGTGAATGTTTTCACACTGACTTCAGTAAATGCTATAGTAAATAAAGTACTAATTAATGAGTGAAATATAAGGGAGTTGGGAGATATAATCTAGTGTAGTTCAGTATACAGGGCTGGTACTCTTTTATTTGATAGAAGGAAGAGCTGCAAGGAACCTTCTCCCAATGATTCCAGTAGCAGGGATATATCTTTAGGAAGTCAAGTGCAGTGTTACCAGTGCGGGAAGAGTGGTAACACGAGAACTCAGTGCTTGAGAGACATAGTTGAGTCCAAATCTTGTGTCAACATGGGTCATATTTAGTGTTTTTCTAGTTTTTATCACCCAAAATTAGTGAGAAGGGATCTGATATGACTCCACATTTAGGAGTAGGATCACAGACCCTCTACGGTTAGAGGTACGATTCTAGTTTCCTTAGTTTTAGCTTCTTCTATTTTTTATATAGGATATTCCCATATTTTTATATTTTTTTCCATTGTGGAGAGACTTGGGCTTTGCCTCTTTACTTCTACTGATGTTATGATGCTAGACACTCCATTGGGTATTGGGACGAATTGTGTATGTTTGTGTAAGGAGTTATATCTTGAGGTTGGTGGGTGTCACTTCTTATGGTACCTCTATTTCTTATTGATAATAGGATTTAACGTCATTCTCAGAATGTACTGGTTGGTATCATTTCAAAACATTGTTGAATACTATCATCATAGGGTGAGTTTAACGTCACCAGAGGGTGGGTATTTTCTACACAAGGGAAAATGGGATGTCCATGCAAGTAGATCTAGAAACAAGCATCATGGGTTGGGAGGAATAATAGACCATATTTCTAGTTTATATCTAGATGACCATAGAACATCATAGATAGACTTTTCACTTGTGGTGGATCATTTCATGGATGTCTTTCTAGATGACTTTTTAGGTTTACGTCCAGAGAAAGAAGTGGATTTCTATTTTGAGTTTGTTCTAGGAGAAACACTGGTGTCCATTCCTCTGTATAGGATGGCTATACCAGAGTTACAAGAGCTCAAGAAGTTGTTAGAAGAGTTGGAGGCGATGGGTTTATATGACCCAATAATTCTCCTTGGGATTCACCTGTGATTTTTTAGAATAAGGAAGATGGTACCCTCATACTTTGTGTGGTTTATTAGAAGCTGAACAAGTTGACAGTCAAGAACCGATATCCCTTACCGAGGATTGATGATCTTTTTGATCAGTTATATCCTTTCAGAGTTGTTTTGGTCTATACGAGTATTTGGAATGCCGTTCGGTCTCAAAAACATAATAAACGTTTTCATGGAATTGATGAATTGAGTGTTCCATCCTTACTTTTATTCTTTTGTGGTAGTATTCATGGAAGATTTCTTGGTGCACTATCACACTCAACATGACCATTACACCCATCTTGAGATCGTATTGAGTACATTGAGAGATCATCAGTTATATGCTAAGCTCTCAAATTTCCACTTTTGGATGGATCAGATTCACTTCTTGGGTCATGTTATCTCATAGATAAGAGTATTAGTAGACCCAGATAAAGTAAGAGAAATAGTTTCTTGGGAGTTTCCAAAGAATGTCTTTGAGGAATATAGTTTTATGGGGCTTACTGGTTACTATAGACACTTTATAAAGGAATTTTCCACACTTATCAGCACCACTGACAAGCCTAAAAAATATGGGTGAAAACTACATGTGAAAATATTTCTATGATTCAGTCTTTAAAGAGATGAAGGGGAGGTTGACTTCAGCACTGATACTGATTTTACAAGAACCAGGAAATATTTCCATCGTTTAATGCAATACATCAGGTATCATACTGGGAGAAGTGCTTATGAAAGGTAAATGTGTCATTGTGTACGGGTCTCGGTAGTTGAGGTGACATGAGAATAATTAATCTACACATGATCTCAAGTTAACTACAATTGTGAATTCTTTGTGTTATTAGAGACATCATCTTTTAGGAGATCATTTTTTGGTATACACTAACCAAAAAAGTCTCATGTATATATTTAGTCAGAATGATTTGAATTTGAGACAACAAAGGTGGGTTGAGTACCTTTAGTCCTTTGACATTTAGCTTGCCTACATGCCTAGGAAAAGAAATGTAGTGGATGATACGTTGAGAAGAAGAGCTCAGATACATGTAGCTCAGGAGGCCAGCAGTGAGTGGAGGCCTATGTCTCTATTCTCTAAGATTCATTTGAAGGTGCATGACATACATGGGTAGATATTTCATTCCTCTATAGTTGTTACCTCTACTCTACTGGATCAAGTGTGAATGAGGAATATATTAGATTCCAAAGGCCTAGTCCCAAGGGAGAGTGTGTCAGGAAAGGACCCTACTCCTTGATGGATCGTAGATGATGAATATGTCTCGTGTTTTCATGGATGCGCATGGGTGTCAGTTGACATACATGAGGAGTTGATGTGATATTTTCATGCTTCAGAATGGATTGTTCATCCTGGTGTCACCAATATGTATCAAGCTCTACACCGTCAGTATTGGTGTCCCGGTATAAAGAGGGATATAGCTGGTTTTGTTATGAGATATTCCACCTGTCAGTAGGTGAAGTCGGAGCATCAGTGGCTGGTAGGGATTTTATAACAGTTACCCATTACCGAGTGTAGGTGGAATGATGTCACGATGGATTTCGTGACGAGTTTAATGAGGTCACCTTGAGGGAATGATGCAGTTTGGGTTGTTATCAATAGGCTCACAAAGGTTTCACACTTCCTTCCAATTAATGAAACCTTCAGTGTTGATGATCTTGGAAGGTTGTACATCTGAGAGATTCTACATTTTCATGGGGTTAAAAACTCTATCATTTCAGATAGGGAAGCCTATTTTACTTCTCATATCTGGATGGGACAACAAATTGATTTCGGTACACAGGTACTTCTGAGTACAACTTAACATCCATAGACAGATGTCCAATCCAATTGCACAATTCATGTTTTTGAGGACATGCTACTAGCATGCGTTCTGGACATTAGGGGATCTTGGGAGAGACACATAACCCTAGTGTATTTTTTCTATAATAATAGTTTTCTGGCAATGATTCAGATGGAACTTATAAGGCTTTGTACGGTAGGCCATACTGATCACCCCTATGTTGGATGGTGGTAGGAGAGGAAACTATCACAAGACCTCGTCTTGTCATGGAGACCACTGAGCAGGTGGAGTTGATTTGGAAGAGGATGGCTACTACACAGTCTCAGCAGAAATATTATACTGATTGAGGGAGAAAACCTTTTGAGTTCGAGGTTGGAGATCAGGTTTTCTTACATGTCACACCGAGGTTGGGACACATGAGGATTATGAGACCTAGAAATCTTTCACTGAGATACATCGGCCCGTTTGAGGTTTTGGAGAGAGTTGAGATGGTTGCCTATCAGTTTCCGTAACCATAGAGGTACCGAGCTATACATGACCTCTTTCATGTTTCTCAACTACGACATTACTTTTCAGACCCATCTCATGTTTTTTAACCCGAAGAGGTTGAGTTGGAGGTGGACGCATCCATCAAGGAGCACCAATTACAGATTGTGGATCACAACATGAAGGCTCTCTATGGCCAAACTGTTCCTCTAGTATGGGTGTTATGCCAGCACGTGCGAGTACAATATGAGACTTTGAAGAGGGAATCCAACGTATGGTCATAGTGGCTAGAGTTGTTTGAGGTTTCTTCTTCACCCCACTTGGAAGCGCAATTCAGGGATGAATTTCTTTAAGGGGGAATTTTTTAAGAACCCATATATTCATTTCAGATATGGATTTTTATTTTGGGTATTTTTTTAGTAAAAAGGAAGAAATGATATTTTTTCTAAGTACACTCTGTGTACTTATGCATACACTCCGTGTACCCAGGTACCACGTACAACCGTGTACTGGCCATCTAATGACTGGTACATGGTTGCATGATGACCTCACTAACCCGCTTATATTGGGGGCCGATTGAGGCTAATACACAGTGTGCACATTTAAAGAACACAATATGCAATTTTTATTTATTTGATAAATCAAAGTAGGGTTTCATCTCATATATGGATTCGTCTTATTCTTCCCATTTTTCATATAGGAGATCTTGGGAATGAAAAATAAATATTGATCCCCTGGTTCTCTATCTAACCACTGATTGAGATGTCGTTGGGTGCGTTGGAATCCCACTGATGAGTTCCCAATTCCTCTAGAGTCCTTTTCTTGATTATTCCTCTTTTGTGAATTATTCACGGTTGAATGTTCTTCACCTTTTTGTAGATCTATGCCATTCTAGGACGATTCAAGGGACGATGTTCAAGGGTATTGATCATAAGACATCAAGGTAAGTGTTTTGTGCCTTTCATTGTTTTTATTTGGATTATATGTGCTAAAAGTTCCGCATACCCACATTTAGGGTATTTCTTGATTTGGAATTTAAACCTATTTAATACCTACTATGGTTTGATTGATAAAAATGGGTTGTTGCTTATGAGTAGGGTTAAGTGCCTTTTTTCCAAGCCTTAGTTGATTAGGATGGAGTTTTTTTATTATATTAAATGCATGTGATATGATTTTTAAATGTTTATCCATGTATTAGTTATATATTACATGTACTTCTTGATATGATATGCACAATGTCTTTCCAATGGACCATTAGAGCCTTGTACTAGAAAAAATTTGGGGGTTTCCAGGTATATTTACATAAGACCATGAGAGCCTTGGTGTAGATATTGACCCAGGGGTATTGACCATGAGAGCTACCCAGGTGGTCGTTTATAATTAGTTTATGTTATGATGACCCAGAGGTATTGACCATGAGAGCTACTCAGGAGGTTGTTTATAAGTTTATTAAATACTATGTGGAACCAAAGGGGTTAAACCATGAGATATTTATCAAAGGTTCATTCTTTAATGTTTTTGTGTAATCTTAAAGAATAGGGGTTAGACTGTGAGAGATTTCCCAGAGGGTTGTTTATGAATGATTGAATGGTTGTGACGAGTCTGCCAAGCCAAATCACAAGATTGGACTCAATCTTACTTGATTGGTTAGATGGTCACTTGAGACATCCTTTGGTTACTATTACATAGGGGATACAAAGATTAGGCTATATCCTAAGGTTTACATGATTCTATTAATGGAACAATAACTGAAAATGAATATAATTGATAACTGTAGGATTGTTTACTTTTGAGTAATTTCTAGTTTATTGCTTTATTTATACATATTACCTGCTATATATATTCACTGATAGTTTGGCACAGATCATTTGGTGGTTGCCTTCTGGGATTCGTCTCACACCCTATTTGGGTCATGTTTGTAACGTCCCGGTTCTAGAAGCCACCCAGAGGCACCCCGTACCCAGTTGGTCACATGGCCTCAAGCACATTTACCCAAACACCAGAGGCTGCCGACTAGCAGTGAGGGCCTTGGGTGTGTTAGCGGGGAAACTATGCCCTCATTGGCAGAGTACACAGTAGAAGAAAAATAAACCTGCAATAGCAGAAGTAGTAATAACCACTAATATAAACAGCGGAAGACTAAATCAACAAACTGGAGCACATATGTATATATGAAATGATGCATGATACATAACTAGGAAATCAGCCAAACAAGTCACAATGCTATAAAACACTACAGTACCAAAACAAGTACAAAAATAAAAGTAAACAGCTCCTCAGCATCGCGAAGACAAAACTCGGTCCCATGCTCTCCTTCTCCAAGAAATCAAGTTCCAAAAGTCGAAGGGTGATTTCCTTTCTCTATACCTACAACAACATAGTCTTCTTGGGCCCAAAAGAATGCCCCAAACAGGGTGTGAGATAAAATCCCAGTAGGCATTCACCAAAAGATTTGTTCCTAACAATCAGTGAGTATATGGCAGGTAAAAGTACAATAAGTAGTAAACAACAACAGCAAGTAGTAGGAAGTAAATGGTAAGTAGTAAATCAGGATGATAGATAGCAGCAATCAATCCATAACAAGTCAACAACAGTGAAACAAAACAGCTATGAAGCTGGAAAACCCCTCTGGGAAGTACCCGCAGCCATTCTCTCTGGTCCTATCCAATAATTACCAAAACCCTCCGGGCAATGCACTCAGCCTAACCCCTCTGGCTTGGTCATACGAATTTATGAGACTCTCTGGGGAAGCTCACTCGGTCAATTACACTTATAGTCTAGGGTAGTTAGGAACTCTCTTGAGGAATATCACGCGGTCTAACCCTCTTAGCCCCAAGGTCTAGAGACTCTCTGAGGAAGATATCTCTGTCAATTCCTCCTATAGCCTCAGGTAAACCACAAAATATCTAAGGAAGCTCACTCAGTCAATTCTGTTGTACCTCTCATACCCCTCGTGGTTTAATTTTCATGATCACAATCACTCTCTTATTTATCTAATCTTGTTTTAAGTGTTTTTGTTGATAGGAAAAAGGTTTCCAAGGAATTGGGCCAAGAAGGACTAAAAGTGGACTGATTTTCAGTCCACCGGCCAACCGGTGGATGACCACCGGCCAGCCGATGGAGCCTGGGTAGAATGCATCCCCTCTGTCCAGACCACCGGCCAACCGGTGTCCCATCACCGGCCAGCCGGTGGAACCCAGACAAATAGTGACACCTACTGTCTCAGCACCGGCCAACCGGTGGCCTCCTCACCGGCCAGCCGGTGGTGCCTGAGCCCAAGGCCTCTCCCTTTTTCCAAGCACCGGCCAACCGATGGCCAAGCACCGGTCAGCCGGTGGAGCCAGTCAAACTAGCCGTTGGGCTTTGACCAGACTTGCCCACTTGACCCCCAACGGCTCCGAAGGCCTCTCCAACGGCTCCAAAGACCCCCAAAGGCCATTTGAGGGTTCCCCCTCTATAAATAAAGGACTAGGAAGCCCCGGAAATGTACGGAAGACCACGAGAACATTTTTCCATCATTTGGCGAACCTCCGGCAGATTGCTTCAAGGAACCTCAATTACTCCAACTCAATTCCACAACCAAGGAGCACCACCATAGAAGCTTGGGAGCACCCTTCATCATCACCAATCAATCCTTTGGCGCCCAAGGCTTCTCCTCTTACAGTTTTTCTTATTTTATCATTTTGAGCATCAATTTGGGTTTGTGCCTACAAACCCCTCTTTCTCTCATCCTCTCTTTGCTTGGGTTTTCACACCACCTTCAAGGTGTGAAGAGGTTAGTCAAGCCTCCCCTTTCAATGGCTTGAGTCATAGGTGAGCTAGCCTTCACCTGTAAGAAGGCTAGTGGGTTCTTGCTCAACCATTAAAAGAAAGTGGGTTCTTGCTCAACCATTAAAAGCAAGCTGTAATAGGTTCTAGACTACCTTAAAGTCTAGTGGGTTTCTTGCTAAAACCATTAAAAAGCAAGCGGTAGTAAATCTCTCAACGGTTGAGTTGGGAGCAGAGACGTAGGCTTTGGTTTAAACCGAACTCCGTTATCAATTTTGTGTCTTGCCTATTTTATTTCCGCTGCACTTTTAACTTTGTTTTTAAATTGTTAATTAATTTTTAAAAGGCAATTCACCCCCCCTCTTGCCATCAGTCTCCACCCAACAATTGGTATCGAAGGAAAAATTTGAGTAATACCTTCACCGGTTTCAAATTCAAGATCCATTGTGATGGCTTCATCTTCTTTCGCCCCCGAAGGCTATTCTTTGGGTCGTGCTCCATTCTTTGATGGAACCAACTATAACTATTGGAAAACCCGCATGACCACTTTTCTTATAAGTATAGGTTATCCTATTTATAAAATTGTCATGCATGGTTATTCTCTTTCTTCTCCTGATGAATCCAAATGGACTCAAACCGATATTAAAAATTTCGAACTTGATGGCAAAGCCATGAACGCTCTTCATTGCGGCCTTGATCGTAATGAATTCAATCGAGTTTCCACATGCACCTCATCACATGAAATCTGGAAACTTTTGGAGGTTACCCATGAGGGGACCAACAAAGTTAAGGATACTCGATTGGATATGTTCCGTCAAGATTCTGAGTCGTTCACCATGCACCCACATGAATCAATAACTGAAATGTTTACACGTTTTACTGATGTTTGCAATGTGAGAAAGTCCCTTGGTGATGATGTGTCTGCAGAAATGATGGTCAAGAAGATCATTTGGATCCTACCAAGCTCATGGGCACCAAAAGTCACGGAAATCCAAGAAGCAAAAGACATCAAGAACATGCCGGTCGAAGAGATCATCGGATCCCTCATGACCTACGAGATCACCATGATGAGGCAAGCTGAAAAGGAAGGCAAACCGATCAAAGTTCCAAAGAACATCGCCTTCAAAGTTCAAAAAGAAGAAATCTCCTCCTCCTCATCATCTTCCTCTTCAAGCGGCGATTCAGAAATGGAGAATCTTGCCCGCAAAATGCACAAATTCATGGAGAAGCACAAGAAGAAGAAATCCCGCAAGGCTCAACCCAACGAAAAATCCGAGCCCGAGGTAACATGTTACAGGTGTGGCAAGAAAGGCCATTACAAGCCCGATTGTCCACTCAACAAGAAAAAGGCCAAGCAAAAGGAAAAGAAGAAGGCATTCAAGGCCACATGGAGTGATAGCTCCACATCCTCCTCCTCCTCAAGTGACGACGGTAAAAAATGCCTAATGGAATTTCATGAGGTATCCTCTTCCGACTCCTCATCCTATTATTCTTCAAATTCTTTTAAACATTTATCTTACGAGGATATCCAACATGCTAGAGATCAATTGGAGGAAGGTTTTCACGAACTTTCTTCCAAATTTGTTGCTTTAAAAAAGAATTTAAAAAAACTTTCTTCCGAAAAGGAACAACTTCTCAAAGAGAAGGAAGAGTTGTCCCTCAAGATCCAAAACCTTCCCGATGTTGATTCTATGGAATTAACAATCAAGGATTTAAGGGAATCTCTTGCCAAGTTCACCCAAGGTGAACAAAATTTGACCAAATTCCTAGGTTCTCAACGTTCGTCTAGAACCACCCAAGGGCTTGGCTATTCCAAGCAAGCTTCCTCTTCCCATGCTCCAACTATTTTTGTAAGGGGGATCTCCCAATATAAATTTTGCAACTATTGCAAAAAACTCGGGCACTTAATTTATGAGTGCAATTGCAAAAATGCCCGGTATGGAAGGCCCAAAACTATTTTCTTTAATGATGAATTTCATAGGAGAAGACCCGCCACTAGACAAGTATGGATTGAAAAATCCCTTTTAGTGAGTCTCACCGGACCAAAATTTGTCTTGGTTCAAAAATCCTCTCCCCGGTGATTTGTTGTTTTTATTTAGGGGGAGTTAGGATCGTTTAAACCTTTTTGCATTTTTCAGTTCAAAATTTTTATTCAAAACTTTCAAATTCAAAACTTTCAATTCAAAACTTTCAATTCAAAACTTTCAATTCAAATTTCAAAAATTTCAATTGGTTTAAAAAAACTCTATCTTGTTTTTCAACTTTTTCCTCAATCATGTTTTATGCCCTGTGCTATTTTGATAATCACAAAGGGGGAGAAATTCTTGGTTTATTGGGGGAGAAATCTTTCTCTCATGCTTTGCTTTACTTTTCAATTTATCCTTTAAAGCATGCCTCTAATTTCAGTCTTTTACATTGCTTGTTTTGGTGATTGTGATCATCAAAATAGGGGGAGATTGTTGTACCTCTTGTACCCCTCGTGGTTTAATTTTCATGATCACAATCACTCTCTTATTTATCTAATCTTGTTTTAAGTGTTTTTGTTGATAGGCAAAAGGTTTCCAAGGAATTGGACCAAGAAGGACTGAAAGTGGACTGATTTTCAGTCCACCGGCCAACCGGTGGATGACCACCGGCCAGCCGATGGAGCCTGGGAAGAAGGCATCCCCTCTGTCCAGACCACCGGCCAACCGGTGTCCCATCACCGGCCAGCCGGTGGAACCCAGACAAATAGTGACACCTACTGTCTCAGCACCGGCCAACCGGTGGCCTCCTCACCGGCCAGCCGGTGGTTCCTGAGCCCGAGGCCTCTCCCTTTTTCCAAGCACCGGCCAACCGGTGGCCAAGCACCGGTCAGCCGGTGGAGCCAGTCAAACTAGCCGTTGGGCTTTGACCAGACTTGCCCACTTGACCCCCAACGGCTCCGAAGGCCTCTCCAACGGCTCCAAAGACCCCCAAAGGCCATTTGAGGGTTCCCCCTCTATAAATAAAGGACTAGGAAGCCCTAGAAATGTACGAAAGACCACGGGAACATTTTTCCATCATTTGGCGAACCTCTGGCGGATTGCTTCAAGGAACCTAAATTACTCCAACTCAATTCCACAACCAAGGAGCACCACCATAGAAGCTTGGGAGCGCCCTTCATCATCACCAATCAATCCTTTGGCGCCCAAGGCTTCTCCTCTTACGGTTTTTCTTATTTTATCATTTTGAGCATCAATTTGGGTTTGTTCCTACAAACCCCTCTTTCTCTCATCCTCTATTTGCTTGGGTTTTCACACCACCTTCAAGGTGTGAAGAGGTTAGTCAAGACTTCCCTTTAAAAGGCTTGAGTCATAGGTGAGCTAGCCTTCACCTGTAAGAAGGCTAGTGGGTTCTTGCTCAACCATTAAACGCAAGTGGGTTCTTGCTCAACCATTAAAAGCAAGCTGTAATAGGTTCTAGACTACCTTAAAGTCTAGTGGGTTTATTGCTAAAACCATTAAAAAGCAAGCGGTAGTAAATCTCTCAACGGTTGAGTTGGGAGAGGAGACGTAGGCTTTGGTTTAAGCCGAACTCCGTTATCAATTTTGTGTCTTGCCTATTTTATTTCCACTGCACTTTTAACTTTGTTTTTAAATTGTTAATTAATTTTTAAAAGGCAATTCACCCCCCCTCTTACCATCACTCTCCGCCCAAAAAATTCCCCCTCTAGCCTGGGAAGGTTCTTAAATAGATTTAAACAAGGTAAGACTCTCTGAGGAAGATCACTAGATCTACCCTCCTGTAGTCTATAAAATCCAAGACTCTCTGGGAGCTCACTTAGTCCATCCCCTCTATATTCTGTAACATCTAAGACACTCTAGGAAGCTCAATTGTTCTATCCCTTATAGTCTATAGCACCAGTTTCTCTTAGCCCCATTCCATTCAATGCATAATAATGATATAAGGCCAAAGTACACCTATAGAGATACTTGGATAACCAAAGTATACCTATAGAGATACTTAGATAAACAGTCTACAAGGCAACAAGCACTCCATGAGATTCACCTCAACCTATAACCGCGAGGCATGAAAACAGGTGTAGCATCCAAAGGAAAATGAGACCCAAAGGTCCTAAACAGAAAAAAGCAAGGGAAAAACATTCACGCACAACAAAATATCCTCTAACATGGTCAAATTACCTCTACACAAGAATAAAATCAAGGCAGGAAAACAACGAAGGCAAAAAGGTAAACACGCAATACTCCGTTCAGGGGTATTGGTGGAATTTGCGCATAAAACTCAAAGACTTTTGAACGGTAAGGTACAAAACACCTACCTCGATCCTAGGAGATCGATATAATTGAACCACGACAGATAATTCCCCCTATAACGTCGTAGATCTTAGAAAACAGACAAAATGTTCAACCTTAGATAACTTGAGAAGGAGGAAGAATTGGAAAACAAGGCTCAAGAAGAAGAAAGAACTCACCATTGCGCTTCTAACGCAATCGACCTTGCTCGAATCGAAGAACGGATGGTGAGGTCGGGGCTCAGGAAAGATCCGGTCGTACGGGTCGCTCTCAGATGAACTAGATCAAGAAGAAGACGATTATGGCGATGAGGCGCGACCCAGGTCCATTTATATAAAAAAATAAAAGTACACGATGTGTATTTTTAAAGTACATTGCGTGTAGTGGGTCTTTCCGTACTCCGTCAAAATTGGCCTCCACGTCACCCCTACACACCGTGTGTGTGGCCCCGGCATGGCGAAAACATGGCTTCGAGCTGGAGAAGAGTACACGACGTGTACTTCGAAATTTTCCAAAACCTCCATTTTTCTTAAAAACTCCGGAAAAAGGAAAGGCGTACCTGAAACGAAGATCCGGGTTCTTAAAAACTTCCCCCCTTAAAGAAATTCATTCCTGAATTTCCCTAGAGAGGCGTAGAATAAGAAACCCTGAATAGCTCCGGCCACTATGATTGAACCTCGACCTCCCTCTCTCAAGTCTCTTCCTGTACTCTCCCATGCGGCCATAACACTCATACCAGAGGAACAGACCGGCCTCGGAGAACCTTCGTACCGCGATCGACAATCTGGATGGGATGCTCTTCAAACGACGCATCTGATTCGAGCTCAACCTCCTCGGGCTCAAAGACATGAGATAGGTCTGAAAAGTAACGTCGGAGATGAGAGACATGGAAGACGTCGTGCATGGACTAGTACCTCTGAGGTAGCTGTAACCAATAGGCACTCGGGCCAACTCTCTCCAAAACCTCAAACGGCCCTACGTACCATGGTGAAAGCTTACCATGTCTCTGAATCCTCTTGTGTCCCAACCTTGGTGTGACACGCAAGAAAACCTGATCCCCGACCTCGAACTCCAAAGGTCATCTATGCTGATTAGCATAAGACTTATGTCGAGACTGTGTTGTAGCCATCCTTTTCCGAATCAACTCTATCTACTCCGAAGTCTCCTGAACAAGACGAGGTCCCAGCAAAGCTTCCTCTCCTACCTCCAGCCAGCATAAGGGTGATCGGTATGGCTTACCGTACAAAGCCTCATATGGTTCCATCTGAATGGTCACCTAGAAACTGTTGTTGTAGGTGAACTCCACCAGAGGAATAAGCTTCTCCCAGGAACCGACAAAGTATAGGATGCAAGCTCAAAGCATATCCTCAAGAACCCGGATCGTGCGTTCGGACTGACCATTAGTTTGGGGATGGTATGTCATACTCAGAAGTACCTAGGTACCCAAAGAATTCTGAAGTCCCTACCAGAACCGAGAGGTAAATCGCGCATCCCTGTCTGAAACAATGGAGTGTGGAACTCCATGTAGACGTACAATCTCTTAGATGTACAGTTATCCCAGATCATCAACACTGAAGGTCTCCTTGATTGGCAAGAAGTGTGCTACCTTCGTAAGCCTGTCGACGATGACCCAAACAACATCACTTCCCCGAGGTGACCTCGGTAACCCAGTCACGAAGTCCATCGCGACATCATTCCACTTCCACTCCGGAATGGGTAACTGCTGTAAAATCCCTGCTGGTCACTAATGCTCTGCTTTCACATGCCGACAAGTAGAACATCTCATGACAAAACCAGCAACATCTCTCTTTATACCTGGCCACCAGTACTGGTGATGAAGATCACGATACATATTGGTGATGCCAGGATGAACTTCCCAAACTGAGGAATGAAAACCCCACATCAACTCCTCGCGTATGTCTGCTAGCACCCATACACGACCCTGGGAATGAAAGATCTCATCCTCTCCCACTGTCCATCCAGGAATAGGGTCCCCTCATGACACACTCTCCCGCAAGACCAAGGCCTCTGAGTCTGATAGTTTCCTCATTCGAACCCGATCAAGAAGTGTAGAGGTAAAAACCACAGATGAGAGAAAGGACTGTCCTAGCCTATCATGCACCTCCAGATGCATCTCAGAGAACATAGCCATAAGCTTCCACTCACTGCTAGCCTCATGAAATGCCTGAATCTGAGTTCTCCTTCTCAACGCATCATCCGCTGCATTTCCCTTTCCTGATGTATAGGCGAGCTCGAAGTCGAAAGACTGAAGATACTCGACCCACCTGCGCTGTCTCAGATTCAGATCGCGCTGAGTAAAGATATACTTGATACTCTTGTGGTCATTGAAAACCATAAAGTGATCTCCCAGAAGATAGTTTCTCCAATAGAGAAAGGCATGAACAACAGCTGCCAACTCTAGATCGTGTGTAGGGTAGTTCCTCTCATGTGGCCTCAACTGCCGAGACCCGTATGCAACGACTCCATCTCCCTGCATGAGCACAACTCCCAGCCCGATACCTGAAGCATCACAGTAAACAGTGTATCCCTTGCCCGGCTCTGGCAAGACTAGTATCAGTGCTGACATCAAACTCCCTTTCAGCTCTTGAAAGGCTGACTCGCAAGAATCTGACCATAAAAACTTCACCCCTTTCTTGTTCAGACATATCAACAGTGCTTCTAGGCACGAGAAGTCTTGAATGATGCATCTTTAGTATCCCGCCAGCCCTAGGAAACTCCGCACCTCAAAGAAATTCTTCAGCTGCTCCCAGGAAACTACATCTCTCACTTTCTCTGGGTCCACTGACACTCCTGTCTCTGAGATAACATGACCAAGGAAGTGAATCTGATCCGTCCAAAAGTGGCACTTCGAGAGTTTAGCATACAGTCGATGCTCTCTCAGTGTACTAAGAAAGATCTCAAGGTGTGTGGCATGGTCGTGTCGAGTGTGAGAGTACACCAAGATATTGTCCACGAAGACCATGAAAAAGGAGTCCAAGTACGGATGGAACACTTAGTTCATTAGTTCCATGAAGACTGCAGGTGCCTTTGTAAGACCGAACGACATGACTATATACTCGTAAAGACCATACCTTCTCTTGAAAGCTGTCAGAGGTATATCCGATGGTCTAACGCGCAACTGATGATAACTGGACCTCAAGTTGATCTTCAAGAACACCCGGGCTCCTCAAAGCTGATCAAAGAGGTCATCGATCCTCGGAAAGGTATATCGGTTCTTGACCGTCAATTGGTTCAGCTTCCGATAATCCACACAAAGCCAAAGGGTACCATCTTCCTTCTTCGCAAACAGGACAAGAGAACCCCAAGGAGAAGTACTGGGTCGGATGAAACCCTTTACCTGGAACTCCTCCAACTACTTTTTGAGCTCCTGCAACTCAGGTGTAGCCATCCTATAAGGAGGAATAGACACCGGTGCCGCTCCTGGAATGAGCTCAATCGAGAAGTCTAACTCACGCTCTGGAGGTAAACCTGAAAATTCCTCTGGAAAGACATCCTAAAACGATCGACCACTGGAGGAAAGTCTAACTGTGAAGTCCCCTGGTCATCCAGATAAAGACTGGAAATCTGGGTTGTAACTTCCCTTATCCCATGATGCTCTGGTCCAGCTTTACCCACCTGGATATCCCACTCGCCTCTATAAAGGAAGGATCCGTCCTCTTGTGATATGAAACTCACCCTGCGGTGATAGCAGTCAATGACTACCTGGAAGGGAACCAACCAGTACATACTGAGAATGACATCATAGCCCGTCATCTCTAGGACATAGAGGTCCCATAATAAATGACAGCCCGCAACCTCAAGAGGGAACTCTCTGCACTAACGTACGCTAGATGTCCTCGTTCCCAACGGTGTGTCAAGAGTCAACAAGTCAGCAGAAAAAAAGATACAGAGCCCAAGGCTCTCTAAAACCACAACAGAGATAAAGCTATGGGAAGAACCAGTATCGAATAGAGATGAAGATAAAACTGAGGCTACTAAGATCATACCTCGGACTGTAGAAGGTCCAAGATCCTGATCCTGATAGGTCTGCTCCACGGCAAAAGACTGGCCTGCACTGCGGCTCTGTGCCCCTGGCTGACCGCTCTGAGATGATCCAATCTGCTGTCGCTGATGACCTGGTGACTGGCCACCATGGCCGTGACCTCCACCTCGGCCTGAACGGCCGGAAGAACTCCAGTTCCCTGACTGGTGGGAAACTGGTGAAGCATCTCCAGAACGTGGGGTCATAGAGGAACCCCTACCACCAGCTGAAGGTGAGAATATGTGAGAGAAACGCTGAAGATGGCCCATCTTGCCACAAGACTGACACTCCATCAGATCCCTCTAGCGCTAAGCCCTAGTATGCCTACTCCTACCGCACTGGTAGCATACAACCTGGCTGCTAGAAGATGCATCCCACGAACCTCGATCTCCTAGAGAAGACTCTCTGCGACGCTTCCTACTGTCTGTAGGAGGAACACCAGCACTGGATATCAAACCACCCTGGCTCACTACTCCAAAATCTCTCAGATTTTGCTTAGTGATCAGTGCCTGGTTGATGATAGAGGATATCGAAGTCAACTGGAAGTTATTCACCTGGGAATGAATCTCCTGCCTGAGACCATCCTCGAACTTCCTAGAAAGGAACAACTCATCACCTACTGGGATCGGTGTGAAACACTGCAACTCAGTGAAGTTAGATGAGTACTCCATAACAGAGAGGGTACCCTGCTGTAGACTCATAAACCCCCGGGCTCGATCGGCCCTTAGGGTATCCGGATAGAAGTAGTCATAGAAGGTGCGTGAAAACTCGTCCCAAGACATATCCCACTGATGACCTGACCATGAGATCACCTCCCACCACCTCATTGTGGTGTCCTAGAGCATATAAGTAGCCAACTTTACCCTTTTCTCCTGAGGGATCTCTAGGTGCTCAAAGATGGTCAGTGTGGCCTCTATCCACGACTCTGCAGCCTGAGTTCCTCCATCCCCTGAAAAAGTAAGAGGATGCTACTGCTAGAAAACCCGCGTCAACTCAGTCATCGACGGGGTAGGAGGCAGCGCTCCCTGGAAGGTTTGCATCATCTTTAGGAAGTCCTCCCTGAACTCTGCCTCGGTGCCTGCAACGGGTATGACAGTCGGTGCCAAGGCTGGCTCGACTGGAGGATCGGCAGGAAGTCCCTCATCATCCATATCTGGCATCTGATCACTGCCTGACGATAGACATACAACCGGAGGACGTCTCAGAGGCATAGCTCTAAAAGATCGAAAGCACACCTTAGATCAGGAAACAAGGTCATAGGACACAAGAGTATAAAATAGGAACAAGGGAATAAAAACACACAAGTTTACAAAACACGACTACACGACGTGTATAAAAACTACATGGCGGGTCTTCTTACGCCACTGACATGGGTGTGTACCCATGCCCTACAGGTCGTGTAACACCTCAAACTACATGTCATATTGATCCAACACACGACGTTTACATGAAGACTATTCCACTGCCTGATTCTCTTTACACGGCTAACTCACACGGTTCAAACTAACCTCATACTACACGGCGTGTTCCCTAGGGACACGGCGTGTACCAGATACTGACTTGGAGGCCTGTGTTGTTGGTTACACGGATATCTACATGGCTGGTCCTTACACAGCGTGTTTCGAACAAGCACGATATGTATAGGAGAAGGTTACACCATCCCGTGTTGTTTGTGACACGGTTGGGTACCTGGGCAAGACTACACGGCGTGTTCCAAAAGCAACACGGCGTGTCTTCGAGAAGGTCATGCCGACCCATGTTGTTTGTGACACGGCCGAGTACCTGGGCAGAACTACACGACGTGTTCCTTTACAGCACCGCATGTTCTACTCGAGATTCCCCGACCTGTGTTGTTAGTGACAAAGTCGGTTACAAGGCTCTACACTACACGGCGTGTACATACCGTACACAGCGTGTTCCTGAAGTTATTTTCACAACACTGTGTTCCTACACACATAGTCAGTAACACGGCTTAAAAACTACACGGCGTGTAACCAGAAAGTACATGCCGTGTATTCTGGGTTTTTCTAGGCAGTAGCTCAGAAACTACACAAAAGCCCAGAAACATAGAAAACAAGACAAAGAGCTTCCAAATTCCGATCCGTGAGGGACCATACTCCCCGCGAATCAAAGCTTGGCATCCCCTACAGTCATGTACAAGAGGAAACATGATCATGATCCACCAATTTCCGATTCAAGAGGGACCATAACACCCCAAGAATCAAAATTTGGCCTTCATTTAAACAAAGTAAAATAAAAACAATTCTATAACAAGCAAAAGAGATTCTATCAAGAATCTATCACAACAGCATGAATAATCTACACAACGTCTATCACAACAGCATGCAATCACTAATGCACCCTATATGGCATGGCAAGAATGAATGTCATGTTATTTCTACAAGTTATTATATAATGCATGAGATGGGATACCCTCATCTCATTGGGTTGCGACATAAATAGAACCGTAATATCAGAACAATAACAGTACAAAGCATGTGAATAACTCTAGGTGAAATCGTATCAACCGTAAAATCTCAAAACTAGAAACTACAATAAACGAGGTAGTATGGCTTTTCCCTGTACACGGGTTAGCTACTCCCAGGCATAGATTATTACCAAGTACCGAATCTATCCTCTCCCTGGAAAAATTCTCCAAATAGTAAAGCAAGAGAAAAGAATCCATCTGATACCACTTTGTAACGTCCCAGTTCCGGAAGCCACCCAGAGGCACCCCGTACCCAGTTGGTCACATGGCCTCAAGTGCATTTCCCCAAACGCCATAGGCTGCCGACTAGCAGCGAGGGCCTTGGGTGTGATAGTGGGGAAACTATTCCCCCATTGGAAGAGTACACAGCGGAAGAAAAATAAACATGCAATAGCGGAAGCAGTAATAACCAACAATATAAACAGCGGAAGACTAAATCGATAAACTAGAGCACATATGTATATATGAAATGATGCATGATACATAACTAGGAAAGCAACCAAAAAAGTCACAATGCTGGAAAAAAATATAGTACCAAAACAAGTACAAAAATAAAATTAAACAACTCCTTAGCATCGCGAGCCAAAACTCATTCCCATGCTCTCCTGCTCCAAACAATCAAGTTAGAGAAGTCGAAGGGCAATTTCCCTTGTCTAAACCTGCAATAACATAGTCTGCTTGGGCCCAAAAGCATGGCCCAAACAGGGTGTGAGATAAAATCCCAGTAGGAATTCACTTGAAGATCTGTGCATAATAGTCAGTGAGTATATGGAAGGTAAAATTACAATAAGCAGTAAACAACAACAACAAGCAGTAGGCAGTAAATAGTAAGCAGTAAAACAGGATGATAAATAGCAGCAATCAATCCATAACAAGTCAACAACAGTGAAACAAAATAGCTAAGAAGCCGGAAAAACCCTCTGGGAAGTACTCACAGACATTCCCTCTGGTCCTATCCAAGAAGTACCGAAATCCTCTGGGTAGTGCACTGAGCCTAACCCCTATGGCTTGGTCATACGAATTTATGAGACTCTCTGGGGAAGCTCACTCGGTCAATTACACTTATAGTCTAGGGTAGTCAGGGACTCTTTTGAGGAAGATCATGTAGTCTAACCCTCTTAGCCCCAAGGTTTAGAGACTGTATGAGTAAGCTATCTCAGTCAATTCCTCCTATAGCCTCAGGTATACCACAGACTCTCTGAGGAATCCCGCTTGGTCAATTCCCCTTCTAGCCTGGGAAAGTTCTTAAAGATATTCAAACAAGGTAAGACTCTCTGAGGAAGCTCACTCAGTCTACCCTCCTATAGTCTATAAAATCCAAGACTCTCTGGGAGCTCACTCGGTCCATCCCCTCTGTAGTCTGTAACATCTAAGACTCTCTGGAAAGCTCACTCGGTCTATCCCTTATAGTCTATAGCACCAAGTTCTCTCATCCTCGTTCCAGTTAGTGCATAATAATGCTATAAGGGAAAAGTACACCTATAGAGATAATTTTCTAACCAAAGTACACCTATAGAGCTACCTAGCTAAATAGTCTACAAGGCAATAAGCACGTCATGAGATTCACCTCAACCTCTAACCGTGAGGCATGAAAACAGGTGTAGCAGCCAAAGGAAAACAAGACCCAAAGGTCCTAAACAGAACAAAGCAAGGAAAAAACATCCAAGCACAAGAAAATATACTCTAACATGGTCAAATTACCTCTACACAAGCATACAAGGAAGGCAGTAAAACAACGACGACAAAAAGGTAAACACGCAATACCCTGTTCAAGGGTATTGGTGGAATTTACGCATAAAACTCAAATACTTTTGAACAGTAAGGCAAAAATCACCTACCTCGATCCTAGGATATTGATATACTTGAACCAAGAAGGCTAATTCCCCCTAAAACGTTGTAGATCTAAGAAAAAACACAAAACGTTCAACCTTAGATAACTTGAATAGGAGGAAGAATTGGAAAACAAGGCTCAAGGAGAAGAAAGAACTCACCGCTGCGATTCCAACACAATCGACCATGCTCGAATCAGAGAACGGACGGAGAGGCGGGGGCTCAGGAAAGATCCAGCCGTACGGGTCGCTCTCGGATGAACCAGACCTAGAAGAAGACGATTATGGCGATGAGGCACGACCCCGGTCCATTTAGTGAAAAAAAAGAAAATTAAACGGCGTGTATTTTTAAAGTACACGGCGTGTAGTGGGTCTTTCCGTACTCCGCCAAAATCGGCCTCCACGTCACCCCTACACACCATGTGTGTGGCCCGGGCACAGCCATCACACGGATTCGAGTCGAAGAAGAGTACATGGTGTGTACTTAGAAAGTACACGACGTGTACTTCAAAATTTTCCAAAAACTCCATTTTTATTAAAAACTCCAAAAAAAGGAAAAGCGTACCTGAAATGAAGATCCAAGTTCTTACAATGTTTTTGGACCCAATCAGATTATATTGTTTCAGGCATAGATAAGGTAAATTTCCCTTCTTCATCAGGCACTTGATTATTGTTTGATCAGGAGAGCATGGGACCAAGCTGATGCTTGATATGCTGTTTGAGATTAATGATTTTTTGTACTTTGGTTACAATATTTTATTTCCCGCATTTCGACTTGTTTGGCTTCTTTCCTAAACATATGTGACATGAATCATTTATATATGCTCTAGTTGTTATATTACTATCAGTATTTTGCTACTTACTTTTATTGTATGGTATTACTGCTTCTGCTATTGTTTACTAATTACTTTCCGTTGTTTATACTCTACCAATGATGGCATAGTTTCCCTATTATCACACAGTGGTCCTCGCTACTAGTCAGCATCCTCAGGTGTTTGGGGAAATGCGCTTGAGGTAATGTGACCAACCAGGTTTGGGGAACCTTTGGGAATCACCCCGAACCAGGACGTTACATATTTCGTCGACACATCTTCAAACCAATTATTCATTTACAACATGATTCTTTCCTCTTAGGCACATTTCCTATTTCACAACTTATTAAAATCATCATTTTAAATCATTTAGACCTTTCATTATGAAAAATCATTAACAAAATTACTGTCATTATGTAATCCTTTTTCTTTTATACACTAAATCAACCTTTAAAATTTATCACAACCCAAAAATTTAACCCCAGTCACAACATTTCTTTATAGGAATTATTCCTTAACTATGCATTTTCATTGTTTTCATTCAGCCACTTTCATTACCATTATTAGGCATTATTTTCTTCATACTTATCAATGAAGTAAAATTCATTCAACTCTCTATGCCCCACACACCCATCCTTCGTGTTCCCATAACGATGTATGTCACATATATCCTTAGGTTCCTAAAATGATGCATGAATACACAACCTCATGACATTACGACCATGATCAAAATATCATAAATCATTTAAATCACACAACATGTGCATCAAAAAACTGTGAAATATCATTCAACTGCAACATCACACATTAAGAACAAAAATTCCCACCTAGGGTGACTTGGGTTTTCCCTCATACATGGGTTTTCTACTCCAAAGAATGAGCTCATTACCAAGGCCTGACACATCCTAATATTCTTTCTACCATCCCCAAATATTAGGAAAGAGAAAATAACTCCTCTGATACCACTTTGTAACTTTCCTAACCCAGAAGACACTAAACTGGTGACCTGATCCAAGTCATTACATAACCTCAAGCGCACCTTCCTATATGCCAGAGGTTGCCGACTAGAAAAAATGGTCTAATAAGTCACATGGGGAGACTACACCCTCTTTACCAGAGTAATCCACAACATAACACAAGATAAATAGAGGACACAATATGAATAACCAATAAAAATTCATAACCAAATGTTTCCCAAATAGGGTTCAAACACCAATCAAATACAATAATGTAATGTTATACCAGTAGTGTAAAGTGAAAGAAACTCAAAAATAAACAAATGGACAAAACTCCAAATGGTTCCCGACTCTATGTCTAGTCCCATCCCCATGTACATCTGGTTCCCAAATCAACAACTTAGTGTAGGGATTCTTCCCTTGTCTTGACCTGCAACCAAGAGATCTTCTCAAGTACCCAAAAACAACCTGAGAAGGCTGTGAGTACAAAACTCAGTAGGCCACCACCAAAGGTGTCTAAAAAACATCCATTCTAATATATAGTGCATGAAAGTACAAAATAAGTGGTAAATAAAAAAAAGGAAAACTCATGTTCATTAGATATACAAGATTCACTTAATTAATTCCTATCATTTATCCCAATTTCATTTCTTATACCATATTCATTACCTAAGTTATTTTGATCACATGTTCTAGGGGTTAGGAAAAATTATCATCTACACAAGGGTTTAAGGAAATCAATCACAATGAATAAGGGAAATAAATTACGTCCCTATCTCACTAGGGATCCCCATATCACATCAAAAAATTATCCTCACCTCGAAACCTTATTATGGGTGGAATGCAACCATTAGGGGAATATATCATTTGTCCCCTTCCCTAACCCGTGAATTTATGGGGTGGAGTTTATAGCCTAAGTCTAACTCGACCTGTGGGCATAAAACCTCAAGTCAATACCCCACGCTACCAAGCCATGTGAACATGCTTACTTATCCAATCACCACAATCATACAACAACACAACATAACATATCCAATACCATTCTAGATAACAATTCATAACAAAAAATATTGTAATTAATACAATTCCATAACCCATTAACACATTTACCATTTACAATTCATAGTCATTTAACCAAATTACCATTCTCATGTCTTAACCCTTTAAGTTTATTCAACAACCCCTATGCCTTAGTAAATATTCATCAATGGCAATACATTAACCCATTTATCCCATTCATAATTTCACAAGCATTTACCTACTTATTAATTTCAATTACATTTCCCATATCTCTTAAAACAACAACTTATAACATTCAACAATTATGTGTACCGATATTACCTATGTATTAACCCATTCAAGTTATTAATTTATTCCCTTATTGCATATCATTAACACGTTTCCCATTTTTATTCCATTACCCAATTACGAGTTCACAATTTATTATGCACTAATCCCCTTAGGCATTTCTAACCAAGATTCATGGAACAATTGATATAATCTCATTTGACCCAAATTTCCCATTTCCATGTCTTGCCAAATAACCCTTTACTCCTTTATCATCATAGGGAAAACTATCATCATACCATTTAAAACTTAATAAACCTTCTTAAACATGTTCTCTAGGGATTTTACATTATTTTTTCGTAAAATTTTACTTAACCCTACCCCCTCTAGGTTCGAGAAATCCAGTGCACCCCATGGGTGGCCCTAAAATGGTCGAGTAATCCACTACACATCCCATAGTGATCATGAGGGTTTTGATTATTCACATAGACACCTATTTTTATCAAAAAATTCAACGGAAGCAAGAATACAAAAAGGGGAAAACAAGAATACCAACTTCCATGCACAATATCAAAATAAAACTATGGAAAAATACGTATAGACCACCTACCTCAAATACGGTGATGGACACCATCTTAATCGAAGCCATAGTTCCAGATTCAACCACCCTTAGATGCCTCAACCTAAATCTCACTGAAAGAAAGGGTTTTAATGTTTCAGAAAAAGATCACCCAAAATACAAACCCTAATCCCGAAAAGAGAAGAAACGAGAGGATTAGACTTACCTGGAGCTTTGATCCGCAACCAACGACATCCAAAATGGACTAGAAATGTTGGATATTGATCCATGAGAGCTCTTCAAGGTCTTGGTTCTTAACTAGGGTTGAGAGGGGAGGAATGGAGGAAAATCCCAAGCTGGGATTCAAAATATTGTAATGGAAATTTTTTAAATTTTCCATCTTTTTTGGGCTGCACGGTTTACCCGCACAATTTTACAAAACGTGCGGAAGATACTACCTGAAAATAACCCCCTCAAATGGTTTCTTGAGAATTATGCATGGTTTGTCTAACCGTGCCATAACTATGTGAAAGCTTATGTACAAGGATACACGGTTACCTGGGATTCTCCTCATAGTTTTCACTTATCGTGGGCAAATCTTACAACATGACCAAAAATTCCTTTTTCTTCCTCTTTCATGTCTCAAACCCCCAGAACACCCCTAAGCCTTCACATAAAAATGGGAAAACAATTATATATCCAAAAATAAGAGCCCCAAACTAAAAAATAAACAAAAACATCCCTTAAAAAAATCCGGGACCTTACAATACAAGTATAAGGACCAACGATATAACAAATTAAGACCCATGCGAAAAACAAAGTGGATATTACTCGTAGCGCAACCTTAACATGGAATTGTTAATAAGTGGGTAATATAAATTCATAATCAAATCATATATGGCAGTGGATATAAAAATATGGTTATATAAAATATTTATAATAATCTTACATTTATTATACACGAATCTTGTATGAATATGATGAGATTCAAGACATAAGGTAAGGGAATTTCATCTCACTTTTTTGATATATGAGAGATACATGCCTTGTTCACCACTTTTTTCTTTTGTGTGGGGTATATAGTACTCATGAATATATTCTATGATTATTATTCTTAAATTTATATATATTTACATGTCCATTCTATAATATTTCTTTTATGTGTTTTATGTTTCAAAAGTTACCAAATCGGTAAGATCTTTTGGTCTCAATTTGACTTATTTGAGATACATGTTTTTTTATGAACCTACAATATATTTGGAGGTGTATATACTTACATTTGAAATGTTATATCATGAATATCCTTGTTTTAATGATATGTTAAGATTTATGTTATTCCATTTTATTACATGGGGAGTATGATTCCAAATTACCATGTTGTAAGAGTATTGAAACTATCTCATCATTTATCGGGATTGTTTGTGATTATGCTTCCAATGATGAAATAAAATGATCCATATCTCAATAACACTAATATGTTTTATTATAATATATTTATTCAAGATATATCCATGTACTAGTACTATTTTCCAACTATTTGGTACTTAAGATAATTAAGAATTTTTTTTTAAGAAAAAACTATTCGTATTTCTCTCTTCGGTCGAAAATCTGTTTTATTTCAAAAAATGTGTTTTCAAAAATGTTTTATAAAATGTTTTAAATTTATATTTGAAGATCATTTTCATCAAAAAATTATTTTTTAGTGTTTTCAAAAAATCTTTTATATGTTTTCAAAATGATTTTCAAAGAAAAATATTTTCAAAAATGTCTTATGTTTTAAAAAAGAATGTTACTATAAATAAAGGATGTTTTACTCAAGAAATGTTTTTAAAAGAACTTTCAAAATTATTTCCCATCTACGGTGACATCTATTGGTGTTACTCATGCCTTTCTAGGGAAATGATTTAATTTTTCTATTCATATTATTTTTTTGAATGGTTTATGTTTTGATGGCATGATGTTTATGAAACTCATTTCTCTTTAATGGATTATAGGATTATAAAACCCATTACTCTTACATGTGTTTTATGCTTGTGAAACATGATTCTTTTCATAGGATATGATTTGATGAAATGACTATGAAACTTATCTTTTTTTCCATAGGTTAAGATATGATTACATGTTTAAGACACCCATTTAATTTAATGGGTTATGAAACGATTATTTATGATCTTGTGGTACATAAATGTATAATTTCATTATGAAATGGGTAGGACCAATATCTCCCTCCAATGATTTGGGTAAAGATTTATATCTCATGAGATAGACTAATATGGTATTGGGAGTGAACCTTGACTACTAAGATATCCATGGGAGTGAACCATGACTACCAAGATGGTATGGGGAGTGATCCCATAGTACCAAGATGACCTTGGCAACGATGCCTTGACTACTATGGAAATAAGTTTATATTATTATTTTTATTCCATAATTCCATGTATTGTTAATATGTTATTATTTTATATCTTGTGTTATTTATTTCATTATGATTCTTGTCTTATGAACTGCCAATCTTTATGCCATGATTCATGTTTATGATCTTTGATATGTAGGGTATGATATTTTATTTTCATGATACTATTATCATACACTTATTCTCATGACTATGTTTACATATATTCCCTGTTTTACCTTACTACGAATCTGATCTCACCCATTTTTATGTTTACTTTCCCCCAAGTTTGAATATATGTATTATATTTTATGTGTATAAGAAAGGTACTAGTCAAGAAGAACCTAGTGGGAGATAATGTAGTTAACTTTTGTGCTAGTGTTTAGGATTCCATGTTTCTAAATGAACTAGACTAATAAGGTCATTGGGAATTTGTTTGTGTAATGTATTAAGTATTATTTATAATTAATGTAATGTAAAAGTATGAAAACTTAGGTTCTCCACCCGATTAATGCAATGAAAAAAATAAGTCCCCATATAATGATCCACACACACTACAACGATTCAGGTGTAAGGAGTTTAGAAAAAATGAGAATCAATGCCCCAACCCTCATGAAAATAAAGAAAATAGGCCCCAACAACCTCCCAAATTTTTGGAACAAGGAAGGGCATTACCAATCAGTACTGTTGTGGTAGATCACAATAATGAAGTGATATGAGGTACACTTGATCTCTTTTCTAGAACTGTTAATACCTTATTTTATTTTTGTTCATCATATTATTTTATATCATAACATTTTCTATGATTTTGGAATCAACTCCTCAAGTAATTTATACCAAACTACACGAGAAAGAACCTAGTGAAACAATGATCTTGTTTAAGATTTATATAAATATATTCTCTTATTGAGATTTGTGGGAGGATGCTTCTTATATATATCTAATTATTCTTCCTTTAGTTTAATTTGGAATAATATTAGGTATATATTGGATTTACATATATAAAAAACATAAATTATTAGGGAAAATGGATTTCATTTTAAATACTGAATCATCCTATTATTACGTTTCAACAAAGGAATAATCATAGACATCCTTTGGAAGAATATTCTATAATATGTGACTTGATATTCAATGATAAGAGATTGTTAGCTCATATTATTAGCGAGGAATTCAACATTGATGTCTTTCATATTGTAAGAGAATATTCTGATATATTTCTCGATGAACTACCTAGTCTTTCCATATAGTCTAACCATGATCCATGTCTATCTCAAAGAGTCAGTATAGAATGACCCCATTCAATTAGAGGAATACGAGAAGGAACTTCAAGATAATATTTATAATGGATTCATACACCTGATTGATTCATCATGGGGTGCACCCATCCTATTTTTTAAAAATAAATATGGATCAATGTGTCTCTCAATAAATTATCATGAGACTAAAATAATCATGATAAAAATTATCCTCTACCCCATATTTATGACTAGTTCAAAAATCTCCAAGGATCTTGATACATCTCAAATATTGAACTTTTTTCTAGATATCACCAATAAAGGTTCAAAAGGGAGGATATTTTAAAAACATCCTTCCACAAAAGTTATGAACACTATAAATTAATAATGGTTCCATTTGGACTTATGAATTCTCATGCCATCATTATGGATATGATGAATACAGTCTTTAGGGATTAACTTGAAAAATTCATGGCAGTATTTATAGGAAATATTCTTATATATTCTAAGAGAAATGAAGAGAATTAATATTATTTATGGATTTTGTTAAAAACATAAATAAAGAATAAATTGTATTCCATGTTAATCAAGTGAGTATTATTTCCCAGGAAAGTATCATTCTTGGGTTACGTAATCATAGGAAATGGAATATTAGTAGATCCATCAACGTTATCAAGAAGTGTACCAGACCAACAAATATAATCAAGATCCATAGTTGTATTGGGTTAGTACCATATTACTGATGATTTGTGATAAATGTTTTTATGGATATCAAATCCATTATCCAAGTTAACAAGGAAGAGAATGAATTTCTTTTGGATAAAGGAATAAAAATAAATTTTTCAAGGAATTAAAGATGAGGTTGGTCTTTACACCTATACTTAATTACACTATAGTAGGTATGGGTTTATAATATATAGTTATTCTTGAAAAAAGTCTTAATATGCGTCTTCATGTATAGTGATAAGATAATTTCTTATTCCTTACCTCAATTAAAGACTTATGAGAGAAATTAACAAACACATTATTTGGAGTATGAGGTAGTGATCTATTCATTAATGAATTGGTGATATTATCTCTATAGAGAAAATGGTGTATATATATTGATCATAAGAGCTTGAAATATTTATTCAGATAGAAGGAATTGAATATGCACAAAAGGATATGTTTGGAATTGATATAATATTATAACTACTCATTACATTGATACCTATGGAAGGAAAACAAGGTAGTTGATAATTTGAGTAGAAAATATCATGCTACTCTATCCATGATGAAGATTTAAAAACAACCAATACTCTTGGATTTTACAAGGATTAATCTTGAAGTCATATGGGAAGGTGAGAAATCCCTTCTTTCAAAAATTATTACTCAACCATACAATCATGTGAAGATCAAATAATATTATAAAGATTATGTATAGGTACATAAAAATACAATGAATATTAATGAGTTCAAATTTGATAAAAATGTATTTATAAGGTTTGTAACCTAGATATTTGTTCTATCAAAACCATAACCGAATAAAAAAAATTCTGGATTCTCATAGCTCATCCTTCTCTATTTATCCAGGAAGCACGAAGATATATATAAATAAGAAGTGAAACATATGGTGGGATAACATGAAGAGTGAGATTTCACAATACATTTCTTGATGCTTTATATGGTAGAAATTCAAGGTTTTGTGACACAAGTCTATCAATATAGTGAAACTATTACCCATACCAGTATGGAAATGGGAAACAATTAACATGTATTTCATCTTAGGATTTCCCCAAATGTCTAAGGGCCATAATTATATTTGGGTTATAGTTGAATACCATACTAATTTAGTACCTTTTATTTTCATTAAATAATATTTCTCTCTTGACCAACTCACCCAGATACAATTAAGGGAATCAGGGAGGCTATATGAAGAACCACTATCCATTGTATTTGATTGGGATCCGAGGTTTACCTCACGGTTTTGAAGAAGTATTCATATTGAATTAGATACATAGTTGAGTTTCAACACATCTTATCAACCTCAGATAAATGTTTAGTATGGGAGGACTATTAAAACTCTAGAGGATATGTTGAGATATTGTTCGATGGAATTCCAAGGATGTTAGGATCAACACCTCCCCTTGGAAGAGATATCATATAACATTAGTTTCCATTCTAGAATTCTGATGGCGCCATATGAGGCTCCACATGGGAAGAGATTCAGGACTAAAATATGATGGGATGAATTTGGAGAAAGGAATCTCATGGCTCCACACCTTGTTCAAGAAATGTTAGAGAATGGTTAAATAATTTAGTGGAATATAAAAAAAGAACAAAGTTTATAGAATAGTTGTGTAGAAATCATTTATGGGATCTATATTTTGATGTTAATGACATGGTGTTCCTCAAAATATCTCTATGGAAGTAGGTTATGATATTTGGGAAGATGAGGAAGCTAAGTTATAGGTACGTTGGTCCCTTTGAGATACTTGATCATGTCATGGTGGTATATTATCTCTTATAACTCCCTCAAAACATCTATAAAGTGCATGATCTGTTATATGTATCTATTTTGAGGAAGTATATACCAGACCCATCACATGTACTAACCGAAGAATCCATACAACTCGAATGTGATCTCTCATATGAGGAAAAACCATTGGAGATTATGGATTGAAGAGATATGTTGTTTTAGAACAAGCACCCTCATCTGTTAAAATTTATATGGAGTAATCATAAGTTATAGAATGCGTTTTGGGAACTTTAGTATGTAATGTGACAAAAGTACCCCCACTTTTTTCATATAAGTAATAAAATATTGAGGATGAAATTATTTTTAAGTGGGGTATAATGTAAGACACATGATTTTAGTGATATATTCCTTATTAAATAAATGTTATGTTTGATAACTTATATAACACACAACATTGAACCTAAAAATATAGTGATACATTTTAATAAAATAGATATTGACCACTATATGATAACCTTTAAATGAGAGAGTACAAAGAGTTGTAACCACTTTACAAAATAAGGACCCTTTTTAATACTGTTTCAACAAGTGTAACTAAGGAGCAAAAACATATTTTAATATATAAAATTTATTTTCTAAATTGGATATTTTTCAATTGTGATATATTTTTGGTATAAATAATATATTAATACTAATTTTATAGGATTACTTCATATACCTAAAGAATGATTTCCAAGAAAATAGTTCTTCTCCATACTTTATGATATCATTTGAAAGATAAATTTATGAAATATAAACTGATAATTTTTAAAAATTAAATTCACTTTTGGAATTATCAAGACAATATTATATTAATATTAATTTTTTGGTATTTTTATAAAATTATTGATTTTTAGGTGAATAGTGCAACAAATACTTTTTTTCAAAATAGTGTGACTTTTACAACATTATTAGTATATATGTATGGATTGAAAATTTATAAAACTAATTTATAGACAAAACATGTTTTAAAAATTTTAAAATTTATATTTGGACTTTTATAACTTAAGTTATATTGTTTTCAAAAATAGTTTTAACAAATTATACACTTATTATTTCCAAATTGATTTCCATAGTTTTTAAAAAATTAACATAATAAAATTGATTTCATATATATAATTATATGTTCTAATTTATACAATAAATACTATTTTTTGGTTATAAAGGATAGGTTCCCTTTGTAAAAAAACTAACTAAAATAGTTGATAACTGAAATAGTAGAAAGGGGTAACCGAGGGGGTAAAAAGAATAACCTATTAAAATAAGTTTATAATTAATTGGTTGAGGTGTGCATTGACACAAAATTATCTAAAATCAATTATTGTTCATTTTGATCCACTTTACATTCTTATCATGTTCACCCTTTATATTAAGTGGTTATAATTTCAAAAAGTTCCATTATCAGCACTTATAAAAGGGGTCTCTCACCAACCCTTCAAGAACATTTAAAGTATTTAGTTTCCACTTGAAACACTACCCATTATAATTCATTTATAACCTTATTCCTTTTCCTTGGGCCACTGGTCACAATATATTTTCTTAAGACCTCCATTTCCATGGAGTCTTCCAAGGGAAGCCTATGATCTCAACATGAGTATTTTTTTTACTTTTTTATTTTATTTGTTACCATCCATGTAATGGACCATATAATGACTCATTAACAAGTTTTTCAAAAAACCTGGTTCCATCAAATGGTTCCACCGAAATGGTGGCACCCGTCACGGATGCACACCAAAATGGTGGCACACTGAAATGGTGGCACCGCTTATGGTGTTCCACAAAACTGGTGGAACCGTGAAAGTGGCACCGTGATGGTGGCACCATGACGGTGGCACCATGATAGTGGAACCATAGCGGTCTCACCATCACGATTGCACACCGAAACTGAGGCACTGCGTACGGTGTTCCACTGAACCAGTGGCACTATGACGGTGGCACTGCTAACAGTGTTCCACCGAACTGGTGGCACCGTGATGGTGGAACCATTACGGTGTCTCACCAAACAGTGTCCCTCCCTTTTTTCCAGTTCCACCCCGACAACATATCTTTTGACGTAAAAGTGTTTTAATACCCCTTTCAAAGCCATTAAAATCCCATAAATAATATTTAAAATACCCCAGGAGTCGAGTAACCCTTGACTTACCAAAACATGTGTCTTTTCTTTGGTGTCACACCATTTTCCCTGTACTTTCCAGTTCCACCCCCGTTACACGTTTTCCTCTGTTTAAAGGAAACCCTTTAACTCACAGCCATTATGGTCACCTATCTGATGAGAATTATTAAATGACAATTAATTCAATCGTGTGTAACCTCCCAACTACATGGAGAAACCACGATCCACCTTTAAAGCGGTTCAACAATTCATCTCCCATAACTCTTGGATCTCACCTTTCATCACACAGGGATTCTTTCATCTCTCCTTACTGTGTATCATGCAGGGTGGGTATGATAATGTTTTGACAGGGTTGGATGAAACTAAACCTTAACAAAGATAATAAATGATTTTTAAAGAATGAAGGGGTGTGTTTGATCATTATGTTTTACTATTTTACCTTTCTTATATGTTGAAAATTGCATGGGATTATGTCCACTAAAAATCATTGCTATTGGTGGTACATTCATGCACACTAATGAACCTCTGTTTTCAAGATAATTATGTGATTGAATGGCTGTAACATTGAAACGGGTTAATCACGTAAACTTGGTTTATTAAATGGATTCCCAACGAATAAGAGTCCTTGTGTGGTCACCCCAGTTAACCAAACGGAAAGACGAAACTAAAGGAATAGTGTGTTTGAATCTAAAAACTCCCTTGCTATGTTCTAGTGATGTGTATGGTTGTTCTGCTTGATTCTTGTGAGGTGACATGGATGGGGATGGGATACCCTATTGTGAAGTTGTTAGTTTGTGGATTTGGGGCCGTGTGGGTCCATATGTTGGGTCTTGTTTTGGTTTTAGTACATTGAGGGATCTTACAGATCCCTTTTGTTATTGTGACTTTACAAGAAAACTGGATGTGAATGCTTAATTTACTGCTTGGATATTTTTTCATCCTTGGCTTGTGGCTATGCCTGTTATATTCCCGATAGTGAAGAATTATTTAAATGGAACCACTTGAATGTGATAACTATAATGGGTTCAATGGGGAATATTTTTCAGAGAATGAGTTGTGACTTGGTTGTGGCTATTGTGCTTTTTATGAATGAATAGTTACGAGGTTTTTTGTGTATGGGCTGGTTTTGGAACCCCTGGGTTGGGATGAGTGCTTGTTTACCTATATGTATAATTTAGTTATTATGTTTCTTATTCGCACCCCACCAAATTTGAGCACTTGGTTCCTAACACCCCCATTTCATGGGGGAGGGTGTTTTTCCCAACACTCCTATGAGTGGATGGTTATTAGCTCCCTTTGTGATCCATTTCCTGAGTAGCCCAAGACACTTTGGGTAGGCTATAATGACCTGAGGTCCATTATATTCGAAGATTTCTCAAGCCGGGTAGTTTTGGTGGTTGGCCTAGGTGTGTGCGGGTAGTTTGTTTCCCAAGTGTCTTCAAGATGAGGCCTAGGTGTCTTCGGGCATGGATGTAGTTGTTTTGGACCAGGTGTCTTTGGTCGAGGATGTGTGTGGTTGTTGTGGCTCAGGTGTCTGCGGGCAGGATGCGTGGTTGTGGTGGATGAAAAGGTTGTTTTTGGGGTGACAGTGAGACTGTAATGAAAATAGAGAGGGAGTTCTGATGCATATAATGTCTTTAATAACCAGTGGGAAAGTGGTTCGGGGTACCCAAACATCAATGTGTTATTACTATCACTTTAATTTCTTGCATTATTTGGGGGGGTGTTCCTTGGTGAGGTTTGGGTGGATAGTTTCCTTGCTAGGTGCTTTGGTTATCTCCTTTTCTCACGGGGTAGTATAATGCCTCCCCACTTGTGCATGAGAGATTTTGGTCTTCCCTATTGAGTATACTTATATACTCAACCTATGTATATAAAACTATTTTCAGATTTCTAGGAGGACTTTGGGGACCAAGCGAGACTGTATTAGCTCAGAAGATGGGACTATAAGTGTTGCTGCTTTTCTTTCCTTTTGGTACTTCCCTTTGGAGTTTTCTTATACTTGTAGCACTTTATATTTGATCATGCATATGGGAATGGATTACTTTTTTGATTTACTTTTACTTCCAATTTTGGTATTGTTTTGGATTTACTATCTTATATCCCTATCCTTTAAAAAAAGGGATATTATTTTATACCCTATGTGCCATTCGCCACTCCAGGTCCTATTAAAGGCAAGACTCTGGGGGTAATTATCTCTTCTTTAACTTGAAGAAGGAAGGATCTAACCATTTTCTATCCCTTTTCTCATCTTGGTGATGGAATGTCATGATAGAATGGTAATATAAGAGAGTAGGTTGAGAGATAGGATGGAGTCCGAGGTTAGGCATAGTGAGGATTCCATGGGATGGTAGGGAAACAATTTTAGGCAATCTTGGTGCATGAAATAGACTAGGGAAGAATAGCTAGGATGCAGGGATTTTAGCCCCCCTCCCCCCCCCCCCCTCGTGATCCGATTTAAGGACTCTGGACCGACAGAACGACCAAGTGAAGCAACACTGATTGCAGGGTAGAGACCCTAAGAAAGGTACATGCATAAAAATGACTTGTGTTCTTGTGTGTCTTGGGTATTTTGGGGATTTAAAATAAATTAAAAGGCTAAGAAAAATTTAAAAGCAATCATTGACACTACTCGGGCTTAGGTATTCCTTGTTTACCTTACAGTTATGGCACTCAGACGGCGACCACAGGTAGTGCGGGAAATCAAGGCCCAGAAGGCTGATTTGGCTGATCAGCATAGGGATGATTGGGAGGAGGAGGATGACCAATTGTAGAGGAAGCTTCACGCCTTTCAGCGGTAGACCCTCAGGAAGTACAAGAGAAGCGTCTTGGACTTGGAGATAGAGAGCTAGATCGAGGAGCTAGTGATAGCTTTCAGCTTGATCTGGGATTCGATGGAGTACTGGGTTTCTCTAGCTGTATGCCAGATGTGGGGAGTGTCACATCAGTGGTGGACACTATATCTGGGAGAGAAGAGGGTGGATAAGGTTTTGTGGGCTTACTTTGAGAGGGAGTTCCGGGAGGAATTCATATCTTCCACGATGAAGGTTGAGAAGAGGATGGGGCTACTATCCCTTAAGTAGGGGAGTATGTTAGTGAGGGATCTGGGGATC
Organism: Viscum album; assembly: GCA_963277665.1. Classification (NCBI taxonomy): domain Eukaryota; kingdom Viridiplantae; phylum Streptophyta; class Magnoliopsida; order Santalales; family Viscaceae; genus Viscum; species Viscum album. The sequence continues at coordinate 505,254,810 of OY728119.1, forward strand.
AAGTTCAAGGATCTCCTTTGCTTTACTTTGGACCTTTTTATAGATGAGTAGTCTCAGGCGAGATGTTTAGGGGAGGCACTCCGACCTTCCCTTTAGTATGATGTTACTCTATTCACTCTACCAATGTACTTGGAGGTTCAGAGGAAGGCTAATGTGGTGGAGAGGATTCACATGCTGGGAGGTGTATCGTTAGAGGGGATCCAATTGGGCTTGTCAAAGGGGAAGGTTATCAGGAGTAGGCCTCAAGAATAAGGGCCTTCTAGGTTTTGTTAGTGGGGAGTAGGCCCCATCAGTTCCAGTTTCGATCTCCCAGTCATCTCCCTTTCTTTGCTGGCCCAGGACCGAGCTGCTTCATCTGTGGAAGTCATGGGAACCTTCAGAATCAGTTCCTGGACTGAGTGCAGTACAGTGGGGGTGGGCAGGCTCAGCACCCACCCCAGCGATAGTAGTTTCCAGCTAGGCCCTTTCAGCAGCAGCAGTAGTAGGGAAAACAAGCTCTCTCTCCTCTGAGAGAAGACTTTACAGGAGGAGGATGACCTCAAGGCACTCCTCAGGGACCTCGACTAGGTCATGGTCAAGGAGGTAGTTGACAACCGAGGGGTAGAGGAGCTGGGCTTGGGAAGTTGCACGTCGCAAAGGTAGTAGTTCTAGTGGGGCCAGAGGTCGTTCGGGGTACGATCAAATTGTTTATAACTCTTGCCTATGCCTTATTTGATTTAGGAGCTTCAAACTCCTTTGTTGTACCCAGTCTATCCCATGATTTTGGTCTATACGTAGAGATACTTCCTGTGCCCCTAGTTTTGAGTATGTCGGTTGGAGGTCATACCAACTTGTCTCATGTTTTCTGGGGACATAGACTGATGTTAGGACTACATTAGTCTAGTGGGGACCTTCTTTTGTTGCAGATTTAGCCATATGATTTCATTCAAGGCATCGAATGATTTTTCTCTATGTGTGAAATTATCGACTTATTCTGAAGAAGGTTCATTTTTTTAGATATGGGCGGAAAACTTGTGACTTTCATCGGTGAGTGGGGTTGTTAGGAAGGAATACAGTGAGTGGAGCCCCTTCTTTCCCTGTTAGCTGAGATATCAGTGGAGTCAGCAGATACAGAGATAGTGGAAGTCTCGAGGATCGTTAGTTAGTACTTGGACATCTTCCTTAGAGAGGTGTTGAGTCTACCCCCTCGATGTAATGTCAAGTTCGAGATAGACTTGCAACCCGGTGCTCTTCCGATTTCAATGGATCCCCTATCGAATGAAAACTTATGAGTTACGGGAGTTACAGATTTAGATTGACAAACTGATGAAGAAGGGTTTTGTTCGAATAAGAATGTCACCATGGGGTGCTCTGGTCTTTTTCGCAAAGAAGGAAGATGGTGGTCTCATGTTGTGTATAGACTACCAGAGGCAAAATGAGGTAATAGTCAAGAACTGTTACCCCCTCCTGAGGATCAACAACCTATTTGATCAGTTGAAGGGGGCAGGATGGTTCTCCAATATCGACCTGCGGTTAGGATATCACCATTTGAGGGTGAAGGAGGGTGACATCTTGAAGACTACCTTCAAGTGTAGATATGGGCACTTTGAGTTCGTGGTCATGCTGTTCGACATTATAAATGCACCAACCATGTTCATGGGGCTCATGAAATCTGTCTTCCAGGATTATCTTGACCGGTTTATAGTCATGTTTAATGATGACATCCTGATCTACTCAAGATCAGAGGAGGATCATGCAGATCATCTAAGGATGGTTTTAGAGGTCCCAGGACAGCACCATCTCTATTGGAAGTTGTCTAAGTGCAAGTTCTGGACACAATAAGTGCACTTCCTTGGACACGTGGTGTCCGAGCAGGGGATAACAGTGGACCCATCAAAGGTCTAGGTAGTTGTTTCATGGGGAGCACCCAAGAACGTGGAAAAGATTCATAGTTTCCTTGGTCTATCGGGTTACTACAAGAGATTCTTGCCCAAATTCTCTCGAGTTGCAGCACCCTTTTTAACCCTCACAAAGAAAGACTAGACTTTTATATGGAGTGAGTAGTGCCTAGAAGCCTTCAGTTATCTAAAGGGGAAGCTGGTTAGTGCCCCAGTACTAAGGTTTCCAGAAGAAGGGGTGACATTTGAGGTGTTCTGTGATGCTTCTGGCCATGGATTGGGGTGTGGGATGTTGCAACAGTAGGGGGTGATATATTATGGGTCTAGAAAGTTATATCCTCATGATCATAACTATGCCACCCACGATCTAGAACTTTCAGCAGTCGTGTTTTCACTAAAGTTGTGGCAGAATTAACTCTTCAGGAAGCGCTTCATGGTCTTCACAAATCACAAGATATTGAGGTATATCATCTCCCAGCAGGACCTGAACTTATAGCAGTAGATGTGGATGGAGTTTCTTTAGGACTATGACTTCAAAATCTCTTACAATGAAGGTAAGGAGAATGTGGTGGCTGATTCCTTGAGCAGGAAGTCGCTGAAGGATGCGGTTCAAGAGTCGACAGATGCTTGGAAGGTGATGGAGGAGTTGGCTACCCTACACCTAGATGCATGGGTGGAAGATGGTAGAGGCTGTCTATTTCATATGATAGTATCATCCTCTATGTTGAAATAGGTGGATGCATCTTAGTGGGGGCACTTAGAGGATGAAGTGATATGCGATCATGTTAGCCAGGGTGATGCTCTTAGAGGATGGTTAGAAGAAGGGAAAATCAGATGCTGTTTTAAGGGATATTGTTTGTCCCGGTGGAAATGTGCCAGTGATTTCTTGTCGAGTTCCAAAAATCACCACTGATGGTACACCTAGTAGTTTCCAAGATTTATCTGGGTTTTAGGGACCCGTTTTGGTGGCCCCGGGTGAAGCGGGCAGTGGCAGAGTTTGTGGAAAAGTGCCTCATGTGTCAGCAGGTGAAGGTTGAACATTGCATCCCAGAAGGTCTTTTACAACCTTTAGATGTACCTATGTGGAAATGGAATTACATCTCGATGTATTTCTTCACCGGACTACCCAGAGTTTAAGTGGGTTCTGATGCTATCTGGATAGTGGTGGACCACCTGACAAAATCAGTTCACTTCATGGCAATCAAGGTGTTGAGTGCGGTGGATGCCTTAGCACAAAGGTATGTGAATGAGGTGGTGTGCGTTCATGGAGTTTAGAGGTCCATAGTCTCATATCGGGATACTCGGTTTAACACACGAGTCTGGAAAGGATTTCAACATGATTTTGGCATCTAGATATGCCTCAACACTACTTTCCACCCCTGGACAGATGGGAAGACATAGCGGACCATCCGGACGTTGGAGGATATGCTATGAGCATGTGTTTTGGACATTGGGGGATCATGGGTATGACACTTTCCTCTAGTAGAGTTTTCCTACAACAATAGCTATTATTCTACCAATGGCATGGATTCGTTTGAAGACTTATAAGGGTGGTCATGTCGCTCACCCATGTGCTAGATAGAGGTCGGGGAAGCAGTTTTTCTTGGCCTAGAGGTGGTGCAGAGCACAACGGAGAAGTTCCAGCTTATACGAGAGAGGATTGAGGCATCTTAGGACCAAACGAATTCGTATTCCAATCATAAGAGGAGACCCTTGGAGTTCCATGTTAGGGACCACAAGTTCTTTAAGGTCTCCCCTTAGGGTGGGAAACAGTGGTTCGGTAGGGGAAGTAAGCTTTCTTCTAGATTCATCGGGAACTTCGAGGTGTTGCAGAGGGTCGACAAAGTGGCTTATCAGCTGGAGCTACCACCACCACTACTGAGGGTGCATGAAATCTTCCATGTGTATCATCTCCATCAGCATCTACATGATAATTCACATATCCTAAAATGGGGGGAGATTGATATCAAGGACGACATGACGTTTGTAGAGTGACTAGTGAGGATCAAGGATCGTGAGGAGAAGGTACTTCATGGAAAAACAAACCCCTTGGTTCGTGTGTCATGGAGTCATGGTGGGCTTGAGGATAGTACCTAGGAAAGGGAGGCACAAATGCGCGCCTAGTACCCAGATTTATTTTGACTTTTGTTCTGTTTTGTTTTGTACCTGTTTGTGATGTAGTGCTTGAACTTGTTATCTATGAAATGGATTGTTTCCATTGTTATCTGGATGTGTGTGAAGATTCAAGACTTTTGTAAGGGGAGTACCTGATCCCTAATCAATACACATTAAAGTGGATGCGGTTAAACCCGTGCAGGTGATTCAGTGCTGCCAAAAGCGGATAATATCTTCACATGGAGGAAGGGACTCCCTAATCCATATGACTGGATGATATAAACTTTACATGTTTGTGTGGTAAATTGGGGGAGAGGAGTGATAGTTTACCCATGATCATTCATAAGACAGATGAGGCAGAGGTATTCTTAGATTTCAAGGAGGTTTACTCCTAAGAAGTATCTTTTGAGGTGGTTATTCAGACCCCTCTCTTTTCTTTGGGTCTAGTTTCAATTCTCAAGGGTGAGAATAGTTTGATAGGTATCTGATGTAATGTTCTGAACAGTGACTCATTAAGGAGTTTTCTAAAAACTTGGTTCTATCAAACGGTTCCACCGAAATGGTGGCATCGGTCACAGAGGCACCATGATAGTGACACCGATCATAGTCGCACACCATAACTATGGCACCACTTAAATTGGTCCACCGAACCGGTGGCACCGTGATGGTGGAACCTTAGTGGTCGCACCATCATGGTCGCACACCGAAATAGTGGCACCACTTACTGTGTTCCACCGAACCAGTGGCACCGTGATGGAGGCACCGTAGTGGTCACACCATCACGGTCGCACACAGAAACGGTGGCACCACTTAGAGTGGCACTGTGATGGTGGTACCATTACGGTGTCTCACCAAACGGTGTACCACCCTTTATTTTTTATAGTTCTTCCCCTATAACATACCTTTTGATGTAAAAGTGTTTTAATACCTATTTGAAATCCATTAAAATCCCATAGATGATATCTAAAATCCCCCAAGATTTGGGTGACCCTTGACTTACCAAAACGTGTGGCTTTTCCTCGGTGTCCCACCCTTTTCCCCGTACTTTCCAATTCCTACCCTGTTATGCATTTTACTCTGTTGAAAGGAAACCCATTAACTCACAACCATTATGGACACTTCTCTGATGAGAATTATTAAATGAAAATTAATTTCATCATGTATAACCTCCCAACCAGATGGAGAAACCATGATTCACCTTTAAAGTGGTTCAAGAATTCATATCCCGTAACTCCATGATCTCACCTTTTACCGTGTGAGGATTATTTCTTCTTCTTGGATGGTCTCTTTCCTTTCCTTAGTGTGTTTAGAGTCCCCTATCCCAAGGTTAGTGGTACACCTTTGCTGGATCCTTTCCTACTCACTCTTAGAGTTCTCAGAGTTCTTCCCCTACAAGTTGCACATCACCAGTTCTTGGCGCATGGAGAAAAACATCGATCGTTGATCATTCAGGTATGGGTTTTCCTTTGTATCTCTTTAATATGTATCATGTGGGGTGGGTATGATAATGTTCCTATAGGGATGGATGAAACAAAACATTAAAGAAGATAATAAATTGGTTTTAAAGAATGAACGGGTGTGTTTGATGATGTTGTTGTACTCTTTTACCTTACTTATATGTTGAAAATTGTATGGTATTATGTTCACTGAAAATTATGGCTATTGGTGGTACTTTATTGCACACTAATACAAGTCTGTTTTCTGGATTATTTTGTGATTAAATGGATATAACATGGAAATGGTTTAATCACGTAAACTTGGTTGATTAAATGGATGCACAATGAATAAGAATCCTTGTGTGGTAACCCCGGTTAACCAAACGGAAATACGGAACTAAAGGAATGGGTTGTTTGAATCTGAAAACTCCCTTGCTCTATTCTGGTGGCATGTATGGATTCTCTTCTTGATACTTGTGAGGCAACATCGATGGGAATGGGATCCCCTATTGTGTAATTGTTATTTTGTGGATTTGGGGCTATGTATGGATGTATGTTGGGGTTTGGTTTGGTTCTAGTACTTTGAGGGATCTCACAAATCCTTTTTTTGTTGTTGTGACATTACAATAGAATAGGGTGTGAATGATTAATTTGTTACTTGGATGTTTTTTCTTCCTTGGATTGTGGTTATTCCTGTTAGATGCCGAGAAGTGAAGACTTATTTAAATCAGACCACTTGAATGTGATAACAAGAATGGGTTCAATGGGGAATTGTTTTTTGGGAATATGTTGTGACTTGGTTGTGGCTATTGTGCTTTTTATGAATGAATAGTAATGAGGGTGGTTGTGTATGGGATTGTTTTGGAACCCATAGGTTTGGATGAGTACTTTTTTACCTATATATATAATTTAGTTCTTATGTTTCTTATTCTCACCCCACCCAAGTTTAGAACTTCATGCCGAACACCCCCATTTCATGGGGGCGGGTGTTTTTCCCAACACTCCTACCAGTGGCTGGTTATTGGCTCCCTTTCTGCTCTATTTCTTGAGTATCCCAAGACTCTTTGGGGAGGCTGTGATGACCTGAGGTCCATTATAGCCCAATATCTTTCAGGCAGGGTAGTTGTGGTGGTTGGCCTAGGTGTGTGTAGGCAGTTTGTTTCCTTGGTGTTTTCGGGATGAGGTCAAGGTGTCTTCGGGCATGGTGGTAGTTGTTCTAGCTAAGGTTTCTTCGGGTGTGGATATAGTTATTGTGACCCAAGTGTCTAGGGGTAGGGATGTGTGTTGTTGTTTTGGCCCAGGTGTCTATGGGCGGGATGCATGGTTGTAGTGGCCCAAAAGGTTGTTGTTGGGGCGGTAGTGAGAATACAGTGAAAATGGAGAGAGAGGTCTGACGTGTAGGATGTCTTCAATAACTAAGAGGAAAGTGGTGTGGGGTACCCAAACATTGATGTGTTATTAATATTAATTTACTTGACTTGTGTTATTTGGGGAGTGTTCCTTAGTGAGGTTTGGGTGGATAGTTTCGTTTCTAGGTTCTTTGGTTATCTCCTTTTCTCACAGAGCATTAGAATGCCTCCCCAGTTATGCACAACAGCTTTTGGTATTCCCTACTGAGTATAATTGTATACTCACCCTATGTATATAAAACTGTTTTTAAGATTCCAAGAGGACTTCAAGGACCGTGCGGGATAGTATTAGCTTGGACGCTGGGACAGTTAGTGTTGCTGTTTTTCTTTTCTTTTGGTACTTCCCTTTGGAGTTTTCTTTTACATGTAGCACTTTATATTGGAACATGCATGTGAGAATGGATTTTTTTGCTTTAATTTTACTTCCAGTTTTGATTTTTTTTGGGATTTACTATATTTTCTACCGATCCTTTAAAAAAAGGTGTAATTCCTTTCATATCACATATGATTCTATACACTTGGTGCTAGTCGCCACTATGGGGTCTATTGAAGACGGGACTCGGGGGGTCATTATCTCTCCTTCAACTTGAAGAAGAAAGGGTCTGGCATTTTACTGTCCCTTCCCTCATCTTGGTGAATGCGAGTCATGAAAATCCAAATATAATTTTATAATTAATATACAATCACATAAATATTGATTTTATACTAAATGTTATTATTTTTAGGTAATTACTATTAACCACATTTTCACTTTTCTATTAATAAAAACAAAATTATCATTCAAGGGTTGGGAGGACTACCACCTCCATGAAGTGGAGACTTCCATTTTTTTCACCAACTCCTATATTCGATGATTATAAGGGTGAAATTGAAGAAAAAATGTGAAATATATATTATAAATATGGTTATTGTGAGTAATATTATTATAAACCTTCTTTCCCTCTCATTCTTTGAGAAATGAAAATGTTAACCATACGTTGTGCAGACTATCGCCTCAACGAAGTAATATATATGATTTTCACCCAGTTTTGTTATTATTTATTTAATTATCTTAAAACATAAATCATTAATTTAAAAGTATATATATAATATCAATAATATTATTCCAAAGTGATATTATTCCAAAAGTATACCACTTTCATAATCCTAACCATCCATTATTTATATCATGTTCATGTTTGAGTTGGTCTAACCACCTATTTGAAAAATGATATAAAATAGTATCATAGATGAAAATGAGAAATTAATTACTGATAATTTATGATATAAATAATAAAATAAAGGATTCTTTTTATTATAGAGTGGCAATGTTAATATTAAAATCAATGATTAAGATACAAATTCTCATTTCTTTAAAATCACTGAAACATGATTATCACAGATTTCATCTTTAATGATCATAACCAAAACTCCCATTAAATGAAATTATAAAATTATAAGTAATTAAAAATAATCAATTAAAATAACTTTTATGATCTAGAATGATGAACATTGTGAGCATAAAGAATAACAACACCGTTATTACAAAACCAGTTTAAAACAATCAGGATTACTCACACCCAAAACTGTAAATGGATAAGAACTAACTATTATTCATATAGTGAGTAATTATAAGTTATGTTTATAAAAGGGTATATATATGAATAAAGTTATAAAATAATTGATTAAGATAGTTATTTTTTTCAGACAATATTTGAAGTCAAATCTATAGAATTTCTTAATAAAGGTAATGTATTTGGTAACTCAGACTACTTCCATTCAATTATACAATTTATTCTTTAATTTATTTATCCTATATTCACTAAATTCATTTATTTTACAATTTAAATGGTGTTATATCTTTCAATTATTGGAAAAATAGTTTTTAATACACATCCATGTTGGTGAATGGTTTTCTTTTCATTTTTTTAAAAACAAAGGATAATTTTTAATGATAGACTAATAACTATGACTTTTATATCAATGATTACAAAATGATTTTAATGAATGCAATTTTGTGATTTGGTTTATATTTTCTTCTCTATATTCAAAATATCTATCTAAAATGTTGTTATGTTTCAAGTTTCACCCTCTATTTTTATTATGTTATGTAATTTTTTTTGATCATGTTTTAAATGTTAGTCAATTTAATTCATGTTGTTAAACTATTTTGAATATCTATGAAAACCAGTTTTATTTCCACGATTCATTTATGACAATAATCATGAATTATTTTCCTTTTATTTTTTTATAAAACCCATTTTTATTTAGTTGAGTTATTTATAAAAGGTTAATGATTTTTATTAAAATGATTCATGGAACCAATTTTATTTCCATGATTTCATTTAAATTTGAAATCTAAATGATTTTAAATTGTAATTAATAAGTATGGATGATGAAAGGTGAGGTCCCATATCACCCTCCAATGCGTTGGTTAAAAGGTTCAATCTCATGAGATATGTATACATGGGAAAAATGTATTTGTTCATAAGTGTGGATGAAAGTGTGTGACTCATGACGGTGATACATACATGGGTACAATTAAGTTTTCTTGGAAGTATTAGTGATAGTGTGTGACCCGGGAATGTAATGTTTACCTATTCTAATGTTTGTTCCATAGATAAACTATTTTTGGATTTTTTAACTTATGATATCATGATTAAATGGTTATGTTAAAGGTTTCAAGGTGATTTTTGGACTATTATGTTTCCATATTGATGTTTTTTATCTTTAAGTTCTTATCATATATGATTTGAAGATTACAAATATTTTATGATTATCACTCGAGATTATATGATATTGATCTTATCATCATATTTTTTATCATTCTTATGAGATAATCCTTGATGAAATGGTTATTTATCCTTTACTGATCATTTTATCTCATCTATTTCTTATTTTTTCATTCCCCAGGTTATGAGAATGAGTATTAAAAATAATATGTTTTGAAGATGGTATATTATGGTTAACTTAAGAAGATATGATCATAAGAATTTTAAAATTAGTTGACTATATAGGTAATCTCCAAATACATAGAACCCATTTGTACCTGGTTTATTAAAATTTCTTTTTTTGAAATGTAATTCTTTATATAATGTGAAAGATATAAAATAAAGGCATGTTTAGCATGGGTCACTATATGGATGATAGGAAAATATGGTCGGGAACCACGTAGTTTCTAAAATGAAATTCAAGTGGGAGGAAGGAAGTCTCTGGGAAGTTGATGGAAGAATTAATAACAACCATGGGAAAATAATTTCACATGGTATATTTTTGGGTTGAAGCCATGTGATAATCATTTTTTCTGGCTGGAGAAATTATGTCCACTGGAAGGAGAATGTAAAATTTATTAATGTCTGATTATCAAAAGGGGGGATGATGGAAGCAACATTGGAGTCTAGGTTACCAAAAATTGGAAGAAGATGATGATAAAAAGGTAAAGCAGATTAGTCCATTGAATAAGGTTTTATTGAGATATATTCTATTCTGGTATATCTATTATGCTATCTTCAATGTGCCACCATGATACTTTAAAATAACACTATGCTTGATAGCGTATACAACACACAATTCCACTCTTAAACGAAGTAAGAAATATTATTATTTAAATATGATAGTTATAACATAGACATTAAATTGGTGGTTATAAATATTTTTAAATACATTTTGCAATATATATATATATATATAGGATATAATTGATACATATTTATTTATTAATTCTTTTGAAATAAGAATTCAATTTTTGGTAAAAAAAAATATTCTTCATGCTAAATTTTCTTCTATAATGATTTTTATTATTTATTCTGAGAATGTAATATAATTATAATTTTTCCAATTTAATAAAAAGTAATTGAAAAAAAATTATTTTTTGAATCTTCATATCAAAATTAACGTTGGATGAAATTTTGGGATTTTTTCTGAAATGATTGATTTTATAGTGAATAGTGAAAAGTAAAGATTTTTCAAATATTGTAATTAATTCAAGTAATTTAAAAATTCCATTATATTTTGGATTTAATCCTTAAGCTATATATGATATATTTTATTTTTAATTATCTAATTAATTCCATTTTAATCAGTAATATTCAATATATTGATATAAGTTAATTTTATTCTTAAAAACATGTTTTTCTAAAATTTTGGTGAATTATTATGTTCCATGAATTTTATAGATAAAATAAAATAATACAAATATGTGAAAGTTTTAAATTCCAATTCAATTTATGTCATGTTATTTTTAAAGTCAAATTACGTGAATAGTTATTAAAATGGAATTAATTGTATTTTATGATAAAAATATTTTATTAAATCAACTAAAAATCATAAAAATATTGAAATAGGAAAATATGGATTAAGAATGGTCAAACGTTCATCCCTTAGTAATTTATGATCCAATTTATTCGTTATAAGTAAAATTATAACCCTTTAATATTGAAAAGAGTCAACACTGAGGCTATCATTAAAATTGGTTAACCAAGGGGTTAAACAAAATGATTAGATTTAAAATTACACCAAAACTAGTATTAATTTTATTTTATGGGGTTATTTTGAAATCATACCATTTTTATTAAAATGTATGGTCATTTGGAATAATTATTCGTGAGAATCACTTAATTATATTTTAAACCTTTTGAAATTCCAAGTTTGTCCTTCCCCTTACATATAAAATGATACCCCTTTTTTTCAATTATTCACACCACTTTAAGCCACATATCTTGACCATAACCTACCCATTTATCTTCTATAATTTACAATCCACTAATTATATGTTCTTTTATACTTAAAATACAATTCCAAGTGTCCTTGAGAAGTAATCTAAAGGAATTCTACAAAATAGAGGTAATCATCTTTTCCGACACTTTAAAAAAATTTCTCCTTCCAGTTCCTCTAAATTTTTTACCCATCATAAAGTAATAAATAGAGTAAATTTAATATAATTAAATTTTATTATTATAATTATAAAAAACATTTTCCACCTCTTTTCCATCTTATAAAAAATGAAAACATGGAATGTGCGTATGAACGACTTACCGCCTCCACATAGTAGTGTAGTACGTCTTTCATGACCGGTTTACTTGGATGATTATAATATATAAATAATGATTATATATATATAATATTTATAACAAAATTATTCTTCTATAATTATAAAATCATATCTACCTTCTTACCTTCCTATCTGTTTGAAAACGATAATATCCCTCGTGCGTACGTGTGGACTACCACCACCCTGAAGCGATGCGATCAGTTTTTTATTTTTCTATTAACATTTATGGTAATAATGAAATATTTAATGAATATATATGATATATATGATATAATAATGATTATTTAAATGTGAATTATAATTTATCTTTCTTTTGTTACCTTTATTGAAAAGTGAAAACAATATTCATTCGTACATACGACCTACCGTCTCCATGAATGTTGTAATTAATTATTATATCTCTACCATTTATGGATGATTTTAACTATGTATATAATGAATATATATTATATTTTTATCATGATTAACATTTTTGAGATTATATAACCATGATCAAAGTACAAGTATCAAAACCACCGAACCAAAACATACATGAAAAACAAAGTAGTTACCACATAGAACAATGATTTAAATATACAATTTTTAGTAAAAAGGTGATAGATTTTTATAATTAAATAATATATGTATGATATATATGAGTATGGTTCTGTAATTTTTGTATAATAAATTAATATTTATTATATATTAGGTTTAGACACATATAAAGGAATTCGTAACTGAGGTAAGGGTTTTTCTTAACTCAACTTCCATTTATTAGGTTATACATCTTCTTCATTGACTATGGTATTCCTTGATTATGTATGAAATTAACTATAATTATATTAAATTTTATTTTGAATTATTATTTTTGGATTTACATTTTTCACACATAATCATTTAATTTATTAATTCTCACTTCAATGGTATACTATTTGTAAGGGTTGTTAATCTTAATTTTGTTTTACTAAGACATGTTTAATTTTATGAACCAATTTATATTTATGAGATGTATATAATTACCCTTTGATGTGTTATATCATGGATCCTTCTTAATCCATGGTATTTAAATTTAAAACTCAAATTATTTCAACCAAGTGGTTTTGATTTGAATGTTATAAAAGTGGTAAGGGTTTATTTCACAATCTCATCATTATTTAGGATTTTTAATATTTAAGTCTCCATTGGGGGAAGTATATAATATTTATATATTAAAACCAATATATTTTATTATCCTCTATTTATTACTATAAATTATAAGTTTTTCTTTCCTTTTACTCTTTTATGTACTCAAGATATTGAAATAATGATTTTAACAAAAACCGAAAAAAATCCAACAATGTTTTTAATAATTTACTATAATTTTTTAAAGTCATTTTAATCTGTTTTTTACTTTCTAAAAAAATGTTTTAAGGGGATCTTCTTTTCATTTTCTGAACAAGTCACTTTTGAAATTTTTACTAAGAATGTGAAAGGAATATTTATTTTAAGATACACAACATTAATAGAATTTCTTGCCATTATGACTGACTAATGATTTGAGGCAACCTTAAAAATTTCCCACATATATTTTAAATAAAATGTTTTTTATAATATTTTTTATGTTTTTTTGTTTTTAAGAGTGAATTTCAAAGTGAAAAAGTTATTTTCCTTAAGAATTTTTTAATAATCCTTTTATGGTATTTCTATTCATTGATGACAACAAACCGTTATTTTAATTATTCCCCACTGAGGATATTTTTTAATGATACCATCATCAGTCTTTCTCTGGTTGGTTTATGATTAGTTTTACTGGGAAAGTATTGAAACTCCATATAATAGTTCTTCTTATCTAGATAGTTTTTTATTATTAAGGAATGTGGATTCAGTTGGATTGTTTATTAATAAAATGAATCCATTATAATTGTTAAGTAACATGTGGGGAACAGAATTATATATCCCCTCAATGATTTTGTAGTTCTTATGAGACAAAACAGGTTGGGTATTTGGCTGAGGCCTTTCCAATTTATATAATATGTTTAGGCATAAGGCATTGGCATTATGTTTATGATTTCTTAACATGAGTCTTGGATGATAAGTTTAATATGACTAACATTATGCATTCCATCATTGTAAAATTAGTTATTAATTTCTATGTTATTTTTTGAATTGTCAAAATATCCATGGAAAAGTCTCAATCTTATGTGATTATTTATATAGAAATATTTGATCATCATTTATTCCTATCATATTATTCTTTGTGATCATGTTATTTATTAGATATAATGTTTTTTCAGTTATTTAACATTCAATATTGATTATCTGTTATTTACTCATGATAGATTCCATTGTACATAACCCTAATTGAGCATATGAGCTCAAAAAAAGTTTATTTTCCTTTCCAAAGATATAAAAAATCATATTATTAATGATATCAAGGATGCACTAATATTTATTATTCTATGTTTTTATAATTAAAATGTAATATGGGAATCATGTATGTATCTAGTTTACTAAGACTACTAAACTATTGAGTCCTTTGGGAAGTTATTTCTTATATATAGTACCATTTTAATAAAGTAACCGTAGTCTCTGGGATACTAGTGTTATGTTCTTTATTGTATGTATTAGATAATGTTTACAATAAACCTTGAGAACTATATTTAGGGAGAAATAGATTAGAGAAAATAACCATATGACTGAATTTGAGGATAAGTCTAAGAATAGGATAACATCCTAAAGTTTTGGTGATGTAGATATTATATGGTTTTACAAGAAATAAAACCATGCCTGAATACTACAAGTGTATGTGGTTTTAGTGTAGATTCTTCTAGGGGTAATAACCACAAAAAATAGTTGGTACAATATATATTGGAAAATATACTTGTGCACGGTAAGCATTCCAATACCATTCACTTGGTATGAAACTCTCATGGAATATTCTTGGGTTAATTCAAATATTATTTATGAACCATTATGAATGATTTAAAAATATGATGAATATGAATGAACTAGGTTAAACCTAATGTTTATTAGATTTAAAATAAGGTGTAATGATTTAGATATCCTATAAATTATTATGCGGTTTCCCACTATGATTATTGTTGATCAAACTATGTTTTTTGGTTTTTTTTAAATATCTAGAACCATGAGGAATCATGTTAACAATGAATGCGATGGATAATGTGTTATTTTGAGAAACCAAATTGGTTGATTAATGGAGTGAAAGATATTGTGATTATGCCTAACCAGTTCTCGCAATATATAATTATAAAGATATACCTTAACTAACTCTATGAATCACCAAATAGGGGAAGAATAAAATTTATTGATATATCTAATGGTGGATACCATGGAGGAAAGAAATCTCAATTTCATTAATGTTTTAAATTTGGAAAGAGACACCACATATAATTTAAAAAACAACGGTAAAATTTTCTATGTACGGAAAATAAGGAAATATAACAACAAATTTCATGAAAAAAATGAAGAGTTAAATAGAGGGATATTAAATTCATCCCAATTTACCATTTATAATCAGTTTCTTATGTTTAGGGAATATTTCTATTATCCATGTTAATGATATAATCTAGGGTATAACTTCTAAATAGGAAAGGCCCTTACTATGATAATCATTGAAGTGTAAGGATTAAAGTGTTTATGTATTTGGATTTAAGAATTATATTTTATATGTTTTATATCAATGATATTATATACATAATATTCATGAAAAATGTAAGGAATTTTCCATAATATATTTTCTTTAGTGATTTGAAAACATATGTTCAAAGTTATCGATAAATAATTTGACAATTTCTAGTTGGGGAAAAAAGGTGATTGACATTTATGAAATAATTGAGAGAGTATTGGTGACCTTGAAATTGGTTAGTTATTTGGTGAAAAAGTTATTTAGGACAACTCTGATGGAATTTATTGAATTTTTGGATTTATCGAAACAGACTCTGATTTTATTTTATGAATAATGAATTTGTTAATTATTATTAGAAATAATGTTTTTCATGTGAGTATAACTTAATATATACATATACCATGATGGGTTTATAATTTTACGGTTGATCATAAGTTAAAAAGCATAGATACCCCTTTTTATGTTTTAAGTGCTAGGATTTGGAGGTGATTTGAAACGTTTACTGGGATTTAGGAAGAATACTCTATTAATGTTTAAATAACCCTTTGGGTTAGTATATGATTTGATGTTAAGTTAATTATGGTGTATTGGATAGTTGGATATAGATAATATTGATGGTTAAAATGCGATTCATTTAAAATGTGATATTTTCAGAGATATTTATCACCAAGATAAGTATTAACTTTTAGGTTAATATCTCAATTTGATTCATGATATTTTAGTGTGAAGATCACTATATTATAATATTATATAGTGATTTATCATGGTGATAAATGAATTTTTTTTGGGATATAAGTTAAAAGGTAAGAGGACACCTTTGAGGTTGAAAAATTATTTAATATTGAGGTTATTGAGTTATATTTGGATGTAAGGTTATTTATTTTCAAAATAATCAATTTTTAAAATTTGGTGTTATTGTATAAATTTTGAAGTAAAAAATAATATTTCTTCATATAATGGTTTATTAATTTTGGATATTATCTTAAATTGTGGTAACCATTTTAGTTATGGTTAATATTTAAATACTATAGGAAAAGCTTATTATCCTTTTGTGAATATGTAATTTAATAGAAGTTGATTTTAGTTCACCATG
The DNA here is from genome assembly GCA_963277665.1 of Viscum album. Taxonomy (NCBI): domain Eukaryota; kingdom Viridiplantae; phylum Streptophyta; class Magnoliopsida; order Santalales; family Viscaceae; genus Viscum; species Viscum album. The sequence goes on from OY728119.1 coordinate 505,271,373, forward strand.
CCTGAAAAATTAATCTTTAATACTCATAATTTGGAGAAAAAGAAGATATTATGCTATAAATTGATTAAAGAATGAAATTTTACTTATAAATTAAGTATATTTCATTATGTTGTAGTATATATAGTAAAGTAATTCCTAAACTCCAGGAAAAGGATCTTGAAATAAAACATTTATCGTATTAAATTAAATCCCAATGAATCAATGGTATTTTTTAAACCTTATTGATTTATGTTTTTATGGTCGTTAACTTTATCATGACCATTTAATTTATTATCATCAATGTTCACTATCAATATCAATCATTATTTGGAAATTTGTTTTTCATCAATGTCCATATATTCACTTACCACTAATGTTCCCTTATTTGGATGCCCAGTTATGTGTTATTCCAAATGACCTTCGCATTTACCCTTCCCTCTTTTAATAAGATGTTTTATTATTTCTTTTTAAGATGTGAGTTTTCAAAAAAGGAATTTTGAAAAGTAATTCCATTGAATACTGAACAAATTTTCAAATTGTGGTGGTGAAATTTATTATACAAGGGTATAATTTGACACCTCGATATTTTGAAGAACACTATATTTTATATTGCATACAACACGCAACACCGAGCTTAAATGAACCGATAAATATTATTATTTAAACATAATAATTATAACAAATTCATTGAATTGGTGAGTATGAGTAGGATTAACTTAACTATGATGTATATATATAGGCTTACTCAATATAAATGTATTCATTAATTCTTAGGAAATAAATAAGCAATTTTTAGTGGGGACATTTTATTCTTCAAAATATGTTTTCTTTAAAAATGATTTTATAAATATTTTTGAGAAAATAATATATTTTTTTCATTTTAAGAAAATATATTTGAAAAAAAATTTGTCTTTTAAATAATCATATCAAAATTAACTTTGGGTGAAACTTTGTCATTTTTCTGAAATGTTTGATTTTTTAGTGAATAGTGAAAAATACAGATTTTTTGAATGCTATTATTACTTCAAGTAATGTAAAGGTTGAATTATAATTTTTATTTGATATTTAAGTAAAAAATTAACCATTTTATTTAATTAATTCCATTTTAATTAAAAATATTCATTACTTTGATATAAGTTAAATTTATGCTTAAAAATACATTTTTTCTAAAAAATATTTTTTCTTGCGTTTTACACATTTATATTAAAATTTATTTCTTCCACCTATAGATAATTAAAGTTAAGAAATTTATATTACATTTTTAATTAAAATATTAAAATTTGGTAAACATGGAATTTTTATTTTTGGAAATTATGAATAGTAACCATGGTAAACATTTGTCACCTCAGTAAGGGTAGAAAGGTTAAAATAGTGTTAAAACCATAGGATAATGTCCCAAATTCAAACCAAAACATGAATTTATCATATTTTATGGGTTTATTTTTGCTATTTATATCACATTATTGAATATATGTCTAATTGGTTCTATTTTTGTTTTATTATGACCATTATATCAATTTAATGAATGAATAAATACAAAATGCCACTCTCTCGACATTAATACCTCTATAATTTTAACATAAGAATAAAAAGTGGATATGTTCAGTTATAAATATATATTTTTAAAATAAATTAATTTTTTATCATGGTAATTTATTTCTAATTTATAGTGATTAAAAATTATTATAAGTTCTTATGCAATTTCAATATTATATTTATTCAATTAATATAAAAATAAATAAATGATTTAAAAAATATTAAAAGTAATACAATTTGAGAGAATTATTGTTTTACATGAATTTTATAGATAAAAATAAGACATTAGAAATTTTAGAAATGTTTATAATCAAATTTAAATGCTTTCATATTTTTTTCAAAGTCCAATTATGCGAATAATTGTTAAAATGTCATTAATAGTATTTTATTATAAAAATATGCTGTTAAATTATTTTAAAATCATAAAATTATTAAAAGTGGACAATTATGATGAAAAATGGATTAAAATTTCATCCCTTAGTTATTTATGAGCCAATTTTTACCATATAAATACAATTATAACCCTTTAAGATTGAAAAAGTTGTTACCATAGTTTACAATAAAATTGGTTAACCAAGTGGTAAATCCAAAATATAAGGTTTAAAATAACTCCAAAACCTATATAAATTTCATTGTATGAGGTTGTTTCATTCTTATATTATTTTTATTCGACTCTCAAGACATTTTAAATCATTTTTCTTGAGAATGACTTAATTATATTTTAATCTTTTTAGAAATTTATAGCATGTGTTTTCCCTCCCTTATAAAATGACGCACCTTTATCTCAATAATTCACATCACATGAGACACTTATTTTGAAAAAAACTTACCCAATTAACATAGAAACATTTCTATATACTAATTATATGTTATGGTATTCTTAAAATACCATTCCAATGATCCTTTTGAAATAATCTAAAGGAAGTATACCAATGTATATGTGATCATATTTACCAACTCTTTGAACATTATTTCTTTTTTTTTTCATCCACTTTATTTTACCTATAAAAAATAAAAAATCTTGTATAATCAATATATTTAGGTGTTATTATGATTATGGTAGAAAAAAATCCTTCTATTTTCCATGATATCCAAATATAAAACATCGCTTGTGCGTACATACGACTTATAATCTCCACCAAACTATGTAATTCGTCTTTTGCGACCACTTTACATGGATGGTTATAAATATGGAAATAATGAATATATATTATATTTATTAAATTATTATTAATATATAATTATAATTTCATATCTATATTCTCACCTTCCAATGTATTAGAAAATGATAACATCGCTCGTGCGTATGTATGAACTACCACCTTCACGAAGTGATGTGATCCATTTTTTCAGTTTTGATTTAAAGGGATGGAAAGAATAATATATTTAATGAATATATATGATATAGTAATAATTTTTTAAAGGTTAATTATTACTTAAATTTATTTCATTCTATTATTAAAAAAGTGAAAACAACGTTCATGCGTACATATATACTACTATCTCCATGAACATTGCAATTGATTTTTCTATATATACATATTATGGATTATTATAACTCTTAATATAATGAATATATAATATATTTATATCATTATTAAAATTATGGATATGATGAAACTGTGATCAATGTATAAGAAACAAAACTACCAAATCAAAACATATATGAAAAATGAATCAGTTCTCACTTAGAACAATGACTTTGATAAAACAATTATTAATAAATAGGTTATAAAAGTATATAAGTAAATAATATTTGATATTATATGTTATTATGGATCTATAATATATGTATAAAAAATCTATACTAATTATATTTCACCTTTGAATACATATGACAAAATTGAGACCTAAGGTAATGGTATTTCTTAATTCAATTTCATTTATTAGGTTATAATTCAACATTATTGACTATGTTATGCCATGATTATGGGTCAAATGACCTCTAATATTATTATTTTTTACTTACTCTTATTTGTGTGGATTTAAATTTTTTACACATAATCACTTCACTGATTTATTATCACTTCAATGGTAGGATCTTTATAAGGGTATTCATCTCAATATTGTTTCAATGATACATGTTTGTTGTTATGCGCCTATTTTTTTATAATGTGTATATAATTCCCATTTTACATGTTATATCATGGATCATTCTTAATTTATTTTATTTCATGTTACAACTCAAATTATTTCTTTCGATGGGTTTGTATTTGAAATCTACCAAAGTGGTAAGGGTTTATTTCACAGTCTCACCATGTTCAGGATTAGTTATGTTTAAGTCTCTATTGATGGAATTATATGATATATATTTCTTAAAAAAACATATTTTATATTCACATTTTTATTTTTGATAGTTATATGTTTTTAATTAATTTTCATATTATAAGTACTAAAGTGATCTAAAAATTATTTTCAAGGAAACCTACTTTGTTTTCTATTCAGTCAAGAATAGTTTTATTCCATGTACATATTTTCATTAAAATGTTTTCAAGAATGTTTTTTCTATTAAACTATGGGTTTTTAAAGTCATTTTTATCTGTGTTTGACTTTCTATAAAAACGTTTCAAATGAAGCTTCTTATCATTTTCCAAATAATGTACTTTTTTACTTTTTACTAAAAATGTGAAAGGAATATTTGTTTTAACGTACTCTACATGAACAAAATTTCATTCCCTAATAAACATAAAATTATTTTAATCTTACCTTAGAACTTTCTGTAATTATTTTTGATGAATTTTTTTCCTAATACTCTAGAATTTTTTAGTTTTTAAAAGTGAATTTGAAAGTGAAAATGGAATTTTACTCAAGAATGTTTTAATGATCTTTTTATGTTATATTTATTCACAAATAAAAACAAAAATTTATTTTAATTATTCTCTACCATGTATATATTTTAAGTATTCCATCCTCAATATTTCTTTTAGTCATTTATGATTAGTTTGATTGGGAATTTATTGACATTCTATATACTATTTCTTTTTACATGTGCGATCTTTTATTTTTAAGGCATGTTTATTAAGTCACATTGTTTATTCATTCGTTGAATGCATTTGATATATTATTTTTTGTTTGGGGAACTTAATTATATATACCCTTTATTCATCAGTAGGTATCATGTGACAAAATAGGTTGGGTATTTTTCTGAGGCCTTAACCATTTTTGTAAGATATATACCTAGGCACGAGTCCTTGATGGTATGTTTATGATTTCTTTGCATGATTCCTCAATGGTATGTTAAAGATATCCCACATTATGTATTCAATAATTATAGAATTAGTTATTGATTTCCATGTAATTTTTTTAATAGTTATGATATCCATGGATAAGTTTCAAGTTCATGAGATTATTTATATTCAAATATTTTATCATCATTTATTCCTATCATAATATTATTTATTCTCAAGTTATAGATTAAATAGAATATATATTATTTATTTTACTTTCAATTTTTATTATTCCCCATTGACACATGCTATCTTCCAATGACCTCAAATAATCTTTTTTTCATTTTCATAATACCACTTTTTAGTTGAGTGAGAACTCGAAAAAAACTAGATATCAATTTCAAACATCACCCACAATAAACAGCATTACATAACATTACCTAGTCCCAAAAGCCACATTCAAATTTAAAAATTCAAATAAAATAATTAGAAACAAGAAATCATGGGAAAAGTGTGATTCCCGAGAAACTCACCATCAAGGAAGCCACATTACCTCACCTCTATCATCACCTCACTGAACTATCATCTCATCACTGTCACTACAACCACACCTTCATGTCATAATAGTCATCGTCCTCATCGTCTCTTCACCACTGAACTCTTCTCTGACTTTTGCCACCTACACCAAATACTATCATTTTCGTCACACATAAACTCCCTCATCATGATTGTTTTAAACTCTAATCCACCACCACCACCATTATCACGATTAAAACACCACACTAGAATATTAAAACTAGTCAACAACATCATATTTTTATCCCCCATGAGCCAAATAAATATCACACCTCTTGGAACTCTGATATCCACTTGAAGAGCACCTCATAATGATTTTATGATAGCCACCTCGCCAGAAAGACCTAAGGAGGAGAGGTGATATACGAAGCCAGAGTAGAGTAGGAGAAGCATGAAGCCTTTATTGGGAGTCATGATCTTCTTCAACATCTCCTAAAAAAACTAAAACCCCACCATCACCTGAACGTATGTTGGGCCACCTGGATCCCCCCACCACAATTCACAGCACAACCCAAAACCACTTATAAACCATCATAATTGACTGACCTAGAAGGAAGCAGTGGATCTGGTGGCTAGAGAGTCATATGAGAATGCATGACCTCCATAGAAAGTTTTGACCAAGAAATCTCCATTAGACTCTCTATAAAACATCAACAACAAACCTTCACCAGAAAAAATAGAGACTATAACTCCATCAAAACTACATAACTGAAATAAAATCACAACCCAAAACCACCATGGAAAAAAGAAGGAGAAAACTTGATTGAAACCATAATATTAACATGGGGAAAAAACAAAAGAAGAAAAATGAAAGGGAAAGCCGAAGGGGGCCTAGGGGTGAAACCCTAAATAAAAATGAAAAAACATTAGGGGAATTAAACCCTAGGAATAAGGATTGGAATAAGACAGAAGCAAAAAAGACGCTATAGAAAAGAACATTGGGGGATGAAACCCTAGGAAGAAGAAAGTAGATCTCTCTAGGGAGATTATCAAAAGAGAATAGAGGATAGAAGGACTCTCTAACACTAGGTTTAGGAAGTCAAGTAACATGAAGAGAAGCATGATCGGGGGAGCATGTCGGGAGAGAATGTGGACATTGTCTTAATTATCTTGATAAATGATATCCTCCAATGCACATAATCCTTATTAAGAATCTGAACCCACCATTTATTTTTTTCCTTTTCCCAATACATAAAGAAGGATACTATGAATGATATCAAGAATGAAAGAATTTTACTTATTCTATGTTTTTATATTTCCAATTTAATATTGGAATCATATATGTATATAGATTACCAATTCTATTAAACTATTAATTTATTTAGGATATGATCACTTGTATCTAGTACCAATGTTATAACGAAACCACCGAATCTGTGCTACTAGGATCTGGGTCTTTATATTCAAGAGATGAGAACTATGTGCTAGTAGAGCATGTTGAGGGAGTAAGAGACTTCAAACGAATGAAGTATCTTCTATGAATATGAGATTAGTTGTATGAAAACCTATAAATATTGGATTTTAGTGGGTAATAGAAGCATTAGTTGTGAAAGAATATAAAAGTATGGAGTGATCACTTATAATTAATGTGGGTTTTATTGTAATCATATTTCCTTCACCTAATCAAAGTAAATGATAATTCACCAATGGATTAGGATACAAGTTCGAAGCCTGTAATATATTATATTTCTTGTGTCTTGTATTCCTTTTAACCACTATAATCTATAGTCTTATATGTTTCTTCTTCTGGTGGGTTTACAACGGGTCATGGAGTCTTGGGTGTGTGATTCTTCTAATCTCTAGACATATTATCATGGGATAACTTGGGAACTTTTTTTCATGTTTATGTTTTTTGGAGTGTTTTTGGGTGGTTTATCAAATAGTGTACATGGAAAAAATAATCCTAAATAATAAATAGGATACTATCTATTTAATCTAAGAGATAGAAAAGTAATCATGGCGAGACAATACATTTTTCAAGAATGAGATCACAACTCCAAAATAAGATAGTGGGAGAAATATAGACTGTCATGAAGTTGAGGATAAATATGTATAAGAGTTTTCATAGAAAAAAATTCTATAAGACTTGGTTGAAGAAATTTTTTGATTGAGAAATGTACAATATAGAAGTATGAGAGAGGTTAGATAACTAGAGAGATATGGTTTTATATCCACTAAGGAAGGTGACACATTAATAGATGAAAATAATGAACCGATATTCTATAAGGAAGTAGTTAATATTTCATATTTTACGATGCGAAAAAAGTATAAAATATGAAATGGATTCAATGTACATAAATTAATTCTATATTTTAGTATATCCTCCAATTAATATAAATATTATTGGATGTAAATTTGTATTGATTAACAAATTGGGCATGGATGAAAAATTTAGTACCTATAAGGAAATATTAGTTGATAAAGTGTTTAATAAACATCAAGAAATAAACTATGATGAAAAATTATCACTATCCTCTATGCTAAAATCCATTATAATTATAATTTAATAACATCTTTTTAGGATTATGAGTTTTAGAAAATGGATTTCTATAACAATTTCATTAGTGGAAAGATTTTTGAAGATATATATATGACATAACTAGAAGGGTTTGTGACATTAAAAGATAGAAATATGGTGAGAATGTTGTAGAGATAAACTAAAGGGTAAAAAAATCATGTCAATCATGAAATATTTATCTTGATGAATCCATATGATAATTTGGTTTTATTAAGAATGAATGTTACACCTATGTATACAAGTGGTTTAATGGAAGTGTTATTATTTTCCAAGTAATATATGTTGATGATATATTAATGATGGGAAATGAGGTAACCATCTTAAAATCAATTAGGATTGGTTAAACAATTGATTTTATATTAAGAAATTAGGTGAAACAACCTATATTATATAATTCAATATCCATCAAGACATATCTAAGAGGCTACATGGACTGAGTAAAGGTGCATAAATTTTAAATTCATTGAACTTACAATATGGAACAATCCAAGAGAGGATTATTTCTTGTTTTGCATAGTATACGTCTCACTATGAAAATGTGACCTAAAACACAAGAAGAGAGAGAAACAATGAGTATAATCCCTTAAACTTCTACGATTTGTTCAATTATGTATTCCTTATTGTGTATGAGAATTTATGTTTTCTAGACCATATTCATTGTAGGAAGAAACCCTATATACCTAGGATATCCATAGTTGATAACTTTAAATACTATCTTGAAATACCTTATAAATAAAAGGATATGTTCTTGGTTTTTGGAGGTGATGAGGAACTAGTTATCATGTGATACAAGGAAAATAGTTTAAAATTGATTATCTAAAATCACAATTAGGACATGAATTTTGTTTCAATAGAGGTGTAGTGTGATAGAGGAGATATAAGTAGCTAGTGGTTTCTAATTATATAACAAAATTTCATTATATTATGAATTTTGATATAGCTAAAGAAAGAGTGTTGATATGAAACTTAATCTAGGAACTCGGTGTTATACCTATCAGTTCAGATCCAATTACATTGTATTGTGATAATTCCATTATAGTGGTTCACGATAGGGATCCCAAGCCACATAAATTTATGAAGCATACAATATAGAAGAATCATATATTGAGATATTTTACTCAATGATATGAAGTTATAGTGAGTAGAGTATCCATAATGGGGAATTTGGGAGAGACATTTTCTAAAACCCTACCTTATTATAAGAATAAACATCATGTGAGAGTTAGAGATTTAAATATAGTTAGTGGTTATTTCTAGTTCATGTTTGGAGTTGGTTCCCTATAACCAACTGACTTGGTACTTTCAATTAACTGAATACAACAATATATACTCTTGATAAATAGTGATTTATCTTCCTTTTAATATTAATGTGATAATGTCATTGGAATATTTATTACATTAATGGGTTATAAAATTTTCATACTATAATTAGATCATATATATGTAATTAAAATATTCTAAAATCAACACATCCTATGGTCTTGATACATCATTATGTTGGGACTCAAGTGATGTCTAACTATATGTTGTTGGGGGATTACAATACATTAAGAATTATTCTCATGAAGTTTTCACTTGGAGATCTTCAAGAAGGGAGGTTATAAAGACACACTCACAATAAGAATTCTACATATTTTATGTGTCATTGGATATTCCTATCTATGAATGAGTGTATTTTTTATTAGACTTGATATCTTTATTAATGTGTATCATTAATCACTAACTTTCATGTATAAATTAAAACCACGATGATATATTCTTGTAGTGAGTTTGAATATGTTGGATGCATCATAAGTGATATAGAATTAATTGAATGGTCATAAAGGATTTATATCTTTTAAGTTAATGGAAGAATATATATTTGGACCCTATATTAAAATGGATGTTTTTTGTATGAACCTATATCCAATGAATATTATAGGAAACATCATTTTATAATGTCAAATATTTATATATAAAGCCTATAGGAAGAGGACACAAGTATGCATCTTTCTTATTGAGATATTGGTTAGAAAATGGATTATATTACATATTAAGTGTTCATAATTAGGTTTTCTTTATCTTCACTTTAAATTATTCATTCTCTATAGGTTACTTGATTTTTTATTAGATTCTGATCATGGAAATTAGATGAGGTCTACATATTTCCATTGAGATAGGGTCCTAGAGGGGTTCACAGTATGATTTTTTAGAATCTTGTAAATAAATATATATTTCAAGTGTTAAAATATTATTTATTTAATTTTTTATTGGATATTATTAATAAATAAATATTATTCACAATAAGCATGAATATATTATTTTTTATCAAATGAATATTTTTTATTCAAGTTTTAATTATTATTTACTAGAGGAAATGAATTGAGTTTAATCATTCAGTTGAATAAATAACATCTTTTAAATAAATATTATTTATTTATTTATTTAATTATATAAAACATGATACTATTAAAATTTTAAATAATAATATTATTATTTATAGGTTATATGATGTGGGGTGTTAATTTTGTTAAATAAAATAAAAGGTCCATTATTCAATTTATTTTATTTTTATTCTAGTTATTAATAAATACGTTATTCTATATTTTAGTAAAGGTTCTTATTTTATTTTACACTCAATATTAGATATTATTATCTCCTCTATCTCAATATATATAGATAGTTATCTCATACTATCAAAGAATATAATAATATGATTCAATTATTTTTTCTATCATATAATGATTAAATATTATTGTCTAATGACCTTTGTGATGAATGTTTGGATGCATTCATAGGAGTTATAATTTAGTCTCTTCAATGACGACATTAACATATAAGGGTCAAGTATAGAGACACATCATTTAACACGAGTAAAATATATAGTGTCTCTTAAATAAAACATGATATTATTTTATTTATATTTCCTTATACTTGAATAAATTAATCGTAATCCATGGGATGAATTAGGATTCTTAGCATCCAATTTTTCTTGACATGTTTAATTCAATGAACTTTTTTAGAACCCACACTTCTACACTGGTCTAATTCCTTCAACCCTAGTTATTATGATATCATGACCGAAATTCAATGTAATGTGGATCTTTTATGAATATTAGTAGAGGAATTTTTATTGATATTATGGAAGCAATGAAAATTTCAAGGATATAAATGATTAGTTCAATGACATAAGTGATGATTATAAATCTAATTAGAATAAAATAATCTTGGTATTTATTTTATTTAAATAATTAGTTATAAATTATATCTGATGATTTTATTAAAAATTCAATTAAATTTTATTAATTATATAGAGTGAAATTTAAATAGGGAATCCCACTCTTCCTTTTCTATAGTACCTAGATACATCAATTTATTAATGGTTAAATGGGTATAAATATCATATAATAAAAAAAGAATAATTATAATTATTACAATGGGGATCAAATTTGACATCTATATGAAACAAAATACTTCAATAGGTACCCTCAGTCAATAAAATATTAATATATAATGAAGTTCATGGATCTCTAGTTTTGATAGTTAAGATCTATATATTTAAAACTGAATCTCTCTCATGTTTTTCTCTTTATTTACCTTTGAGGAAGAGGTGATAACACACCTTTGAATTATAAGGGGTTATATTTAATTATTTAGTGATTCCATTTTGGTTGATTGATGCCTTTGGAGGAAGGAGAATTTTGATTAAAAATAAGGGATCTCAATAAAACTCATTATTGTAGAGGATGTGACATGAATTATGTGGTATGATTTGTTTTATGTTTTTCCAATTCGTGTTATCATTTCCTATCCTGGTAAATATTGTGGATGAAATTTATGCTTTATTATGTAGTATTTTGGAATAAATAGGTTCAATAAAACCATTAAATTCTATCAGATAATGTTTTGGTGAGGAATAAACATTCTAAAAATAAAAAATGAAAACCATTTTTGGGGTTTTCTAGAACCATTACCTTGGTTTACATAACCTCATTATGGTACATTATTTTTTTTAAAATGTTTTTTTGTAAATTCATTTTTGTTATTATTGAAAAAAAATAATTATAAAATACTCATTTTTGATGTTTTTTTAACCAAAATGGTCATGGTTAATTTAAATTATATTTTTATGAGAAAAACTATGACATGGGAAATACTAACAATTCATAGTTCAAGGTATGAAGTTTTTTAAAAATAGGTTTTTATGGAAATCCAATTTTTGGTTCAAGGTATGAACTTTTATCAAATATTTTTCTATTATATTTTATGTAGAGAAAACATGTTATAGATCATTCTCATGCTTTTATTTAATATTAAAAAAAATTCTAAAAAATCTTTAATGGGTGTAGGTACTATGGTTACATAATAAATTTTTATAAATTCAAATCATAAAAAAATGGGTTGATCATTAAAATTGTCTAAAATTTTTATATCTCATGTTAAATATTTGAATTGTTCATTTATTTATGAAATCCATATGTAATAATCATTTATTTAATTTTCTTATATTATGAATGTTGTTATGATTTATTTTAAATTATTTAAACTACCTATTATAATTGTCATACCATTCATAAAACAGTTGTAATATAGGCATGATATAAATATTTAGTTTCATTAAACCAAGACTATGATTAGTTATATTAGTTATAAATTCAATAATAAATAATGATTATGATATATACATATTTGGTTTTAGAGTTTTATTATATTTGGGATCATTATAGAGTATTGATATATGGATAGTGGGACTTTGGGTAAGTCCTTTCACTAGTTTGGGAGCTTAAGACCATTTTAAAAAATTAGGGGTTTGACTACATATCATAGCATACTTATTCTTATAGTGATTTTAGTTTTTTATGATTTTAAGTCTTTCCATGAAAGTATTTTTTGATAATTATACATGATATTAATTTGGTTTTGTGTATATTTAATTTATTTTTATTTTTGGGTAAGTAACTTATAAATCCCCAGACATGAAAAACCACCTGAATAGTGCTATCGGATTAGGTGTCATTGACCTTAGGAACACCTCCACAGATGCCAAGGGATGCCGATGAGTAGAAAGGGTGAAAAAGGTATAGTGGGGAGGCTATACCCTCTATGAATAGATAATAAATTAGTCCGAGTATAATCAAAACACGTGCAGTGGAAATAAATAACTCAACAGACTCGAACCAGAAGCACAAAGTGGAAACAATTCTAATATATAATAAAATATCAGAAATGATTTAGAAACAACTATTGTGGAAAGTAAACATAATAGCCTGCTAAACACCACTTGTAACCACTACTAAAACAAAAAATCAAGAATCCATAGAAGGTCATATATGTCAATATAAAAAGGGTTCCCATGGATAAGCATAGTAGTTACATACAAAATAAGCATGTTGAAATTGAAAAGGAAACTAAACAAAAGTAAAGCTCCATCTAGGCATAACCTCAAGGTCCATGCCAATCTCCATGACAAACATTACTATGATCAAACTCCTAAGGCTGATCCTTTTCCTGTACATAAATCCATGAAGTCTATATTAGTCTCGAAGGTCCCATATAGGGTGCGTGATAAATCTCTGTAGGATACCACCCAATGGTGCGAACCTATTATATTAGTTTATACAGACATGAATCTCTATGTATAGTATGCAGTGCGATGCAATAAATAAATAAAAACTTCCATTGTTGCTCAACATCCACCAGGGAGTGTCACATGCTTCATCCATTGCCGGAATCTCATAAGCAAAGATATTCTTTGGCCCATGGCTCAAGGTACCCCTGTAGTCACAAAGTATTGGTGAACCCTCAGGTTACACCTCATTCATATACCCTAACACCACATGCCTCTTAAAACCTATTGTCTCAAAGTACCGATGTCTTGAAGGCATGGCTAAACAATAGAATCTCGGTCCCAAGGACCCCTTCTTGAAATCTCACATAGACCCATTGAATGAAAACCATTGTAATAGTGATGTCTGTCTTCAAATAGATATCCAGGACCATAGACTCAAGCACGATGATCCTCAACCACCAACCTGATAGCCTCATCGCTATCCACAAAAGGCTCCTCACATTCCATGTGGCTTTCTATGACAAACACCCCCCAAACCAATGTTAACTGAACCACAACTATTAGTGGCCTCCACCCACATGAGTGGTCAAAAAACCTCATCACAGAGTCTACCTATGTGCAAACAACTCATTTGGTGCTTTATTCATCACAGTTGAATGATAATCTCTAAAATAAGAACCCAAGCCACACCATCTCTCGCACCACGTGCCCCTAAAACTATTTCCCTCAAATCCGATGGCCACGCCAAACACATATATTGTTCCCTGACCAACCTAACAGTCACACTACCTTGAACCGACATCCATGAAACCCAATCTCATAGTCAAAACTACCCAATTAAAATTTAGGGCAAGACCAACCGGTGAACAACATCACTCAATCCCAATGGCCATGCCATCCCAACCTCGGGGCAATCCCGTCACAACCCCAAGGGTCTTAGCATATGTAATATCAAGAATTAAATATATATAAAACACATTAAAGCACCTTAAAAAAGAAATTCAATTTAAATGGTTTGAATTTCACTAGCTATCAGCTATAACTTAGCTTCACTAAGGTCTTGAATGCCTTTAATTAACATAATCAAGTTTATACAACTTTAATAAACCAGTTTAAAAATAAACAAAACAAATATAACAATTTTGGAAACCCCAACCAAAATATCCCATTCTGCAGTGACCTCTAACCCAACCTCGCTCTCAGAATAAATGTAATGGAATTACCAATGACATCCCAAAAGGAACACGGTCAATTAAATATTAAATAACACATTTGTCACTTAATACCCATCATTTCACTAAAAAATTGCAACCCCTCAAATGTACACAAAAAATCAAAACAAGGTAAGAACCACCAGCCTTGTACATATATGACACTCCTCATCTAGGGTCAGCCTCTAATTCAGAGTAGAATGGGTTAGATCTAAAAAACCACCAAAAATGCTCAACCCGAGATAGATTGTCTTAGATAATAAAACATGAAAAGAAACATAAATATAATCAAGAGCTTTATGATGGGGTTCCAACACATCCGAAAATGATGGAATTAGATTTTATATGATGAATCAGGAAAGGATTTTATGCTCGACACAGCTATTTGAGAGAAACCAGTGAGGATTCTATCTATAATTGACAAATCAAGGTGACTGCCAGTTTTAGACAAAAAAAGAAAAGTACATAGTGTATATTTAACTATACACACTGTGTATATGGTAATGTTTTCCCAAAATCTCCGAATTCCTTTCCACATAATAAAAATATATTTTGATATCAGCACACGACATGTATTGATAAATACATGGTGTGTACTTGGATAATTCTCTCTTCCTTGCTGATATTCCTACATACCATGTATAGCCATCACACATGGACAGACTACATGGAATGTACTTAGGATTACACACCGTGTAACCCTAATCCATGTCGTGTGACAAGTTTCATCCAGTACTTGGAATGTTTACCCATTTTTCTAAAAAACAACCCAAAAATACCCGTACCTCAATGGAAGAACCAGGTTCTTAAAAAATTCCCCCCTTAAATAAATTTTTCCCAAAATTGACTTTATAATGGCGGTGAAGGAACACTATTAAGGACCCTAGGTCACTCATAGGGGGGGTGAATCAGGGTGTTGAATTTTTCTCCCATTTATTGGATCTTGTTCCCAAGTTGGTAGGAAATTAATTAAACCTGTATGATGGATATGTGTAGTAATTAAAACATTCACATGCATAAAGACAACACATCACTTTTACTTGGTTCAACGCTATGGGCTACATCCAAGGAGCATACGCCGACATGTTTTTAGTCTTACCTAATTCTACTATTCTTCAACAAGTGTGGATTACAATTTTCGGGTATAATCACTCTGTCCTAGGAACACTGCCTTTACAAAAGTCCAGGGATAGCCTATAGCTTCCCTCATATCACTTCCGTTGACTCCCCTGGCTCACTAACATGGAGAGGTCACACTCAGTTTATGGACGTGAAGGTCCCTTCAATGGGTAGGCATGGAAATCTTTATCTACTGTTCAGTATGAGACATTACTTGTATCGAGGTTCAGAGTTGATGCTCTTTGAAATTCAATATTCTTCCCTAGTGAAACAACCATATGTACTAATAATTCTTATTCTTCTTGTCAAGAATCACAAATTCTTTTTTGATTGTTCAAAAACTAAAAATCAGTTCACTAGGCATCACCAGAATCAAGAATTTGTATTCCATGTATTCATGTGACCATGCATGTGACAATATAGATGTGCACTTCCTCTTCACTTCTTTAAACACGTTCACCCTTGATTTAGGATGCTTCTATTTGAAGTATTTATGTATACAAGTACATGCATGAATGCATGCACTTTCTCTTCTTATTTCTTGTGTGGAGTCCCAAATGAGTATGTCACCTTTTAGTACACACGTGACCTCTTCTCTCCTTTTCTTAGCACATGATTTAGATATTCTTAGGATTTAATTATGTTCTTCTTCCAATCATGCATATGAATTCATCCACTCACTTCCCATCACCATGCACATTCTTTTATTCTCACTTTCTTAACATACAATGTTCACTTTGATTTGTTTATAGTTATGAGCATGTGGTTTTCTTCAAACTTTAATGTGTATATTTCAGTATGGCTTGATGAAACTGATTTCCTTTTACACAGCACATGTATAGAGTTCTCTTATGAAATTTATCTCCTCCATGTACCAGGATGGTTCATGGCCTACCCTTGTGCTAAGGTTGCGCGGGCTTCCTTCGCACACGAAGTGCGTACCTCCTTCCCGTACCAAGAGGTATGCAGTTCTATTTGTTCACAAGACCTCCTCTTTGCAGAACCAAAACAGTACATAGTAATGTTTCCTCAAAAACCTGGAATGGTTCGCATAAACTCTCTTCACGAACCTTGGATAGTTCGTGGGTCTCCCCCCTTGCGTACTGAAGCAGTATGAAGTTCACTTCTTCCAAAACCCAAAGGGTATGCAGGACCTTATCTTCACAAACTAGAAGTGGTTCACCATTCTTCTTCTTCACAAACCATAACGGTACATGGGATAGACTTCACAAACCCAGAACGGTTCGCGGATCTTACATATCCCTTCTTGAATTTGAATATCAGAGAAACTCTATTTCTCTGAACATGAGCTCTTGAAGGCTTGGGAGTAGCAACATCTTCTCGAATCAGTGAGTCTCTTCTTATAAGAAGATATTAGATCTTTTTGCGTCCAAAATTCTCGTGATATTGAATGAATATTGCATTTTTGAAATCTTGAAATCACGGTCATGAAATATTCCGAGTTTCTCAGTTGTTTCTGATTTCATGTTGTAATTCTACTCATGTGTATGCGAATTGGTATGCTTGTAGATCTCCTCTCCTTGAGCGCTCGACACGACATGACCTCCAGCAACTTTTTTTTCCATCGACCAATGATCCTTCATCCTTATTTTTATGCATACATGAAAATGTAGTTGCATGAATGGTATTGTGTTGCTCCGATGATGATCATGAAGTGGTTTTGCTCTTATATAATTTCCAGAGACTTGATCATGGAGGTTAGGTAGATTCTCTAATGCACTGGTGCGCATCGGGTGTACAGAGGTTGAAGACGAACCTTGGTCGAAGATCAGACAGCTACGATTCAACGACACGCGGCGCGTGGATGATGAGCGGGTCAGATTATATCTCTAGACGTGGGATGCGATTTGCAGCTAATATCTTCAGCAATATCATATGGATGGTTAGGATTATGTCTACATTCATAAAACCTTGTCCCACATTAAAACACCATGATGTTTTCTCGTGATTTATCTATCATGTCGCGGTAGCACCGCTCAAGATACTCCTCCCTCCACGGTACCACCCCATACCATGTTCACCCTATGGGTGTGCTCTTACTTCCCACTCTTCTCCTTAGGAACATCCTAGCACCTATGATGCATGGGTTCACCACTGTGCGGCACCAGTAGGATTATACATAGCCCATGAACACCCTGCCTCATGCGGGTCTGGCCTTGGGGGCTTCCTTAGTGTGCGGTTGACCCAACAGGCCCCGCATGTGCTTGAGGTGAGGACCTCAACTAGCCTCCATGTATGGTCCCTTAATTTTTGGTAAAGGTATATAAATAAAATAACTACTTCATGTAAAACTAAGAGTTTATAAAATTCCAAACCTCCTCCACAACTTCTTCTTCTCCTTTTCTTTTACTCCTTCCAAAAATCTGTTCAACCATCCTTAATTGTTGTAGAAAATGTATTACTCCTGATACACATATATGAAACTTTGTATCAAGATCAACCAATGTCTAGTTTCCATTATCCCTTTTACTTAGGAGAGTTCCTTCCTTTATTTTGTTCAACATTGACATCCATTGACACTCATTGATAACAAATACAATCTTCACATGCTAAGTGGTCCCAACACATTCTAGAACACCTCTGGGACAAATCTCAAATCAATAAAGGTCCAACAAACTATTTCTATACCCATGGTCCTCCCATGATGTATCGTCATCCCTGAAACTCATCAGGTTCTCCCATGCCACTTTTGACACCCAATCATATCCCAACCTACATCGGTGCCCACCTTGAGCCCATAGAAACCACAGTATAACGAGTTCCTACATCCTGTGGATGCTCAAAACAACTTGGTTTCTTGGTACTCAATCACAACCACATCCTTGATGCCCTGATTCTCATGGAACCTGAAGTAACCCACATCCCATGGATGCCTTGATGCATGAGCACCATAAGTAACCCACATCCCATGAATTACTTGATTCCCAGGGCACCTCAAAACACACATCCAATGATGATCCTAATGCCAAGAACCTCATATATATTTAATCACGCACCCGAGATGGTTTCAATCTATTGACCAATGTTTGGTTTGTCCATATAAATCCTATGCACCTTGTTCACTCCAAATAGACATGCCTCAACAAACCATGACAAAAAAAAAGAAAAGAGGAAATCATGGCCATGCCCACGACGTACCTCTGACCATTGTCATCTCACGAGCCTGCTCAACCCTTGGAAGATCCATGGTGTGCACTGGGACTCACACACAACTGCCTAAAGCCTGTCCTCCCTGTGGTGTTGCACCATCCACTAACCACTGACCGCACGTTTGGGTCCCACTGTCTCTACCACGTCCTGCACGTGCAGCTGAACATCAGTTACCCTCACTTGGTACTGATCCTAATCTAACACCATATGCCACAATCTATCTTGGTCCCAAACTACCTACTATCTGATAAGGATTCCTGTAGAACTTATCAATATTCCCTACCTCTATCCACACACCCAACACTTCTTTAGAGGCATATTACACTAGGTGTCGATATTATCTAGGTGACCACACTAAATTCAAACCACCAATGAGCTACCACGAGGTGGTCTAGATGGGTTCTTGGCCTGAACTCCCTACTAAAACTCATCCCAAACTCATTTCCTACCATTTGTACCATCACCTGAATCCACAAACCGACCCAAGTGAGACCTATTTGTTAGATTACCCTCGGCTATGAGTGCTCTATTCACCTCCTTTGAGAATGAGTAAAACCTAAATATGTTTACCTAAACCCATAGGGTGTGATGTAATCCATCATTAAAGTACCTCACCCTCGAGGTGTCATCTATTACCATACCAGGTTTGAATCAAGACAACTCAGTGAAAGTAGCTACAAAGTCCATGATGGACATGTCACCCTACTGAAGACTCAATAACTCTCAAGCTCTCTCTTACCTCAACATCTCTGGGAAAAATGGATCAAAGAATATATCTTCAAAGTCTTTCCAGGTCAGTCCCTCATGTCTGTGAGCCTAAACCTGCACATCCCACCGGCACATCTTTGGTACTATGAGCATATATGTCTCCAGCTTGACCATCCACCCTGGAGGCGTCTTCTGCTACTCAAAAATCATCTTCATGGTCTCTATCTAGTTCTCATCCACCTATGGACCGCCCTCATCGTTAAAAAGTGGTGGGGGTTTTGACTTGAACTCACAACTAAGGTAATACATAGAGGGCTATGTTCCTTGAACACCTCTGTAGATCCCCTAAAAAACACTTATCGAGCTAGATGAGAGATGCCCATTGATCCATGACCAGAACACTATCAAACCTGATAGCTACCCTACCAACACTAGATCCTGAACCTGATCCTATCCCTAAGAATGTATGAATGGCTCATGCCATGCTTGAAACTTCAGGGTCTGAACCTAATCATGCTCATGCAGAACTGTACAATCACCCGCCTAATGCTCCATCCGAGCCGTCAAGGGGGAACTTGCTGAATACCATCAAATGGTCAGGCAACCCATATATATCATAATATATATATAATGTACATATGGAAAATAGTAAGGAGGTATCACTTAATAACTAAACTTACTCTCCCCCATCACAACCACAAACCAAGGAATCTTGGCCTCATATCCTCCTTACCCACCCTCAATAGAGCCAAGTATCACAAAATCCACATGCCACGCCCGTCCTAACAACCATCATTGCCTCCATTTGATGACCGATTCGCCCAATCCTAGTGATAAAACTCCCCTCAGCCATAGTACCTACCTACTTGCATAAGATAAAGGTCCAAATCCCATGCCACATGCAATTTTATATAAATTTAAATCATGGAATATTACATTTCATAAATGAAAAATTCTATTAAGAAATTCACCTTTTTATATGGAAATTTACATATATAACATGATATTATCACTTCACAAAGAATATGTGCATATATGAAATTGAAATACCCTAAAAATGTGCCTATCAAAATCAAAACAACCACACCCTAACATACTATCCAAGGTGCAATTCTCCCTTACCGCACCTAGTCAAAGGCTACATATCACAATCAAGAATAATCAAAATCCATGTGATCCACCAAAGTGGAAATCATATAAACTGTAATATAAGAAAAATAAAAATAGAATAACCCGACGAAGGTAACTCAATCGATCCCTTATACATGGGGTTTTAGGCACCCAAGCATGAGTTTATAATCTAGTTCTAACAACAACATATCTACAGTCTACCATAATCCTAAACAGTAATACCAAGAAAAGAGGCCAAAGAAACTCCTCTGATACCACTTTGTAATTTTCCATGACCAGAACAACCAGCCAAATATTTATATCATGCTGGGTGTCACTAACCTTTGGCACACATCCCCAAACACAAAAGGATTCCGACTAGTAGTAAGGGTGTAAAAAGTTATAGTGGGGAGGATATACCCTCTGATAATAGATAATACATTGGTCTGAGTATAATCATAACACATGTAGTAGAAATAAATGACTCAACATACATGAACTAAACCTGCAAAGTGGAAAAACAACTAATATCAAATAAAATAGTAGAAACAATGTAGAAGAAATTGCAGCAGAATGTAAACAGAATAACATGACAAAAACTACATATATTCCCTACTAAAACAACAAGGAATTCATCCATAGTAGGTCATACATGTCAATATAAATAGTGAACCTATGGCTACCCACATTAATTACATAAAAAATAAGCATGCTGAAACCTAAAATGAAACTAAAAAAAAGTAAATATCTAGCTAGGAATAACCTCAAGTTCCATACTAATCTCTATTCCAAACAGCACTATGATCCAGCTCCCGAGGTTGATCCTTTACCTATACGTAAATCCATGAAGTCTACACGCATCCTGAAGGGCCCATGTAGGGTGTGAGATGAATCTCATTAGGATACCACCGAATGGTGTGTATCTAGTATATGTGTTTAATTAGTTATGAATCTCTAAGTAATGTAACCAGTGCAATGCAATAAATAAAAACAACCTCCACTGGTGCTAAATATCCACCATGGAGTGTCACCTTCTTCGGTCAATGTTGGAATCTAAAAATCAAAGAGAGTCCTTGGACCATGGACCAAGGTACCCATGTAGTCAAAAAGTCTTGGTGAATCCTCAGGTTCCACCTCAATTATATAGCCTAACACCACATGCCTCCTGAAACCTCGTGTCTCAATGTACCGATGTCTCAAAGGCACTCCCAAACAATAGTATCACCGTCCCAAGGACCCCTGCTCTAAAGCTCATGTCGGCCCATGGAATGACAACTAGAGGAACATTTATGTCTGTCCTCAAATAAATATATAGGCCCATGGCCTCAATAATGGAGATACGTAGCCTCCAACCTGATAGCCTCATCGATATCCACTAAGGGCTCCTTGCTTTCCATGTTGCTTTCTATAACAAGCACCCTCAAACCAATATTCCATAAACCACAACTAACGGGGGCCTCTATCCACACGAGTTGTAAAAACCACCTCATCATGAAGTCTATCTATGTGAACATGATTCAATTGGAACTTTAGTCATCACGGGTGAGCGACAATCACCAAAATAAGAACCTAAGGCACACCATTTCTAGCACCTCGTTCCCCTATGACCATGTCACCCAAATCCAATGGACATGCCATCAAGTATCCTGGGCCTTTCCCAACCTGATAGTCACACTTCCTCAAACTGATGTCCCTGACTCCTAATACCATGGTCAAAACCACCTAATATAAATCCAAGTCAAACCCAACTAGTGACCAACAACAATCAATCCCAATGGCCATACAATCCCAACCTTAGGGAACTCCCATCACAACCTAATGGGTCTCAACATATGTAATATCAATCATTACATATACATATAACACATTAAAGAACCATAAACAAGGAATTCAATTTAAACAGTTTGAATTTCACTAGCTATCAACAATAACTTAGCAACATTGAGGTCTTGAATGCCTCTAATTAACATAATAAAATTTAAACAACATCAATAAACCAGTTTAAAACTAAAAAAAAAATATAACCATTCTGGAAACCCTGTCCAAACTATCCCATAAAGAATATGCCTATAACCTGACCTCACTAACATAATCAAGGTAAGGTAATGCCCACTAACATCGTATAAGGAACATGGTCAAATCAATATGAAATAATAGGGGTCTTTCTCAATACTCGTCATTGTGCTAAAAATCATCAACCCCCAAATGTCCTTGAAAACACAAAAAAAATTAAGAACCACCTACCTCATATTCGTATAAAACTCCTCATCTAGTGTCAACCTCTAATTTAGCCTAGAATGAGGTAAATATACAAAATGAAAAAAATGATCAAACCTATAAAACTTGATAGAGATAAGAAAAAATAAAGAATGGATCAAGAGGAATCAAGAGATTATTGATGGGGATTCAACGCATCCAACGACAATCAAATCAGAGTTCAAATGATTAATTAAGAAGATATTATATGCTTGATGCTTTTTTTTGAGAGAACCCAATGAGGGTTCTATCTAGAAATGAAAAAATGAGGCTACTACCTATTTTATCCAAAAAATAAAATTACACGGCGTGCACTTAAATATACACACCGTGTTTATGGTGAATTTTCCCAAAATCAACGAATTCCTTTCCACGTCATTAAAATATCCTTCTGACATCAGCACATTGCATATATTGATAAATACACGGAGTATACTTGGCTAATCCTCTCTTCTTTAACGACATCCCTACATTCCATAAATGGTCGTCACACAGAGCTAGACTACACGGTGTGTACCTAGGATTACATAACGTGTAACCTTAAGTCATGTTGTGTGACAGCGTTCAGCTTGTACTTGGCATGTTTTCCCCCTTTCTCTAAAAAACATCCTAAAAAAGACCCATACATCAATGGAAGAACAAGGTTCTTACATGAATAAAATAATTTTTTTATATGATGTTATACATTAATATTTTTAGAGAATTTTAATTTGGTCACATGAATAGGATTCAAAACGAAATTATTAGAAAAATGCATATATATAGGGATTGTATGAGATGAAATAGTTATATATGATATAAAAAAGATTCATATAGAACTGTTAGGACTAAGAAAACCCTAGAAATACTATGTATTATATTCTATATAAAGAAAGAACATTTAAAGACCTAAATCATTAAGTATGATTAATCTTAAAAGTTAGGCACCCATGGATTATCTTGTGTAAGGCATTAATGATGTGGATAAACCTAAAAGTTAAGTAACTACGTCCCATTGTGATATTTGAGATATATTGAGTTCGGAAACCCAAATATTTAAGATACTAAAGGAATAAAGTTTAATTTTTCCATATTATGTATTTGGGAAAAGGGTTATCCACTCAACTATCTAAAAATAAAATGTGATATGATTGTCATGACGAACTACCTAAATAGATATGTAATTAGAGGAACACTAATGGTAAAACAATTCATAGTGAAATATATGTAGATCATAGACTACAAATATATAAGATGTAAGGGGTTATTATTTTTGTGGGATAACATTCAATAAATATTTTTGAAAAATTGATATAAAATGTAATAATATCCTAAATATATGTCTTGTTATAAATTTTGTCGTGAATTATGAACACTATTATAGGTTATACCAATAGTAAATAGTCTGATATCTGATTTTAAGAAGTTTACTCAAGGGGAATAATTATAAAAAATGACGTGTGTTATAGA
Source organism: Viscum album (assembly GCA_963277665.1). Classification (NCBI taxonomy): domain Eukaryota; kingdom Viridiplantae; phylum Streptophyta; class Magnoliopsida; order Santalales; family Viscaceae; genus Viscum; species Viscum album. The sequence goes on from OY728119.1 coordinate 505,295,721, forward strand.
AATTAATTTATCTAATTCTGAATCATTATTATTAGATATAAATTGTGTATACCACATTTGTGTTGATAAATACTGACACATAAATAAAATTTAATTTATGAATGAATAAGTAGATTTTTATGTTGGAAATGAGGAATGAATTTTAGTATTGAAAATCAGCAGTAATGATCAAGTCTACCTAGTTGATTAATTATATAATTCGAAAACTATTACTATTTTCTTTACACGAATAAAATTTTACTTTTATATATTGTTTTGAAAAAAAACACTTTCATTGATAATTTAGAATAGATTTATTCTATAAACATTAATGAAATAATTTATGAAATCAGGAATATAGTGAATGGTTTACACATTCTTAATATATACAATACTATCAACAACAATCAAGATAAGAAGTTAAATGTAGTTGATTCTAATATAAAATATCTTTGGCATTGTCTTATTGAGAATATAAAAGATATATTCACCCAAATAATTCATTGATATGGATTTTGAAAATCATTTGATTATGAATCATTTGATAAATGTGAATCTTTTTAATTTGAAAAAATGATTAATTCACATTTTAAAGGGTTTCTATAGAATTAAAAATATTTTTTCTAAGAATTAGAAGACATTGGAAGTCATAAAATCCCAAGATGATTTTGAAATGTAAAACTAAAACCATGTATTCATTTTAAATTATATACACTATATGCCTTACATAAATCTTGTATGTAAAAATAATATTCAATCAATGTGTTTGATAATAAACCCTAAGAAGTATGAAATGGACTACTACCTTTATGGTGTATCCATGGACTAATATTAATCACCTGATGCTCAGGCATAACCTTCCTCACAATGACCCAACTGTTAAAGGTGCCAGAAGGAGAGACATTCAAAGAGAATTGAAAGATTTTTGGGAAATAATCTCACACACCATTCTTGTTGTGACCACCATCTTATAAATGTCTCATGAACCTCATAATCCTTCCATAGAATTGATTCTGTAGCATCTTTCCCCCATTCAATCTATAATAGTAACTAGACATGTTCACCATGTGACCTTAGGTATGCCTCCCCATACTCTAGAGTCTACCGACTAGTAGTGGGGGTCTAAAGTAATATTATAGGGAGACTTTACCCCTGAAACTACTAAAAAATTTGGTTTATCTAGTTATATACTTTATCAACACTATAAAAATCACTGATAAAAAGGGCCTTTTTCAGTTCTTAAAAAGCACTTATAAAGGGGGGTCTCTATGAGCACTAAAAAAACATTGATAAAAGGGGCCCTTTATCAATGCTAATAAAAAACCACTGATTAGGGGGGGATCTATCATCCCTAATAAAAAGTTTCTAATAAAGGGGTTCTTTTATTAGTGATAGAAAACAAGGGCTGATAAAGGGGGCCTCTATCAATACTATTTTATTAGCACTGATAAAGGCCCCCCTTTATCAGTGATTTTTTTCTAGTGCTAATAAAGTGTATATTATAAAAAAAATATCAGTAAAAATAATATATAAATATATAAATATATTTATATTGATATTGATATAATATATTATATTAAATATGATTTATATAAGGGTAAATTTGCATTTCTACTTAATATATAAGATGTTTAGTGAAAAATTGATTATAAAATAATAAAAAAAATATTAATTAATAATTTTATAATTATTTTGATTAATAGTAATTTAATAACAATTGGATGGCATAAAAATTTAATAAAATAATGAACGATATAAGATAAGTCAAAAAAGATGATTTGAACTTCAAAAGTCATAACTTTTCAAACGGGTGTTCATTTTGGATCTACCACATATCAAATAGAAGCCTGTGAAGATATCTACACAATGTTGACTATGAAGACCCCACCACTTTTTTTCATGATAAAAAAGGCCCATAAGGCCTTCAAAATGGAGTTCTTAGTTTGAATACCCTAATTTTTTAATATTCGATAACATTTCATCTTCGTTTAAGAGAGCCTATGTTTCCTTTTTTAGTGTAGACGAAATTTATTCATAGGGATTACATTCATATAGATATTATGTTTTTTAAATTTAATCATTTTCATAATGTTGTTTTATTTATAATTAAATATATGCACTTTTTATTAAATTTACTTAAAATAAAAAATTGTATAATTACATATTTAAACATATTAAAATATTTTTTTGAATATATAAACCAAATGGAAATAAATATTTATTGTTCATTTTATTTAAATTAAAAAAATTATCCATTTTATTTAACTTATTAAAATTCATTAATATGAATATATATACCTATACAAGTAATGTTTTTATATAAACATGTGTGTGTCAATAAAAAATATATATTTATATGCACATTAAAATATATGTAAATAAATACATATATATGTAAATATTTTTAGTTTTATGTGAGAAATATAAATGTGTACGTGTATGTGTAAATATGTGTATACATGTACATGTATCAATATTGTGTATATACATCATATATAAATGTATTTTTATAGATATATCATTATCATTAAATCTAGTATATAAAGGTATTTACAGTAAATATTTAAAAATACCATATAAAAACTTATATCTAAATACACAATTACATATAAATATGTAAAAATATATATGTAAATATATGGACATATAAATATTTATTTCATGTATAATATTTATATATTAGTATATAGACATATTTTAAAAATTAATTTAAAAATAATTATATAAATCATATAAAAATGATTATTTTCCATTTTATTTAAATTCATATAAAACCATTTTTTATACATTATAAAAATATATGAATTTGTATATACTTATACAAATGTATATATAATGTTTATATATACATATATGTGTGTATTAATAAATATATTTATATTTATATTTACATTATAATATATATAAATGAATATTAATATATAATATATTTAAATAAACATAACTGTGTGTATATATTTATCACACAGTTCTAAATATATATGAATAAATAGAAATATTGTAAAATATAAAACAAAACATTATTGGTGGAGTGGTAAAGGGAATTGAAACACTGAAGTGAGGTCACATGATAAAGTCCCAGGGTGGGAAAGTTTTTGGGGGAGACATTCTATTACTGGGGTAGAGTTGGGGGGGGGGGTGTTCAGGAGTGCTGAGTAGGGGTTGGCGGGTGCGTGATAATAGGTTGGTGTGTGGAAAGCACCGAGAAAAGGGGTTGAGAGAACTGAGAAAGGGGGTGTTGTGGTGCGTGAAAAAAAAACATGTTTTAAATTTTTTTATCAGTGCTAAAAAAAGCACTGATAAAGGGCTTATTTTTCAGTGTTTTTTAGCCCTAATAAATCCACCCTTAATTAGTGATTTTTATAGAACTAATACATGTCATATTTTACAAGTACTTAGAATATCAGTGCTTTTTAAGTACAGATAAAACCCTTTTCACCACTATGAAAGGATAGATCTGTAGTAGTGGGATCATAGTTTGCTATAATGAATAAAATAACATTTTATTTTATATGTGTAATGCCTCAACCCCAGTTACCTAGAGTCGAAGCATTATTTAATAACATTGGAATGATCTGAAGGGATCAAATCCTGAAATACCGATCAGTTTAGTAGCCTTGGAAGTACTAGATGAATTTATAAGTTTTACATTACATTATAAAATGAAAAACAACAACAACATTGTCTCCATTTACCACATTCATATCCCTTAGACTATCCCTACAGGTTAGTCATAATATACGTCTTCACATCCTGGAAAAAATAAAACATAGAAAGGGGTGAGCTCAGATGCTCAGTAAGGATAACAATATAGAGAAAACTTTCATAAATAAATACTAATATTTAAGGAAATGTATAAGACTAAAACACAAGCCTTTTAAACATAATCTTCATCATAATTTGGAAAAGATAAATCAAATTATTTTATTTACTTATTCACATAGATATTCTAATAGTCAAATAATCACAAGTAATATCAATAACCAATTTCATAATGATGGAATGTATAATGCCAGACTTCATAACCACATAGTAAAGGCCTCGTGCCAAGAATGAAAATAAGATTTTGTCAAGGCCGTGTTCCAAAACACTAATTTGTCTCATGAGACCTACTGATACATGAAGGAGCTATAGCGGGATCCATCCATCACTTACTAAGTCCAATGTATTCCTCATATGAAAAGGTTTAAACATAACATAAACATTTATATTAAAACTATCATACGAAATGTTAATACTTTACCATAAACCATGAATGGTAAAAAAATAACACATTCATAGTCAATCATATCACAAAACCTTCAATACAATATGGAATATTTTTATCATAATAAATCAATTTCAAACAAGTTTAAAATCTATCAAAATATGTTGACATAGATGAAATAAAAACTATTTGAAATAAATACCTATTTATATTTTGAAATCATTTAAAAGTCACATAGTAATAAAAGAAAACATTTATTTTAAAAATATTCTTATAATTTTTTATATGAAACTTCTATAATGTTATAACAGTAGAAAATAGCCACATCCCGCCGTATAAATTAAAAAAAGACATTCTTACCTTAATTTTTTCGAAATGGTCATAAAGTGCCTTGTTTAGAAAACGATAGAAATATTCCTTTCAAAAAATATATTTTAAAATAATGGTATAAATGAATTCAACCCATAGTCTAGTAAATAGTAAAAATATTTTGAATTACATTTTTAAGAAAAAACGGATGTTGATGATAAAGAGGTCCCATTAGATACTTACATATTAACAACCTCAGATAAGTAAGGAGATTGTAAAATTAACCCATACCTTGTACTTTTCCTTGTTTGATGGTACGTTAACCTCATTTATAATATTTAAATAATTATTATTATATTACACAAGAATCATATACATAAATATGATATCATATATGATCTTCTAATATTTCTTTGTTAATAACATTTTAGTAGTATCATCGTTTCAGGTGTTAACTGATTCATTTTCCTTTATATGCTTGGTTACGCAAGCCAAGTTTTCTATGGATAGGATGTTTTTTATTCATATAAAAAATGATATTATGTTCATAAATATTATTTTTAATCATAAAATGAAAATTATTCTTGAATGATTACGATGGGGAATGAATCTCATCACGTTCGTGGAGACGGTAATCCGTACGTACGCACGAGTGACAATATCATTATATTGATGGTAAAATCGTATGTAATTGGATGGTATATCATATATAAAAAATATTTAACATATTATATTTATTATTTACTCCAGTTATACTTATTATTATACCCATCCAAATAATGAAGTGTTCGAATAACAAACTACACCACGACGTGGAGACGGTAAACCGTACGTACGCGCGTATGGTGACTTTGTCATTTATAGGAAGGATAGAATAATGAATATGGTTGTACCATATTTATAATAAAATATAAGTATGTATAAGGTACTAGAGTTATTATTTGGGTATGGAAACAATAGAGAAAGAGGAAGTGGAAGAAGAAAAGAACTTGAAAGAGGGTGGTGAAACTATTACCTCTTCTTCGAGTGTTTCCTTTTGAGTTGATCAAAAGGATTCCTTAGGTTTGATTTTTAATCAGAGTAAGGAATCTAGGTTTAAGTGAGGTATTTTGGTAAGGTATTTGGGAAGGTTTTTTATGATCCAAATGGATTTGGAGGTGTAAAATTAAGAGAAGTGAAAGTTTCCTTTTATAAGAGAGGTGCGGGTCACATTATGAAAAACATGGAATATTATTAAATAATAAAATCATTTTCGGTTTCTAATATGTCCAAAATGATTCATTTCTAGGATAAGGTGGGTATGGGTTGAAAAATTTTCAACCAATAGGTTTTAGACAGGTCTAGGTCAACATATTAACCTTATCTTTTAGATTTAACTCTTAGTTAAATAGTTTGACATTTACCACATCTCTTTGTATTTTTTAATTATATGGTTAATAAACATACTATAAACTAGAAAGAGAACCCCAAGTGGTTCAATATTGATATATATAACCTTATCTGAGTCCTTTGGCCGAAACTTATATTTTTAGGAATATTATATCAATTAATAATATAATATTTGTTTTAAAAACTCAATTATGTAAATTTTGACACTATTTAGTATTTGATTTTTTTGAAATCCATATAAAATTTACCACTTCGAATAAAATTTATTTAATCAATCCTAACATGTCATATTAACCTATAAAATTAGTGTAATTCATCATAAGTCTCAATTTAAATTTATTTTTATATTTATAATATCAATTATTTTAATATTTCATTAATAAGGTAATTACCGCATCATCATTGTGTCATAAATAAATTAAATTATTTAATGTATAAAAATTATAAAAAAATACCATTATGTAGGAAATAATTTTAGAATTATAATTAATATTTATAGTCGAATTTATACTATGAGTAACCCTATATGAAAAACGGTTTAGTTATTAAACACTAAATTTAACACTTTTAACTCTTCTTTAAATATAATAATAATAAATGTCTTAATCTTATCCAAGTGGAACAAAGAGGATCATATTTTATTAATAAGGATGTTTTTGGTCTAATTACACTTATCCAATAGAATTTTGACATGTTTTCAGGTAATTATAATATCATTTTTACCTTTAATTACCCTATTTACTTTTAACTGTAGTAAATAAAAGTCAAAACTTACTATTCACCAAAAATTATTTTTTTCTTATTGAACCAAATTTTACTTAATGGTGTTAATCATGTCTCTCAGGCTTTAAAAATTCAACTCACAGAAGTGGTAAAATTATGTTTTATGCAAATTTTCCAACGCTCCTAGAAGGTGGGTAAAAGACAGTAAAAAGTTCAGTAAAAATTTATATATCTAAACTTATTATAAAATGAATCCAATGAATTACATTGAACATATATAGGTATTATTTATATATTTTTATCTAAATTAAAATAAAATAAAATAACTAATTATTTAAATAAAAATTTGATTTTAAACAACAACGTAGTGTTTTTCACTATTCATCAACAATTGAAAGTTTTTAGAAAAATATCAAAAATTCACCCTAATATAATTTTGATATTCCAAATCCAAAAATGAATTCTATTTTGAAAAATAAAATTTATAAAATTTTAAAAAGTGGGTATTACTATTCATAACGGCTAGTTTGATTGGTCATGGTGTGTTAAAACTCCAAGTTGCGTACAACACAAGATATTGCATTATTCAAAGGGAAACGTACCGTAGAAGCTTAGTGTGTTACATTCTAACCTAATTCAGATAATTTCATCCTCGAAATTTCTAGAATATTACTGCATAAAATGATTCAGGTGGTTCTTCATTATAAGTTCCTCGGTTTCCTACGTTGCCTCTTCATCTTATGGTTTTTCCATAGAACTTTTACCAGAGGAGTCGTCCGGTTTCTCAGCACTTCTTCTCTGGTATCAAGAATATTGACATAATCTTCACAATAAGATAGATCTAGTTCCAATTCAATTTCATCAAAGGTGAGTACATGCGTGGGGTCAGGCATGTATTTTTTCAACACTGATACGTGGAACACATCATGGACTTTAGAGAGACTTGGAGGCATTTCCAAACCATAATCTACAACTCCAATTTGTTCTATAATTTCTAAAGTTTTGATATAGCTGGGACTCAATTTTCCGTTATTACTGAAACGTATAACACCCTTCCATGGAGATACCTTAAAGAAAACATGGTCTCCGACTTGAAATTCAAAATCCTTCATTCAGTTATCGGCATAGCTATTTTGCCTACTTTGGGATGCTTTGATGCGGGTTTGTATAATCTTCACTTTTTTAATTGTTTCCTCAATAAGGTCTGGGCCTACGGGTTTTATTTCACCAACATCATCCCAACAAGTTGGTGGGCAACATCCCTTTCCAAATAACACTTCATATGATACCATCTGAATACTTGAATGGAAGTTATTGTTATAGGAAAATTATATTTGAGGTAAATATTGATCTCGTATACCTTAAAAGTCAAGTGTGAAATATCTCAACATGTCTTCTAAGGTTTTAATAGTCCGTTATGATTTTCCATCATTTTGAGGGTGGTAGGCAATGCTAAAATGAAGTTCAGTATCCAGGGCCTTCTGAAGACATTTCCAGAATCTTGATGCAAAATGGGGATCACAATTAGAAACAATCGATAGGGGTACTCCATGAAGTCTTACAACTTCATTAATATATAGTCTTGCTAGCCGTTCAAGTGGTAAATCTTCTCTTTTCACAAGAAAATGCGCTGACTTGGTAAGACGGTCAACAATGACCCATATTGTATCATTCCTTCTAGGAGTCTTTGGTAGCCCCATGACCAAGTCCATTGTAATATCATCCCATTTCCACTCAGGTATGGGAAGAGGTTTCATGACTCCTTTAGGATATTGTCTTCTAGCTTTCACTTGTTGAAAAACTATACATCTTGACACATAATCACAAATATCTCTCTTCATGTTGTCCCACAAAAATGTTCTCTTGAATATCTATACAGCTTGGTGCTCCTAGGGTGTATAGAGAAATTGGAGATATGAGCATCATCCAACAATTCCATTTTTAGATCAGGTATATCAGGAACACAAAGTCTCTTCCCAAATTTCAAAATTCCATCTTCATATACGAAGTCACTCAATCTCCCATCATTCACAGCTATAATCTTATTTTGAAACTCCTCATCATTAGTCTGAGAACTTTTTACCCTTTCTAGTAAAGCTGGTTTGGCAACCATTTGAAAAAGTATTGATGTTTCACCTTCCATGGTTATTCCCATATCCATCTTTACTAGATCCTTGAGAATAGGATCCCTTTCAACTCTCATCTTGTTCAAAACACCATGATCCTTTCTACTCAAAGAATATTCCACCTTATTTCCCTTACCTAGGTGGTAGTGTATAGTGAAATCATAACCATTGAGTAGTTCAAGACATCATCTTTGCCTCATGTTGAGTTATTTCTATGAGAAAATATACATCAAACTTTTTTGATTAGTACAAATCTCACATTTTCACCATATAGATAGTGTCTCAATATTTTTAGAGAAAATATTATAGCTTCCAACTCAAGATCATGAGTGGGGTAGTTTTTCTCATGAAGTTTTAGCTATCGTGATGAATAGGCAATAACTCTATCATTCTTTATGAGGACACAACCAATTCCTTTCTTTGAAGCATCACTATAAATAACAAACCCATCGTTCCCTGATGGTAGAGTCAAGATAGAAGCATTGACTAATCTTCTCTTCAATTCTTCAAAACATTCTTCACACTCTTTTGTCCAAACAAATTTAACCCATTTACATGTGAACTTGGTTAATGGGTTAGCCAATCGGGAAACATTCTGGACGAAGCGCCAATAATAACCTACAAAACCAATAAAACTATGTACTTCATTTATAATTGTTAGTGTTGGAGATTATTCTATTTCCTTTTCCTTTGAAGTATCAATAAAGATTCTATCCTTAGATACAATATGGCCAAGAAAAGAAATCTCTTGAATACAGAATTGACATTTTCTAAACATCCCATATAATTCATTTCTTCTGAGGGTTTTCAGAATAGTGCACAAGTGATTTTCATGATTTTTGTAGCTTTTGAGTATACCAAGATATCATTAATAAATACCACTACAAAGTGATAAATATATTCATTGAAAACTCTATTCATTAGATCTATGAAGACAAATGGTGCATTAGTAAATCCAAAAGGTATTATTGAAAACTTGTAATGCCCGTACCTGGTTTGAAATGCTATTTTCAGAATGTCTTCCTTCTCCACACACAAATGATGATACCTAGATTGAGGTTAAATCTTTGAAAAATATTGAGCTCCATGAAGTAGGTTGGATAAATCATCAATGAGAGGTAGGGGATACTTGTTCTTTATTGTTATAGCATTGATATTCCTATAGTCGATGCACAACCTTATAGATCAGTCTTTCTTCTTAACAAAAAGGAAAGGGGATCCCCATGGAGTAAAAAATAGGGAAAATAAATCCCTTATTACTCAATTCCTCTAGTTGTTTCTTTAGATCCACTAATTCCATAGTGGCCATTATATAAGGGGTCTTCGATATGAGCCTTGAACCAGGAATTAAATCAATGGAAAAATCAATTTCTCGTTATGGATGATGTTTAGGTAAATCCTCGGAAAACACACTAACATTTTCTTGAAAAATATGTAAGTCCTCTATTTTAACATTCCTTTCCTTACCCATAGTTATTTCATTCTCTTACTCCCTGATAATTGAATTTAGTAGAGCTAATGGGGGTGGATCTAGATAAGAATCAGATGGTGATGTTTCTTCTCTAAAAATAAGGTACTTCTTATCATCATCAAAAATTATAACCTCATTCTTCTTACAATAAATTTTTGCATCATGGTATGAAAGCTAGTCCATACTGAGGATTATATCAAATTCAATCATAGATATGATGATGATATCAGTGGATTAAAAACATTTATATACCCTAATGGGAACTGATTCACAAACATTTGTTGCAATGATACTTCCCTTAGAAGTTTTGACCGATAACTCCTTTGTTAAATCAAATTCGAAATATCTAATTTTCTTAGCAAACTGGGAAGATATGAAACAATGAGATGATCTATAATCAAATAAATCATTGTCTAAATTTTAGGAAACCATTAAATTACCTGCCACCACATATTTTGGAGCTTCAACCTCAGCAGTAGTGATCGCATAATCTTGGCCTTTCTCCCTTGGCCTTTTCTTAGGTATGTTCCCTTGGAACTTAGGAAATTAATTTGTATAATGCCACTTTTATCTATAATTGTAGAATTCAACATTGACATCCTCTTTCTTCCCCTTACAATCATGAGCTTGGTGACCTTTTTCACCACACTTGTAATAGACTCCCATTCCCTTTAGGAAAGTACTGGGGTATTTCTTCCCACATTTACCACAGGATGGATATTCAACTTTTCCCTTCTTCCCATTATATCCATTTCCAATGTGTTCAAAAGATCTCTTTTTCTCTTACTTTTTATTAAAGTCATAAGACTTAAATAATTCCTTTTCTGTCTGGATAGCTCATGAAGCTATATCTTCGTACGATGATAATAATTATGAGACTAATTCTCGATGGAGAAATGGTTTTAACCCATCAAATAATTGATCAATCTTACTCCTTGGGTTACATATATAATCTGCTGCATTCCTTGTTAAGATTGTAAAGTTAGCATCATACTTCGCGACATTCTCATCCTCCTTTCTCCTTAAACTCAAAAATTGCCTTTCTTTATCGACTCAATGGTCCTGAGGAAAGTATTTTTCTATGAAAATCTCTTTAAACTCCCTCCATTCCATGTTCGACACTTCTTCATCTTCCTATATGTTTTGAATTAATGACTACCATTGATTGGCATCTCCCATGAGGCGATAAACTTCCATGACAACTTTTTCTCTTTCGTTACTCCCCAAAACATGAAAAATTTTCTCTAGGGAACTTATCTATTGCTCAACTACTAATTTATTTGCACTTTCATTGAATGTTGGTGGTTTCTGCCTCATTAATTGTTCTAACATTGATCCTCCGCGTTGTGGATCAGGTTTCTCTATACAGGTAAGGTTATTATTCATAACCTGAGCGAGTTTTCCTAGTATGGTGATAAGTTGATCAAAATCAGTTGCATCACTATCTCCACTATAATTAACTTGAGTAGGAGGGAAATATCTAAATGGATTATGTGCATTTATAAAATTTCCATTCCTTTCACTAGGTTCCATTTCTAAAAAATGGCATACACTATATTAGTTTATAAATCAAAGTACATAATTACAAACTTGTAAAAAAGTTAACATAAATTGAACATTTTATGGATATAATCCATAATCATAAAAATATTTTCTTTGAGGAGGTATATACTCATAAATCCTTCATAATGGTTTGTAAAGAAAATGTGAATTGTCCTATGCATATCCCACGGGAGTGTCATAACCAAGAGTGCACCAAGGCCCATTGTCATGTACCAGGATACCCCAGATCAAGCCCGAAACACCTTGTTCAAGTTTTCACTCCTAGGTACATCTGTGCCAGAGCTGCCTCTACCTGCTCGTATCCAGACAGGGATATATTGTTTGTAAAACTCACAAAATATCTATATTACCAAGTTTCTAGGAAGTTCTTCTATACTAATCCTTAAAGTCTATCTTAGGGTAATCTTCTCTAATCAGAGTGTTTCTAAATCTAGCTTCCAAGGTTCATAATAAACTTCCTCTGATACCAACTATAACTCCCCGACCCTAGTTACCCAGATTCGGTGCATTATTACATAACTTTGGCATGATCACAAGGGATCAAAACCCGAAATACCGATCAGTTTAGTAGCCTTGGAAGTACTAGATACATTAAAAAATTTTACATTACATTATAAAATGAAAAACAACAACAACATTGTCTCCATTGACCACATTCATAACCCTTAGACTATCCCTGCAGATCATTCATAATATACTTCTTCGCATCCTAGAAAAAATAAAACATAGAAAGGGGTGAGCTCAGATGCTCAATAAGGATAACAATATTGTGAAAATTTTCATAAATAAGAATAAACATTTAAGGAAATGTATATGACTAAAAACCAGCCTTTTAAACTTAAACTTCATCATAATATGGAAAAGATAAATTCAATAATTCTATTTACTTATTCACATGGATATTCTACTAGTCTAACAATCAAATTTAATATCAATAGCCAATTTCATAATGATGGAATGCATAATGCCAGACTTCATAACTACAAAGTCAAGGCCTCGTGCCAAGACTACAAATAATATTTTGTCAAATCCTTGTTCCAAGAAACTAGTTTGTCTCATGAGACCAACCGATGGATCAATGATCTATAGAGGTCTCCACCTATCACTTAATAAGTCCAATGCATTCCTCATTTGAAAATGTTTAAACATAACATAAACATTCATATTAAAACTATCATACGAAATGTCCATACTCTAACCATACACCATTATGGTATAAAAATAACACATCCACAATCTATCATATCACAAAACCTTCAATACATTATGGAAGATTTTTATCACAACAAATCAATGTCAAAAAAGTTTAAAATCCATCAAAGGATGTTGACATAGATGAATTGAAAAATATTTGAAAAAAATACCTCTTTCTATTTTGATATCATTTAAAAGTCACATAGTTTTAAAAGGAAACATTTATTTTGAAAATATTATTATAATATTGTATGGGAAGATTCGATGATGTTATAATGGTGGAAAATAGCCGCACTCATCGTATAAGTTAAAAAAAAGATATTCTTACCTTAATTTTGTCGAAAAGGTCATAATGTAACTTGTTTGGAAAAAGATGGAAAGATTTCTTTCAAAACATATATGGTCAAATAAGGGTATAAATGAATTTAACCCATAGTCTAAAAAATATTAAAAATTCTTTGAATTACATTTTTAAGAAAACACAGATGTGGATGATAAAGAGGTCCCAATAGATACTTACATATTAACAACCTCAGATAAGTAAAGAGATTTTAATATTAACCTTTACCTTGTACTTTTCCATGGTCAAGGGTATGTTAACCTCCTATATAATAGTTAAATCACTGTTATTAAATTATATAGGAATAATATACATAAATATGATATCATATATGATCTTCTAATATTGCTTGGTTAATAATATTTTAGTAGTATCATCTTTTCATGTGTTAACTGATTCGTTTTCCTTTTTATGATTGGTTACTTAAGCCATGTTTATTTTGGATAGGATGTATTTTATTCATATACATAATTATATTATGTTAATAAAAATTATTTTTAATCATAAAATGAAAATTATCCTTGAATGATTTGGATGGGGAATGAATCTCATCACATTCGTGGAGACGGTAATCTGTATGTACGCACGAGCGACAATATCATTATATTTATGGTGAAATCATACGTAATTGGATGTTATATAATATATAAATAATAATTAACATGTTTTATTTATTATTTAAATAAGTTATACTCATTATTATACCCATCCAAATAATGAAGTGTTCGAATAACAAACTACACCACGACATGGAGACAGTAAGCCGTACGTACGCATGTATGGTGACTTTGTCATTTATAGGATGGATAGAATAATGAAAATGATTGTAACATATTTATAATAATATCATAGTATGTATAAGATTTGGGGGTTATTATTTTGGTATGGAAATAGTAAAGAAAGAGGAAGCGGAAGAAGAAAAGAACTAGAAAGAGGGTGGTGAAACTATTACATGTTCTTTGGGTGTTTCCTTTTGAGTTGATCAAAAGGGCTTCTTATGTTGGATTTATGATGAAATTAAGGACTCTAGGATTAATTTATGGAAGTTGGGAAGGAATTTGGGCAGGTTTTGGCCAAGACAAATGGCTTTGGAGGTGTGAAATTAACATAATGGGAAGTACCCTTTTATAAGAGAGGTAAGGGCCACTTTAGGAAAAGCTTGAAATATTATTTTATAGTAAAATAATTTTCCATTTCTAATGGATTAAAAATTATTTATTTCTAGGATAAGGTATGTATGGGTCTAAATAATCTCAAAAAATAGTTTTTAGATAGGTTTAGGTCACCATATTAACATTATCTTTAATATTTAACTCTTAGTTAAGTAGTTTGACATTTACCATGTCTCTTTGTATTTTTATATTATATGGTTAACAAACTTACTATAAAATTCCAAGAGAACCCCAAGTGTTTCATTATTGATATATCTAACCTTATATATGTTATTTTTCCGAACCTTATATTTTGATGAATATTATATTTATTAATAATATAGTATTTGTTTTAAAAATTCAATTATGTCAATTTTGAAACTATTCAGTATCTAATTTTTTTGAAAGCCATAAAAAATTTATCACTTCGAATAGAATTTATTTAATCTACCATAACATGTCATATTAACCTATAAAATTATTGTAACTCATCATAAGTCTCAATTTAAATTTATTTGGATATTTATAATATCAATTATTTTAATATTTCATTAATAAGGTAATTACTGCATCATCATTGTGTCATAAATATATTAAATTATTTATTGTCTAAAAATTAAAAATAAAATACCACCATTTATAAAGTATTTTTATCTTTCTAATGAATATTTATAGTCAAATTTATATAATGTTTAATCCTATATAAAAAATGGTTTAGATATTAAACTTTGAATTTAACACTTTTAACTCTTCTTTAAATAAAATTATAATAAATGTCTTATTCTAATCCAAGTAGACCAAAGAGGATCATATTTTATTCCTAAGGCTATTTTTGGTAGAATTAAACTTATAAAATAGAATTAGAACATGTTTTAGGGTAATTATAATATCATTTTTACCCTTAATTACCCTATTTACTTTTAATCGTAGTAAATAAAACTCAAAAGTTACTATTCACAAAAATTATTTTAATCATATTGAACCACATTTTACAAACTGATTTTAACCGTTTCTCTTATATTTTTTAAATTCAAATCACAGAAGTGGTAAAATTAAGTTTTATGCAAATTTGCAAATGCTCCTAGAAGGTGGGTAAATTATGGTAAAAAGTTCAATAAAATTTTATATATCTAAACTTATTATAAAATTACTCCAATGAATTAAATTTAACATATATAATTATTATGTGTCTATTTTGACCTAAACAAAATTAAAATAAAAAAACTAATCATTTAAATAAAAAGTCAATTTTAAATAATAACGCAGTGTTTTTCACTATTCATAAAAATTGAAAGTTTTCAGAAAAATACCAAAAAATCACCATAAGCTAATTTTGATATTCCAAATAAAAAATTTAAGACCATTTTGAAAAAAATTATAAAATTTCAGAAAGTGGGTATTTCTATTCATAACGGATAGTTTGATTGGTCGTTGTGTGTTAAAAGTCTAAGTTGCGTACAATGCAAGCTATTGTATTTGTTCAAAGGGAAATGTATCATGGAAGCTTGGGGTGTTACAATATGAATGATAAGAATCAGAGATAAAAATATAAATAAACATCAAAGAGAATGAAATAAGATAGAAATGGAAGGTGTAGAATAATAACAAGGTTGATAAAATGAAATGTAGCAAGGCTCGAATAACCATGTAACACATATAGATGACTTCCCACTAGGCTAGTTAGATGAACCTACCAAAATAAAATAAACAAGTCATAATGGGATCCAATACCTCTTTGATTATAACCTCATATAGTCTCTTGATACTATTTGTGTTATCATGCCTGATCATACAAAACATAACCTGGGCCTCAGCTCAAACATTTTAATGTAATAAACATTTTTAAGAGCTACTCAGGTACCCATGTGTAGTGGAAACCTAGGTAAGGTGTGAGTATAACTCAGTAGGCTACCACTAATGGTGTCTAAAATAATAACCAGTTAGATCAATAATGTATTTATATAAACAATGGGATAAAAAATCATATTTAAAAAAAATGTAGGCTATAAACTACCACTTCGTATTTAAATTGTTAGACCTCAGGTTCTGAAGATATACCTAGGACAACCAAACCTTCATCGACCAAAGTTTTTTGAATGAGTTAGGAAACATATGCCAATACATACATTAAAATATACTAGATAGCATTCATGCCTAGAGCATATTCTTGGAATATAAACAATGTATCAAAAATCATAGATTCATGGAGCACTGGTCTGACACCAAAACCATTCAAAATAAAATCAATTCCATTATGAAGTTTCATTTCCAAAATCCTAACACATGTGTGTGAGGGGCCATGTCCAACACTCTAAACCATAGATGTAGAGAATCATATTCTACATCTAAAACCATACATTTGGAGAATAATGTATAACTTTATAACCATGGATGTGGAGAGTTATGTCCGACATCCAAAACCACATAAAATGTCACTAGTTCTGAAAGGATCAGTTAAAACTCTAAACCATATCACCATTTACTAAGGATAGAATGGGCCTCTAACAACAACAAAAAACTCATAATGTTGAGACATTTTCCCAAATCAGAACACCATTCCAATACTCTTTGTAAATTGATGGATCTCACCAATCCTTTTAAAACATTTTGAAGCCACATTTAAAGCATAACTACTCCTTTTTTCATCCAAAATAATGATAAAGAATTACATTCCATCAAATAATTTAAAAAGAACAATCACCGAATTTTCACCAAAGGGGAATCCACACACTCATTTCAAATCAACATTTGAAATCCACCAAAAAAAAACCAATTAGAAATCAATTAGAGGTCAACACATCTTTTTTTAAAAACAACCTCATTAAAACATATTATTCACCCATTTAAACCCAATTAAAACCCAATATACAATACTCAAACCATTTCAAAATACTCATAGTCATTTGAAAAAAAACTTAGAATAATAAATTTTCTAATTTATCCATTCAATATACTATAAATCATTTACTCCCAAGTACTACCAATTATCCCTTAACCATTCAATCAAACCTACCGATGATCCTAATTGGGTAAAACCTATATCCTGATTATTTTATCTAATTAAACACCACCTTATCATTTTCAAGAAATGGCACACCCCATGGTCAACTAAAACTCAGGTCTCATAAACCAAACAGATATGACATGATCCTTGAAAGGTCTAAGGTAACAATTTAAATACCAAAACTATTATCCTAAATAAATGAAACAAATAAACTTGACATGGGATTGAAGGCACATACCACATTTACATAAAAATTAATTATTAAGACTATGGGTAAAGTACTTCAACCACCTACTTCATATGGATCTTTCCAAACATTCCAAATCCCAATAACTTTTACAAGACTCATCAATTCTTTATCCAATCACCTCAACATCCCTATTATCTCATCTCAACCACCAAATATCTAACCACATTACAATAAAAACACATTAATTAAGTTTAATAATTATAATTAATCAATTCATTTAATACAAACATGGGATAATGTTGGACCAGCCACCAGGTCATCATCCCACACTGGAACTTAAGACTACCACTTTATAAAACCCATGAAATAATCCCAACCACATTATGAGCCAAATACATAACCAATAGATCCAATAAATACATAAATTGATACAAAAACTAAGGAAAGACCTTAATAAAATCAATGGTACAACATACCTCCAAAGAAATAATGAGTGATGAAATGAAAAAAAAATATTTAAAGAGATTATCTACATAATCCAACCAAAATCCCCATGATAAATGGGTGATTCCACCATGATTTGGTGGAATCATAACAAAAACTAAATTGGAGAACTCTAAAATCAGAGAGGAGGAGGAAGAAGAAGAGTAAATAAATTATTTAGAGGAGAAATAAACACTTTAAATTTTTAACAATGATATAGAACTACCCAAAATTAATGGTGGTTAATGGTGAGAAGAGGAGGGAGTGGTTTGGGTTCACACACACAGTATAAGATGAGAAATAGAGGTTATAAAGTTAAAATTTTGGGTGAAAAAAATGATAATTTCCCACTTTTTATAAGGGGAATAGTTTTGGCCATAGGGTTTTCCAAAACATGTTACAACCATATATCCAACACTATTTGAAACTATCCACCCCCATGGTTGTGATTCCCAATTAAACAGATCGTACACCAGTCGTACAATTTGTCTTCAGTTCACTATACACTCACATGATCACTCATGAATTACCACACTATTTCTCCAAGTTATGAACCAATGTACTTTAGGTGTTATAATTAGGGGAATGGTTATCACTAACAATGCACTAACTATTTCCCTTATCCTTCATTTCCCTAAAACTTTCTACCTAATTTCCTAAACCCTTGTAAGACTCACAAAGCTTCTAAACCCTTTAAGGAACCTCATTTCTAGTCTGAATTGGGTCATCTTAAGGGTTCCAACCCTCAAAATTCAATTCTGAAATTCATTTTAAAAATTAAACCATACACCAAACCATAATTTCAAACATTTCCTCAAATTTAGAGCATCTGTATGGATGAGTTGTTTTACTCATAAAAAAATTAGATAAAATTTTGAGTAAAAACCTTTGATTAGAACAAATTTCACTTTCAGCTAATTTGTATTCTCCCAAACATTTCATCAAATTTAATGTTACTAAATAATTATATCCATGCATGGAAAATTCTTTAATGATTTAACATTCATCTAAATTATCAATCATAATAATAATCATACATTACAATTCATAATGACTTATGATATAACCTATTTTATAGTATGATTGGATTAGGTATGGGTCATACTATATCTCTATATTTTGTTAAATGATATACTATATGACACAAAAATGATTTTATACAATGATTTTCATACCATATTACATCATTAAATATATCACTATGATATATCCTTAAACACATCATATGTATTTATGGATTTAAGGAATATCTCCATCAATATCCCACTTACACTAAAGCCTCATAGACATTGTTCCATTTCAATTTATATTGTATCTTATATAATAACCTATAAAACTATATTCAAAACTTCTTATATATATATATTCCAAAATTTTTTTGGAAATATATCATAAAATTCACCATGTATCACATCATATGTAATAATTTTTGGATATCCGTCCAAAATTCATTTTGAATAATCTCTAAAAAAATTTAGGGAATCTATATGAGTTTCATAAAACTCCACCCCCTCTTAGTCAACCACGAAGTGTGGCCTTATGAGAATTTTTATAATTGAAAAAAAAATATGAATTCTAAAATTCATAAATGTATCAAAGTGAATCCTTTAGAAAAACATCAATGCTACTCAAGAAACAAAGGGATCCAATGTGATCTCCATCAAACCCAAGTATCTCTATACCTATGTCCACCTACCATATCATATACAATTATTGATTTTCATAAGATTCATTTTTTAGGACATTGAATAACCACATGGAATGGAGTATATCAATATCATATAGTTATTTATAAATTTTTGATTATGTTATTATAGACTAAGAAGCTCAATAAATACATCACATACCATTAATTCTTATGGATGTGCACATCACATAGCTATAATCCCAAAATATAGTTACGTAAAATGTATTACCTATCTACATTCGTAAACATTTTAATTTTATCTCAATCAAGGGATCATATGTCATACTTTTGATATGAGATGAAAAATCCCATTTTGGTTAAGCCTCAACTGAAAACATGATCAACAATATACCAAACAACCTCCTTATTAGGTAAGAATGAAGGCTTGTATAAGAAAGGTATCAATGTATAAAGGTTTTCATTCAAGGTATCTTTCCATCATGAAGTATAGGGACATCCAAATATGAAACATATATCCCGATCATGCCACTAATATATTGTATGAAACTCCATGTTGTATACTTGGTAGGTCATCCAATGCATAAAAATAATTTTGTGGATAATGAAAATATTTCATATCTTTATAATAAATCATACCCATGATAACTTTTACATTTTAATATAACATATAATACTCCTTGTGGAACACCAGTTAGTGATAACTCGAAGTTATACTTTGAGAGTTTAATTATCATTTTAATTCATGATTATATGAAACCAGAATAAAATAATGATAAATTGGATAATGTATATTGTATAAAATGATACATTTTATATTCTTAAACTTCTTTATAAATATTAAAAAAAGAATACGTAAGCACTTATCTTAATCATATCCTATATGATAAACCACCAGAGATGCCTAACGTTTACTACATTTTTATGGTTTTGTTAAACTCATTATATGTAAACATAATTATTTTCATATATCTATATTAACATATGATAATAACCACCCACTAAACTATTTAGTGATTAAAATATATAAAGAATGAAATTTTGAATAATAGAGAGACTTAGGAATCAGAATTCTAATTTTCACCTCATTGAATAAGTATTCAAACTTATTTATTTCACAACATCCATTGTTATGATGTTAATATATTATATTATCTAGTTAAAACTCTTTAAAATATTATAATTATAATTGTTCAGGGAACTTTACCATTAAATTTTCCTTGATATCATTTTGGAAACAAATGTATCTCTTTTTGTTATTTATTTAACAACACATTCTAAACTCATTTAGGATATAAAGTGACCTTAACTTTGTATTTTGATTGATATAGTCATTTATATTTTTTATAATTTAAACTTATTTAAGTCCAAACATACTCTCAAAAATCTCATAGATACTATATTCTCTAAAAGATCATGAAATGATATAAAAAACGTTTTTCAATAAATAAAACTTTTGCAACATCCTAACCCTAGACCATTGGATCGGGTAGGAATGAGGTGAATCTAACCATGGGTTAAATTCCCCTGACACCAAAGTTTGGTAATAAATTCCTAGGGTTTAGTAATATCATGGGGAATTATTTACCCTTACATATAAAATAATATCATAGTGGACCATCCAAAGATAATGTATAAACATGATTCATGATTAAAATAATCCAAACTCTAATACCTAAAATATCCATTCATAATAATTAGAGTGAAACATCATATAGTAATAGAATACTATATAACTAAATGAAAAAAATGAATGACAATGTGCCCACATATCACCCTACTATCCTCTACATCATGACAACCACCCATATTCCAACTCCAAAATATTTGACAACATGAAAATAGCCTACTAATAAGTAATAGGTCCTTATTTACCTATATCATAGAGAATTATGACTTTATAAACCCCAAAGTTAATATACAGTGGTGAGTATATCTACATTGTAATAAATCCATCAAAGACATCGCACACATTCCACTTAAACAAGAACAAGTTTGTTCACATTTATATAAAATAGGATGGAAGAGTAGCATAATATAAAATTCAAGGAAATATTATAGATTAATCCCTAAAATTTTTTTTACTTTGAAATCCATTGTTTCCAAAAAACCAAAAACAAAAAAACTCACCCACACATTCCATGAACTCACACACATAATTCATGCATCCCCCACTAAAGCAGAACTCCCATACTAGACTCAACTCGCAAGAGGAACCCTTATTCCTCCAACCCAAGACATCACATGGTGGAGTAACCCAATGTTCCTAGATAGAATAATAGCCAGTATAAAATCAATAAGGCCCCTTCCAAGGAATAATGAACACACACCAAACCAGTCCAATCAAACATGCCACTAATTTTGGCACTGATATTTCTGTTCTAACAAAAACCTTTTCATTACACAATGATTTCCACACACACAACCACAAAAATTTCACATTCCTTTGTCTAGAAACATTTTATAAAATAATATATTAACCTATATTTTCTAAAAAAAATATATCATAGATTAAAATAATCATTAGGATCATTAATCACCCAAACATACAAATTATTAACATAATTAGATTGATTGACAATACACCTACTTCATCCATGCTTGTCCACTAGAATAAAAAAGAATAGATTCAGAAGAAGAGAATCACTAAAACACCCAAAAGGGACTCCATGTTCAATAACCATAATCTCTAGGTAAGGAATGAGTAATAATGATCAATTTTATAGAAGTTAATTGAGTAAACAATCACATTAAAGAAACACTACAATACACACAAGTTTTTATTTTTTATAGACGCACCCCACCTAAAACTTGAGGAAAATTTAAACATGTTTTGGATGCCACCATGCCCTGGAATATGATGTGGTTCATTCTAAAATGAATTTTTTGAATAAATCACACAAAGATAATCCCACATATCTACCATGGTAACCCATAAAAGCCTAGGGAAATCCTCTTTTTTGTTTTCCAAGGACCATGACTTCTACCATGGTTTGGTGAATTCAAGTTCCCCATTTTTCGTATAACCTTCTAAGGTTTGACACACACAAACTCCATAACTTACCAAAACTAAGACATACCATGTCCAATACTACATCTATAGTGATATCCCTATTTTTCACAAGTTAACCACACCATGGAAAATTCCCAATACAACAACATTGCTCACCCAAACTCACTATTTTGAATATGAACACATAGATTAACTTTTACATACCCAACCACCACCATGGACACTATAATGATCTAGTTGTCTACCAACTCAATTGAAACTTGAAACAATTATATATTGTCTTGATAGGTGTCCATGATACCCCCAGTCCAACGAAATGTGTCCTAGGAATCAATGAAATCATTTAGGATGGTTTCTACTAGATAAATAATATTTAACAATAGTGGTATCCTACCAAGAATCTCACATGACCTGTCCAGATTTTGATATCCATGTTGAAATAAAATAGTCAATTTAAAACAAACATAAATAATTTAAACCAACAATAAAAGATAAAATAGATGAAAAATAAATTCCTCTTCTCTCCCTCAATGAAACCTCTAGATAACCAGCTCCCTATACTCACCCAACTCCTTCTATAGATATACTCACCACCGTATCACCTAGATATCATATATATATATATATATATATATATAGTAAAATATAACTATTACCAAAACTGGTAGTGTAAAAGAACAAATTGGATGATATAATGACGAAAATAAATAAATACATACCTGATGTTACCTAAAGTCACTCTCCATCCAACATCCTAATAACCTATGCTACGAGCAACCAAGAACTGAATCTAAACCTGAAAAAAGGACACTTGATCTAAAAACATCGAGTGCTTTAGGTATGGTGTGAGCTAAAATACCAATTATAAATAAACACTAAATCAATGAGTTCCCCTTAACAAATAATTCCGGAAATACTAGTTTAAAATTCACTAAGTTAACATAAGGCATTTCATTATTTTCTAGAAAACAACTTAATAAATTTTCTAAATCCTCTTTTAAATCTCAAGATAAGAATTTAAGAAGTCTTAAAAATATATTTATGAATTTCATTTAAAACACAACTTTTAAAACTCATTTTAAAATCATGTATTTCCAAATAACATTTTTAAAATATATTTTTTAATAAATAATTTAAAGAAGGAAAGGAAAACCATTAATCCCAAATAGTGCCAATATAAAAACAGCTATGTTAAAAAAAGGGGTAGTGAACTAATAGATCAGTGATGATAAAAAAACACGAGTGTAATAATAAATGAAAATGAATCATCACAAACATAATACCAACAAAAAGGGTAGATATTTGACCTCTAGGTTCCAATGGAACTAGTAATCGCTCACAAAACACACAAGCCTACTAGGTGACCTAAAACAAATCTGGGAGAACTCTCAATATCATTGGTAAATAAGAATTAACTAAAATAATTTATAAATATATGGTAGAACCCATACACTCACCCACATACCTAAGGCATCCCATTTTCCAATACATGGTAACTTAGGGATGAGTATTTTTAAAGAGGAGAGGTCGTAAGATCCTGATTTTTTGTTGGGGTATAGATCATTTAATTTTTTTATAAACCTTTGGTTTTCTCTGAATGGAATTTTCTAAGGAATTAAAAGATGTTTCAGTGTAATTTGGGCTTGGTTTAGTTACAATAATTCTATTTTTTAGTGAAACATACCAAGGTACACAGTTGGTGCATGGTTTGTTTAACTATGTGGCTCAACCATATGGCCCTATAAAGGGAGGAGAACAGTTAGGAAAACCATGAATTATATGCTACATGGATGTGTGAAACCTACAACATATTTATGAGGTTAATAACATATTGTGTGCACTTTAATCTATATTTTCACCTAAATTGTATGAGGTATTGGTTTTTATAGAGTTCCCATGCACAATGTGTGCATAGTTTTTCTAACCGTCTTCCAAGACTGTGTGAGGAAGGGGTTATTAGACTATGGCAATTTCACAGTTAGACAAATCCTGATACCAAACCATGATCCTATTTTAAAAGAAAGTTTTTATCATTTTTTCCTCTATTATTTTATTCCTTAAGGTATCCTTTCTGTTCCTCATTTTTCATATAGTAACCCATGTTAGATCTCTTCTCCTTCCACTAAGGCTTTAAGGTATCTCTATCATCAAAAATATGATACGAACACCATTAATTACGTTGGATCCCCTGGATAATTTTAACATTATGTTACCTTCTTTACTTAATTTTTCTCCACATATTCGACATTATTTATGTGTGACATAATATACCCTAATTTCATGGTGTTTATCTAGTTTCTCTTTTTTATATCATTCCACCCTGAATCGTAGGCCGATACCAGATGAGGGGTCTAATATCAAGTTGAGATAGGTGTTATTATACTTTTAGCAAAAAATTTCGTTACTTATAACTATAACCATGGTTCTTCATGCCATACATTCCAAGTGTTTCTCAAAAAATGAGTAATATCATAAATAAATTAGCTAGAACATGACCTTGATGCCCTTTATCCTTGGAGACACGGTTGGAGATTGATTACTTCAACTCGGACCCCCTAGAGGATGGTTTGAATAAATTCCTATGGATTCATTTTTGAATTGTATTTAAACTATAATTTTATGTGTTTTGTTTGGAATGTTGCAAAATAAATTATTAAACAGACTTATTTTAAATGAAATGTGAATGATAAGACCATGTTACTTGGCCCCTTTAATTTTTATTAAAATTATGTTTGATTGTCTCTTTAGAATGGAATAACTAATTGGATTCAAATGAATTATAAGATGTGTGGATAACTCACTTAACTTTTATCATTTATTATATCATGCCTTGAGTGATACATGGATTCCAACTAAAATGGCTTGAATGGGCTTATAGTACACATTGAATTGAATTCACATTAACATTGATCTTTTACTATATTATTCCATGGGAAATACATGGGTTTTGATATGAAATACCTTGGATGGAATAATAGGACATATTGACATATATGAAATGTAAATGGTAGGGAAAAATCATTTTTCTCTTAAAAACTCATATCATGCCATTGGAGATACTTGGATTCTGATTCAGAATGCCTTGGATAAGATCAAAGGAAAAAATGGAATTATATTATACGTGACTGTGGTCATGTACATGGATCACTTTAAAGGGGTGGGATTCCTTGGGTGAAAAATGGATTTTAGAGATGAAATTACTTAGATGGGATCATAGGTCACCAGTCAATGCATTGATATGACTGCTAAGTGAAATACCACCCGAGGGATTGATCGATGTCTTATATACATGAATGCCTTGGAATAACACTGGAGGTTCACATAATTTATAGAAAAATAAATTTAATACCTTGGATTATGTCCTTGGATTTGGACTGATTATTACAAACTGCCTTATATTATCTCTATGGGCACCAATCAATTCTAGCATCAAGGCTACTTAAGACTTGTTCCAAGAGATCAGGCAGAACCCCTTGGGGTGAGATGCCAAGGGTACACCCCTTTGGGTTACCTGGATTTATAATTCCTAAATCACATGGAAATTATTGACCCCATATGATTATCAGTCTATATGGATTTCGTGGTTGTATACCTCCGTTCCCAGCTTCATTTATATTATGTGAAATTTATAGAGACATTTCAACTTAAGATAAAGTAGGTATGTTCAACCATGTATCAGTTGAGAAGCTTAAGACCAACATGGGTTATTTACATTACTAATTTATATTTATTATACCCACAAAATTTTCATTTTATATTCATAGACTTCCTAATATTAGAAAATGTTGGTAGTGGGATTCTAATTTTTACTCACACCATATATGGTTTCCTTTTGGTACCCAAACTAACTTCATGGATGAAGGTAGGGATAAAGGGAATCAACCAACTATAGATTCTTGATTTATATAATTATTTGGAGTATGGGAGTAGAGGACCAATTGAAGTTTATATTTTTTCTACTTTTTAAACTTTTTTATAGCATGCATTTCTTGTATTACTACTTCCTATTTGTTTATAAACACAACATCATCATTTTTTATATGATATAGTACAACGATATTCTGTATTTGTTATATGGATAATTTAGTTTTGATATATTATTATTATTTTCATTTCTTAATCTTTATTATCTCAATTGTGATCCACTCTAATAAAGAGGGTATAGTCTCCTCACTATACCACCATAGACCCTCACTACAAGTCGGTAGCCTCTAGTGTATAGGAAAGTGCACTTAAGACCTTGTGTCCAATAATTTTTGGTTACTTATGAGTGAACTAGGTCTAATATGTCACAAAAACTCCATTACACTCCCCTTGGTTCACATAATATGCAATGGTATGACCCTATACTCACACCGGCCAACACATGTAGGATTATGACCATAATTATGGCTTCCACCACAGCATGGTCAAGTCCAGTGAGCTAAAAATCTATTTTCCCACCACATACCCATCCAAAACATCAAAAAACTGAACCAAGCCACCAAATATCTTAAAAATAAATAATAAAATAATAACATACCATAAAATAATGTTTTAAAAATAACTTTCTATTAGTAGGAATATTTGAAAAATACTATTTATCCATTTCTTATATAGTATTATTTGTGTTCATATCATTATTCTGAAAATATAACTTTATTATTTAAAATATTATTAGTAATGGGTGGTGGGATAAAATCCCTCCAATTCTAACAAACATATTGAATAAACTCTTTTATCTAGTATAAAACTCTTTTTTGATTATCTTCCTATTAAAAAATGTTACAGAATCAAATGAATCATAAACCATAAATATTGAAATATCATCTCATATTTTTCATAACACCTCATTTTTAATAAAAATATTATCTAATCATATAAAGGAAATAATATGAAAATGAAAATTCTTTATATATATTCACCTGAACTTGATATTTTACTTTTTATTCAATTTAATGACTCAGAAACCATTTTTCTTCATCTTTTGAATAACAAATACAAGCTCAATTAATCATTACCTTGATTTTGAATTGTTTTATGTATAAAAAAGTTTTAAAATATAAATTTGTTATTATATACCCCTAAAAATAAAAAGATTTATTTTTATAATATTAATACCTGACATGGAATATCTAAAGCATTAAACAAACCCCTTCAAAAAGCTCAAAAAATTTCTACCCTATAGAAACATTACCTCTCATTTATGATGGAAAAATTAGGTTTCAATGACAAAGTATTACTATTGAACATTTACAATATTTTTTTGGATAAAAATTATACCTTTTAATTCTATAAACATAGATCTAGAATCTAAAAATTACATGTATAGTTCCTCTATAAACATAACTTTGAGAAAATATGATTAACAATTTCTGAATTGATTCACATTTTTATAAAAGTTAAAATGATAAATCCAGAATAAAATCTATATCCAGATCAAGCATTATAGTATATCATTACTCCAACCAAGTCATTGTTATATGTTATCACACAGAGTATTTGAGTAGAGATTAAGGTTCTTTTTTCCATCCTTAATTTAATTATTTGAATCCTTAAGTGTTTCATTATATTATTATCATAATAATATGGATTCAAGTGTTGGATAATTAAAAAATTTGTTTACTCAAGTATGGTTTTTATCTAACACATAAACTTTTTCTTCAAATTGATGAATTATTCTTATGTGTCTGTACTATTATAAGAAGTTTACTATATTAAGTTTCAATTTTTCAAGATAGATCTCATTGTTAATCTCAAAGATGATTATGATACTATTATATCTTCAATATAATCTTTTATTTTTGGATTATTATGTCTAATATAATCAAACAAGGAATTCTATTATAGGTTATTCCACTAAATGATGACCCTTGATAAAAATTTATCATATCAACTAGAGGAACAAGATCCGTATTTAATCTTTTATTACACTGGTTAAGAACAAAAATATTTCATGAATATATTTTGTAAAAAATTATGTTAATCATATCATTTATGACTCTTAGATAGTTGATCAGAAAATACATTTCCCAATCTATAATATAGTTTAACTTAACTTTATTCCCATAATATCATAACAGTTAAGGATTTCTAGCGATGTATCACATAATGAAAATTCCAAAAATGAGGTACCAAATGGTTAGGGTCATCTAATTTCTTAATTTACCTATAAAAGATAATCTTGGGGCACCCAGATTTTTCATGGACAACCTGGTTGGATGATCGAGTTCATGAAAAGTGTCTATTTGGAAGGAATCTAACACTTATTATTTTTAAAGGTTACTTAATCTCACTATATTATCTCATGCACTCTATTTACATGCATACATGCTTCTAAGGATTTATTTTAGAATACTATTCCTTCTACTAAATTAATATGTTTAATCCATATTGATGAGTGGTGGTTTACACAAATCATAGCTTGTGTTACAAACATAAATTAAAATCCAATTATATTAAAAAATATCCAAATTCATCCTATGAACATGGTACATGAAACCATTTCTTGTAAATACTTAGAATCATATGAAGTAAATAGCCCACACAATAGTAATATTAGAGATTAATATAGCCACCCCACTTTTATAGATGATGTATAATCCTCTAAATCAGTGGGAAGTTCGACCCAAATTACCTCTACCCATGGATACTTTATTAAATTAATACCACAACTTCAATGTAATTATAATACCTAAAATGTATAAACTATTATCAAACATTAAATTAAATCTCATAAGTCCAGAAAATACATATCTTAAACTAAATTAATTGTTATACATAGCATGAAACTCCTTAAATTTAGGTATGCTAATTTGTAGAATTAGTTTAACAATTTAAACTAAAGAGTACATCCATTCTTAATATAACTATTATTATTATGAATAAAGAAAAAAATAAACTAAATAATTAAAAAAATAATATATTTAACATGAAAAAAATTATAAACAATTCATTAATAAATTATAAAAAATTTATAATTTAATAATTCATTATGAAAAATCTATATTTTATAAGATGTAAATAGTTTTTTTAATACCAAGATGAACTTCTTCATATTCTCCTTTATATGAAATTTTACTCAAATATATTATATATGAATTATAGGCATTAAATATAAGAACTATTCATATATTATGAAAAAATTCATAATATCACAAATCTAATATTATTTAATCCTTGATCATATAAATCATCAAAACTCATTTTGGAATTGTTTAAACAATTTCTCAAATAAGGCATTTTAATTTCAATGTTTGAAATTAATTATTGTTAAAAATTCATAAAATTAAATATAAACTCTAATATTTTCTCTTATTTAGTAATTTATAAAAACTTTATAAACTACTCTTATAATTTCTATATAAAAACTTATGTCTAAGTTATAATCCATTTCATATATATATGAAAGTTTTTTTTTAATTTTAAATATAAATATCATGAATATTTATTTATTAAATTTTTCATAAACAATTTATTATAATAAATTTATAATTAATTATTTTATAAATAGTTTATTAGTTAAATAAATATCAAAATTACCATTTCCATATTTTATATACATTTTATAGATTATATGATTTAATTTCGAAATGATGTTGTAAAAAATAAAATTTACTTTATATATCGTATTTAACGATATATATACATATCATAAACCATGATATTCTAACGTGTGTTAGGACAATGAGTCATTACATATAATTGAAAAAAAACACTATCAATTGTATTAAATTATAGATTACCCTACCACTATCAGTCATATCTATTGTTATCTATATATCATGAGCAAAAAATCCATACCTTGTTATATTGACATGCATATCATTAACTGAATACTTGGAAATTATATCTTACAACATGAATAAGTACAATAGTATACATAATATTAAACATCTGGTGCTTATAAATAATATTTTATATTTGGTATTAATTTATCTTAAAAAATGATATTATTTATTTTTCATACATGTATTAATGATATAATCAAATACTACATCCCATATCATACATTACAATAAAATGAAAAACTAAAAGATTATGAAAAATTACTTTCTACAATATCGTATATCATATAGAGCACCACTATTATATTTTATGATATCCAATATCGTATAAAAATACCCAAATTAAATTTAATAAGATTTTTAGTGATATAAAAAATGATATAAAAAATGATATAAAAATGATATATATATTTCTTAATTTTCAATATGATTTCTAGAATCAGGAATCATGATGAATATTTGATACAACCAGAAGGTTTCTATGTATAATAAAACTATCTATATTATAATAAGTGACACGAGTTTTAAACATTTGAAATATTTAAATAAATAAAAGAATAGTATATAGTCAACTGGAAAAAATTATTAAGATTATCTAATCAGACCAGGGTAGAAAATACATGAGCTAGAAATTTAGTGATCATTTGAGAGATTATGGAATCATTTCACAACTTCTTCTGGAATTTCATAGGATAATAATGTGTATGAATGGAAGAATAATACCTTTATAGACATGTTTTGATCAATGATGGGTCATTGTGACCTTCTTATATCATTTTGTGGATGTGATTTTTGAAAAAAAAACCTTTCATATTAAACAACATTCCATCTAAGGAAGTTATAAAGACACTATCTAAGAGATGGACTAAACGAAATCCGA
Source organism: Viscum album (assembly GCA_963277665.1). Lineage (NCBI taxonomy): Eukaryota > Viridiplantae > Streptophyta > Magnoliopsida > Santalales > Viscaceae > Viscum > Viscum album. Next base: position 505,327,154 of record OY728119.1, read on the forward strand.
TTTTTTATTTAATATGGATTTAGGTTTCTAAAAAATATGTAGTACATTTTTCTAAATCCAATAAATGACTTTTTTGGTTATTAAAAAAATGAGATATTATTTCTATATTACCATAGAACACAACATGTTTTCATCTTAATTTGGTACATTCCTTGAGAAGGAACATATAAACAAAGATGTCATTAGGAGGAAAATTGAAAAATGATAATTTTAAAAAAACAAAAAACTAAATATTCTTGATATAAAAAGTTATTTAATTCTATAAAAGGATGTGGAAATAAAACCAACTCCGGTTTCACAAGAACCAAAATGGTTGGGTTATTTTTTTAAGAGATTGAGGGATATGGATTTCCTGTGGAAAATAATAAAGGAGTAACATTTATAGAAGATTAAGTTACAAAATATTGGTAGGCCATTATGAGTTTTGATTGTGATAAATTGTTCAAAGTAATGAAATCTATGATGGAATCCATATACACATACAAAGTTTAGGACATTGTGGATTCACCTCAAGGGGTGATACCCATTGAGCACAAGTAGGTTTTCCATAAGAAAATTAACATAGAAAGTATAATTTTTATTGGAACAAGATCGAGTCAAATTAACCAATCACTTGTCCTAGCCGACCAAAATGTTCTAGGAACATTACCAATATCCTAAATATAGTAACTTGTTATAGGGTATCAAAAAAAACTATGGGGGAAGATTTTCACCCTCACAATCCGAACCACCATCACATATATTCAACCCAAAAATCTATAATAACCCCGTCGTATACAGGAATCACTTGAAAAAATAAATAACTTCCAAATAAGAATGAAAACTAGATTATAATAATTATAAAAATTACTCATTGATAAAAATAAATCATTTCTTTTGAAACACACTTTTGTTTCATTAAAAAAAGATTCTGAACACATTTCAAGAAGAAAAATAAATCCATCGGTTTCTATTAGAACAATAAAATCCTTATAAAAAATGGAAAATGAAAACAATACAATGTAATAGTGGGAATACTCCTAATCAGTATCATAGCTGTAACACCCTGACCCTAGTTACCCAGAGTCGGGGCATTATTTTTATACATTTGCATGATTACAAGGAATCAAGTCCCGAAGGACCGATCAGTTTAGCAGTCTTGGAAAATAGATTAAATACATGAATGTTACATTACACTTTATAACATACAAAACAACATAAATAATCCTTTATGAACGCCATTATTCCCTTGTCTTAACCTTGCATATCAATCAAAATACACTACTTGGAATCCTGTGGAAAAATAAAACATAGAAAGGGGTGAGCTCAGATGCTCAGTAAGGATAACAATACATCAGAAACTTTCATAAATAATCATAAACATTTAAGGCAATGTATAACTAAAACAAAAGCCTTTTAAACTTGAACTTCAGTATAATATGGAAAAAAATAAAATTAAGTAATTCCATTTAATTATTCACATGGATATTCTACTAGTCGAATAATCACATGTAATATCACTAACCACTTTCATAATGATGGAATTCATAATTCCAGACTATCATAACCACATAGTCAAGGCCTTGTGCCAAGACTACAAATAAGATTTTTTCAAGGACTTGTTCCAAGACACTAGTTTGTCTCATGAGACTTACCAATTCATCAAGGAGCTATAGTGGGCTCCACCCGTCACTTACTAAGTCTAATAAATTCCTCATATGAAAAGGATTAAACATTATGTAATCATTTATATTAAAACTAGCACACAACATGTCAATACTTTATCCCTAAACCATGAATGTTATAAAAATAACACATCCATAGTCAAACATATCACAAAACCTTCAATACAATATAGAAGATTTGTATAATAATAAACCATCTTCAAACAAGTTTAAAATTCATCAAAGGATGTTGAAATAGATGAAAATGATTTGTAAAACTATTTGAGAGAAATATCCCTTTTTCATGAAAACATTTAAATGTCACACAATTTAGAAAGGAAGACATTTAAAGACATTTTTGAATCAAATTGTCCCATACCACTTTGATGCTTTTGAAAGGAATTAACATTTTAAAACATTCATGTCCATATAAATGAATCCTTAAAAACCATTTTAAAGACATGGACATTAATGAGAAAGATTTAGAAGAATAAATATTTAAAACATTTTAAATGATGTTTTTGTAAAAAATTTCCTTAAAAGAATCCCTTTGAAAACTATTTCATGAAACACGGACATGGATAATAAATATGTCCCATTAGATACTTACGTAAAAACAACCTCAGAAATAAAGAGATTGTGAAATGAACCCTTACCAATTTGATAACTTACGAAACATACACCCCATGAAAGATGTATCATACAATTAATATGTAAATACACATAAATTAAAGTTTATTAAACAAATAATACAATTATAGGTAGTACATACACCACACAAAAGGTAATAGTGGCAATATGGAACGAATCTCACGGGAATAAGGAGTGAGATGAAAACCCATTACCTTGAACATTACTTTAGTCAAGGGTAAGTTCAACCTCATGTTTGAAGATCATAGTATGTTATTAAATTAAACCAGAACCTTATTAATATTTATGATATCATATATGATCTTTTAACATTGCTTTGTTAATAATATCTTAGTATTATCGTCGTTTCAGGTGTTAACATACTTGTTTTCTTTTATATGTTTTGTTACATAAGCCATGTTTGTTATGGATAGGTTGTATATTATTTATATCCAGAATGATATCAAGTCCTTAAAAATTATTTTTAATCATCAAATGAGAATTAGTCTTGAATGGATACGATAGGGAATGAATCTCTTTGCGTTCTTGGAGACGGTAGTCCGTACGTAAGCATGAGCAACAATATCATTCTTTTGTTATTAAAATCGTATATAATTGGATGGTATATCATATATACAGAATCATTATAATGTTATATTTATTATTTAATTTAATTACACATCATTATCATACCCATCCAAATAATAATGTTTTGAATAACAATTACACCACGACGTGGAGACGGTAAGCCGTACGTACGCACGTATGGTGACATGTCATTCAAAGGATGTATAGAATACTGAATATGGTTGTACCATATTTATAATAACATCACAGTATATATAAGATACTAGTGTTATTATTATAGAATGGAAATAACAAAGAAAGAATAAGTTGAAGAAGAAAGGAACATGAAAGAGGGTGGTGAAATCATTACCTCTTCTTTGGGTTCTTCCTTTTGATTTGATCAAAAGGGCTCCATAGGTTGGCTTTCTAATCAAACTAATACGTTGAATTGAGGGACGTTGGGAGGATATTTGGTCCAGGGTTGGCCCAGCCAAATGGCTTAGAATGTGTGAATTATAGTGAATGGGTAGTGCCCTTTTATAAGTGGGGTGAGTGGCACCTTAGGAAAAACTTAAAATATTATTTTATAATAAATTCATATTTGGTTTATAATGGCTTCAAATTGATTTATTTCTTGGATAAGGTGGTTATGGGTCTAAATCCACTCAACTAATAGGTTTTATATAATTTTGGGTCACTTTATTAACCTTATCTTTTAGTTGTAACTCTTAGTTAATTAGTTTGACATTTACCATGTCTCTTTGTATTTTAATATTATATGGTTAATAAACTTACTATGAACTTTTAATCAACCCCCAAGTGGTCCATAAATGATACACCTATCATGATATACGTTCTTTGGCCGAACCTTATATTTTTAGGAATATAATATCAATTAATAATATAATATTTGTTTTAAAAACACTTTTATGTGAATTTTGACAGTATTGGGTATTTTGTTTTTGATAAATTTATAACAGAATTATTACTTCTAAAAAATTCATATAACCAATCCTAATATGTCATATTAACCTAGAAAATTATTGTAATTCATACAAAGTCTCAAATAACATTTATTTGGGTTTTTATAATATCAATTATCTTATTCATTCATTAATACGGTAATTACTACATCATCATTGCATCCTAAATAAATTAAATTATTTAATCTATAAAAAGTATAAATAAAATACTATTATGTAGGAAGTATTTTTACATTTCTAATTAATATTTTTAATAGAATTTATCTTGTGTATAACCCTATATTAAAAATGTTTTAGTTATTAAACGTTGATTTTAACTCTTTTAACTCTTCTTTGAATTAAATTAAAATAAATGTCTTAATCTAATACAAGTGGACATAAATGATAATATTTTATTCCTAAGGTTTTTTTTGGTCGAGATACACTTGTCCAATAGAATTATGACAAGTGTTAGTATACGGCCCCAGCCTTAAACCTTACTTAATATTGATTTATTACAAGATTACACATTGAGGATATTTTCAGGTTTAGAGTTTTAGATAATTAGATCATGAAACTTGCATTACATTCCACATTTAAACAAAGTGGTTACATAAAAGACAGTATTCATTCTTCCCATCAACGGAAACATGTTGAAAATAAAACATGGATTCTTTCTTGACACATCCTTAACACTATCATCACATCATGTACCTTTCCCATGACCTGTGAAAAACATTTCAAAAACTTGGAATGAGCTTAAAAATCTCAGTAAGGGTTATAAAAATATGGAAAGGAAACATGAGATCATATATACATAAGAATGAAATCATACTTTACCCATAAAACATAGTCACTTTAACATACCTCATCAATCATGAATAAATCATAGAAATCATAAGACATAAAAGGTAACTTCCGGCATTCATAACATTCTTACGTAGGGAGTAACCCTCTTAGTTACGTTTGGAATACCCATCATAGTATATTCCCTAAATATCTTCGGAGAAACGTTAACGTTTCAGTCCTTCACATTACCCAATGCATTGGAGAGCTATATCAGGCTCACCCGCCCTTAGTTTATCACGGAACCACCCATTTTCATAACAATGCCCAAGAACCATAACATAAATGTATCACATAAAACATGCATAAAGGAAACATAACATTTCAATCACAATATAACATTTTAGTATATTGAAATAATGAATCCGTTCAAAAAGAAACCATTTCCAAAACCATTTAAAACATTTAATAAGGATATTTTTGAATCAAAGTGTCCCATACCACTTTGAAGCTTTTAACATTTTAAACCATTAATATCCATATAAATAAATCCTTAAAACCATTTTTAAAACATGGATATTAATAAGAACAAATCATTAAAACATTTAAAGTGATATTTTGGTTAAAGGGTTTTTACCAAAATTAGAGACACTTGAATACAATAATTGAGGAATAAAATTTTATCAGAACTTTATAATATCATGAGAATAAATGGATTCATGATATAATATTCCAAAGGTCAGTATATACACCATATAAGTGTGAATTGGTGCATAACATCAATGAAGTCTCAATAGAGATGTAAAATGTGATGAAATCCCTTATAAAGAAGGTATCCTTAAATTAAGGATAAATCAATCTCAAAATTATGTGTGAAAAATATAAATACACCCAATATAATTGGATATTAAGTGTAAAACAATAAAAGGTCATTCACACATATTCAAAGGATGACATATTCAATAACTACATGTTGAACCCAAAGAAATCGAAATTGGGTTAAAACGTTCGCTTGGTAAAATTCGACAGCCTAACGGCGTCACTTCAAAAATTCAGAAAATGAGTTGATGAGAGATAAAAAGGGAATCTAATCACTTGGACATAAAATTTACATGAATCAGGATATATAAGAACATATCCCAACATAATAGTATGTGAATTAAAAGACATAACAAACGAAGTCTTTTAAAATGAGGAGGGTGAAAGGTTCCCTTACCGACTTGGGTAACTTTCGAAAAGTACACCCCATTGAAGAAGTGTCATACAATGAATATGTAAATACCCATAAATGGAATTATATTACAAAAGGAGTGTAATAATGGGTAGTACATAAACCACTCAAAGGAAATTGTGGAAAATGTAGCATAAATCTCACGGGAATAAAAGTGAGATGAAAAATCTCTTACGAAAACTCGGCAGCCTAACGGCGCCACATAAAACTTCCAAAATGGATTGATGAGAGGAAATAGGGTCTCTCATCATATCAACATAAAGTTTACAGAAAGAGGAATACAAAATAACATCCCCCAACATAACAAAAATGAGCTTAAAAGAAGTGACATAAAGGAGAGTACTTAAAATGAAAGAGAGAGGTTAGATCTCTTACGAAAACTCGGCAGCCTAACGGCGCCACTCAAAACTTCCAAAATGGATTGATGAGAGGAAATAGGGTCTCTTATCATATGAACATAATAATTACAGTAGGAGTAATATAAAAGAACATCCAAATCATACGAAAGATGAGCTTAAAAGGAATGACATAAAAGAGTGTACTTAAAAAGAAAGAGAGGTGTAGGATCCCTTACCTCAGGTCCGACTTGACTCAATCATTCATTAACGTCCTGAATAATAAACCTTAGTTAATTTATAATTTCTTATGAACCTTCGTAAAGTTTATTATTCCTTTTATATCACTTATTTCAATGTTATAAACATTATATAATCATTTAAGTTAATAATGTTTGTTTTTTTCAATATTTGGTTCTTTAGTCGAAAATGGACTTCTTACAATTACATGTTGTTTGTGTGGCCAAAGGTTCATTATATCCAGAATGATATTCATGATTTGGATATCATATATATCATATATATCCATCATATACATGTATTTATAATATTACATAATCATTTAGAGGTAAGAAATGAAATGCACCGTTCATGGAGACGGTAAGCCGTACGTACGCATGAACGCTACTTTCATTTCTATCTCATACTTTAATGGAAAGAAACAATAATTATTTAGAGGTATATTATAATTCCAGTATAAAATAATATATAATAACTTTAAATCCATCCTTTATACGTCCCATGTATTGCATTAACGAATCAAATCACTTTGAGGGGGCGGTAGTCCGCACTTCCTAAAATGAAATTATCGTGTTTACCCACAATGGAAACCATAAAGGTATGAAACAAATGAAAATACAGAATCTTAAGTAAAAAATAAACATATTATATATCATATATAAATATAGTGTCATCTAAATGGCCACCTTTGAAGGTGTTATATGAGTGTTGAAAAATCATCGTTTCGGGAGGCAGAATTTCGCCCTCCACGGAAACCGTATGTTCTTTAACCATTTGATGTAGTTGTGTGAGAGTGTAGCTTGAATAAATCTTATAACAACATCCTAGTATATTTAAAATACTGGTGTTGTTACAAAAGAAGTAAATAAAAAGAGTTTAGGGGGTTGGAGAAGAAAAATAAAACAAATGAACATGAGAGAATGAATTACCTTTAAAAGTGTAACTCCTTTTGATTTGAGCCTAAAGGATTCCTTTGAAAGGATTCTACCCAAAGGGAATTCTCTAGGATGAGTAGAGGGATGTGGAGAGAGTAAATGGGCAGGGTCTGGCCGAGACAAAGGCTTGAGGAGTGTGTGAAATGAGGTAGAGGTGGGGTCCTTTTATAAGAGGAGAGGAGGGGCACTTTTGGAAATCATGAAACTATTATTTTATTTTCAAAAGTGTTTCAAATTTATAAGGTCCCACATTGATATATTTCGAATATAAGATGATAAGTATTCGAAATATTCCCATCCAATAGTTTTTGGACAAGTTTAGGTCTTAGATTTTATATTATCGTTTCATTTTATTTAAACTGTTCATTAATGAGGTCATCGTTGCATCATCATGATGTCGTAATTAAATTAATTAATTTAATATATAAAAATTATAAAAAAAATACTATGATGTAGGAAATCGTTTTAGATTTCTAATGAAAATTTATAGTCAAAATTTTGACTTGTGTAACCCCACCTAAAAACTTTTTTAGTAGAACAACTCATGTTTGTGTCAATTTAATTTTCACATTAAATAAATATATATTAATGTCATTTTCCAACCAAAGTGGCTCCATGGGGTCCCCAAGTTGACCCATGGGTTGTCTTGGTCGGCCATGACTCATCCAATAGGGGTAGGACAAGTGTCATGGTGTTTTCATATTTTTATAATATCATTTTTACCTTAAATTACACTAATTACCTCTAATCGCGATTAATGAAAAAACGTTACTATTCACCAAAAAATTATTTTCATCCCATTGAACCACATTTTACATACTAATGACAACCATGTATGTCGGATTTTCAAAATTCAATACACATTAGTTGTAAACTTTCATTTAACTGAAAAATCAGTTTGCTTGATTACCACTTAGTGGTTTCACTATTCATCAAAAATTGGAGTTTTTCAGAAAATTACCAAAAAATCAACTGAATCTATATTTGATATTCCGAATTCAAAAATGATGTATATTTTATAAAATTCATAACATATAAGTCACATTAATTAATTTAATAATTAATTCCCGCTGTCAGATCAAATAGCGTTTTTTTATGAAACAATAAGTATCAAAAGATTGACACTAGTTTAAGTCTGATTTCAAAGTGAAATTAATTCCAACGACCACTATTGGATTTAACGGTAAAAATATATTCTAATTCCACTTTAAAACCAATTCAAAAGATAATCTAATCATATAAATAAATTATATTAAAAAGAGGTTTTGAATTAAAATACAACATTTTACACTATTCATTTAAAAAAATGAACTTTATCGGAAAGATACCAAAAATTTACACAAAGTAAATTTTGATGTCCAAATTCGTAAGAAGAGTTTTATTTGGTCTAATTGAATGTATAAGAGTGAAAAAAACAATATTTAATGACAGTTCTCCATCAAAAGGCGATAAGTGACCCTTTAGTGAAAACCAGGGCATATACGCCTAAAATTGAATTCTTTCCATATTTTTAGCCTTTATCTTTTATTGGATAAATGTAAAAACATTGAAAAACATTTATAATCATATTTTATTTATTTCTATCCATTCCCTCCAATACAACGGCTACATTTTAACTACCATTTAAAATAATATTATTTTATTATTAGAGTGCAACATAAGATTCCAAAGAAACTCGTTGTTGCGTGTTGGGTACGCCATCGAGCATAGCGTCCCCTTTAAAGTCATATTAATATTTTATTCACAGATATGGATAAATATAAAAATTTAATATTCTTTATTTACCTGGGGTGTTACATCCTTCCCCCCTTTTGGGAATTGCATCCTCGCAATTTTAAAATTGAGCTTGGAAACATCCTTGAAAGTCCCACATCGGAACAAGTGTCGGTAAAACAAACACTTTAAAAATAATGAAAGATAAGTACAAAGGTCACCCGAGTTAACCCATACTAGGATTCCAAGTATAAAAATATGGACATGGGGGAAAAAACAAAGGGTCATGTTCTGATGGAGAGTGATAGAAAACATGTTTAGGAGAAAGTTAACCATGAGAAAATCACAAACTTGTGATGGGTTAAACAGTATTCGATTCCCCAGTAGGAAAAGTTAATAGACAACATTTTTGTTTTAAGTTACTTTTTATTGAGGAATTTATTCATAAGGAAACATAATCACTTATCAAGTTGACTTTCAACTTTTATTAGATTCCTTACACAAAATCATATTTTCTCCAAAAGGCGAGTATTAGGAAGACTTGTTCACATTAAGAGTACTATAATCAACTTCTAGAGAATCACCTAATCCACAAAAGAGAACTATATACTTCCCCTGTCTTTAGACTTTACCCAAAACCATAACAAAAAGGTTTAGCACAAGATCAGATAATCCAGAAAAGGATAACCCCTTATAAAAAGAAAATCTATTCTTAATCTCCAAAAATTTTCCAACAAAACCCAAAGTTCAACGGGGACCATTCGATAATAAATTTGTCCATAAAATTCTTCAAAGTAAACCAAAATAAGATTGAAACCCAAATATTTGAAGGATTTAGTCACATAGTCTTCCAAGTTAAATCGTAACATTTATCTCCAAACAACATCTGTTACTGCTAAAGTCTCGTATTGAAAAGTAATTAACCTAATCACATATCCTCCATGATAGGTTAATAATTTTCATAAATAACCCAAAATAAACTTACTATTAATTCATAAAATCATCTAACTAAAAAGAATCAGTCAAACTAACCAGGGACTTCACGTAGTCCAGTGGTAGGCGATAAATATCAGTCGCACTTTGGTTGTGGGTTTGATTCCCGCAGCTTTGTCCGACGCGACGGGTTGTCACACGGTCTGCGTGTTGTCCTTTTTACAAAACTATATAATTCATAAATCATTCCCCAAAAAGAGTTAAAATCATCAAAAATGATCATAAAATATTTTAACCACAAGTTTATCTCATGCCTTTCATTTTCTAGCATATCATATAATAACCCATAATTACCTCAAAAGTAAGGATCATATAAACTCTAATGGTTACCTTTATAATTATTACCTGAAGTTCCACATCGATTGGTCATCTCATACATGATGCATTAAAGATCATACCAAGGTTCAAGTGGTTTATCATGACTCCTTGATAGTTGGTTTATAACAACCACGAGTTTCCTCATTGAATACCCCATTTCATCCAGTCTCTTAATCAAAGAACCACCACAGTTTCCTTCAAACCAATTGTCACTTTGGTGCCTGCTAGATCCATCCATTCACTAAAAACAGAAATGTCAGTGTGAGTATATCAACAAAACCATCATGTACTAATGAGGAAGGTAAACACTAAGAAACACTTACTCATTCACTTTATCTAAAACTAGGACTCTTTCTGAAATCCTAACCATTATGGTAATGTCACTTATTCTTAAATAATACCCTAACCTCTAAAGTTATCTAAACCGACCTTTGATACCAACTATAAGGCCCCAGCCTTAAACCTTACTTAATCTTGAGTTATTACAAGATTACACGTTGAGGATCTTTTCAGGTTTAGAGTTTTAGAGAATTAGATCATGAAACTTGCATTACATTCCACATTTAAAAAAAGTGGTTACATAAAAGACAGTATTCATTCTTCCCATCAACGGAAACATGTTGAAAATAAAACATGGATTCTTTCTTGACACATCCTTGACACAATCATCACATCATGTACCTTTCCCATGACCTGTGAAAAACATTTCAAAAACTTGGAATGTGCATAAAAATCTCAGTAAGGGTTATAAAAATACGGAAAGGAAACATGAGTTCATATATACATAAGAATGAAATCATAATTTACCCATAAAACATAGGCACTTTAACATAAATCATCAATCATGAATAAATCATAGAAATCATAAGACATAAAAGGTAACTTGAGGCATTCATAACATTCTTATGTAGGGAGTAACCCTATTGGTTATGTTTGGAATACCCATCACAGTATATTCCCTAAATCTCTTCGGAGAAACCTTAACGTTTCACTCCTTCGCGATACCCAATGCATTGGAGAGCTATATCGGGTTCACCCGCCCTTAGTTTATCAGAGAACCACCCGTTTTCATAACAATTCCCAAGAACCATAACATAAACGTATCACATAAAACATGCATAAAGGAAACATAACATTTCCACATTTCAATCACAATATAACATTTTAGTATATTGAAATAATGAATCCATTCAAAAAGAAACCATTTCCAAAACCATTTAAAACATTTAACAAAGAGATTTTTGAATAAAAGTGTCCCATAAAACTTTTAAGCTTTTAACATTTTAAACCATTAATATCCATATAAATAAATCCTTAAACCCATTTTGAAAACATGGATATTAATAAGAACAAATCATTAAAACATTTAAAGCGATATTTTGGTTAAAGGGTTTTTACCGAAATTAGAGACACTTGAATACAATAATTGAGGAATAACATTTAATCAGAACTTTATAATATCATGAGAATAAATGGATTCATGATATAATATTCCAAAGGTCCGTATATACACCATATAAGTGTGAATTGGTGCATAACAACAATGAAGTCTCAATAGAGATGTAAAATGTGATGAAATCCCTTATAAAGAAGGTATCCTTAAATTAAGGATAAATCAATCTCAAAATTATGTGTGACAAATATAAATAAACCCAATATAATTGGATATTAAGTGTAAAAAAATAAAAGTTCATTCACACATATTCAAAGGATTACATATTCAATAACTACATGTTGAACCCAAAGAAATCGAAATTGGGTTAAAAAGTTCCTTTGGTAAAATCCGACAGCCTAACGACGTCACTTCAAAAATTCAGAAAATGAGTTGATGAGAGATAAAAAGGGAATCTCATCACTTGGACATAAAATTTACATCAATCAGGATATATAAGAACATATCCCAACATAATATTATGTGAATTAAAAGACATAACAAACGAAGTCTTTTAAAATGAGGAGGGTGAAAGGTTCCCTTACCGACTTGGGTAACTTTCGAAAAATACACCCCATTGAAGAAGTGTCATACAATGAATATGTAAATACCCATAAATGAATTATATTACAAAAGGAGTGTAATAATGGGCAGTACATAAACCACTCAAAGGAAATTGTGGCAAATGTAGCATAAATCTCACGGGAATAAAAGTGAGATGAAAAATCACTTACGAAAACTCGGCAGCCTAACAGCGCCACATAAAACTTCCAAAATGGATTGATGAGAGGAAATAAGGTCTCTCATCATATAAACATAAATTTTACAGAAATAGTAATACAAAATAACATCCCCCAACATAAAAAAATGAGCTTAAAAGAAGTGACATAAAGGAGAGTTCTTAAAATTAAAGAGAGAGGTTAGATCTCTTACGAAAACTCGGCAGCCTAACAGCGCCACTCAAAGCTTCCAAAATGGATTGATGAGAGGAAATAGGGTCTCTCATAATATGAACATAATAATTACAGTAGTATTAATATAAAAGAACATCCAAATCATACGAAAGATGAGCTTAAAAGGAATGACGTAAAAGAGTGTACTTAAAAAGAAAGAGAGGTGTAGGATCCCTTACCTTAGGTCCGACTTGACTCGATCGTTCTTTAACGTCCTGAATAATAAACTTGAGTTAATTTCTACTTTCTTATGGACCTTATTAAAGTTCATTATTCCTTTTATATCACTTATTTCAATGTTATAAACATTATGTAATCATTTAAGTTAATAATGTTTGTTTTTTCAATATTTGGTTCTTTAGTCGAAAATGGACTTCTTACAATTACATGTTGTTTGTGTGGTCAAAGGTTCATTATATCCAGAATGATATTCATGATTTAGATATCATATATATCATATATATCCATAATATACATGTATTTATAATATTACATAATCATTTAGAGGTAAGAAATGAAATGCACCGTTCATGGAGACGGTAAGCCGTACGTACGCATGAACGCTACTTTCATTTCTATCTCATACTTTAATGGAAAGAAACAATAATTATATAGAGGTATATTATAATTCCAGTATAAAATCATATATAATAACTTTAAATCCATCCTTTATACGTCCCACGTATGGCATTAACAAATCAAATAACTTTGAGGGGGCGGTAGTCCGCACTTCCTAAAATGAAATTATCGTGTTTACCCACAATGGAAACCATAAAGGTATGAAACAAATAAAAATACAGAAGCTTAAGTAAAACATAAACATATTATATATCATATATAAATATAGTTTCATCTAAATGGCCACCTTTGAAGGTGTTATATGAGTGTTGAACAATCATCGTTTCGGGAGGCAGAATTTCGCCCTCCACGGAAACCGTATGTTCTTTAACCATTTGATGTAGTTGTGTGAGAGTGTAGATCGAATAAATATTATAACAACATCCTAGTATATTTAAGATACTGGTGTTGTTACAAAAGAAGTAAATAAAAAGATTTTAGGGGGTTGGAGAAGCAAAATAAAACAAATGAACATGAGAGAATGAATTACCTTTAAAAGTGTAACTCCTTTTGATTTGAGCCTAAAGGCTTCCTTTGAAAGGATTGTTCCCAAAGGGAATCCTCTAGGATGAGGATAGGGATGTGGAGAGAGTAAATGGGCAGGGTATGGCCGAGCCAAAGGCTTGAGGAGTGTGTGAAATGAGGTAGAGGTGGGGGCCTTTTATAAGCGGAGAGGAGGGGCACTTTTGGAAATCATGAAACTATTATTTTATTTTCAAATTTTTTTAGAATTTATAAGGTCCAAAATTGATATATTCCGAATATAAGATGATAAGTCTTAGAAATATTACCATCCAATAGTTTTTGGACAAGTTTAGGTCTTATATTTTATATTATTGTTTCATTTTATTTAAACTGTTCATTAATGAGGTCATCGTTGCATCATCATGATGTCGTAATTAAATTAATTTATTTAATATCTAAAAATTATAAAAAAATACTATGATGTAGGAAATATTTTTAGATTTCTATTTAATATTTATAGTAAAAATGTTTACTTTTGTAACCCCACTTAAAAACTGTTTTAGTAAAACAACTCATGTTTGTGTCAATTTAATTTTAACATTAAATAAATATATATTAATGTCATTTTCCAACCAAAGTGGCTCCATGGGGTCCCCAAGTTGACCCATGGGTTGTCTTGGTCGGCCATGACTCATACAATAGGGGTAGGACAAGTTTCATGGTGTTATCATATTTTTATAATATCATTTTTACCTTAAATTACACTAATTACCTCTAATCGCGATTAATGAAAAAAAGTTACTATTCACCAAAAAATTATTTTCATCCCATTGAACCACATTTTACATACTAATGAAAAACATGTATGCCGGATTTTCAAAATTCAATACACATTAGTGGTAAACTTTCATTTAACTGAAAAATCAGTTTGCTTAATTACCACTTAGTGGTTTCACTATTCATAAAAAATTGGAGTTTTTCAGAAAATTACCAAAAATTCAACCTAAGCTATATTTGATATTCCGAATTCAAAAATGATGTCTATTTTATAAAATTCATAACATATAAGTCACATTAATTAATTTAATAATTAATTCCCACTGTCAGATCAAATAGCGTGTTTTTATGAAACAATAAGTATCAAAAGATTGACACTGGTTTAAGTCTGATTTCAAAGTGAAATTAATTCCAACGACCACTATTGGATTTAACGGTAAAAATATATTCTAATTTCACTTTAAAAACAATTCAAAATATAATCTAATCATATAAATAAATTAGATTAAAAAGAGGTTTTGAATTAAAATACAACATTTTACACTATTCATTTAAAAAAATGAACTTTATCGGAAAGATACCAAAAATTTACACAAAGTAAATTTTGATGTCCCAATTCTTAAGAAGAGTTTTATTTGGTCCAATTGAATGTATAATATTGAACAAAACTATATTTAATGACGGTTCTCCATCAAAAGGCGATAAGTGACCCTTTAGTGAAAATCAGGGCATATACGCCTAAAATTGAATTCTTTCCATATTTTTAGCCTTTATCTTTTATTGGATAAATGTAAAAACATTTAAAAACATTTATAATAATATTTTAGTTATTTATATCCATTCCCGCCAATACAACAGCTACATTTTAACTACCATTTAAAATAATATTATTTTATTATTAGAGTGCAACGTAAGATTCCTAAGAAATTCGTTGTTGCGTGTTGGGTACGCCATCGTGCATAGCGTCCCCTTTAAAGTCATATTAATATTTTATTCACAAATATGGATAAATATAAAAATGTAATATTCTTTATTTACCTGGGGTGTTACAGTTAGGGTAATATAAATATTATTTTTACCCTTAATTACCATATTTACTTTTAACCGTAGTAAATAAAAGTAAAAAGTTACTATTCACCAATAATTCTTTTTATCTTATTGAACCAAATTTTACTCCTTGATATTAACTGTGTCTCTTGGATTTTCTAAATTTCACTCAAAGAATCGGTAAAATTAAGTTTTATGTGAATTTACAAATTTTCCTAGGGTGTGGGTAAAAGACGGTGAAAAGTTCAATAAAATTTTATATATCTAAAATTATTACAAACTGACTCCAATGAATTACATTGAACTTATATAGGTATTATGTATCTATTTTTACCTAAAATAAATTTAAATAAAATAAATAATTATTTAAATAAAAATTCGGTTTTATACTATAACTCAGTGTTTTTTCACTATTCATCAAAAATTAAAAGTTTTCATAAAAATACCAAAAGTTCACCCTAAGATAATTTTGATATTACGAATTCAATAATGAATTCTATTTTTCCAAATTAAAAACATAGAAGTTGCATTTATTAATTTAAAATTAATTCCCGCTGTCAAAACCAAAAGGCGTATTTTTAAGAAATAATAACTATCAAAAGTTTGACACTTGTTTTTGTCCAATTTCCAAGTGAAATTACTTAAAATGACCATAATTGGATTAAATGGTAAAATAATAATATATTTATACTTCCAAACCATTAAAATGTATAATGTCACACTATAAATTATTTTGATTAAAAAAGTTGTTTTCAATTAAAATATAGTATTTTTCATTATTCACCCAAATATGAATGTTATCAGAAAAATACCAAAAATTTATTGAAACTAAATTCTTATGTCCCGATTCTAAATAAGAAGTTTATTTTGTCAAATTGAATACATAAAAGTTTCAAATATTGGATTTAAAAAGGCTTCGCCATTAAAAGGCGGTAAAATTTCATTTTTTGAAAAATATTTCTTTTATCTGAAAAAATGTTTTTGTTTTTACATTATGTCTAAGAAACTCATAATATGTATTCTAAAATTATAAGGATTATATAAAGTTCAAAATTCAGTTAATACTATTCATAACCGCTTTTGAACAGCTAGATTGGTAAGTGATGGTGCGCTAGAACTCGTTGATACGTGTAGTGCAAGTTATTGAATTAATTTGAAGAAATAACATACTATGAAATCTTGGGGTGTTACATTCTTTCGTCCTTAAATAAATTGCATCCTTACAATTTGAAATTATTTTTCGAAAATAAATGTTTGAAAATAGAAAATACCTATGGGAAAACCCACTTCGGAAATTAGGTTAATAAAATTTAGTCTTAATAAGAGGAAAAGGGAAATGAAAGGGTCACCACTGAATTATGATCTCAATAAAGAGAACATTTGTGGAAATTAAAGACATATAATTGGAGGGAAAACGTAAATATTTATAGGGAGTGATTGAGGTCATCAATCACAAAAAATTGTAGAATTTTGGGCCTCAAATCCACCAATCTATGATGATTTAAAATACCATCGGTTAAACAAAATGTAAGGTATTAGGATAACACATTTTTGGTCTTAAGATACCTTACCTAAAGTATAATAATTAATTTATCCAAAAATAATAGGTAATATATATATATATATATGTATATATATACATGACTAGTAGAGTTTCATCCTTCAACTAATTCATACCACAAACTCATCTTTCACTCTAATATATATATATATATATATATATATATATATATATATATTCTCTTTATCTAAATCGTATAGGGTTCCAAAAATAATGAATTTATAATTTACATATCAGTCCCTTTAAAAAAAACTACATTATTCAATCCAAGACATAACGTGAGTCAGTGATAGGTGATACACCTGTGCCTCCCTTTGGTTGCGGGTTCAAGTCTCACGGCCTTACCGGACGTGACGGGTTGCCGCCCAACCTCCGGGTTGTCCTTTTTATGGAAATCCAAAAATAACCTTAACAATAGTATCTGATTTCAAACGTAATCCATTCCAACCATTAGAATTATCCAAAATACTTATATCCAAACTCTCAATCCAAAATTTATAAGGAAGTTAAACATAATGAGGATCCTTTTTGCCAGGTAATAACATGTGAAGGCCTTCATCATGTATTATTTTACAACACCGCATTATCCTGAATTACCAAAATCAATCATCTCTTATTCCAAAAACACTACCTCATTATCAAGACCATATTAAGGATTACCTTTCCTTCAACCATGTATTTTCAAAAAAGTATAGCTTACTATTAAGTCACTTTTCTTAGAACCATATAATCTTAAATCCTAAATAAAATAGTACGACAGTACAATCCTTATTTATCTCCATAATTCATGTACCCAGCATACTGTTGATACAACACTCAAATGAAATAAATCTATAATAAAAACATAAGAACACTAGTCATTCTTCTTCATATGAGGTAGTATCATAACATGATTATTCTCCAATAACTTCATTTGAGGTATACTCTTATGAATGGGACATTGATTCACGTAGTGTCTCAATGCCTTGTAGATGAATCATTTTACATTTGAAACATTTTTATTACCATTAAAATCACGTACATGGTGTCCTTTTTGTCCACACTTATAACAAACTCCCATTCCCTTCAAGCATTTACCAAGGTGATTCATTCCACATTTATCACATATTGGAAAATCCTTCTTTCCCTTATTCCCTTTATCCATCCTTCTTTCTACCATCCTTTTCTTCTCTGTCTTCCCTTCAAAACCATAGGATTCATAGAATTATTTACTAATCTTATTAACACATGATACTATTTATTCATATGATGATAATACATGGGAGACTATTTACTTTCTAAATTTTGGCTTAATACCATGAATGATATGACCCTTCTTACTCTTTGGAATCTACGTATTGCTGGAGTTCTTATTCCTTATACTGGGTGCCATTTCTAAATAATTTCATACACTAGGTCAGTTTATGAATCACAATTCATAATTCCAAACATGAAGAATAACTAGCGTAAATTGAATAGTTTATGGATATAATCCACAATCATAAAAATGTTTTCTTTGAGGGAGTATATAATCATAAACCCTTTATAGTGGTTTGTAATGAAAATGAGAATTATCCTAAAGATATCCCCTGGGAGTTTCGTAACCAAGAGTGCAGCAAGGCCCGTTGTCATGCACCAGTTCCTGTTCAAGTCTAGCTCAAAGCGGTGTTTTCGGGTTTTACCCCTAAGTACATCTGTGCCAGAGCCGCCTCTACCTGCTCGTATCCAGACAGGAATGTATTGCTCGGAAAACACACAAAATCTTTACAATACTAAAATTCTAGGAAGTTATTCTATACTAATCCTCAAAGTCTATCTTAGGGTAATGTTCTCTAATCAGAGTTTATCTACATCTAGATTCCAAGGTTTGTACTAAACTTCCTCTGATAACAACTGTAACGCCCCGACCCCAATTACCCATAGTCGGTGCATTATTTTAATACATTGGCATGATTACAAGGAATCAAGTCTCGAAGGACCGATCAGTTTAGCAATCTTGTAAAATAGATTACATACATGAATGTTATATTACACTTTATAACA
Organism: Viscum album; assembly: GCA_963277665.1. Classification (NCBI taxonomy): domain Eukaryota; kingdom Viridiplantae; phylum Streptophyta; class Magnoliopsida; order Santalales; family Viscaceae; genus Viscum; species Viscum album. The sequence goes on from OY728119.1 coordinate 505,346,382, forward strand.
TATAAAACAACATAAATAATCCCTTATGAACACCATTATTCCCTTGGCTTAACCCTTCATATCAATCACAATACACTTCTTGGAATCCTGTGAAAAATAATACATAGAAAGGGGTGACCTCAGATGCTCAGTAATGATAACAATACAGCGGAAAATTTCATAAATAAGCATAAACATTTAAGGTAATGTATAAATAAAACAAAATCCTTTTAAACTTGAACTTCAGTATAACATAGAAAAAATAAAATTAAGTAATGCCATTTACTTATTCACATGGATATTCTACTAGTAGAATAATCACATGCAATATCACTAACCACTTTCATAATGATGGAATGCATAATGCCAGACTATCATAACCACATATTCAAGGCCTTGTGCCAAGACTACAAATAATATTTTTTCAAGGCCTTGTGCCAAGACACTAGTTTGTCTCATGAGACCTACCGATGCATCGAGGATCTATAGCAGGCTCCGCCCATCACTTACTAAGTCCAATTCATTCCTCATATGAAAAGGTTTAAACATAACAAAACATTCGTATTAAAACTAGCACACAAAATGTCAATACTTTATCCCTAAACCATGAATGGTATAAAAATAACACATCCATAGTCAAACATATCACAAAACCTTCAATACAATATGGTTGATTTGTATCATAATAAATCATCTTCAAACAAGTTTAAATCCATCAAAGGATGTTGACATAGGTGAAAATGATTTATAAAACTCCTTGAGAGAAATATCTCTTTTTCATGAAAATATTTAAAAGTCACACAATTTAGAAAGGATGACATATAAATACATTTTTGAATCAAAGTGTCCCATAACACTTTGAATCTTTTGAAAGGAAATAACATTTTAAAAACATTCATGCCCATATAAATAAATCCTTAAAAACCATTTTGAAGACATGAACATTAATGAGAAAGATTTAAAAGAATAAATATTTAAAACATTTGAAATTATGTTTTGGTAAAAAAGTGACTTAAAATAATCCCTTTGAAAAATCATTCAAGAAACATGGAAATGGATAATAAAAATGTCCCATTAGATACTTACGTAAAAACAACCTCGGATAATAAAGAGATTGTGAAATTAACCCTTACCAATTTGGTAACTTACGAAACATAATCTCCATGAAAGAGGTATCATACAATGAGTATGTAAATACACATATATTAAAGTGTATTACACAAAGAATACAATTATGGGAAGTAAATACACCACACAAAAGGTAATAGTGGCAATATGGCATGAATCTCACAGGGATAAGGAGTGAGATGAAAACCCGTTACCTTGAACATTCCTTTAGTCGAGGGTAAGTTTAACCTCCTCTATGAAGATCATAGTATGTTATTAAATTAAAACAGAACCATATTAATATTTATGATATCATATATGATATTTTAACATTTCTTTGTTAATAATATCTTAGTATTATCGTCGTTTCGGGTGTTAACTTACTCATTTTCTTTTATATGTTTTGTTACATAAGACATGTTTGTTATGGATAGGTTGTATCTTATTCATATCAATAATGATATCAAGTCCTTAAAAATTATTTTTAATCATCAAATAAGAATTAGTCTTGAATGGATATGATGGGGAATGAACCTCATCGCGTTCGTGGAGACGGTAGTCCGTACGTACGCACGAGCGACAATATCATTCTTATGATATTAAAATCGTATATAATTGGATGGTATATCATATATAAATAATAATTATAATGTTATATTTATAATTTACTTCAATTACACATAATTATCATACCCATCCCAATAATAATGTTTTGAATAACAATTACACCACGATGTGGAGACGGTAAGTCGTACGTACACACGTATGGTGACATGTCATTCAAAGGATGGATAGAATACAAAATATGGTTGTACCATATTTATAATAAAATCAAAGTATATAGAAGATACTTGAGTTATTATTTTAGAATGGAAATAACAAAGAAAGAAGTAGTTGAAGAAGAAAGGGACTTGAAAGAGGGTGGTGAAATCATTACATCTTCTTCGGGTTCTTCCTTTTGATTTGATTAAAAGGGCTTCATAGGTTGGCTTTCTGATCAAACTATGGCCTCTAGGTTGAAGTGAGGGATGTTGGGATGATATTTGGGAAGGTTTTGGCCAATCCAAATGGATTAGATGGTGTGAATTAGAGTGAAGGGGGAGTTCCATTTTATAAGAGGGGTGTGGGGCACCTTAGGAAAAACTTAAAATATTATTTTATAATAAATTCATATTCGGATTATAATGGCTCAAAATTGATTTATTTCTTGGATTTAGTTGGGATGGTCAAAATCCACTCAACCAATAGGTTTTAGACAGGTTTGGGTCACATTATTAACCTTATCGTTTAGTTTTAACTCTTAGTTAATTAGTTTGACATTTACCATGTCTCTTTGTATTTTTATATTATATGGTTAATAAACTTACTATAAACTTATAATAGACCCCCAAGTGGTCCATTAATGATACAAATAACATTATATAAGTCTTTTGGCTGAACCTTATATTTTTATAAATATAACATTAATTAATAATATAATATTTGTTTTAAAAAAACTTTTATGTCAATTTTGACACTATTGGGTATTTTGTTTTTGATAAATTTATAACAGAATTATTACATAAAAAAATCAAATAACAAATACTAATATGTCATATTAACCTTGAAAATTATTTTAATTCATAAAAAGTCTCAAATTACATTTATTTGGGTATTTATAATATCAATTATCTTTTTCTTTCATTAATACAGTAATTACTGTATCATCATTGTGTCATAAATAAATTAAATTATTTAATGTCTAAATATTATAAATAAAATACCATTATGTATGAAAACTATTGATATTTCTAATGAATATTTATAATAGAATTTATCTTATGTATAACCCTATATTAAAAATGTTTTAGTTATTAAACAATGATTTTAAATCTTTTAACTCTTCTTTGAATTAAATAATAATAAATGTCCTAATCTAATCCAAGTGGACCTAAATGATAATATTTTATTCCTAAAGATGTTTTTGGTTGAGATACACATGTCCAATAGAATTATGACATGTTTCAGGGTAATATTAATATCATTTTTACCTTTAATTACCCTATTTTTTTTAACCGTGGTAAATAAAAGTAAAAAGTTACTATTCACCAATAATTATTTTTATCTTATTGAACCACATTTTACTCATTGATATTAACTGTGTCTCTCGGATTTTCGAAATTACACTCATAGAAGTGGTAAAATTAAGTTTTATGTGAACTTACAAATTCTCCTAGTAGGTGGGTAAAAGAAGGTTAAAAGTTCAATAAAATTTTTATATATCTAGAATTATTATAAACTGAATCTAATAAATTGAATTGAACTTATATAGGTATTATGTATCTATATTTTCCTAAAATAAATTTAAATAAAATAAATAATTATTAAAATAAAAATTCGGTTTTATACTATAACTCAGTGTTTTTCACTATTCATCAAAAATTAAAAGCTTTCAGAAAAATTCAAAAAATTTACCCAAAGATAATTTTGATATTCCGAATTCAATAATGAAGTATATGTTACCAAATTAAAAACATATAATTTTCATTTATTAATTTAAAATTAATTCCCGCTGTCAAAACCAAAAGGTGTATTTTTAAGAAATAATAACAATCAAAAGTTTGACACTTGTTTATGTCCAATTTAGAAGTGAAATTACTTACAATGACCATCATTAGATTAAATGGTAGAAATATAATCTATTTATAAATCCAAACCATTAAAATGTATAATTTAACACTATAAATTATTTTGATTAAAAAAGTTGTTTTCAGTTAAAATATAGTATTTTTCACTATTCACCAAAATATGAAAGTTATCAGAAAAATACCAAAACATTATTGAAACTAAATTCTTATGTCCCGATTCTAAAGAAGAAGTTTATTTTTTCAAATTGAATATATAAAAGTTTCAAATATTGGATTTAAAAAGGCTTCACCATTAAAAGGCAGTAAAATTTTATTTTTTGAAAAATATTTCTTTTATCTGAAAAAATGTATTTGTTCTTACATTATGTATAAGAAACTCATAATATGGATTCTAAAATTATAAATATTATATAAAGTTAAAAATTCAGTTAATACTATTCATAACTGCTTTTGAATGGCTAGTTTGGTAAGTCATGGTGCGCTAGAACTCTGTGTTGCGTGTAGTGCATGTTATTGAATTACTTTGAAGAAATAACGTACTATGAAATCTTGGGGTGTTACAATAGCACTTAAATAAGGTAAATAGGGGCAAAAATTATATCATGGATAAATAAGCACAATATCGGCACAAGGGGATCGAACCTTAGGCCTTGAGGTAACTAAGACAAGATCAAGGATCACAAACTGACATATATAAACCTTACAGTTCCAGGATCTCAATGAGTATCATCAAGGTCAAATCCATACCATTATTCTACTTAGTTTAATTAGGGAACATTCCTTATACAATTTAAAATCACCATAAGGGATGCATTATTTATAGGTACAATGTCAATCATGGTATCCCATGTGTAAGAAATCATCAACCACATATATAATAAATATATATAATCCCATAAAAATCATAACCCATTATATAAATTCAATCCAAAAATCATATAAATATAATTCATAACATAATTAACTTTTTAAAACATCTATAAAATACCACTTGAAAAACAATTATTAAGATATTTTATTAACACATTGTATTTTCCAAAAATTATTTGTGGAGAAAACCGTATGAAATCACTTATTTATCAAAAAAAATAAAAAAAACAATTAATGAACATATATCCAAACTAAATAAATCATTTCAATCACAATTTTAAAAATTAAATCAAAGGAAAACCCAGAACCCTAGTTATGAAAAAGGAAATTGGTGTTATGTAAATACACCTACCTTAAAATTTGATAAAATCACCACCTTCACTAAAACCACAAGAGATGGGAAAGAGGGGTCCTAATGGAACTTCATACAAAATAAATTTTATTATAAAATAATTCTTTACTATAAGTTACTCCCCTTGGTGTCTAGGGTTTCCATAACTAAAAAAATGGATGGAGAAAGATACATAAGGAAAAAAGGAGGAATAATCCCTAAGTAATTAGGTATTACCTTTAATAAATCCATTAAAAAACAAAGTAATATCACAAAAGAAACAATAAGGATAGATGAACCATACATAGAGATCCTATAGTTCACAAATTAGGAGAAAAGAGGAGTGAAGGGTATAATAATTTAATAGGGGAAAAGTTGTAAACTCCCAATTTTATTCTGCATTGAATATAACTTATGATGTGTCCATAAGAACCACAGTGTAGTGCTGCCTCACCAGTCACCTCCAGTATCATAGAATTTTGAACATGGTGCAAGGGATCTTAAATTGGCAGATCAGACTCCCCCATTAGGAACACTACAGCATAGTCCCCGATTCAAGCACCCTCAAAATGATAAAGGGCCATTTTTTCCCTCATAGGGATATTTTTCACGGACTCCAGTGATTTTTTCATGGAGTTCCCTTGATAAGGACTCCATAACATAGTTTGATGCTTCAAAATAAATATAATATCAATTAGGTAGAACTAGTAGGTCCTAAACCCAGGGCCTCCATGGTGTGGATTCCTCCCCCATGGTATTGCCCCACCCATGGTACCTTTATTATGCGCAAATCCATGGTCCACGATGTGAAACCCTATAGTTAAAAAATTAATTCCAAAATAAAACTAATTAGAACCTCAAAAATCCTGAAACCCTAAAATTTAAAGGGATCAACTAAAATAAATAATTTGAATAAAGCGTCACAATTCTCCCCAAAATGCCGCTTTTTCCTACAAAAATTCCTCAAGGATCAACATTAAAAAAACTAGTGAGGCCATTTACCATTCATAGAATACTAATGATCACAAGTATAATATCTATCACCACTATTATACCATAATAAATATCACTTTTTTAGGACAATCCATGATACAAACTGGCTTCTCTTTAATAGAGGTGTCCGGATCAAAATCAAAATCCTCCCACCCAACCAATTGATATGGGTTTGGATATACTGATTTAGTTGGGATATGTAGAAAGAGTGATGTTATTAATAGTTTCATGACTTATTATATACTCTCTATACATATTTTATATGAAATGTGCATAATTTGTGTGAAATATTAATCTTTTAATACTAAGTATAATTTTTTAGAATTTTTAAAAGTAGTCCAATTGAGTTAGTTTACTATTTTATTTATAACTGTCACCATAATGATCAAAATTATGTTGTTAGTATTTTGTATGATTCCTTATTTAATTTACCACATATCATTAGAAGGAATTATTGGACCATTCTGCCATTTGAATGGTCATATGGACCACACAAGAAGACCCACAAAATTTGTGAAGAAACTGTCTCATCCATGGCGATTTAATTGATGATCTCCATCAAGATATCAAAATTCCTTTATTCTCCTCCAACGTTTTGGGGACAATGTAAGGAGTCTTGGATAAAAACTTCAAGGCCTGACTCTAAAGACAAGGGGCCCAAATGATTCATTTAAACTCAGCCCACCATTTTGGCCTGGAAATAAAATCAGTACAATATTCTGGACATATCTCATGATGTAATCATCCTATAGAGATGATATTTTTCAGTGTGAAATAGGAGATATAGGTGGACTACTTTTTTGAATAATTTGTTAGGATTTGAAGACATATTCCTATTGATAAACCCATTCACATTTTGTCTTTCTAAAAAGTATGGATTGAAATGGACAGTTTAACTTTGTTTAATCAAACCGCCATAACATTGGCTCCATAAGTCTAAATGCCTCGAAATTTTGAGAGTAGTCAGGAAACATTATATAAAACTTTTAAGAAGGAGATATCTATATATTTGGCTATCTGGATGTCCAAATCATCGATCCAAGTGGAGGGAAATATTGGGAATGTAAACAGTCCACTTCCTTGGGCTATAAATACATCCCATCCTCTCCTTCAAAGGGGTTGGAATTTCAGAAGAGGGGATCACATATTGGAATGACCAAATCCTCAAAAAGGGATTGGGAGGACCTTAAATATTCATGTTTTACTTGATATACCCTTCCTATTCTCTTTGTTTCCTTTTACTTTTGTGTTGTTCTTCTTTTGTAATCTTGTAAGTCTTGGGTTTTGTAAATCAATTTTAATGCATGTTTCTTATTCTTAATCTATTATTATCATCCAAATTCTGTTAAATAATATTATTGGTCTTAAAATATTTTAAATACAGTTGAATCCCCTTCCATTATTAGGCTTTCTCATTAAATCTAATGTTAGTATTCAATTCCCTTCACTTTGTGTGTGTGTGTGTGTTCAATGCAGAACTCTTTTCTTATCCCTTTATTTTTCTTCTATTTATAATTCATAATTATAAAAATTAGAATAATATTATTAACCAAAATAATGGATGAGTAAATCTACCATTTGGGTGAGTTATAATTTGGGGATGTTAAGTGATTGAGAGCATTTTCTCGATGGATATTCTTTAAATTAATATTGTGCATGTTGAACTTAGAATGTTTTGGATTAATGACATGATTTGTTTAACGTGTGGTTTCCATGGATCATTGGAACCATAAATACACTACCATAAACAATATATAATTGATATTAGAACCCTAAGATAAGTTAAGTCTTGGATTAAAGCCTTAACACTTAGGAATTCCAATCAATGTTATCTTGTAAAGTGGGTGTTAATTTAAATGCAATATAAAGCAAAGCTCAAGGATATCACATGAATAACTCCCTAAAAATGAACTCACCCTAATCTTTATAATTTTTTTAAATTAAACACCAATAATTAATCACTTCATTTAATATCTACAAACAACCCCTCCCAATCAAAATACAATAAACTAAAAACACTGCACTATTAGAAAAGTATCATCGCCGAGGATTCGACTCGAGTGCTTCTGTACACATTTGCAGAGCATCGAAAAATTGAATGGTCAATAGGAGACAATAGTTCATGCTTTCAAATGGATCTGTTTCTGGGGATTGTGCTTTATGTATTAATTATTTTCTAGTTATTGTAAAAAAACAAAAAAAAACAAAATTTTAAAAAAAATTGAAAAACACACACAAAGAAAAACCCATCTTTCTCTTTCTTACAACATCTCTTTGAATGCCCTGTAGCCTCCCAAACAATCCCTCAGATTTGTTTCACCCTGAAATTTAGCGAATACTTTGACAACTTAGGAGGAACATTAGAGATAATCAACTCATTCAAGAACCAGTACTTGTACATATAGTTGAATTAGAATTTGCCAATCCTAGGGAACAAACACTTAAAGAACTTACAGCCCCTGATATGAATTACCAACCTCTAGGTATTCAATATCCAAACATAGAGGCCGAATTTGAACTCAAGTCGAGTTTGATTCTTATTCATCCTCATTTCCATGGTCTAGCCGGTGAGGATCCACATCTCCACCTTAAAGAGTCCCAAGTGGTGTGGTCTACCATGAAGCCTCAAGGGGTTTATGAGGAACAAATAAAACATAGAGAATTCCCTTTCTCCCTAGCTGATTCTGCCATGTCATGGAACTACTTCCTTCCTCCTGGTTCCATAACCACATAGAATGACATGAATCGACTCTTCTTAGAGAAATTCTTTCCTGTTTCTCTTACTGCTTCTATCCGAAAGGAACTAAGTGGTATTCGTCAATTACCAAATGAATCACTCCATGAGTACTGTGAGAGGTTCATAAATCTGGTTGCAACCTTCCTACACCACCAAATCCCAGATAAACTCTTGATCCAATACTTCTATGAGGGGTTATTGGCGATGTAGAGAAATCTCATTGATGCCGCAAGTGGTGGTGCTCTTGTTGATAAAAATCATGTAGCTGCAAGAGATTTTATAAGCGACATTCCTGAAAACACAGAACAATTCCATACTCGAGCACATGCTCAAGTAAAACAAGTCCAAGACAATAAATCCATATAGAAAAACAAGATGACAGAGTAGATGAGTGAACTTACAGGTCTTGTGTGACAACTAGTTGTGGCATCAAAAGCACCAACCTCATCTTCTCCAAAATCTATGTTTCATGGACCTGTCAAAAACTGTGGAATCTACAGCTCCCCAGATCATCCAACTGACACATGTACACAACTTCAAGAGGATCAATCAGATTCATCTAGACCAATGGAGATCAATGATGCCTACACTCAGTAGAACACCAACCCTCAATTATCAGGTCATTTTGTTAGAAACTTCGACCAACCTCACTTTGAGCCCTTTTCTTGTTCCTAAAACCATGACATGAGGTATGGTAATCCTGTCTCTCATCCCCCTCGATTCCTTCCTCAAAACCCAAACCAATTTTAATATGGTCAAGGTGTTGGTAATTTCCAACAACCTTATCCTTTGGTTCCTCAAGAACAAAGGATAAATCTCCCTCCTGCTCCTCCAAGCTTCCACTATCTTAATGAGCCATCCCAATTCTTAAACCAATATAATCGCCTTCCCAAGAACCAAAAACAAGACAATCCCAATTCGGGATAGGCCTCTTCTTCCAAGAAACCATGGGAAAGTGCAGTTGAAGATCTTTCCTCCTTCACCCGTTCCAGCCTCAAAAACATTGAAACCCAAATTGGTCAACTTGCATCCCACCTAAGCTAGAAACAATAATCAAATTCTTCCCAACTCCCTACTCTACCATTACCCAACCCCAAGGGTAATGTAAGTGGAATTTCACTTATATTGGGAAATAAAATTTCTATGGCTCAAGATAATTCCTCCAATGCTCCTTTAAATGTTGACCTATAAAATTAAAAGAAAAAGAAAGATGAAAAGGGATTTGAAACCATTCCCTCACCTCCTTCCATTACACTTAGGAACCCAATTCCTTTTCCTCAAGCCATTTCTAAGCCAAATAAGTCATTTGAACCTGATCCTGAAATGCTCGACATGTTTAAACGTGTTGAAGTCAACATACCCCTATTAGATGCCATAAAACAAATCCCTAAGTATGCCATGTTTCTTAAGTAATTGCACACCCACAAGAGTTAACTTATGACCTTTGAAAATGTTTCCACCCAACATTCTATTCCCATAATGTGCAAAGATCCAGGGACCTTTACAGTTCCATGCCAAATTGGAAGTTCCAACTTCGATGATGAACTCATAGACCTAGGAGCCTCAATTAATTTCATGCCCAAATCTATCATCTCCAACCTTGGTCTAGGTATCTTACATCCAATGGGTTTTTCCATTCAATTGGCCAATCTAAGCACTGGTAGTCCTAAGGTTATAATTGAGGATGTCCTTATTCATGTGAATGATCTTATCTTCCCTGCGGATTTCTATGTCCTTGACATGGAAGGTGAGAAGAAATCTTCTCGATCTACCCTAAATCTAGGAAGACCATTCCTCATGGATACTAGAACTAAGATTGATGTCCAAATAGGAATCTTATCCATGGTATTTGGTGACCAACTGGTCAAGTTCAACATTTTCCAAGCCATTTGATACCCATCTGAGGATCACTCTGCATTCTCAATCCATGATTCTGAGTACACTTCTAAGAGTCAATTGAACCCCAATCCATCATGTTGTTCAGGTTCAAATGATAAAGGATCTTGTGAAATTTTCACCATGATTAACCAAGTCATAAATGGTGATGTTGATGTGGACCTCTCATTCAAAGACTCCATAAATCTAGTGGAACTTGAAAATATCTTGAATTCCCCATCAACTCTGATCTCTACTTCTTTACCTTAGATGGAATTTAGGAAAATAAATCTGAAGAAACTGAAGTCCATTCCTCCATTCTTCAGTCTTCTAACCCACAAATGAAAGATGAGACTGATCTAAAACCTCTTCTTAAACACCTGAAATATTCATTCCTTTTCCTTGATCACTTTTATCCTATCATTATATATTCTTCACTTACCGAAACTGAGGAGTCCAAATTTGTTCAAGTGTTAGAGGACAAAAAGGCCTTAGGTTGGACCCTAGATGACATACCAAGAATCAACCCTGCTCTTTTCATGCATCACATCCATCTTGAGGAATCATTCAAACCAATTAGACAACCACAATGAAGACTCAATCCACTCATACTTAAGGTAGTTATGGAAGAGATCACCAAGATTATTCAAGATAGTATTATCTAACAAATTTATGATAGTGAATGGGTTAGTCTAATTCAATTTGTACCTAAAATGGGTGGGATAAATGTTTTCACAAATGAACATGGAGAGGTAGTCACAACTCGAGTGAAGAAAAAATGACGTGTGTGCATCGACTATAGGAAATTGAATGTTGAAACAAGAAAATATCACTACCCTCTTCCATTCCTTGATCAAATTATATAACTACTAGCTGAAAATACACACTATTGATTTCTTGTTGGATACACCAGGTACTTCCAAATCCCAATTTCACCTCAGGAACAAGAAAATACTACTTTCACATGCCCCTTTGGAACATATGCATATAAGAGAATGCCTTTTGGCCTTTTCAATTCTCTTGCAACATTCTAGAGGTGTATGAATAGTATCTTTTCTGAATTCATTGAACACTCTATTGAAGTCTTCATGGATGACTTTACCATTTATGGTGAGTCATTTGAATCATGCTTGAAGTCTCTCTATCTAATCCTTCAAAAGTGTGTAAAGTGTAACCTTGTGTTATATTTTGAAAAATTCCACTTCATGGTTGGAAATGGGATTGTTGTAGGGCACATAGTCTCAAAAGAGGGTATTGAAGTTGATCCTACCAAAATTTAAGTGATCCAATCACTTCATGAACCCACTTCTGTTCGAGACATCTGTTCATTTCTCGGTCATGCTGGTTTCTATCATCGATTCATCCATAAATTCAGTAGGATTTCCCTCCCACTCAATTGGTTGCTCCAAAATTATGTCCCTTTCCATTTTGATGAGGTTTTAAAGAGAGCCTTCATTGAACTCAAAATTTCTATTACATATGCCCCATTAATCCAACCCCCAGATTGGTCCATACACTTTGAGTTGATGTGTGATGCTTTTGATAGAGTTCTTGAGGCTGTTCTTGGTCAAGGAAGCGAAAAAATTCCTCATGTCATCTATTATTCCTCAAAAACATTGGATGAAACTCAATATCACTACACTGTGACTGAAAAGGAACTTTTAGCAGTGGTTTTTTCTTTAGATAAATTCTGGACCTATCACTTAGGTACCAAAATCATCATCTTCACAGATCATTCTACTATAATTTTCTGTGATTCCAAACCAAGGCTAATAATATGGATACTAATTCTCTAAGATTTTGACCTTGAAATCAAAGATATACAAGGAAAAGAAAACCCTATGGATGATCACTTGAGTAGAATTTTTAATTCTTCTCATTGTGAAATAATTGATCCAGAATTTCCAACTGAGAACCTTTCATCTCTCACTCCAAAAATATCATGGTATCCCCCAATTGTAAATTACTTGGTTTATGTTGTTTTTCCTGAATTTTTTTCAAAAGAACAAAAAATGAAGTTGAAAAGTGATTCAAAATTCCATTTTGGGAATAAAATAAAATTTGGAAAACTGGCATGGACATGGTAATTAGAAGATGTGTTGATGAAAATGAACATTCTTCCATCTTAGAATTCCGTCACTCAATGCCTAGTGGTGGCCAATTTGGACCACAAAGGACCACCCGAAAGGTCCTAGACTCTAGATTATTCATGCCTTTACTCTTTAAGGACTCACATGAGTTCTGTAAATAATGTCCCACTTACCAAAAGTTTGCCACAATTTCTAAAAGAAATGAAATTCCCTAAAATCCTTTATTCTTCTACGAGATCTTCGATGTTTGGGGCATCGATTTCATGAGAGCATTACCCCCTTCTAATTGATTTTCATACATTATTAATGTAGTTGATTATGTTTCTAGGTGGGTTGAGGTCAAACCCACTAGAAAGGATGATTCACATACTATTGAAGAGTCCCTAAAGACACACATCTTTCACTGATTTGGCACACCACATGCCTTGATCAGTGACTTAGGAACCCATTTTTGTAATATAACAATGGAATCTCTTTTGAAAAATAATGGTGTTGTATATAAAACTTCAACTACATATCACCCAAAACAAATGGCATGGATGAAATTTTTAATAGAGAAGTGAAAAGAGTGCTTGAGAGAATTGTAAAACCCACCAGAAAAGACTGGACTGAAAGACTTGTTGAAGCACATTAGGCTTATCAAAATAACTATTAAACACCCATTGGTATGTATTATTTTAGGATAGTTTTTGGTAAAGCATGGAATTTACCAGTTGAAATCAAACATAAGTTTTTTTGGGCTGTGAAAACCTGTAATTTTCATTGTGAAAAATCTGGTGAAGAAAGATTGTTGCAATTGGAAGAACTAGAGGAGATTCGACTTGAATCCTATGAGAATTCCAATTTGTACAAAGAAAAGGCCAAGGTACTCCATGATAAACACATATAGAGAAAGGTATTCCATGAAGGTGAAAAGGTATTTCTTTTCAACTCTCGATTTTTTCTTCACCCAGGTAAAATTAATTCTCGTTGGGAAGGTCCTTCTATTGTTTCTCATGTTTAACCATTTGGCGCAGTGTAAGTCCAAGACCCCTCTTCCAAACGGACATTCACGGTTAATGGAAATACATTAAAGTATCACCATGAGAGGGCACATAATCTTGTAACCACATCGACTTCCATCGAATCCCCAACTTCTGCAGTCGACCTACCACTAGATAGTGATTGCAACCCACCAAATCCAAACTATGGGGAACCTCTTTCCCTTTACCACATCTTATCTTTCTCTCTCTATCTCTATCTCTCTCTCTCTCTCTCTATCCTTACTCCCTCATTATAATTTTTTACCACTTTCCTCATCATATCTTTTATTTAATCTTTCTCTTTTGTGTGGGTGTGTAATTTAAAAACACAAAAACCCTGAAATTTTTTAAAAATGAACAAACAAGAGTCATACTTACTAACATTCCAATTTTCAAATTTTGTCCAAAAATTTTTGGGAGTCAAAATACATGGTTTCATCTAAAAAAATTTGTGGTTTCTTCATAAATTAGGATAAATAATATTGCGTCAAAACCAAACAATTTTGAATGCTCACTTTCTGATTTGGAAACTAATTTTCCCCAACCATGAGGAACAAAATTAGATTTCATACCAAGGCCACCTATGGCCATCTTTTCAAAATGAGTGTTTTTTTCACCCCCATTTGGGAATCTTGATTTTGTGGACCTTTGAGATGAATTTCTTACTTTATTATACATTAATATGATAGAGGAATTTTCTTAACCCCATGAGAATCACAATAGCCAAATAGCCTCCCATTTCCCTTAAATTAATCCTCCTTTTGAATGCCCCTTCAATCCTATGAAAAACAAATTCTTTGATAGCCACATTACAAACCCAATACCTTATCCCACCTAATATCAACATGGATTTTCATTGCATAATTTTTTGAAATTTACGTGTGGGTGGGGAATGGATTTATCATTTTGGGTGCCATTTTATGGATTTTCAATGAGTTATCATATTCTTGAGGGAAAACATCAATTTTAGTGTGGAGGTTAGGTTTTCCTTTAGTGGTATTTGGGAATGTATATATGCTTATGACATATTGTTCAAATTTTAATGACAAGTGTTTGAAAAAAATTAATTTTAAAAAATGAAAAAAGACTCAAAATAAAAAATAAAAAGAGGGTTGTGTCTTGGGTAGGTCAAAAATCACTATTTCTTATCCTTTTATCTTGTTATAACTATTACAATTATTGTCATGAGGAGATAAATAATGGGTTGGGATATGAGTGTGATATATGTTACAAGTTCAACTTTCGAAAAAAAGAGAAAAAAGAAGAAAAAATCTCTTGCATTATATTCTTATGTCATTGGGAGGACTTTTGTGTTTTTTAAATATTCCATATTTTAATTACCTTCATATTCCCTTCCAATTTTTTGTCTTATTTCAAATTTTAATTCCCTCTTAATTTTTTTTCCATTTCCCTTCATGTCTCATTTCGAAAAAAAATGTGCATTGCTTTTTCCTTGTGGGTGTTTTAGCCCTCTTTTTCTCTCCCTTGGACATTATATTTCTACCATCCCATAGCCACATAAACAACCCTTAAAAAGACTTCTTAATTCTTGTGCACTTTGGAAAGGGAGTGGAAGTTGAGATCTCTTTCAAACTCTACGATTTTCACTTTTGGTTGGTGAATAAGTGAAGCTCCATAAATTCATTTTATCATCTTGAGAGGATAAAGTTTTGTGTGCCACCATTTTCCATTTATAAATTTGAGAATGAAAAAAATGAATTGTTTTTTGGAACATTTATTATGTAAAAACTTGTGATGTAATTCAATATGGATGAGTGATATTGTCTAAATCTCCCTGATTGGGGAAAAAAAATTTAATATTTGATGGTGAGTGAAAGAGGTTTTTTTCATGTTTTTATATTTTTTGCACATGAGGGCATGCACAAGACTAAGTGTGTGGGAGTTTATGTTATTAATAGTTTCATGAATTTTTATATACTCCCTTTACTTATTTTATATTAAATGCACATTATTTGTGTGAAATATTAATGTTTTAATACTAAGTATTATTTTTGAGCATTTTTCAATTGAGTCAGTTAAATATTTTATTTATAACTCTCACTTTAATGATTAAAATTGCATGGTTCTTGTTTTTTAGGATTCCTTATTCAATTTTACATATATCATTAGAAGTAATCATTGGCCCATTCTTCCATTTGAATGGTCATATGGACCACACAAGAAGACCCACCGAACCTGTGAAGAAACTGGCCCATCAATGAATATTTACTTTATGGGATCCATCAGGAATTCTAAATACGTTTATTATCCTATAAAGTTTGGGAGACTATGTAAGGAGTGTATGATAAAAATTTCACGTTCCAAATCTAAAGGAAAGGGGCCCAAATTATTCACTTAAACTCATCCCACCATTCTGTCTAGGAAATAAAATCAGTACAGTATTCACGACATATCTCATGATGTAATAATCCAATCAAGATACAATTTTGCAGTGTAAAATAATAGATATAGGTGAATGACTTTTTTGAATATAAGTGTTCGGATTTGAAGACATATTCTTATTGATAAACCCATTCACATTTCTATCTTTTAAAAAGTATGGATTGAAATGGATAGTTTAACGTTGTTTAATAAAACCACCATAAATTTGGCTCCATTGGTCTAAATGACTCCAACATTTGAGAGTAGTCGGAAAACATTATTATATAAAACTTTTAAGAAGGAGATATATCAAGATACGGCTGTCTGGATGTCCAAATCATCGATCCAAGTGGAAGGACATATTGGGAATGCAAAGAGTCCACTTCCTTAGGCTATAAATACATCCCTCTCATCTACTTCAAAGGGGTTGGAATTTCAGAAGAGAGGAGCACATATTGGCACAAAACATTCCTTTTCAGGGGCTTGGGAGGACCTTTCATTCTAATGTTTTCACGTGATATACCCTTCCTCCTCTCTTTGTTTCCTTTTACTTTTTTGTTGTTCTTCTTTTTTAATCTTGTACATCTTGGTTTTTGTAATTCTATTTTAATGCATGCTTCTTCTTCTTCATATATTGTTCTCATCCACATTCTATTAAATAATATTAGTGGTATTAAAATAGTTTAAATATATTTGAATCCCGTTCCCTTATTATTATTTCTCATTCAATCTAAT
This sequence comes from Viscum album, assembly GCA_963277665.1. Taxonomy (NCBI): domain Eukaryota; kingdom Viridiplantae; phylum Streptophyta; class Magnoliopsida; order Santalales; family Viscaceae; genus Viscum; species Viscum album. The sequence continues at coordinate 505,363,130 of OY728119.1, forward strand.
GTTAGTATTTAATTCCCTTCACTGTTTGTGTGTGTGTGTGTTCGACATACAACTCTTTTCTTAAACCTTTATTTTTCTTCTACTTATAATTCATATTCATAAACATTAAAACCAGATTATTAAACAAAATAATGTCTGAGTAAATCTACCATTGGGGTGGGTTATAATTTGGGGATGTCAAGTGATTGAGAGTATTTTCTCGATGGATATTCATTAAATTAACATTGTGTATGTTAAACATGGAATGTCGTGGATTAATGAAATGATTTGTTTAACGTGTGGTTTCCATGGATTATTGGAGCCATAAATAAACTAACATCAATATGCTCTAATTGATATTAGAACACTAAGATAAGTTAAGTCTTTGACAAAATCCTTAACACTTAGAAATTCAAATCAACGTTATCTTGTGAAGTGGGTGTTAATTTAAATGAAATATAAAGAAAAACTCAATGATATCACAAGCTTAAATACATAAAAATGAAATCCCCCCCAATATTTATCAAATTGTTAAATTAAAAACCAATCATTAATAACTTCATTTAAACTCTGAAAAGAAACCCCCCAATCAAAATAAATCAACTAAAAACATTCGACTATTAAAAAAGTATCATCGCTGAGGATTCGACCTGAGTGCGTCTATACACATTAGCAGAGCATCGAAACATTGAACGGTCGATAGGCGATCGGTCATTCTTTCAAAAATACTAACTTGAGAGGGTATCTCTAGCCGATATGCATATTTTCCAAGAATTCCCACATTCCACGACATCCTCTTAACTTTCTTACCTAATGAATGATGGCCTAGTTAATAAGATATCTGGAGAAACACCCAATCACAAACTAAAAACTCCAAAAAATGATGATGATAGTTGGTATATGATTTTTGGTGGATATAATCCATCACCAAACACTTATAAATTAGTTAAACCTTCCTCAACATCTCCTAGATAAAGATCTGTTTCAATAAATAATACTCACCTAATTCTAGAGAACATAAAGAAGATTGATATAGCCATCCACACAAGACTTTGAAAGGATACATATTGAGAAAATGTTGATAATATTTGTTAGATGAAAACTCAATCAATGATAGTTGTTTCTCATATAAGGCACTAAAATAAAACACATCGGATCATATAATATCTTCAAGGATTTTAATATCTCACTTATTAAACTATCCATATGTGGATGATATGTTATTCTAACCATTAGTTGAGAACCCATTACTTCATCATGAAACTTCCAAAAACAATAAGTAATATGTGGATCCTAATCATATATGATATCCAAAGGCATTCCATAAAGCTTCATAACCTCCCATACATTAATGGATTCAGGATTATCCAATTTAGATGATTCTTTGATAATAATAAATTAGTATGATTTCACAAATTGATTAAAAAACATTCAAATTTCATTAGTCCAACTATAATACCAAGGAAAACTAATCAGAAAGGACATAGAAATTTCACCCAACCTCTATATTGGAAGGGGAAGATACTATAGTAAAACTACTAGCTTCTGGTGCTCATCTTCAACCCTCAAACTAGTAAGGCATTGAGAAACAAAATAGATCATTGCCTATCTCATACCAAGACACGAATACCAACACTTTAGATCATAAAACATCTTAGTATACCCATGGATAACAACCCACCTATACTAGTTCTTACCCCACACCACTCCTTGCCTCGAGGTCAAAGGAACAACTAACCTAATCCAAAAGAACACATCACCATCAGGAGACTGAGGCCAATCCCCTAAGGTCTCCCCTCCATTTAAGGTTTATCTAAAGTGGAGAGATTGTGGTTAATCATTCCCATAATTAGGATATCACCAAAACAACATTATTTACTCAAAAGTTTCATTAAAAACAATAATCCTCAACCAAGTACAAACCAAAACCTAAGAAACAAACCCAAAACATCAAAAGGGAACTACCACTCATAGGATATCCAATAGACCCAAATCAAGTTCAAAAGATTATTAAAATCATATAAAATGGGAAATATATAGATACCTTGATCCTAAAAATTTTCCTCAATATTAAGCTATATGAACTCAATCCTCAGGTTATGAATCAAAATTAAAAAATATGAGATCTATCCCATTGAACACCCTATCATGGTGATCTTGAAAAAATCATAACCAAGGAAAAATTTTCAAATTTGGTATTAGCCATAGAATAACCTATATTGGTATAAAACTCATCGTAGTTACCCAACCACATACCCAAGGTTTCCCAGAGCAGATCCTCAATGGCCAAGCTGATAATATGGACAAACTTACATGCCAAACCTAACATAAATAACAAGAAAATGATACATGTGTTTAACTAAAATAATTAAAACCTATAAAAAATGAAAAAATAAAACACCATAGGAATTTATTTTTATCAATAATATATTTAAAATAAAATATTCACTAAACCCATTGAGAATAAATCTCCAAACATATGATCACCAAAGTCTCAAACACATCGTCGACTCCTTCTCATCCACTTCCTATTAAAAAAACTAATATATTTATCATGTCTGATCCATGGTTTGATAAAAAAAACTCCCTCAAGTAAATGATCTTCTAGAGATTCATTAATAAGTATATTGAGTAAAAGAATACTATTTTGAGGATCAATCGATAGAATCATTCTCCATCCACTTTATTTGATGAATTTTTAAGAATTTGATGACTTCCTCCCCTAAAACATTAATGGGATAACACCATTGATACAATATCATCTTAAATAATCATGAACGCATGATATTATGTAAATAAGGTAGAATAGGTTTTTATCACCATCCTCAACTCAGTTCATCTTGAAAGCTTACATCAACCTAGACCCTTGATGCATATAGACATTTAAGAGAATTAAATATTTCTCTCAATTTCATATGACAACTCCATTGGTTCATGGAGGCCATTATTACTAAATAAAATGAGATATGATTCAGGAAGTCTAAAAACACATATATTTCTAGCCTTATAACTATATACAAGGGCTGGGTAGATTCGAACAATAAAATGGGCTATATCTAAGTGATATTTAAAATCAACCTAAGGATTATCTTCAAAACATACTTTCTACATTCTATCGAGACCATTCTAGTTGGCATAATCTGAATAACATGAAACATGAATCTAACTCATTTATTCTTATAAAATCAACTCCCATTATTTCAATACGCAAAAGTAATCATCCTAAAGCTCCAATTCCCTAAAGCAGATCACACTAAAGAAAAATAATTTTTATTTAAAAACCACCCAAAATTTTTAAATGATTTTAAAAAATCATTTCATAAAGAAAATAATATTATAAAACATTTGAATTTATTTAGAAGGATAAAATATCCATTTCATAACCTAATAATTCATGCTTCCCTAGAATAGGATTTTCAAAATCATTCACATTTTATTATAAAACCGTCGAATTTATTAAAAATAATATGTTCACATTATATTTTTTTTAAAATAAACATTTATTTCAAAAATACCCAGTGAATTCCATCATAAAACCAATAAATTTAAATAAATTCATTTTAATTTCAAAAAACATCCATGAAATCCATTTTTTCAAATGAATTACCAAAATTGGATTTAAAACCAAATCACTTCAAGAAATTCACTTTTTTTTCAAAACATTTACCTAATTTCATTTCAAAACTGAAAATTCTTGAAAAAAAATTCTAAGAGTGTCAAAAATATTTTTTTAAAAAATAGTTTTCATGAGAAATCCATTTAGAGATATTCCACCTACACACAATAAATGTTTAAACACTAAGAATAACCAATATCATATCACAAAAATAGTAAAAAATCTATTCTAACAATATCAAAATTCATTCAAACCCACTTTTATCAATCCCCAACTAGTGGGAACCATTTTTAGAGATATTGGAATCCAAAGGAGGTCTAAAAAAATTAAAATAGGGATGCAGAGCTGTTCATGGTGTGGCCACATGGTTTTCCCAACCATACACAAATCGGTTAATAGTTTCTAAGAGAAAAATTTGAGACCATTTTTATCGTATCTGCATGGATTTTAGGATCTTTTTAACTAACCATAAAATTTTGGTTCCCTTATTATTTTATCCCAAATATCAAGGGAAAATCACAATGTATTGGGTATAACTCATTGGGGGTCTCAAAATTTTAAAGGTAATCAAAACTGGAATCCTCATTCAAAACTAAAATATCAACTATCTTTGGTAAATCGTGTATCACCATGAAAGGTGGTGATTAGGCACACTTACTCATGACCTACCTCTTTATTTTAAAAATTCCTAGTCTCTATACTACCATAACACAACCAAATAAAAACAAGGTCTCTTATGCCATTATATAATGAACCGACCTGGGTTAGCATGACCCATCACTCAACCCGACCCTACATAAGGCATTAGGTGTGTTACTGATCATCCAGGGATAGAAACGAGTTCTAGGGTATAAAAACTGACTAATTGGGGATGATTTTACCCTTACAATTAAAACTAACATCAAATGAATTCCACCTAGAAATACAACATGACCATCCATATATCAGATTCTCATGAACAAAATAAATAACATATAAATAAGAAGAAAACCCAAATAATGTATAAGAAACATAAAAATAATATAATAAGCTAAATAAACCACCTATCACTTTATTAAAAAAAATTAATGTGACCATGAAAACATAAAAACATGATAGAACTAAAATATATCTAAGGCTGACATAGAAAATACAATCACTAACCCAAAAGAGATGATGTAGATGAATCCCCAAAAATTATCTAGGACAAAATCTCTGTGTGACCCATGGTCACCACTCAATATCAATCCATGAAGTATAAATAGAATCAATGAACCCAACCATAGTATGTGGTTTCTTTTCCTTTACCTGTATCTTGAAAAATAAAATCTACAAACGCCCAAAGCCATATGTAGAGTGTGAGGAAAAGTTCAGTAGGGTACCACCATGAATATATATAATATAATTCAAATTTTAAACCATTATATCTAGTTAGAAACCATTTATTGTGAATCACTGATTTATTTACTTAAAAAAATTTGGAAAATATTTTACAAAGATAAATAAATACTTTGGTTTCTAATAAAATAATCGAAGCCTCATGACATATAGAAAAAGCCAAGAATAAAAATTAAAATAGGGAATATGAATAATATAAATCATAAACTTCAAATAAGATAAATATTGGAACAAATAATAACACAGATAAATAAGAAAAAAATATACAAATGGTGATTTAAACTTAGGACCAAAGGTAACCACTACTCACTCAAGGATCACTAGCAAACATACGTGAACCTAATAATTCTTATAGAAACCGAGACTTAAGTAATATTTTTTTTTTAATTTACTAAATTAATACAAGATTGAATAGATCACATACCAAAGGATTTAAGAGTTTAATAGTCTTAGAAGACCAGACACATATATGATCCACATAATATATTGGAAACATAAATAATATCTTTGAAACATCATAAAAAATTTCTTATTTTCCTTACTATATCCATGAAATCATTCAAATATCCATTCTTGGTACCATGAGGATTAAAAGATATAATAAAGGGTGGACTCAGATGATCAGTAAGGGAAAATTTTCACAAAAAAAATTATGAATACATAGGGTAGAAACAATGTAACATAATAAATAATCAATAAATGTATAATAAAATCAATAACATGAGTATGAAATATGTCCATGGAAAAAACTCAGTAATCACATGGAAAATTATAATTAGAATATTAATGAAGAGAACGAATAATATTATACATCGTGATATTATCTCCAAGGCCTCATGACAAGACATCATGAACTTTATTTTTAGGGAATTCTTCCAAGACATCTTATATACTACCAAGGTCTTATGTTGATACATTGTCATTTTATGGGCCAACATACACAAAAAAATACCCATTATTTTTTATATCACTATACCTATCAATAAATAGATGAGAAATATATAACCATACACCACCTACCAATTAAGTACCTCAAATTAATTCCTCATACATTGAAAAATAATATAATACATAATCAATATTCCTTAGTAATAAACTTTTGTATTTTAAAACTAGAATACATATTGTCAATATTTTCACCAGTTACTAAATATAATGACTTGGTCAAAAGAAATACATAAAAACAACATTGATATTTTAATTATAGAATATCCCTAATGAAGTATAATAAAATTTAAATTATATTCAAATAGATGAAAAATAATTTTTTAAATATATTAAAAAGTTGTTTTAAAAACAAGAATAAATTCCCTTTTCTTTTGGGAAAATTTTAAAACTAAATATTTCAAAAATTATATAAATTGTATTTTATTTGAAAAATCAGGGAACTTTTTTTAGGAATCATGAGAAAAAATAACAGATATGATGGTGTGAAAAGGAAATCATCTGTTAAATGTTTAAAAACATTATTTCTCACTAAAAAAGAATATTAAACTGACTCATAAGAAAAACATTAAAAATATTATTTTTTTATAACCTATGTAAATAAAGTAAAAGATAGTTGAAAATGAAATTATAATAATATTTTAAGTGTAAATAATAATTTTACTTAAACCTTTTAAAGAACATGGATATGGATGAGAGAGATTTTAAAACATTTAAATCAGTGTTTTGAAGGAAAACTCCTTATAACTTCAATAGATTTTGAATCAACTGAACATTGAAGTAGAGAACTTGAAAGGGATTTTGAAACCAATTGAATTTTAGGAAATGAATTATAAAATACATCAGTATGAAATTTTACACAACACATAAAATATAATATGTGGTGAAAATGGAATAATACTCAAAGAAATGAAATTGAGATGAAAAATCCATTACTTTAATCCTCAAAACATCGATTTTGGGTTAAGTCCTCGTCCTTTTTGGAAACAAGTTTTCGAATGATTAGAGCATTTTTAAAGTGGAAAATTAAGTTTATAGATTGATTTTTTTTTAAATAATGAGAGAAAATTTAACATGTAAGATGGTTTGAGATGGGTATAATGAATCCACTTATATAGACCAAAATTGATGGTGTTTTCTGAAATTTTTAATAATTAATGGTCAAAAATGTAATTTAAAAATCAAGAGTGTTTTAAAAATAGAAAATATGTTGTTTTATATATCATATATACATACACTTAATCATTATAATGTTTTTTATTTTTAATTCAATTTATAAATCATCGTTATCGTTAAATAGTCTTTAAATCCAATTTCACGATTACTATTGTACTTTAACATTAAAAACATCAAGATACCCATTGAATTTGAAATGAAAATTTTAAATGATTGCATAAATATTATATTAATTACCCATAACATTTTGAGATCCTAATTTATTTAGATCTCATCACATTAAATATTTTAAGGCTTCCTTATTTGACTTTTCTTCTACTTTCACCGGCATTGCATCGACGTTGTGTAAGCATTTTGGATAAAATTAAATAATGTATAATTAAAAATAAATTATTATCATAATTATATTTTATCCAAAATCAATATATTCAGAAATAATCATTTATAATTTATATTTTCCCTTATAATTTTCATAATAACATATTTAAAATATATTAAGCGAGAGAGAGTGACATTTTTGTAAATAATATATCATAATAAAAAAAAAGACAGTATCAAGGAAATTAAGTCAAAATTTGAAAAAATGGGATGTAATTTGAAGGGGGGGGGGGGGGGGTCAAAAAAGACCTCATAAACCCATTTAAAGATATTATTTTGTGATATTTTAATGATTTATCTCTTGATTTAACACTTTTACCTCATTTTACCTTTACCATTATAATTACAATTTTACCTTGGTAACTTATTTTTAAGACATAAAATGAAATTTAACTTATAATATTTTTTGTAAATGATGATTAAAATGTGAAATTAATTTTCTATGATTCAATTTATCTATGTTTTGGATATTAATTATAATATAATCACAAAAAACTAATAAAAACCATATTTAGAAAAAAAATATTTTATGTGTAAAAATGACTTTATAATTATTTAAGATAATGAATATAGAGTTGTGGGGATTTAACAAAATTTATTAAATTTTCATTTTCATTTTCTTATATTATAACTATTTTAAAACAAAATATAACCTTCAGACCACACTATTAAATGCAATGATCCAAAAATAATTTTTATTATATTAAAATATATCATAGGTTCCCAAAAGTAAATCATGGGTTGATGACTTCCAAATAATGCTTTCAAATTATTTATTTTAATCTATAAATATATATTTGGTTTATAAAAAAGTTTTATATATTTTTAATCCCTTCTTATATCGTAATGATTTCAAAAGGTATTGGTGTTTATAAAATTGGTGTTCTAACTATTCACCCAAAGATCAACTATTTAAAAAAATCCAAAAAATCACCCTAAGGTAATTAAGATATTTTGATATCAAAATATTAATTTAATTTTATCAAACATTTTTTCTAAAATTGGAGAAAAATTATTCTAATATCTTTACATAAAACACATAAATACCATTTTAAAGAAAAAAAATGTAATTTTGAAGCCTAAATTGAATTTATTCTTTTTACTTGCTTAATAAAAACCATTAAATGATTATTAATATGTTTGATTGAATATATTATCAATAAATTTCTTCAAAATCACTAATAAATAATTATTAATTTAATTTATTAAATTAAAAAATATAACATATTTAAAAAACATTTATGAAAAATATATCTTTTTTACCATAAAATGATTTTATCTTAATATCTAACAAATAAATATTCAATGTATGGCTATTTATTCATTAGTTTAGATGTATAAACAGTAACTTTTCAATAAATTTGTTACACTTAATAAAAGTTAAATTTATCTTTTAATTGAAACAGAAAAATATAAAGAAAAACCACTTTTATAAGAAACTACCATTTTAAACATTGACTATTATTAACCTTATATGATTTAATTATTATTATTCAAAATTGATAAATTTGTTTCTTGTAATTAATTAAAATATTTTATTAAAATAATATTCTATGTATATTTCAAAATTTGGTTACTCATATTCATACCATCCAATCCAATGGCTAGGTTATACTGGTCACATTTAAATAATAATATTTCTACAGTAAATTATAGCTCATTTAAGCATGGTATTTCATGTATCATAATCTATCATACATAGTTTTAATAATCTAAAATCATGGGGTGTTACAGTTTTTGGAGCTTACTTAATCACACCAACATAATATTCATCCCATTAGCTCACTCATTCTAATTGGGAAATATTCATTAGCTAGCGCACAATCTATATGTGGGTTGAATTAGTCCAGGTTACCAACTCACTAAAGGTATCCCATGTACAAGCAATCATCAAAAACATATATAATTAATATTCATAATTTTATACACAATCATAATAAATTACCTCAATCAAATCCCACTATTAGGACAATATTATTCGTAATAGAGTTATGTTTTTAAAATATCTCCAAAAATAATTTTCGAATATAAAAAATTATTTAAGACATTTTACAGAACACTTTGTACGCACAAAAACTAATTTTTATTAAAAAATGTGAAATAATTATCATATCTAACACAAGTTAATAAAATAAATGAATACACACATAAAAACACAAAAAAATATTTTAAGCATAATATTACAAGAGAAACCAGAAGAAACCCAAGAACCAAAGGTATGAAAAATGAGGTGTGTTATGTTGTGATTCCTATATCAAAATTATAGAAACTCACCACCTTCAATTATAACCAAAAGATAAGGTAAATAGGGGACCACAAGGACCAAAATACCCAAGAAAGTTCATTAGAACCCCAAAGGTACCCTAGGTTTGGCCCCACATGGGAATCTATGGTTTCTGTACAAAACAAATTGGAAGTAATAAGAGGCATAAGGAAAGAGGATGAATAATAAAAAAGAAACCCAATATAACATTTGAGTAATGCTATAAAATTTAAGGAATATCACCAAACGAGAAAATAAGAGAGAATTACCACACATTGAGATCTTATGATGTGTAAATGGGGAGAAAATATGGGTGGATGGTATAAAATTTGATAGGGGAAAATTCAAAAAATCCATGTTTTAATCATCTTGGAACAACACCTCATAGTGTGGCCCAAGTGACCATGGTATGTAACTAACTAGCCTAGAACATCATGCGTTATAGCCTCTAGACCATAATGCATGGGGTCTAAAATTGGAAGAACTGCATCCCCACTACCAAAGTGTAGTGGCGTCGTCCCCTAACCATATAGTGAGAACCCTTAATATAGTAGATATTCATTTTCCACCTCATAGGGCTTTATAACATGGCTTATAGGGATTATAACATAGAGTTCCCTTATTATGGCCTTAGTAGAAAAACTTTATGCTCCATGATCTAGAGCATTCTAATTAGGTAAAAGTAGTTGGTCCCAAATATCAGGCTTCCACAATGTGGAGTACTCCACCATGATGTACCCCACCAATGATACCTCTATAATTATGAAAATCAATGGTCCATAGTCTGGATCTCTATAGTTCAAAACTTCAGGCCCCCAAAAAATAATCAAGAACTTATAAAATACTACAAACCCAAAATTTAAAGGATTTAACTTATATAGATAATTCAAATATTTACTAGAGACTTAACAGGTGTCATAGTTTACCTATAATTATTTATTAGTGGAAAAATGTTATACCAATTATTTATGGTACTATCTATGAAGTGTAATTTTAACTAACGACTATGTTAAAATATTAAATATTATAAAAATCAATATGATTATAAAATATATCAAATTTATATCAAAAACAATTTCCTTAAAGTAAATTTTAGTCAAGGATGTGTATATTATAAAACCTGGAAATTTTAATTTTCAAAGTGATGTTACTAAGGTATACTGTTGGAAATAATATATTTATAGATTAAATAAATATTCTCAATTTTGAAACATATAGTTTAATAATATATTCAATGATTTTGGTTTCACACAGAACATGGATGATTCCTTTATTATATAAATGAGTTAGTTGGATTGTTGTGATATTTTTAGTGTTGTATGTGAATGTAAAACAACTAATTAAAAATGACATCCCAACATAACATTTTATAAAGGTATGATTTGGAAAATGTTTCTCAAGGAAAAAAATGTTTGAAACATCCAACATACCAGGTATTAATATCATTTGAGATATATCTAAATGGATGCTTCTACTAACTCCAAACACATATATTGATAATTTTCTAAACCATTTTAGAATAAAGTACTCCATGAAGGTTGTGATAGCCCTATTAATGGTAAGTTCACTATGGGGTGTGGGTTAATCATTTAATGTTTATTTTATTTTACCTTTTATAGTTTCTTAATAAATTAACCGTCTTTATTTTTTAGAGTGAGTGATCTCATTTCTTAACTCTCACACATCAAGGATAACAATAAACCAAGGACACTCGATGTACAAGGTTCACTACCCAAAAATGAGTATCAAATCCTTGGAATGATTCAGAATCACCTATATCATAGGATTCACTAAAATCACTATTATAGATTAAAACAAGTAGGTAATATCAAATAAATCATCATAAAATAATATAACATTATCATCTCCAGAAATAATTTCATTGGAATGTTGTAATTTTCTTAAGTAGGAATTATCCTTCTCCTATGATGATTGTGTCTTGAAAATCTTATAGTTATCAGGAACTTATTAAACGTATATAATAAGTGTGTATTTCTTTATCCTTCCTCACCACATGATATAGGTGTGATAATGTTACACAAACAATGTGTGAACTCATTCTCTTATTCTTATTTTGCTTTTACTGATGAATGTATTATTAATATGTGTAAAATACTACACACAATATCTCTATAGAATTATCCTCTCAATACTTCCCTCTTATATAATCTTCTTTACCAAAATTTAGATCAAATAAAACCACTACTCATTTTTATATCACACAAATTTAAAAAATTCTTCAAGTTTAAATTTTAATTTCAAATTCAAATTCTAACTCAAACTAATAACTATTTTTAAATGAATTTAACTTATTCATCTTATTCACTATATTTTCCATTATCATTGGAACTATCCATGCTTAAATTTATAATTATCCCGACATGAAAACATTTATCCTGATCTGATAAATCAATTTTCTTAATGGCTTCCCCAATAATTTATCTATTTTTAGTGTGACACTTTTCTTCATGATACAATATATTCTTATCTTATTCCCCTAGAATTGTTAACCTTATCATGTAACCATGAATTGTGGAATGATTTATAAAACACCACAAAACTACCTAGATAAAATTTATCATAGCTTCGTATTATGGCATTACATATTTTAAATCAAAGACCCCTGACTTTCATTAGGGTGTGACAATAATCTTCACAATATGACCAATATTCTCTGATTCTTGTATTAAAAATTCATACATTGATATTTATACCTTAAAAAATATTCTTATCACCAACATAATTAAAATTTTAATTCTATTTAATTTCTTGAAATAACTCTTATAAAATTCCCATTAACTTCAAGAAAAAACTCTTCTAAAACCATCTATTAAAATTTAAAATCCATTCATCTGAAACCTCTTATTCATTTTTGGAAATTAATACCTATTAATTCCATTAAACCTATATTTTTTTCAATGTCCAAAACCATTATGTACCATGATTGAGTTACATTTATATTCTAAGGACCTTTCAATTTTCAGACCATCTCCATCAAAATGACTCTTATGTATGTGTGGAAAATTTCAGATGTCCTTTCTGTATTTAATCTTCCTTTTGATCAACCTTTACTTATCAATATACTAAAATTTACGCATGAGAATATTAATTTTATGTATTTTAGTTTTCTTGATATTTACCTTTACGCATGATAAATCCACTCTTACACATTACATTGTATCTTGTAACTTTTCTATATTCTATATCTTCCTAGTTTTACTTTTACACATACTTGGAAGGTTACTCTTATACATTCTATACTTTTCCAATTTCCAACGATTAGTTGAGAGTTACCTATAGAAATAAAGGTAATATTACTCTTTTTCATTTCAAACCTTTCAGAATTTTCACTAATTAGTTTAGAGTTACCTTTATGCATATGAGGAATATTTTTTTCCTTTATTATTTTTTCAATATTATGTAGATAGTTACTCTTATGGATAAAGTGAAAACTAGTTATATGTATTGAATACATAAGAACATTTCATACCCAATTATACCCAACTTAAAAACTCTTCTAAACAACTAAAAGCATCTTTAGACATCTTTATACTATATTTAAACACTATAAAACCATAGAATAAAAATAACCTCAAATGAAACACCATGAAAACATTGAGTTTGAACTTGATTTTTTTGTTCACAATAAGAGACAACATAAGAACTATATGAACTTATTTTCTACACCAATTCTTATTATCTAGAAAAAAACATAATTCTAATGGAAAAATCTTCAAAAAAATATCTCAAAAAACTCCCCTGAGTTTTTATTAATCTTCCCATGTTTATAAAAACTTATTCATATTACCATTTTCTTCATTCATGGGCTCCACAATCACCCCAAAACATATCTTGGTATCAATAATATCCTATTTGTATTTTTTTTCTTAAAAATGACCATCAATCACTTTCAAACTCATCCCACTAAATAATGATTCATAATTAAATTATTCTAAGATTATGTGAGTGAACTCTATGTAGTAAATAATAAAAATGAATAATAATATCATGTTTTCGAAAAAGGTGTCTTACATTCACTTATTCACAGGTTTAGATACCACTTGACACCAACTAAGAATAAATATAATTCAACTTCTCAAATATTCTCCTTGAACCAATATATAAAATTGTCCCAAATTCATTCTCACCAAAAATATTATAATATTTTATATATTTAATTCACACAATTACCCCTATTAAAAACTCTCCCTAAATATATGATCCCTTTAAATAATAGATATCTCCCTCATTATGTTAAACACATATTTTTGGATTATCCCAACTATTATTTTCTCACTATTTTTGAACACATTATTGAATAAACAAAAATTGTGATTTATGTTGTATTTCTCTCCATTTGATAACAATAATCTAAAGAAAAAGTAAGAGAGGGGACTCATTCATAATACTTTATCCTTTGATTAGAGAATGATTATATTTCTTCTTCAACCTCCATGGATTTGTATTAAAATCCATATTTTACTAAAAAACACTTTGATAATCTAAAATATTATTCAAATCCCTTTTTATATTGATACTTCATTAATATGACATGATAAAGTCACTTTCTTATTACTATTTTTTAGAACTTTGTCACAATTTACCTAAAATTGAAGCACATTTATCTTCATTATTTCACTGATATATTCTATTTAATATCACTTATTTATCCATCTTATGTAGTAAACTTGTTTTCGACCCTTTTTAGATATAATAATCTTCAAATCCTTCTTAACATATTCCTTAATCTTTTTACAAGGAATCCTCTTCTTCACTACATCACCAACCAGAAATAAGTATCATTGAGGATGATATCATCTCATTAAAACACATCAATATTTTTTCATCATAAAAAACCATTCTTATAATATTAAAATTCATGGTCTTTAAAAAAAATGTTGAGACACAATTATTAAGTTGTGTTTCAACCTATTAAAAAAATGTTTTTTTCAAATCCATATAATCTTCTATAAGGATCGTTTAATTAATTCCTCTAATTTTGTGGGACCCATCATTTTGAAAGGTCATAAACCCTGTCATTCACTTCTCAATATCCTTCAAAAGATTCAAAATTACTATAATATGGTATGATCATCCACTATCAAAAATCCATTGATGTTTCAATTTTGATGATTCCATGTGACTTCAATAATCAATTCATTTCCTTTCTTTTTTCCTTTAATATTATAAATTTCTTCAGTAGTACAATTTATAATAAACTTATTGGTATCATTTAAAGGAATTATTTATTAAGTTTAAATGGCTGGTCACATATTCCACAAACCTCTTCCAATGGTTGAAGCTTATTCTCATCCTTCAGTCAAAAAATTATAGATTTTATGTGAAAATTTCTCATTTTAGTGGGATGAATCCCTCTAAAGAATAATCTCCCGTAAACTATATAATTTTATAGATATTGATTAGAAAACCAATATATTATTTTAATGTTATAAAGTCCCCCTAATTTTCAATAGTATCCATAAAATTCATACTTACCTCTAAAAACAACTTGTTTCCCACCTTTTTTCATATACTTTTGTTCTATATTTTGTTCATTAATTTTTTATCTTCTTTTTTGAAAAAAATTATAGTCTCCAAAAACTTTTCTATTCACTCAATTATTTTTTAAAACCCCTTTAAAAGCAAAATTTATATTAGTTTTCACTTTTAAATCATTTCTCCTAGAATTTCTAGATTTCTGAGAATAATTTTGGTTTTCCAGTAACATTCCTTTCTTTACATGTGACTTTGATTTATAATTATCCAAAAAATTACCAATATATATTTAAAAATTTGAATGTGATATTTATTAGATTACTTAGATTTAACCATTATATAAATATTCAAATTCTTCCAGAATTTTCTTCTCCAAGCATTATATAACTTCTAAAACTAAATTCTGAAAGTCGGATTTTTGATTTTCCAATTTCATTTATACATCAAAAAAATTCTATGGGATAATATAAATCTTCACATCCATTTCATTGAAATTCATTTCCATGTAAATATGTAACTTATTCTATTTATAATTAAACTTCTTCAATATTTCATTCATATTTTAAAAATTGGATTTTTTTCAGTATACTATATTGTTGATTGATAATTGACCACCCATCTTAAAACCAATTTATACATTTCTAATTAACTTATTTTTTGACCCATGATTGGTTTTAGTAGTTCTTGGTTTATGAGGGGATGAGCATGGTTTTATAATCTTCATGTTATTTCATAACTCTTACCTTGGATAATTTCTAATATGGATTATTTTTGGATCAAGAAACACCAAAAAGTTTCCACATTTTTAATAAGATAAAGGCTTTATTTACAAAGGTATGTGATCTTTGGAGTATCTTTCCAATGATACTTAGGAAATCACATTGGTCTATAGGATGAGTGGTCAGGCTCATCACACCATATTGGGGGAATTATGGAATAATTTGGATCTCTCTTATATATTTAAGTCTTGTTTGTGAATCTTTCCTGAATCCTAGTATGGTACAGGTTACCCTAATAATAGAAATAAGTTATTAGTATATGATCATGTGAATTTTGATACATATCTAGGGTATCCCATTGATTTAAATGTCCATATCAGTGGTTCTCCATCAACTTCACTATCTATATATATCATTGGTTCTCTATCTTGTTATTTATTTTTTTACTTATTGATGTTATTTTGGATGTCACTTGGTTTTAAATCCATTCAACTAGTCACACTATATTTATTTTTTCCTTGGAATTTAGTTGTTGTTTGTGGTGTTTGGATCAGGCGTATTAAGTGGATTACTATATATATACCGTTGAAAGGAATAAAACCCCACATAATTTGGTTCCACTTAATAGGAAATGCCATACCATTTAAGGTTCTGTGACATAGACCAATCCTTACAGTTTAAAGTAATTTGATAAGGTTGAAAAAGAAAAATATTATAAGAAATCAATGGTGTTGGAATCATTCTTGAGTGGCCCTATCTAGTTGAAATTAAATGGAATATGTCCCAATGAGGATGGTTCAGCATCAAAAGGAATATGGTCCTATAAAGATAGGTCTTGCCAAGAATGTGGACCAATGAGAATAAAGTGGTGAGAACTAAAAGGAATAAGACTATCTAAGTGGGGTATGATTTTATCAAGAATATGGCCTAATAAAGGGATGATCTATAAGGATAATGAACCTAGTGTAGGTGAATTAATTATTTCTGATAATAGGTTTGAACCTATGAAAATTATCCTATATATCCCATAGAAACAGGAATCAAAGACCACATAGTTCATATGAAATAGTTTAAGGTAACATTACAGGTCTGTACGATATAATTTAACATCATGAAGTAAGGATCTTGGATAGTAGTTTAATGTTGTTTTGTGGAGATGTGGGATATTTTAATGTTAGATGTGGGTTATGAGCATTCACTAGGCCTCCTAATATTTCCATGAAGATGGGAATTAGATTCTATGTAGTTTTGGTGTTGAGGAAATCTCTATCATACTAGGTAAGAAAAGATAGGATTGAGTTGGGATTATACATATGAGGCTACCTTGAGTTGATTCATTGGTAATATAGACCTTTTGGGAAATGTCTCATGGGGAATATGGACCTTTGAGAAAGAGAAAATATGACGAGGTATTATACATAAAATTAGTCCCATGTTGAAATATGTGTCGATAATTACACCCAAGAAGGAGAACTATGATGAAAGATGTTATGGGGATTACACCAAAGAAGGAGGACCATGGAGAAAGATGTATTGAGTCTTAAAAACAAGAAGAAGGTAAAAGATGAAATGTGTTTCATGAATTACACCAAAGAAAGATGATCAAGATGAATGAATGAATTTCTCTATTGGGGTAATCAACTGAGATCCCCCAAGCCCTTGTGATTCATGCTCGGTGTGAGAAACACAATATAATATAGGTTAAAGGAATTTAATGGATTCATGACACTAGATTTGAATGGAGATCAAATGATGAAGGTACTCTTGAGGAATCTAATCCTAGTCCACTAATGGATGGGGGAGGTCCTATTTAAGGAAGATGGAAAATGATGTCCTATAAGAAAGTATAGGGGACTACTCGAGAAGTAATTTCCTATATGTATAGGTTTGTAGGATAGAAAATAAATCCCACATTGATCTAGGTTAAAATACTTCATTGTATACCCAATAGGGATCCTCGTTATCATGGGAATACATGATTTTGGTTCCCTTGAGCATTCCACCTATTTATGATTGACACATCTGTTCTTTTTTGAGGTATTACTTTGTTTATTTTTAGTGTTGAATTTTTCCTTGGGTTTCCCCTTGATTTTTTGGAGAAAATTAGAGATTTTGTACTTGATATAAGGTGTCACATGGTTAGAACATAGTTATTGGAAACCATTCAACCTTTTCCAAGTGTGTGGCCAAGTGCCATTTTGGATAATGGAAACCACAATGTTAGCACACGATTTTTCAAAACATGTGGGAAAAAAATGTGGATTTTTCTTCTAGGATAGTGAGGGATGAGTGGTTATCACCTGGTTTGGAAAATAGGGTGGGTTAACCATGAAACCTATCTAGGTCACTAAAAATTGGAAATTAACCTTTCCACTATATCATATTTTAACCATAAATCTTCAAAATTCCTCCCGATCTGGGATTTAGAATCACAGAAGATTCCTAGAAACTTTATTATACCACTTAAGCATTATTTTTTAAATGGATTTCTTGTGTGAACTTGAAGAAATCATCAAGTAAGTCATTTTTGTCATGATTTATCCCTCTTTCTAGGGTTTCTCCTCCCTCTTTCTTGAGTTCTAATTTTTAAGCAGTTTGTTTGACCTAAATAGGGTTTGATCTTATGTTGTTTGGATAAATTTTGATGATTTTTCTTTTTTATTGACTTTATAGGGTCTTATGGTAGTGTAATTTATTTTCACACTGGTTTCTAGAAGTTTCCAAGTATGAGGTAGGAGGTTTTATGCTTTTACATTATTGGATTATTTCGAGATTCTTTCTTGGTTGATTATGTGTGTTTTATGAACTATTTGTGTGGTAAAAATATTTTTTGGAAGGGTTTTGAGATTCATGTGTGATGGAAGTTGGCTTAAAAAAACATATTTCTATTCCTTATGTGCGTCATTATGGTGTTTACTGAATATGTTCAATGCCTTAGTGAAAATGTGAAAAATATTTGTTCAATAAGATTTAAAAGATCGAATGTGATGAAAGTGGGTTTTCCAAAAGAAATGGTTTTTTTTTCTGGTTAGATTCTTTTTTCAACACATTTAATGTGTCTTTGAATTGTGAAAGTGATTTATATCATATTATGAAATGTTTTTGGTGTTAGTATAGATTTTAAAGGGGATTTTCCCATTGAAATAGTTAAGTTTCACATGTGTTATTATTTTTGTGTTTCCAAATGGATTTCATAAATTTTGAAAGTTATGAGAAATGTATTTCAAAATGGTTTTTGTTTGTGTGTGAAATGAAAATGATTTTGTTATGGAAAATGGTGGCTTCCATGTGGATTTTGATCATTAGATTAATGTGAAAATGTTATAGTGGTGATGTACATGTGTTAGTTTGATGCTTGTCTATGTGTATGTGAAGGTGATGTTTATTTGATGTGTTTAATATAATTTTATAACTAAGGGAATACTATATATCTTAGTGGGAAAACTATAACTATTATGCTAGTTGATTCATAAGTGGCCGAGTCCCAAATTCATCTACTAGGATTGACGATTACAATACTAACTAAACATGTGATATGATCAGAGACCACCAGAATTTTGGGAATTCATCCCCTCTAGTGAATTTTTTAATAGAACACTATTGATATTGTATTATGGTTTTGGATACCACTAGATCTTTGGTATCATATCCCTTCCAGTGGTTCATGCACGAGAACCTTTTTCGTTGTTGAGTTGGATGTTTTTGATCACCGAGGTATGTAGTTCATAGAGTCCCACTCATTCTAGTTACCATTAGGGATTTCCTCATGGTTCTCTCTTAGGACATGATTCTTATGTGATGTGTTTATACCTATCAGTATATGGTAAACCTTTGGTACATTTTTTTTCAAGCAAGTTTATTTGTGAAAATTTTGTTTCTTAAAATTTATTTCTTAATATAAGTTTCATTAAAAAAAATTGTGGAAATATTTCAAATATTATTATGAAAATGTGAATTTTGATTGTTATTCTAGTGTTATAGCATTTAATCTTTTCTTTTGGGTGTAATACTTCTGGTCTTTAGAACACACCTTTCATTCACCTTTTGGTGTATGTAGAATTTGTTATGTATGACCCAGGTAAAGAAAATATGTGTCGTGGTGGTGATGGTGGATTCAGTTTCTAGTGTTCCACTTATTGTAGTTGTTGGCAGTGGTGTCTTTAGGGTGATGTACCTCATGTTTCATGGAGGTTTTTGGAATATTTTTTTGGTTCCCTTCCCATTGTAGTACTATTGGTTTTCATTAAAGTTGTAAACTTTGAATCAGAAAATTGTTGTACCTTGTTTGGATATGGTTTTGAGTTATTGTGATACTTATTATTTTTGGGTTTTTTATGATTATATAAATGTGTTAAATCATCCCCAAAGAATATTTTTGATACACATGAACTAATTTCTAGCCTATGGGGATTGGGAACTCCCTTCAGTCCGTGCCACAGATCGGATCGGGTGTCGGGTTGGATGGGACTCCGGATTGGTTCATGAAAAAATGGTATCATAGGGAGGATTTTCAAGTTTTAGGTCAAGTTATTTGGGGAAGTAGAATGGATAGACTAGAGATAGTATTGTTGAGGATTGAGATTCTGTTTGTGATTAGAGTTTCTGGCCATCACCCCTCATGTTAGGGATTGAGTCACTATGGGATGTTAGGAAATTTGTTTTGAATTCTCCTCCAAATGAGATGTACATGCTATAGACTGTATATGAACAATGGGTGTGGCTTTTGTGTATAGGTTTCCTATTTATTGAGAATTATATTTCTATTTTTTTTATTTCTGGGAGTTCTTGAGAATTTTTTTGATGTTATAAATTTTCATAATGGTTGTATTGATGGTTTTCCTTGTGGTTATTACTTATGTCGAAAGATTCCTCCTTCGAGAATTCATGTGAAACCATGGGAATGGGCTAGGTAGATTTTTCCCTCACCAATTTATTGGAGGTTAGTGGAAGTAGTAATTCAGGATGTCCAAGACTAAGGCCAAGGAGTGGGATCTAGTTCTACTCAGGTTGGAGAAGCCAAACTAGGTACTAGAAAGGATAAATCTCTAAATTTCCTCAAGAACAAGACTCTTTATTTATGAGTTAGCACAAAACCTATGGATGAAAAGGAGTTTCTTGATAAGATAGATAGGGTGTTTGAGTTTCTTAATACTCCTTAGACGGTTAGGGTGAATTTTTCTCTGTTTATATTAGAAGGTCCCATTTAAAAGTGGTGGGACTCAGTTGTGATTGCCGGTAAGTATGAGAATATGAGTTGGAAATATTTCAAAGATGTCTTTTATGAGTAGTAATATCCTGAGATTTTGGATTTCTCTAGGTCTTGGGAGTTCTTGGAGCTTATTCTAGGAGACCAAACTAATATAGAGTATGCCAAAAAAAATCCTGAGAAAGTTTTCAATGAGCTTGAGATCATTTACAACAAGTAGCTGAGGCTCGAATGTTTCAGATGGGGTTGTGACCAAAAATGTAATCCCATGTATTCTTATTCAAGATGAAAATCTGTGATGCAGTGTTTGATAATTCTAGGATGGTTGAGATTGATCATAAGGGAATGTATGGATTCTCTAATGTTGTTTCAACATTGGGAAATGAATGTTCATCTGAAAAGAAGAGGAACAAGGATGATCAGGGGAAGAAAGGGGTGGTAGTTCAGTCGATCCTTCTCATATGTCTTTGTCTGTGGCTTCTAATGCTGAGTCAGTTGTGTTCCGTCAATGTGGGAAGTCATTTCACATGTGATATGCGTGCTCATATCCACCCATACGTTGTCTCTAGTACGGATCTATGGGTAACTTGTAGTAATTTTGTAGAGTGTTGCACCCATATCAGAGTGGTGGATGATATGTGGCTTCAAGTGGAATTTTAGATCATCCATAACCATCGAAGACAATGGGATATCGGTTTTAAGGTTATGGTAGTAGGGATGGATAATCTTCTGGGAATATTTAGTTCATTGTAGAGATGAAAGTTAGGTTCGTTCGTAGGTTCATGCAAAAATGAGGTAACTCATACCGTGGAAGGAGCACCAGTTGAATCGAATGAAGGGCCTATAATAGTTTGAGATACAATTATTATTTCATCATATTTAGCTATTTTCATGTTTCATATTTGTGATTCTATTAATTTTATTTACATTTTCCTTCTGTATGTGTTAAAGTTTACAAATGAGCTTATGGGGTATGTGATGGAGTTGGTAACTCCAAATAGTATTAAGTGAGTGTAGGGTTTTAGGTGTTTGTCTTGTGCACTCACCATGCTAGGGGTCAAGATGGAATTAGATTTTCTAGTTTTAAATATGGTCCTATTTGATGTGATCCTTGGTATGGATTGGATGGTGTGTTTTAAGGCGCACATCGACTGTTATCAGTGGAGAATTTGTTTTGTGGAACCTGATGGCAGTACCCATATTTTTCAGGGTGATTGGGATCCTCATTCGAGACATGATGGACCTCCAATTCCATAATTGGGCAATATTATTTATCAGATATCATCTCTTGGGTTGGAGGATGATTATTGTGATCCTAAGAGTGGATTACCTCCTATGTTGGATGAGTTCCCAGAGGTTTTTCTAAAGGATTTATCGAGTTTGCCTCCAGAGTGGGATGTGGATTTCACTATTGATTTGGCATCAGGGACACATATGGTATCTTTTACCTCATACAATATAACCCCCACTATTTTTATGGAATTAAAAGTATAGTTGAATGATTTGGAATCCAAATGATTCATTCTCCTAATTATTTCACCTTGGGATGCACCAGTTTTATTTAAGAAAAAGGTCGATGGATCTCTCTGGTTGTGCATTGATTACTGAACATTGAACAAGCTAACAATCAAGAAAAAGTACCATCTTCCCAGTATTGATAACCATTTCAATCATCCTTAGGTTAAATGTGGGTTTATAGGATTAATTTTCTTTCTGGGTATGATCAAGTCTGAGTTAGAGAGGCTTATGTTTTGAAAAAAAACTTCTGAAGTAGGTATAGAATTTTTGAGTACATGGTCATGCCTTTTAAGTTGAAATATTATCCAGTGGTCTTTATGGTTCTTCTGAATATGGTGTTCCACCAATATCTCAATTCCTTTTTCATGGTATTTTTGGATGATATCCTGGTCTATTCCGGGGCCAAGGAGATGTATGAGCATAATTTGAGGATTGTGCTAGGAATCCTTTGGGATCATTGTATCTATGAAATGTTTTTTAAGTACACCTTTTAGATTAGGTAAGTAAATTTTCTGGGACATTTCATCTCAGAACAATGGGTTTTGGTGGACTCTTAGAATATTAGTGTAGTGATGTAATGGGAATAGTCGAATACTTTGTTTGAAATCAGAATATTTTTGGGATGGGAAGGGTATTACATATGGTTTATTCTAGATTTATCTCATCTTTCATTGTCCATGACTATGATCACCGATAAAGTGGTAATGTTTTTGTAGAGTATAGAGTGTCAATCATACTTTGAGGAGCTTAAGTGGTGGTTGACCGCATCCCCTATTTTGATATTACTAGAATCTGGAAAGGGATATGTGGTATATTGTGATCCCTCAGGTATGGTTCATGGATGTGTGCTGATGTAGGATAACTGTGTGGTGGATTATGGTTACTTTTAGCTCCAAACACATGAAAACAATTTCCCTACCCATAACCTAGAGTTAGCAGTAGTTATACATGCCCTAATGATGCGACATCATTATCTTTTTAGGGATAAATTTTTCATTTATTCTGATTATAAGAGATTGGACTAAATTTTATCCTAGAAATATATGAATTTGAGGAAACATCATTGTGTTTAGTATATTTAGTGGTTTTATTTTTATATATTCAAAACCCCAGTGGTATATGCCTTGGGAAGAAAAGTTTCAGTGCAATATTTGATGGAGTCCAGTAATGAGTAGATGTTGATGGGTCTTTTAACTCCAATGCATCTAGAGACCAAGGAGAACATTGGAGGTGTGTTCTTTGCCAGTGTTTATCTAAAACCTTCCCTTATAGAATTATATAATCATGATTATGATTGATGATAATGTTTTATGTAGTTCCTTAATGGTGGGGAGGTGCTTTGTGAATGGTTATTGTCTCATAAGGGAGATTTTTTTTACTTTATCAGTTACTTCATGGAGCCATTGAACATGATGACGTTGGCGATGTAGGATAGCCCCCATTCCTAGTGGGTCATTCATCCTTATGATACCAAGTTGTTTTATGATGTGTTTTGGTAGTTCTGGTGGCCAGGTATGTGGCGGGGCATGGATGACTTTGTATCATGTTGTTATACATGTCGACAGGTTAAAGGAGAGAACCAAAGGCCCTCTAGTTTTCTTCATATTCTACCTATTCCTACCTAGAAGTGCGATGAGATCTCAAAGGATTTTATTTTTGGATTACCTTGTACACCCCAATAATGTAATTCCATTTGGTTTATGATTTATCATTTGACCAAATCATCTCATTTTATTACAATCTAGGATTCAACCAAAGTGTATGAGTTGGTTCGGTTGAATGTTCAAATTTTTTTTAGGCTTTATGGTGTGTCATCAGTAATTTATTCTAGAAATGATCGCCATTTACCACATATTTTGGGGAATTCCATCAAAAGGTTGTAGGGTTATAGATGAAGTTGATTACTACATACAATAATTACATGGATTGTTTGGAGGAGTGGGCTAATTAGATCTTTAAAGACATCATCTGGGCATGTGTGTTGGATTTTGGAGGTTTGTGGGATAGCCATTTGGGGTGGGTTGATTTTTTGTTTAACAATAGTTACCAATACTTAATTAGAATGGATCCCTTTGTGGTTCTTTATGGTCAGTCGTGTCAGTCTCCTTTGTGTTGGGTTGAGATGGGTGAGACATCATTATTGGGACCGAGCATTGTGAAGGAAACTTATGATAAAGTTAAGTTGATTCAGCAGTG
Organism: Viscum album; assembly: GCA_963277665.1. Classification (NCBI taxonomy): domain Eukaryota; kingdom Viridiplantae; phylum Streptophyta; class Magnoliopsida; order Santalales; family Viscaceae; genus Viscum; species Viscum album. Next base: position 505,387,999 of record OY728119.1, read on the forward strand.
TTTTGTTGACAACACATAGCTGTCACAAGTCTTATGATGACCATAGGTTCAGAGCTTTGGATTTTCATATGGGTGACTGGGCCTTTCTTAAAGTGTCACCTCACTTGGTTCATCGTCATTCGGGTAAGGAAGGGAATCTAATACCAAGGTATGTCAGACCTTTTGAGATTACTGAGAAGATTGGTAAGTTGGCATACAAGTTAACTTTTTTTCGTTCTCAATTAACATATGTTCATGACTTGTTCCATGTATCTCAGCTAAAAAAGTAAAACCCAAATCTGTCTCATGTGTTGAATTGGGAAGACTTGTACTTGGAGATAGATCTGTCTTTGTTTGAGAGGCCGATGCATATTGTAGATTCTTAAGAGAAAGTGCTTTTTGGGAAGTCCATTCTATTAGTCAGGGTTCTTTAGAAGTGTGGTAACGATGTGCATGAGACTTGGGAGTGGACCTATTGGGTCGAGGAGGAGTATCCACTTTTGTTCTCTAATCAATATTTGGAAAGATTTTTTGGGGATGGAAAGGTTTCATGGTCGAGAGAATTTTCGCATATGAGATTTTGTTTTTAAGGTATTCCTTTTTTTATTTTCATCCTAGAATTTTTTTGTTTTTCCCCATTTGTTTTTGTAGAAATGTGTAGATTTTAGTCTTGACAATAGTTGACTCACGGTTAGGGGAAACCATACACCCTAATCCAAGTAAGTGTGTGGTGAAGTGTCATTTTGGACAGTGGAAACCACATGGTTAGTGCATAGTTTTTCGAACCATTCACGAAAACCATGCATTTTGTTCCTCTGGGATAGTGAGGGATGCACAATTTGGAAAACCATGCAGGCTAATCATGCGACATATATAGGTCATTAAAAAGTGCAAACTTTAATTGACACCCTATTCAATTTTATCCCTAAATCTCCTCAATTCCTCCCCATTCGAGACTTTTAGCCACGAGAGATTCCTTCAATATTCCATGGACCTCTTGAGAATCAATTTTGGGTAGGTTTTGGTGTGGTTACTTCAAGAAATCATCAAGTCATTTTCCTCAAAACTTCGTCCAATTTCTAGGGTTTCTCCTCTCTCTTTCTTAAGTTCTTATTTTCTAGAGGGTTTTTTTGAACTCAACAAGGTTTGATCTTGTGTTATTGGGAGAAATATTGATGATTGTTGATTGATCTTGACTTTATAGGGTCTTGTGTTGGTGACGTTATTGTTTTAAAATGATTTTTGGAAGTTTCCAAGTGTGAGGTAGGTGGTTCCATGATTTTACATTATTTGATGATTTTGATAAGAATTGTTAGTTGTTTAAGTGTGTTCTATGAAATATTTGTGTGGTATGACACATGTTTTGGAAGGGTTTTGAGATGCATGTGTGATTAAAGTTGTTTTTTGAAAAGAAATTAGTTGTATTTATTGTGTGCATCATTGTGGGGATTCTTGAATATGTTATATGTCTTGTGTGTGTAGGATAGAAATATATCTGTATATGATCAATTAGAAGATGTTGGGGGTGAATTTTAGGTTTAAAAACATTCCCTTTTTAAGCCTAAAATGAAATATGTGTTTAAAAAATTTAAACAAGGTAAATTCAAAAACCCTCTTTGGTTCTAACTCAAAGGGACAATTGTAAGGGACCAAGTTCAATTATAAGAAACCTAAACTTAAACAAGTTAAACTTAAGGAAACAGAAGTAGGTTTTAATTAGAGAAATATTCTACCTTAAAGGAAATAAAATCTTATTTATATCAGAGTTAAAGAAGTATAAGAAAGTATAATAAAATTATACTTTCCTTATTTAACAATATAACGTGGAAATCAAACTTGTAACAACAACAAGTAAACAAGTAGGAAATATTTTAACCCAAAGATAAGGGTATCCAACAACCTTGGATAAAGGTCCCTTGATTTATACTTTCAAGAAAGTCTATTTTACCCACACTAGGGTAATTCCTCGATAAGAATATTAGAATCTATCTTGATATCACCACAAGTCCTTGAAGTTTAAGGTAGTTGGAACCTATGTCTTCTTATCCCTAGAAGTCCTAGATTGTACATAGCAACAATCAGAGTCTCACTAAGCAAGATGATAATGTTTTTCCCGAATGACTAAGATATTCACCGATCACACAAGGCATAAGAGTCTCTATCTCTCTAGAAATAACTTCATAACATCACGACATGTAATGTATAGATCTCTCAAACTCTTCAAATGGTTGGGGTATTTTTTGGAAAAAAATCCAACAGTCAGATCCCTCATCCAATGGTCAAATTTTTCCTTCAATTTTGGAGGGATCTATATATGTGTCACTTAAACAACAATTAGTTATAAACAGATTGTATGACATCGTATAATATCATAAAAACTTGGGAAATATTATCATTCTTATGAAACAATAATATATAGGGGAAATATTTCATGTTTAAGAAACTAGGATCCAATAAAATTGAAACAATATGTTAAGAAAGTGAAATACTTGTAAGAAAAGTATATATTCAGATTCATAGGAAATTGATAATTAGAGTAAAAATATATAAACAATTAGATCATGAAATAATAGATATTCAGAGTCTGAATGTTGAGGAATTAAGAGTCTGAATTCTATGTAATTTGGATTCTGAATTCTAAATAATTCAGAGTCTGAATTTCAGATAATTCGGAGTCTGAATTCCGAGGGATTCAGAGTCTAAATATTAGAGAATTTAGAGTCTGAATTTCGTAGTATTCTGGAGTCTAAGAAGTTGTAGTGATCTAAGTTATGTAAGGATCCTATTTTTTGGTTTAAAAAAATGGTTAGACTTGGGTTGAGAAGATATTAAATAGTACATTGAAACCAAGGGTAAGAATAAAAATTTTCTTATAGGAAGAAAACTTTCCTTATGAAAATAATTATTAGAGAGAGATAATTTTCCTTAAGAAATGTGTTTGTGATTTTCAAAACATAAAGGAATGGAAAAATTCATAAGGATACTTATTGACTCAACAATATCGACCTCTTTGGAAAGCCGAAACAACATTTCAGAAAAGAATAAAAAGAATGAGGTTTTTTCTTTTCGAATTTTAAAATAAATACTTATCTCACTTTACTTATGACCCATGATAAATATGACTAACTCTTACTAAGGTTTTGAAATCCATAAGGATCATATTCTTTTTTTCATTGAGAAATAACTTCTACTAGCTTAACAATATCTTCTTTGAGTAATATTCCCTTACTTAATACCCCCTTTACTTAGGGAATTATCTTCTTTGGACTTATTATTATTTTGATCAATCTTCCACCCATTGTGATTTTCAAAAAGGAATGGATGGATAAAATGTACATGATAGTTTAGAAATATACAAGATAAAGAAATGGTAGTATAAAAAAATTTCATTATGATTCGAAAAAATTTTACAAGGAGAATACAACAAAAAATCGGATTTAAAGAAATCAGTCATCCTTATTTTCTTTGGCATCAACTTTTTCAGGGTGGATTTTAGCTTCTTCATCTCTTTATGATCATCCTAAATTTTCTTTATCAACTGGTCTTGATCCAAATTCTTCTTCTCAAGAAATTTAATTATTTATTCTTGGGACCAAAGAAATCCAATTTTAGACTTTACGACATCTTCTTGCTGTTTCAATTTTCCATCCAACTATTCCCTGAGTTCCCTTTCACTTTTCTAATTTATTGAAACTGAATTGAGAATTCCATTCAAATATCTATCTTCTTGGATCCGAGCGACATTATATTGAATAATATTTTCTGAAAAACTTTTTGTAAGGTTCTTGATGGTTTCATCTAAATTATCAAAATAGTACTTTATTGAATAATGAAAATCATCCCTGATTCTTAGATCATCAATCATTGACTTAGACCATTTGGTTATCTCTTTTCATGATCTCTTATGAGCATTAGAACCTATGTGAAAAGATTTTAATTCCTCTTCAATCTTGATATAATTTTCCATGATAATTCTTTTCAAATCCGACTTCTGATTGTATTTCCAAATGTGTTTCATAAATTATGAAGGTGGTGCGAAATGTATTTCCAATTGGTTTTTGTGTGTGTGTGAAATTAATAGTTGATTTGTTAAGGAAATGGAGGTTTCCATGGGTATTTTTATCATTGAATTAATATAAAAATGTGAAAGTGGGGATTTTATTGTGTGACTATGATGCTTTTATATCTATATTTTAAAGATATGATTTATGTGATGTGTGGAGTGAAATTTGAGCATAAAGGGAATATCGAGTATCTAAGTGGGAAAATCAGAACTTGTATGCAAGTTGATTTGGAAGTGGCCAAGGCCTGGATTCATCTAGAAGGACCGACGATTACAACAATAACTTAACATGTGAGATGAACAAAGACCATAAGAAGTTTTTATGAGATCCACTTTAGTGGATCATGAACAGGAACACTGTTGGTATTGGCTTATGTTTTTGGAGAACACCAAAATTTTGGGATGGGATTCCCTCTAGTGGATTGTGCACAAGAAATGTGTTGGTAGTTGAGTTGGAGGATTTTAATCACATAGTAATGAGGTTCTTAGATTCCCACTCATGCTTGTTACCTTAAGGTATTTTCCGATGGTTCTATCTTATGACATGATGCTTATGTAATGTGGTTCTATCCATTGGTATATGATAGTCCTTGTGTAAATTTTTATTTCAAGAAAAATTATTTGTGAAAATAGTTTTTCTAAAGGTGTTTCTTGATAATGTTTTAATCAAAATGTTTTCATTTAAATTTTTCAAATATTATTATGTAAATGTGCATTTTGATTTTTATTTTGATGTTATCAAATGAAATCTTTTCTTTTGGGTGGTATCTTACTGGGATTTGGCTCACACCATACATGCACCTTCGGGTGTATGTAGACTTTGTTATGTATGACCTAGGTAAAGGCAAGATGTGTTATAGTGGTGATGGTGGATACAATTTCTAGTGTTCCACTTTATACTGGTATTGGTGGTGGTAGCTTGAGGGTGATTTCATTAATGTTTCATGGAGGTTTTTGGGATAGATTTGTGGTTTCTTTTCTGTTTTAGTAATTTTTTTATTAATGTTTTAAATTTTGAATCTGAAAATTATTTTACCTCATTTGAATATGGTTATAAGTTATTGTGATACCTATTATTTTTGGTTATTTATGATTATATAAATGGGTGAAACCATTCCCAAATAATATTTTTGATACCCAGTCGGTATTTTTGTAGCATGTGGGGACTAGGAACACCCTTCGAGCCATGCCACAGATCAGGTTGGGTGTTGGGTTGGATGACACTCTGGCTTGGTTCTTGATAATGTCGATTATCCAAAGCCATATTTTTTTAATGGAATAAATGATTAAAGGAGTGAATGAAGTCATGAAATCTCTAATTATATAGGTCTAGTGTTTTTTGGAATCTTTCAAGTATATGGGTTACCACAAGGGTAAATGGGGATTAGTAGATCATGTAAATGGATTGCAGTCAAGCAAGTACATAAGGTGGTCACATAAACAATGATGGTTAATATGATATAATTACTTAAATGGGGTTAGGTGATCATGTGAAAGAATGGTATCTCCACAGTTATGTGATAGGAGAGTGATCAAGCGTTCACAAGACAAAATAGGGGTAATGTAGTCTACATTCAAGCTGATATACATATAATCGTCTCTTTCACCCCTCATCGCGTGATTGAGGAGAATTTCCTATTTTGAGATCATAAATATCCATTAGAGAGTTACCTACTAATACTTCAAGTGGGAGTCTCAAAATTTCCTCATTGTAACCCGCCCTTCTTGATGGTTTTCCATCTTTATGTGTCTCTTCTATGTGTTTATCCTCTATAGGGAAAGGATTTTGGATATGAAAAAAGTCCAACAACTGGCATTGCACCATAAGGAAAGGGATTCATGTGAGAGGTATGAAGGTGTTAGATGTCATTAATATAAGTTAGGGTGATCACATGATCAATAAAAATCATGAGGTTTTATATCATCAACAAAACATCCTTTCTGTTTTGTACAATCAAAAATGAGTGCGGAGGAGTCCATCATTGAAATCCTATTCCATTCTCATAACATGTTTGGTAGAAACCATGTGAATCTCCATCATACTGACCATATGATGTCTAGGGACCTCATGAGTTTGAGTGACCGCATGATTCATCCATATTTTATTTTCACATAAGAGTCATATTATATCGGGGATGTGACTTCTAGCCGCATAATTGAAGGAGTTCACATGAATGAATACAGAAGATAGATTCTTGCGTAAGTGATGGGAGGGATATGTGAACTACAAGATAAATTGGATCACATGAGTAGTGTTTCATAACTAGGGACACATGAATAGGATTTCATGAATGATGGTGAGTGACCAAGGATGAATGAATAGGTGGTCAGAAGACAAGAGACACATTAATGGATTTTCCTGAATGTGGCTACATGAATGGAATATCTTGGGTACATCCATGAAACATGAAGTGATCGCCTGTCCAATCTACTATCAGTTATAGGAAATTCCATGGTATAGGTGACAACATAACCTTATGTGGGATTGATGCATGGATGGAGTTTGTGTGGTTACTTAAAGAGTTTCTATGAATATGTTAGCTTCTGAGAATCTATGTTCTTCCTCGTATCCCCTCTAGGTTTATTAAAAAAAAGTGATTTGGGGTATTTATAGGAGTATGAACCCATAGTTTATTCCACAATATATAGAAAAGAGTCCATGTAAAGACTATAAGGAATTAGATGGATCACCCATCACATGTCACAAATCGATTGAGTGATTGGGTCACATGTCCTGAGGGCATCGTGTGACCCATGTTGAATTTCATGACCTTGAATTTCCTCTCAAGGAGGATCATGCGACCAAGAGTGAGAGAAAATACATCTATCATGGATAAGATTCACTAAGAATGTCACGTGATGCTGTGAAGGATACATGATAGTATATATCGACTTTATGATCATGCAAAAGTCATGCATAAACAAGTTACATGATATTATATTTTTGATATTATATTTTTTATCTTCTGCTTCATGTAAATATATCATTTGTATTTTTCCTTATTCATGGGAACAATCATAGTTTCCTTTTATTATTTGTAGAGACAGGTACATAGATTTCACTTCATGAAACATTGTATGGTTTGATTCTATTTTGTTTCTCAAACATAGTGCTTCACATAATTATGTTTATTCTGAATCACTTTAAACTTTTCACAAACATAGTATTACACATAATTTCCTAAGTATTATTCCTTAAATATAGTGAGTGTGATAAAAATTCATCATATATGAAAAACTCTCACTATTATATCTTTATACAAGATAAATGTGTTTCATAACATCTTTTTATTTTTCTATCTCACTATTCACTGCCTCATGTAACATAGTATACATAAAACTGCTATCCTCTTCTTCTTGCAGATTATCCTTCTCGCATATAAGAGTGCATGGGTTCTCTAGAAATACATCATGCTAATATATGAGTGTGATGAATTCTATAACTTATCTTCAAAAAAGTAGGTATTTCTTAGTATATCCACACTCTCTTCATATAAAATATTACATGGTACACTAATATCTTCTTCTTTATATTTTGATTGGGTATGAAAACTCAAAGTTGTTCTTCACAAAACTAAAACTAGATCATGAATCATTACTATAAATTATTAGACCACATAGCTTTTCCTTAAGCATTTCATATCCACTACAAGAAAACAAGCGTTTCCTGGAGGTTTTAAAAACCACCGCGAAATAGCTTTCGGGCCGGTATTTTGCGGAGGTTTTTAAAACGGCTGTGAAAAAACCGCCGCGAAATGTGTAAAAAAAATTGTAATTTTTTTTCATATTTTTTTATTTTTTCGAGGATTAGCGGAGGCTTTTTAAAAAACTTCCATGAAATAGCGGTGGTTTGGTTAAAACTGCCTCGAAATGAAATGAAAAAAATAAAAAAACATGAGAAACCGCGAAATCACTAAAACAACCATAACTTTTGATCCGGGCGTCCGTTGGATCACCACGACCAGTCAAATCGAAGCTCATGAAGAGATCTAGAAGCAAGTATAATTAAAACCATGAGACGGTCTACGGGTGTGGATGATATGAGAGTTTTAGGAAAGTTGAAAAAAGTTCTCCGACTTTAAACGGCCATAACTTTTGCTCCGGGTGTCCGTTTGGGCTGTACCATATATCAAATCGAAGCCAGCGAAGAGAGATACGCACCATATCAACACTAGAAAGCTTCTGTAGTGTTATTAAAATCCAAAAATCATTCTAAAGGCCTCCAAAACCCTGTTTCCGTCACCGGTGTCCCGTCGAACTTGTCTTCAAATGGACTTAACTTTCGATCCGCGTGTCAGTTCGGACTCCTCCGCCTGCCAGATCGTAGTTCATTATATAAGCTTCGGTTTGACTGGTCGCGGTGCCCATATGGACTCCTGGATCATAATTTATTGCCTCTTTAGTGGGTATCAGGTTTGTTATGTTTTTTGATGCCTCGTTTCTAGCACTCGTTCCCCGTCAGCTTTTTTTAAACAGTCGTAACTTCCGATCCGTCAGCCCATTTGGTCTCTTTCACCTATCAGCTCGAAGTTCGTTTTAGGATCTTTGATTTGACTGGTCACGGATCTAGAACAGACTCTCGGATCATAAGTTATCTCCGTTAATGTGAGTCCATTGTTTTTGTCACTTTATGACCGTTTTGACAGGTTTTAACAGTTGCTCCATTTATTATGTTTATTTAGGTTTCCATGACTTGTTATCCTTATCAATAGTTTTTTTGGGTTATTATGATGATTGTGTTGAATTCTTAAGGGGTTTTCCAGAGTTGTCATGAGTTTTCATGCTTTCTCATTCTTTTTAATGCCTCATTCTTCATGCTTCTCCATCCGTTTTCATGCGTTTTCATGATTTTTCATCCCTTATCACGTCTTTTCATACTTTTTCATGTGTTTCATTTATTATTTATTATTTATTATTTATTAGTTATTATTTATTATTTATAATATACTTTAATTTATTTATTATCTATTATTTGTTACTGGTTATTTATTATTTATATTCATTTATTATTTATTATTTATACTTATTTATTATTAATTATTAATTATATATTATTTATTAATAATAATAATAAAATATTATTATTATTATTTGTTTCTGGTTATTTATTATTTATTATTTATTATTTATTATTTATTTTTTATTATTTTTATTTATTATTTATTATTTATATTTATTATTTATATTTATTATTTGTTTATTATTATTTATTATTTGTTTATTATTATTTATTGTTTATTATTTATTATTATTTATTATTATTATTTATTATTTATTATTTATTTATTATTTATTATTATTTATTTATTATTATTTATTTATTATTTATTATTTATTATTTATTATGTGTTATTTATTATTTAATATTTATTATTAAATATTTTTATTCTTTATTATTATTTATTATTTATTATTTATTATTATTTATTTATTATAAATTATAAATTATAAATTATTTATTATTTATTATTTATTATTTTTTATTATTATTTATTATTTATTATTTATTATTTATTATTTTTTATTTTTTATTTTTTATTTATTATTTATTATATATTATTTTTTATTTTTTATTTTTTATTTTTTATATCTTATTTATTATTTATTATTTATTATTTATTATTATTTATTTATTATTAATTATAAATTATTTATTATTTATTATTTTTTATTTTTTATTTTTTATTTTTTATTATTATTTATTATTTATTATTTATTATTTATTATTTTTTATTTTTTATTTTTTATTTTTTATTTTTTATTTTTTATTTTTTATTTTTTATTTTTTATTTTTTATATCTTATTTATTATTTATTATTTATTATTTATTATTTATTAATAATAATATTTTATTTATTATGTGTTATTTATTATTTAATATTTTTTATTAAATATTTTTTATTTCATATTTATTATTTATAATTATTTATTATTATATATTATATATTATATATTATATATTATATATTATATATTATATATTATATATTATTTATTATTATATATTATATATTATATATTATTTATTATTTATTATTCTTTATTATTTATTATTTATTATTTATTATTTATTATTTATTATTTATTATTGTTTATTGTTTATTATTTCTTATTTATTATTATTTATCATTTATGATTTATCATTTATGATTTATGATTTATGATTTATGATTTATGATTTATGATTTGTTTATTATTATTAATTATTATTTATTCTTTATTATTAATTATTATTAATTAATTATTATTAATTATTATTATTATTATTTAGTATATCTATTAGTTATGTATTATTTGTTTTTTTAATTAATATATATAAGTATATTAAATTCTGTTTATTAACCACATGGCGAGCTTGTTGGAGTGGTAAAGTCTTTGAAAAATATGCAAGAGGTTAGGGGTTCAAATCTCACCAAACTCAGTATTTCTTTATATTGCATGGGTATGTGCATTTACATGTGTATGGGATGTGCATGCATGGATAAATAAAGTAAATAAAGTAATACGAAATAAATAAAAAAAGTAAATAAATAAATAAATAAAATAAATACGAAATAAAATAAATAAATAAAATACAAAATAAAATAAAAAATAAATACGAAATACAATAAATAAAATAAATAAAATAAATACAAAATAAAATAAATAAATAAATAAATAAATAAATACGAAAAAAAATAAAAAAAATAAATAAAATAAATACAAAAAATAAAAAAGAAAAAATAAATAAATAAATAATTAAAATAATTAAAAAATAATTAAAAAAATTAAAAAAAATAAAAAAAACCACTGCTAAATCATTTAGAGGCGGTTTAAACCGCCGTTAAAAAACCGCCGCTAAAAAACCACCGCTAAACATTCTGCGACGGTTTTGAAAACCGAGGCGAATAGTTTCCCGACGCACGATTTTGTGGCGGTTTTTCAAAACCGTCCCCAATCTATTTTGCGGTGGTTTAAACCACCGCGAAACGTAAAATCAAACCACCGCTAAATGCCTTTTTTCCATAGTGAGCCTTAAAGGAACAAAAAACGTCTCTTCTTCTTCAAGCAAATGAGAGTAAATTTCTTGTTTCCTTGATTGTTCATGGGGGATAATGGATGTTCTCTATTTTTTTGTTGAAAATAAGTGATCTTTTAGTGATCGAGACACCAAATTCTAAATGTTAGTGTCATTTATTTATAGAAAATTCCATTGATTTATATTTGAAAACTAGTAATACATCACCACCTTTGATCCCAATAAAAATTATGAGTCAAAATAATTTAAAAGATATGAATATCCCAACATATCTCAGACATGAGAAATGTATAGTAACAAAGAATCAACCATTTGTATACATGAAATATCTAATATATTATACTTTGTGTCTATGCTCATGTGCAAGTCTTTGAAATAGTGATTTCACACAAATATTTATATGCATGCAAGATGTCATCTGCTCGATATCTTAAAGGTTGAGTATGATTTCTACAAACCTTTAAAATCATGAACATAACCGAAGATCTTCATGTGGCATGGATTTAAGTGAAATATAGCTTGGTTTTATAAAATATTTCATGTGGAAAGTGTTGTTCTATTCCCCATATAAACGTTTCATTTAAATTCCTTTAAAATTTTAATTCTCTATATGATGACAATGCATTCAATATGAATCATTTTTTATACTGTGTTTATAATGTTTCATCATTGTTTATTCTTTACTAATTGCATGGGAATGGTATTCATGGACACTGTATATGTGATTATTTTTTTATCCACTACTAAATTATGGTATTATATTATATTATATGTGTTTATTATTGTGTAAGTGGGGATTTTTTGGACAACTGGTTGATTTTATATAATGGTTATTACTGATCCAATTTGTGTTTATTTCTCATATTTGATCTACGTTACCCTGATCATGGTCAGTCGCATGCAGCCACTTGTCCTATAAGTCGTTCCTGATTCTGTTAGGAGAAACGTTATTGTGATCTTAGCCATCTATATAAATCTTATACAACATTCTTTGAAAATACTTCCCAATGATTATATGAGTCGCCATCATTTTTCTGTGTTGTATTGATTCTGAATCAGTTATTTATCCTCACTTTTTCAACTTCTTCTAGTTTTGTTCCCAAGATCTCTAATAGAGAACTCAACATGCTAAATAAGGATGAACATAGATTAAAAGATGGAAATAAGGTTTCTTTTCCATCCACACTCCCCTCTATCTTTCTCTTTCGAATCCTTATAACCAATGTTCCCTTCCGATGGGGATTCTATGAGAATGAATTGAGTATGGGTCTAGAATGACTAACACTGGAAAGAGTTTCATATCATGATATCCATTCATTGTAACATAGTTTTATTTTTTAATCTCATCTCTCTAAGTGATTTATATTTATTTATTTCACACTTGTAACTATATCCTTCTTGGTTATGTGTTTTAGTCTATCCCGGAGGGGACGTTGTTGACTCTTCCTGACGGGTTTCATCACTACCACCTAGTTCAACAAGGCCTACCTCCTTGGATAGTTTCTATGGTTATTTTATTCATATTAAAGTTTGTATCTCCCTAATTTTTTATTCTTATTTATGAAACAAATGACCAAGGTTGGTGTTCATTCCATGAATGTGGGATCACACTGATCTGAAGCCCGTTATATCTTGTTGTTCTTTACTATTTTTTGTTTTCTTTATATCGGTTATTATGAATCCAAAAGTTTGATTTCAAAGAAAATTATTCCTTTTATTTTATAAATAAATAAAATTGTTTATAAATAAATTTTAAACTAGTAATATACATCATTGGTTCCTTTTCCATTATTAGGGAAAACCACGAAAACATTTCTATGAAAAATTTGTATTTTATCCTATTAAAAAGTAGATGATGGGATCTAAATAGTTTTATATTGATAAATTTTATGGTTAAAATTATTTTATCATATAAATAATTAAAATCACCATACATATGGATCACAAAAATTGATTGAATCTCTTTCTAGCACTAAATAAAGTGACCACCCTTAACCTCGATGGAAAAATTGTTCTCACCTATATAGAAATTCCTAAAGAGGTCCTTAGGATAGACCATATTAGGATGATTTTATCTTTTGGAGACAATGTTCTTAGATAGGTTTCATATGAGTCCTCTATTGATGGTATATTGTCTAAACATGAATCCCTTTATATGACTAAGTCTCTTATTGGTAGACTATAAAAAAACGAGATTACACACATTCAAAATGTTTCCCAGAACTGCAATCAGGTCACAAATTGATGAATTTAATAAAATATTGTTAGATCTTTCCAACATAGATATCAAATTAGATGATGAATATTAGTAGATAATGTCATTAACTTCATTATATTATTCCTTTAATTTTTTTAAATATTCTATGATTTATGGTAAAGACACTCTTACTCTCCAAGAAGTTAAATCTTATTTACTCTCCAATTTCCTAGAAAGGAAGGTAAGTGTTACAGTTGAGGAAAAGGGTCTGAATATTAGGTGTAAAAACGAGTCTAGGGGTATGAAAAAGGGAGAAGTCAATCTAAAAAAAGATTTAAATCCAAGAAAAAAGCAATCAAATCCTTTCAATATAAGCAAATTGGTCATATAAAGAGGAACTCTCATACTAGGAAAGGTGACAATAGAGAAAATAATAATGAACATTACTTAATAGTTGTGAAGTACTTGGAAACTAGATATGTTTTAAATGTTTATGATGTTTAAATATCTGATGAATGGATCCTTTATTTAGGATGTTCATTCCACATGTGTCCTAGAAGGGAGTATTTCACTAAGTTGAGGTAAATCAAATCTAGAGAGGTGTTCCTAGGGAATAATAAGAGTTTTCATATTATGGGGATAAGCTCGATTTCATTAGAGCTTCATAGTGGGATGCTTAAAACTATTTATGAGGTTAGGTGGGTACCCAAACTTAATAGAAACCTCATTTTCCTAGGTTTCCTTGATCAGAATGCCTATACCTTTAGGTCAGAGTCTGGATGTCTTAGGATTGTCTGGGGATCCCTCACATCCCTGAGAGTAATCCTTTAAAATGGTATCTATGTATTAGATGGTATGGTTTATATAATTCAGTTTAATTACTCTAGTGATTTAGGTCTAGATAGTACAACCCTTTTTTATTTAAGGTTAGGGCATGTAAGTTCCAAAGGTCTTGATGAACCATGAAAACAAGGGTTCCTGAGTAACATCAATCCCAATAGTTTTCCTTTTAATTAATATTGTTTGTATGGAAAATCCGGAAGATTTAGATTTAGAAGGTCAATTTATAAGGCTATATATCCCTTTGAGTGTGTCAACTATGATCTTTGAGGTCCTTCTTAGATCATATCCCATAGTGTTGGTTTGTATTTTGTATCCTTTACTGATGAATACTCTATGAAATTTTGGATTTATATACTCAATCATAAATATTATACTTTTTATACATTTATGAAATGAAAAAATAGAGTAGAAAGTTAATCTGGTAAGAGACTCAATTATTTAAGAATAGATAATTGTTTAGAGTATCCGTCCACTGAATTTAAAAAATTCTATGAATATGAGGGGATTAAAAGATACAAAAATATTTTGTAAGCATCACATCATAATATGTTTACAAATAGAATTAATAAGACTGTATTAGAAATGTTTAGGTGAATTCTATCCCATTCTAATGTCCATAGGGCCTTTTGGGATGATGGAGAATCCACAAAAGTATACTCGATTAACCATTGCCTATATTTTTCTAATACCTTAAAAACACAATAAAACTTTAGAAAGGTCCCCCCTGTTTCTTGAAACACACAGTATTTTTAGATCCATAAATTATTCTCATACTCGAACTAATAAGCTAGATCCTAGGTATATGAAGTATATATTCATGGGGTAACAGAGGGTGTTAAGGTGTATTATCTACATATAGATAAACCAGGTTATCAAAATTTTATAGTTAGTTGTGATGTAGTGTTTCTGAGTTTGGTCTCTTTAAAGGGATAAGAATAGAACAAGTAGAGTATTTAGATAATGATGGCGGGTCTTCCTCTAGAACACCTACACCTATAGGTGTTGAAATTCATTTGTAATCTAAATTCCATCCCCGACCTAGCGATGACTCTACCCAGCATATTCTATAGTATCTTGGTGAATCCTATTATAATTTGGATTTTTAACCTGAAACAAAAGGGAAAGACAATATAAGATATTATCATCTCTTTTGAAATAGGGAGATAAGAGTAATTAGGCCTCCATCCCATTTTAACAGGGCTGATGTGGCCATATATGGTTTTAATGTTTCTCAAAAATTATTTAATGATGAATCTAAAACTTATAACAAATATATTAAGTCAAAATAAGTTTAAATATGGATGGATGCCATGTAAGAAAATTTGTATTCACTCCATAAGGATAAAAAATCAATTGTTGTATTTAAACCTAATAACCAAAATACTATAGGTTCGAAGAGGATATATAGTAAAAAGGAGAATAATGTTAGAGAAACTAAAATCATGTTTAAAGGCTGAATGGTTTATAACGGTTTCCTTAAACATTAAGGTATTGATTATAGAGATATCTGTTACCTTATTGTAAAACATTCATCAATAAGTATTATTACCACTTTTTCTACCAAATTTGATATTCATATATAACAATTGGATGTAAAAATTTCTTATTTGAATGTTACCCTTGATGAAAAAACTTATATAAATCCTCCTGAATGCTTTTCAAATCTATTTAAACCTAATCAAGGCTGCTTTCTTAAGATGTCTTTATATGGAGTTAAACAAAATTATAGTAATTGTTATAAAAGGGTTGACTATTTTATGATTGGAATTAATTTTTTTAGAAGTATGTTTGATGAAAGTGTATACGTTAAATATGTTAAAAATGTATTTTTTTAAATGTTATTGTAAATTGATGAAATTATTGTAATCTGTAAAAATATAAGGATCATAAAGTATTTGAAGATCCCATTGAACTCTATTTTATATATGAAAGAATTTATAAATGATAATTAAATATGGGGTATGAATTTAATTAGATATATTGAGGCCCAAACCTTGTATTAATCATTGTATTCTTATATAAATAAAGTGTTAAAATGGAACCTCTTTGAGCACATAAAACCTATTGTAATTACTTCAGGATAAAATTTTAAACTATAATTCGAATAGTCCCCTAAAAACTATGATGAGGTTACCTTCATGAATAAGATTTACTATTCTAATATGGGATGAATTTTTATGAATTAAATGGTCTATTCTAGAAAAATATCGCTTTTTTTGTGTTCACTTTGAGCAAGATTATGGGGAAACCTGGTAAGTTTCATTGGAATTCCTTGAAGTGGCTCCTTAGTTATTTTTAAATTCGTGTTAAATTTTTTATTTGATATGGATTAAATGATAGTTTTAATGATGACATTGGTGTATTTTTTGACTCTGATTATGTAGAAAATATTAAAACTCATAAGTTAATTAGTGGTTTTCTATTTCTTTTATATGGAGGACCCATACCCAGGAAGGACAACATGCAGTCCGTGGTTTCCCTCTCCACCACTGAGGTAGAGTATATAGAATTGATAGAAGAAATTAAGTTGTCTATATGGTTAAGATATTTTATTAATAATTTGTCTTTATTTTTTGATATCATTGTAGTTCACTCTGATAGAAAATATAAATTTCACCTTTCTAAAAAATATACATGCCATGGAAGGTCGAATATCATTTACATTAAACTTCATTTTTAGGGATATTATAATATTTAGAAGAGTGAGTGTCACAATGATATTGTGGACAATACGACTGATTGTTTGACTAAGTTCACATCATTATATAAATTCAAACACTATTTAAAATTTATGAATTTGGTCCCAATTATATAAAAAAGTTTGAAATAACACCCTGTTTAAATTCATTTAATTCCAAGGTAGAGATTTATTGTTTAATTCCCCACATAAATGTTTTGTTTATATTTATTTTAACATGTAGTTCTATATTTGATGATCATAAATTCAATATGATTCATTTTTTTATTATGTGTTTATAATGTTTTATCATGATTTATTCTATACTCATTTCATGGGAATTTATTGTATGGATACTATGTA
Source organism: Viscum album (assembly GCA_963277665.1). Classification (NCBI taxonomy): domain Eukaryota; kingdom Viridiplantae; phylum Streptophyta; class Magnoliopsida; order Santalales; family Viscaceae; genus Viscum; species Viscum album. The sequence goes on from OY728119.1 coordinate 505,405,139, forward strand.
TGTGGTTCTTGTTTTCTCCACCATTGTATTCTATTTTCCATTTTTTATATGTTTTCCATATGATGTAAGTAGGAATAATTTAGACCCTTGATTGTTTTTGTCTAACAGATACCATTGCTCCTAGTTGTGTTTATTTATCTCAGTCAATATCTATGTTACCCTGCTCAGGGATAGTCACATGATTCCAATTATCACATATGTTGTGCTACCTTTTTTAGGAGAACCATCATGTTGATCTTAGTCATCCATGCATATATTATCGAGCGGCCTCAGACTGTGCCTCTAGATGATTCCTTGACTCACCAGTATTCTACATCATTGCATTGATTCAAGATTAGTTCTTTCAAACTCCTTATTTTTTTCATCTTTATATAGTTTTTTCTCTAGGAGATCCTAGAGAGAACTCCCCTTGGTGTATAGAAAAGAACATGGATAATAAGAGGGAAACTGAGGTTTCTCGACCATCCACACTCCCCATCATCATACTCTTGCTTATCTCTGTAACCAATTTTCTATTCTAGTGGATATTCAGTGGATAATGACTCAAATCTGGATTTAGGATGACTGTGAACTAGAAGGTGTTTTAGATCTTAACATCAATTCATCATAAATAGGTTTTGGTTTTGAATCTTAGCTCTTTAAGTGAATTAACTTTTTTCTATCATGCCTATAATTTTATCATTCTTGGGTGTGTGTATGAGTCTGTCTAGAAGTGGATTGTGTTGGATAATCATGATGGGGTTCATCTCTACCACCTCTTTAAACAATGTTTACATCCTTATATAGCTTATATGATTATATTCATTTTATTATAGTTTATACCTCCCTACTTGTTTTTGGTTAGTAATAAAAATACTAACCTGGGGTGGTGTTCTCACCATGCACGTATGATCACACAAATTAAGAGAATGTTATACATTGGTGTTATTTAAAAAAAATTCCTTTCATTCTGTTCTTATGAATTTTGAAGTTTCATTTCAAAGGAAATTATTCCTTTTATTTTATAAATAAATGATATTGAGCGTATCTAAATATCAACCCGAGAATATGCATCTGTAGTTCCTTATCCATTATTGGGGAAAAACACATCAGTGTTTCCCCTAATAGAATGCTTAAATGAGATGGAGGAAATCCATCACAAAAGATATCCAATGTATATAAATCCTTGTTGGATGAAAGATGGAAATGTGGATGTGGAACCATGTACATCATTGGATTGTATAAGATTATATGGAATAAGTAGTTTCTATCTTTTTAATAGTGAATAAAAAATGTGAGAACTTCACACTGTTACACCACTCCCTTGCATGGTCACATTGAGCACCCCCCCATTGGATAATGTTTGCACACTTTTTCCTTCCTATGCATGATTAGGCCTCCGTATTCTCAATCTACTTTTATTGTTAATGGTTATCCATGTGTGGTTGATCCATCTTCCCACTTTGGACGAGTTTGTTCCTATGGGATGGTGATTGGAATATTTTTGGTTAACTCTATATTAAAAAAATGAATGTTAAATGAATTCAATAATATAATTCATGACATAATATAATTCCAAGTCCCACCTCTGGATATATATATGTATATGTAAATCATCTCAAATATACTTATAAAACATAATTTTGTATGGACTTCATAATCATGATCAATTATAATCACAATATTTCTTCACATATATTCTTCTATTTTTTTCTAATAATTCCATAATTTAAATATTTTAAATAATGTGTCTTCAAAAAAAATAATAACACTTGTTTTGGACATTATTATCATAACACCAATCATGACTTGTGTCCTTCCATGGTAAATATCATGAAACATGTATAGGAGTGACAAAAAACTCCCCCTTGTAATTGGATTTGTTTGGAAGGAAAATAATACGATTCTAAGGAAAATATTGTGAAATGTTCCATATGTATGATTACTTGTGGTTTTCTATGGTTGTATCAACATTCAGAGATTTGTTTTCATGATTGATTTCTTTTGATGACTCAATATTTTACGATTCATTCAAATAATATGATATATCTTGAGTTTTGAATAATCCAAACTAGATCCTTGGTATTAGAACCTCATTATGACTCCTATTGGTCACATCTCATAGATATGTATTGATATAGAAACTAACATAATTAAATTAGAGGTATTACAATAAAATATGATGAAAAATTCCTCTTAAGAATAAATCATGAATGGATATAGTTATAAAAACCATCATTAATGCAATAGATTTTTCCCATTCAAAAACAAATGATGAATTTCTCCAAGGAATGGCTTCATGGATAAATGTGGGTATAAACACCATCACTGAGGCACTAGAGCTGGTCTATTTGTAAATTGATGATGAATGCCTCATAGGTGTGGCTCATGGATGGATATCAGTATAAACACCACCATTGATGTACTATAGATAGTCTATTAAAAAATTCAGTGTTAATTCATCGTTAGAACGACTCATGGATAAATATAGATATAAAAATCATCACTATTGCACTAGATTTGGTCCATTCAGAAATTGACAATGAATCATTCGACATAAAGGGGTGATTTTGGGTATCCTATTATGGAAAGAAAATGCTGTAACTTTTTTCTTGGCCAGGGGCCTAGTGAGCATATATTGACAATTTATAGGGCCGTAATGTGAGTCCCACATGATTTGTTTCTCCTTTTTTTATTTTGCTTACTTTTTCCTAAGCCTTACAAGAGAAATACTTAGAGAATATGAACTTTTATTTTTCTTATGAAATCTTTATAGGTTTTTTACCTAACATGATTTGTCCCTTAACTAATTTTTTAATGATTAATTTTTCCTAGATAATGAATCTTGCATGCCCAATGAGTCGAGGCTCAACTTTTTCCCATACTACCCTTTATGGGTTTCTGGCCTGATGTGTATTATGTCTTCTTCCTTGGGAAGTTTAAGATCTTTTATGTCAGACCAATTCACTATTTGAATTATGGTCACATGACTAGGACTATGAAAATTTTCAATAATGAGGTACCATATCCTCACCCTGATAATGAATCTGATATATGATAGGGTAACATCAAGGATATCAAATATACCTAAATTAGTAGATTATGGGTTGTGTAAATCATGTCTTAAGAGGTTTGAACCAAGGATGATGAGATTCTACACATACACAAAGGATGAATACTATGAAAACTAGAATTATGGGTTATACTATGATGTTTCTGGGGAATAAAAAGATTAAATTTCCCTCCCCTTAGGTTGAAAATGCCTCCAGTTGGTAGGATAGAGTGGGGAGATATATACAGGAGACAAATATGAAAATGTATTCATATCCGAACAAAGGTATACCTTAAATATAGATATACTCATTATAAATAGCCATGAAAATTTTATAAATACTCAAAAACATGATACATGAAGTAGGTTATAGAGAAAATTCTATTCAATGAGGGTTCTGGTGTAATATCTCAGCTTTTCATCAAGGTTCATTTTATGTTTAGTTTTGTCTTAGAACCTCGTGACTATAACCTTTGGTCGGCCCGTTTTCTTTTGGAAGGGAAGGTATCAAAGGTGCTAAAGACTACCTGCATGCCTAATACACAACATGAACCTGATACACATTGTTTAATGGAAATACATGGTGTGTAAGAGGTAAAATAAATGTAAGGATTCGTCTAGGTACTCTGCATGTCATGATTTTGTTTTTCCTAGGAGAGATGGACCTTGATCTTTAAACAACACGAAACGCATTTACATTCCATGTAAATACCAGATATTGTTAAAAGAAATGGTATAACCCCCTTATTTTTTCTAATAGGGGTTATTTTCTTCTCCAACTTAGAAGGATTCGTGCATGAGAGACCCTACAATTGCTAACCTAGGAATCTTTTCTCGTCCTCCATCTTATATATGTTCTATTCACTCTTGGATACATTGGACTCCTCTCAGTGAGATCTATACTCTATCCTCTTCTATTATTAGTTTATCTTCCCACCACTTGTTCTATTTTTGTGTAAGTTTATTTTCCCTATTTTCTAGTCTATTAGAGATTCTTCTAATATCTTCCATTATATCTGGATTCAAGGGACAAAAATGGATGAGTGGTCTTATACAAACCTAAGGTAGGTGTTCTAGCTCTTTCCATCATGTTTCATTACTTCTTTAACATATGCCTTTGCGATTCTCACTAGACCAATCTATCAACACCTCTAGTTGTTTAATAAATTAAAATAAATTATTTTGCATTCCCGTTGTGATCCTTGTGAGGGAAGAATCAACTCTTTGGTTGAAAACCTTTACTTTTTCCACCCAAATGGATGTGATTTACTTTAAACTCTATTTTTCCTATTACCCCAATTAGTCTAAACACCCATTGAAGTGTTTTTATCTTATAATAATCCTTTCAAAATAATAAATATAATTAAGAGAATTGTATAGTCCTGAGTTAGGACCTCTTGATTTATGCTTTATTCCATTAATGGGTTTCTTAGTTAAATTCCTTTTTAGACTTGTTAATTTTGTTATAAATGATTATCTTGTCAAATGAGAGGATATTTGTAGCCAAATAATACCCCTACTGTGTGTTGAGCTAGATACAAGGGTCTTGACTTAAGGATGTATTGGAAGGTATCATCATGCCAATTATATAGAGTTTTTAATAATTTTTAAATACTTTGGGGGTGATACTAGTTAGGCATGGGATGGTCTCACAATGAATTTTTCATTTTCCGTTGGATGAGTGATACTGATTCCATATGGGAGACCCCATGTATGGGCTACGTGGAGGGATTTGTTTTACCATTCCTTGGGAGATACTCATACCCCTATGTGAGATACCAGGGATAGACCCAGATGTTATGTTTTATTATCTTCACATCATGCCTCGAGTGACACTTTGTATCACATTCATTCATCATCTTGGATGGAATCCCATGGAATTGATCATATATAGAGCCCCTAGAGTAATATTAGGAATTCATTTGGGATTTACTTGGATGGGATTATGATCTTCTTAATAATAATTAGAGATATGTTAATGAAATTAAATAATAAGAATGAGTACTTTTATTTTTCAAGGATGTGTCCACCAAGCCCAATACCAAACCCGGGGATAGTCCTCCATTTATGAATCATTTATTATGAGTGAATTAACTACATTCCATACTTGTGAAAGTAGCCTTAGTTCAAAAAATCCATCTTTGGTCGAAGAAGGTAAAGTCGAACGAGTTTCCACTGTGGAACATGGTCTAATGATTATTTAATTATTATTTTTATTTTCTTGCATATATTATTATTGTCACACTGGACATTTATTATTACAAAAATTAGATTGATCTAGATAGTGTTGTTGGTGGCCTATTAATCATATCTCACACCCTTCTTGGGATTCCATTGGTACCCAATCATAATTCATCGTTATAGGTATTGATAAAGGGAAGTGTCCAACTTCTAATGTTTGATTCTAAACCCTAGGATAATGTACGAGAGTAGAGGACTGATCATATGCTCGTGATGATAGTGGTAGATGTTTTTTATTTTTGTATAGCATCTAGTATATGATCATATCCTCTATTTTATATGTACTCATTTTGAATAGATACATGCTCATCATCATAATATTGAATCTATTGTTTATTCAATTTTTTCATGTTGTTAATCTCTCTTGTATGATTTATTATTATTTTTCCACTACTGGTTGTTTATTTTTGTTTTCATTACTTACCACTATTAATGAAGGATGTGTTAAAATCAGATCAATGAGGTCATAATCTCCCCATGGACACACCCAGTCTCTTGCTGCTAGTCAGGAGCCTTTGGTATTAAGGGAGCCGCACTTGAGTCCATGTGGCCAACTGTCTCGGAGCATCGTTAAGTAGATCCCCGGGATGGATGATATAAAGTGGTATCATAGAATATATCCTTTTTATCATATTATTGGGGTAGTATATATGATCCTAGGATTATTTAAATTTAGTAATGAGAATGTACCTAGTAGTATCTAACCCATGTATAGGGGAACCCCAAATTAACTAGGGTGGGTTAATGCTATTATTGGTTTCACTGTCACAGTTTTTATAGATTTCACCACTGGGTGATGCACTTTTTTTGTGTCGTTATTATTTTTGATATTATTATGAGTGGATTTATATTACCCTAGCATGATGATGTGAGGGAATATAAAATTCATGCATCATACTAGGCACCATAAGATTTAAATGTTATAAATCATTCCATACCATATATATATTTCCACATGCATTTCTTTTGTTTCATGTGCTTTTAGTGGTCCCTTGATTTTTATGTGTTGTAGTGTGGTAGTTTTACTTGTAGGGATGACATGGTCAACTTGATTAAAGATCTACCATCAAAATAAATGGTGTTCTCCCACATATATTAACAGTGAAACATTAATTAACCAATTATTTCATATTAGTTGGTTTGATTGGTGAATTCCAATGAAAATTTTATAGGCAAGTACTTCAATAAATTGATAATGGTAGTCATTCAATAAAATGACCCTTCATGGAATATTAAATCTTGATAACAGATGTATAGAATAGGGCACAATTAGTTGACAAGATAACATTAATTTACAAATAGAATGGGCCATTATAAATTTGGAATTGGTGATGCATTTAATTAGACTAGGATATCAATATCTAAATAAATAATAATCAACTTAAATAAAATAATGTATTAAAATTTAAAGGTTACCACTAAAATAGATTCAAATTGGAATGTAAAGGGATTTTTACTCTATACTTTGCAACTGAAAATCCATATATCAGAACCTATCCTATGTTGTATGAGGAAATGGTCCCAACCCGACCATAATAGTGGGTAGTGGGCTATGTTTCATGAACTTTCTATGACCTTTATTATCACATAGACTTGGTTTTAGGAGCAGGAAGATAAGTGTGACTCAGTTATGGGATTTCTATATACCTATACCTTCTTATTATCACTTTTCTTATATTTCACAAATCTTATCCAAGGAGTGATCTTCGATATTTTAGAGTTATTCCACCATGATGTCCTCAAATCACACACCAAGAAAGTGGTGAACATCACACTCTGGAGTTGGTTTTCCCTAAGACACTAGTGTTACCTCCTATAATGTCACCAAGGTACCTCCTATAGATATTACACTGGGTGTTAATGCATATTTTTGTGATAGAGTATTTTTTTTATGTAGTCCATATATGGTGCTCCCCAACCTTCCCCTTATATGAAAGAGTTGACACATGAGTTCTAGAAGTATAATCCTACCACCTTCTTAAGGTATGTCTATCATCTGGATGTTGGGTCATGGATTGAATCTATGTTATCTATCTTTGATAATTACAAGAAACCTCCATAGTAGATGGTCAATCTTACAACATACATGTTATGTGACTCCAATAAATGTTGGTGGGATTTACTCACCCAGGTTGCTCGACATCAGGGTTTGGTCTAGGAAGGTTTCCACACAGACTTCTTCCCCTATATCTTTCCAAAGACCGTGCACGTAGACCATGATCAAGATTTCATGAACCTACCACATGGTGACATGTTAGTGACGGTGTATTCATCTTGCCACACCTAATTATAGCAATTTTCATCGACCTTGACTCATTATGAGAAGATAACTGTGAGGCGGTTTGGGGATAGAATTTCATACACCATTCGATCACAAGTGAACATCATTTGGTTGACCACCATTTAAGATATATTAAACCATTCCCTCATAAATAAGTGGAACCTGAGGGAATCTAATAATGTGAGTCTAGTTGATTTAGGTTCAAGGCAAGAAAGTGGTTTATCAAGTGATATGAAAGATCATTTCAAGACTACACACGATGGCAGTACTAGCAAGATGGCATGCATCGACAGCTATGTGTTGTGTCTATAGTATGGAAAGCCATAGAATATGAATAAATAGTGTATGTGGAACCTAATTGAGTGTTAGGATTATAGAAGGATGGTTTAACTCAATAATTTCATATGATCTTTTCCTCCAGTTTCTAGGGAATGGGGATCTGTGTCAACATTGGTTTTAGGTGTAGGTTCAACGAAAGTGTATAAGGTTGGGAGTTAGTATTTAAACAGAAAATTGGGCTAAGGGGGCGGTCTTGGCCAAGGTATCCATTATTTAAATTATATGTTCCAGTAAAGTTGACATGTTCAGGCTTGTCAGGTTGAATCTCAGGTTTGCGGTTCATTCCATATCTATACAGTACAACCTACACCTGAGGAGCAGTGTCCAAAGTCATCTACTGTATGAGGTACTATTATGGATTCCTATAATTTATTTTCTCCTCTACTTTATTTTGGTGAATCACACTCCTTCATATTTGATGTGGTTATAGATTTTTTGTCACTAGAAATAGAATAATCCAATGGTATGATGAATCTGGATACACCACTAGGAGTTAGATAAGATAATATAAGCCAATGTAAGGAGTACGCACCTGATATTGGAGGGAACCATTTCTTGTGGAATTTATTCACCCTTGAGATGATTGACTTTGATGTAATAATCAGTATAGACTGGATAATGCCTTATCGATCTCATGTTGATTACTACTATTGATGGGTGTCGATCACATCACCGGAGGGAAATACATATCTTCATAAGGTTTATTGAGATATCCTGGATATCTGTGCTAGACTTGATTGTACTGGGCTAAGTAAGGTGATAACCTAGATATAGAGTATATTTATGGGAGATTAGGGAATGAAACTTTGTAACTACCTCCTATTGCTGATCATTTTTGGAAAATTTTACCTAATTATTTCTTCGGTTTACCTCCCAAGTGAGAGGAAGAGTTCACTATTGAGATAGTGCTAGGTGCAGCACCAGTGTCCATTCCTCCCTATAGGATGGAATCTACAAAGCTTCAAGAAATCAATAAGTAGTTGTATGATCTATAGGTAAAGGGATTTATATGACCCAAAACATCACATTGGGGATCCACCTTCTTTTTTACCAATAAGGTGGAATGTACCCATTATTTTTGCATGGATTACCATTGATTGAACCAACGTATGGTGAATAACTGATATCCACTACCTCATATAGATGACCTATTCAACCATATATGAGGAGATATAGTTTTATCTAAGATCTATCTAAGGTCGGGCTACCATTGGGTGCTTGTGAGACTAGAAGACAAACCATATACATTGTTTCAGAGTAGTTATGGCTTGTACAAGTATCCAGTTATGTCATTCATCCTTACATGACAAATTCTTTATGGATATAATGATTTCTGTTTTCCATCCATACTTGGACTCATATTTTTAGTCTTAATATATGACATATTAGTGTATTGTTTCACCAGAAACAACCATGAAAACTATCTTGATATCATAATACACTGGGAGGGAACCATCTATATGCGAAGATCAAAAAATTCTACATTTTTATTAGTAAGATTAAATTTTGGTCATATCACCTCTAAGGAAGGTGTATCTATTGACCCATAGAAGGTAATCACCATGGTTTCCTAGAAACAACCTAATAATGTGATTAATATACACAGTTTCTTTGGGATGGATGGATATTATAGGCGATTCATCTAGGATTTATCCCTCTTAGAAGCACCTCTTTTGGGACTGACTAATAAGGGTATGGAATTACTCTATCTGAAGCATAGGAGACAATGTTTTAGGGATTGAAAGGGAGAACTACTTCAATGTAAATTCTGATTTTGATGGAGACATGAATGAGCTATACTGTTCACTGTGATTCTTCTGGAATTAGTCTAGGAGCATCACTGATATAGGTTAATTGGGGTTTGGAATATGAGTGCTTCTAGCTAATACCTCACAAGTGGAATTAACCTATGCATGACCCTAGAAGACTCAGTTCATGCCCTATGATATTTGAGGCACTATTTATTAGGTATGTGGTTCATTGTTTACAATGATAAAAAACGTCTCCAATATATCTCCAAACATCAATACTTGAATATTAGGTAGCGTAGGTTAGTAGAATACCTACATTCCTTCGACTTTAATCTTACTTCTACACTCGAGAAGGGTAATATAATCTTTGATGCCTTGAGCTGAAATACTCAGACACAAGTAGTCTAGGAGGCCAGTACTGAGTGGTAGTTGATGTTTCTATTTTCTGAATTACACAAGGAGGTTCAGGAAAAACATGAGAAAACTTTTTTAGTAGCTCTATCTATGACATACACAATTCTGTAATGGGTGCAGTGAGACAACTATCAAATCCCTAGGGCCTCATCCTAAGGGAGAGTATCACAGGTGACAACCAGTTTCTTGGTTTGGTTATTGATAGGAATGAGGTCCTACTATTTATTGCGCATGATTGGGTTCCTTATTATATATATGAAAAATTGATGTGAGAATGTCATGCCTCTTTTTGGGAAGTTCACCCTAGGCTTACCAATATATACCAAGATATACTTCATTAGTATTGGTGTCCAAGTATGAAGATTTAGATTGCAGGTTTTATCACTTGGTTCTCAACCTGTCAGTAGGTGGTGTCTAAGCACTAGTGACTTGCTTAACCTTTACACCCTCTATCCATTCCTGAGTGGAAATGTAACAACTCCACCATGGATATAATTATGGTATTACTGAGATAACCTCAAGGTAGTGATGAGGTATCAGTGATCGGAAACAGGTTGACCAAGGACCGAAACTTTCTACTAATTCAAGATACCTTCTTAGTTGATGAGTTAGGGATGATTTATATTCAAGAGATAATGCTCTTTCACAGTGCTTCCTTTTCTATCATGTCAGACCAAGATAGTAATTTTACATCATGGTTCTGACAGGGGAACATAAGGTATTGGGTTCATAGGAGAGCTTGAGTAGAACTTATCACCCTATGACCAACGGGTTGTTAGAGTATATGATACGAGTATTATAGGACATTATCCAAGCTTGTATCCTTGATTTCAGATGTTCATGGGAGAAACATTTACGTCTTATTGAGTTTTCCTACAATAATAATTTTTATGAACTGATTCAAATGGATTCGTATGATGATATTTATGGTAGGCCATTCCATTCACCCCTATTCTATTTAATGGTTGGTGAGGTAACACTATTGGTTCCTCGTCTCATTTAGGATATTTTAGATCAAGTTAAACTATTTTAAAAATGTATGTATAAGGCAAAATCCAAGAAGAAATATTATACCAATCATCACTACAAAACTTTGGAGTTTATGGTGCGACATTGGATATTTCTACTTGTATAATCTATATTAGTTCATAGATGAATTTGATGATAGGTCAAGATAACACCTCATTATATTTGGCCTTTTGGGATTGTGGAGAGGGTCAGGCCAATATCCTATCAGTTGTAGTTACCTTATAGGTACCATGTCATGCATGATTTCATTCATTTATCATAGCTTCATCAGTATCATGTTGAACCATCTCATTCATTTGACAATGAGGATATTGAGATGGATTCAGATGAGTCCTTTGAGGAGAATCTGATATGTATCGTTGATCACACCGTGAAGGATCTTTGAGATAGGTCGGTTCCTCTAGTCCAAGAGATATGACAGTACAAACACGTATAGGATAAGACCTGGGAGAGAGAGAGAGGTCAATACACATCCTTAATGTTTGAAACTATTCTTAGATGATGTTCTACCACCTCATAAGGTAATCTTGGGGATGAGTTGTTTTATGGAGGGGAGGTTGTAATGTTCTTGATTTTTAGTGAGGTATGTTTTATATTTAGTTTTGTCTTAGAACCTAGTGACTGGGCCCTTAAGTCGGTATATTTTCCTTCAAAAGGAAAGGTAGAAGAGGTTCTAGAGGATGGATTAAGAATAATACATGACATTTAACTCATACATGTTGTGTAATAGAAATATAAATCATGTAGGAGATACACATTGTGTAAGTATTCATCCAGGTACTCTACTCCCCGTGAGATGGATTTTCCTCAGAGGGAAGGACCCTGAGCTTTATACAGTGTGTAAGGTATTTTAATGGTGTGTAAATGCTTGACCTAGTATTAAAAAAAAGGTCAAAATAAGATTATTTTTTTTAGTAGGGATTCTTTTCTTCTATCGCAATGAATGAGAAGAGTACGAGAGCCCCTACGATTCCTATCCTAGGGATCCTTCGTCCTTATCTGTCTGAGATCTATTCTCTTCACTGTAGGGTGTGTTGGAATACTCTCAGTAATATCTCTACTCCCTCTTCTTATATTCTTAGTTTATATTCATACATCTTGCACCATTTTGTTGTGAGCTGATTTACCCCAATTTTTTTATTTTGGTGAATCTTTTATTATATTCCATTCTAGCTTGATTCAAGGGCCGAAAATGGATGAGAGGTCTTATAAAAACCTATGACAGTTTGCCTAGTTATTTACCTTAAATTTCATTTATTTTATAACATGAACCACTATTTTTAACATCATACCTTTCGAACTATTCCTGTAATTTTTTAATAAATTAAATTTAATTCCTTTCCATGCTCGGTGTGATCCTAGAAGGTGCTGAATAAACACTTTGGTTGATCACCATGTCTTCATCCACCCAAATGGATGAAATTTACCACATAATCAAATTTCCCTTATTATAAAAAATTGTATAAAATCTCATTGAGGTGTTTTTTCATGTACTAAATGTTTCTAAGTTATAAATTGAATTAAGAAAATTTGATAGCCCTAAGTTAGGCACCTCATGATTTATGCCTTATGTAATCAGTGGGTTACTAAATTAAATTCTTTTTCCAACTTTCTAATTTTATTATAAATTCTTGGCTTTTTAAATGGGATGATCTGGAAAACCAAATATTACCCCTACTATGTTCCAAGTGAGATATAATTGTCCCAACTTAAGGATGCCTGGGATGGGATAATTGTGCATATTATTTGGAGTTTTTAATTATTTTTTAATACGCTTGGGGTGACACTATCTAGGACTTTCATGAGATTACAATGTGTTTTTCTTTTACCTCTAGATGAGTAATACCAGTTACCTAGGTGAGACCTCATGGATGGTCTTAGTGGATATATGGTTGTACCATTCCACGAGAGAGACTGGAACCCCTACATTAGATACCATTGATGAAATTAGAGGTTAGCTCTTGTTATCCTCACATCATGATTGGTGTGATAATTGGGATATCATTCATGGGCCACCTTTGACAGACTCCCAAAACAATGATAATATACAAATCCCCTAAAGGGACACTTGGAATTCCATTGGGATCACCTTTGATGGGATAATATTGTTCTTAATAACAATTTCTGTGATGTTAATGAAATTAAAGAATACAAATGAGTAATTATATTTTTATAGGAAATGTCCTCCAAGAATAGTCACATGATTGGGGATGGTTTTCCATTGATGAATAATTTATTATGAGTTCATTTACCATGTTACTTACTTTTGAAGGTTACCTCAGTTCATACACATCAGACTTTAGAAAAATTAGTTAGAGTCAGATGGGTGTCCAAAGTAGACACTTGTCTGAATTTTATTTAATTATTTTTATTATTATCATGCATATATTATGATTAGCACACTTCTCATTTTTTAGTGAAAAACCAGATTGATCTAGCACCATTATTGGTGGACTACTAAGTATATATAAACACCTTCTTATGATATATTTGGTACCCAATTAGACTTTATGGTTTCAGGTATAAATAAAGGGAAGAAGATAGGTTTCAATGTTTGATTCTGATCCCTAGGATGAATTATGGGAGTAGAGGACCATGTCTATGCTTGTGATGCTAGTAGTTCCTTATTTTAGTTTTTTTATAGAATATTATTTACCAATGTCCCCTTTTTCACATGTACTCATTTTGTATAGCTACATGGTCACATCGTCATTTTGTGTCTATTTTTTATCCAGCTTTCACATGTTCCATATTTATCTTGTAGGATTTACCAATATTATTTCATTACTTGTTGTTTATTTCTATTTTGACAGCTTACTACTATTATAGAAAGCTATTTTAAACTCTAGTAAATGTGGTTATTGTCTCCCCATGGATGCACGTTAGGCCCTCACTGCTAGTTGGTGGCCTCTGGAGTACAAGGAGGCACACATGAGGTCATGTGGTCAACTGTATCAGGGCACCTCTATGTGTCTCTCGGGGTACAAAACTATATATGGAACCCTAAAATTTGAATCATTTTGTACTGAAAACAATTTCAATGATAAGGTTTATGATATATCACTAATCTAAATTTTTCCTAGACTAGTGGATCTTGTAAGCATATCTCAGATTTTTCTATGGTCATAAGATGGAACATATGAGTTTTCTGCCGCATTTATTTATGATATAACTTTATCCTAATATCTGAAAGATTAAATATTAACAAGTGAAGATATGAATTTTTATTATACCTCCCTTTACAGTTTTTAGTTGGAAAATTTTTATGTCTCTTTCATCATTATTTTAATGTCATGTGATTTGGACCATATACAACCAGAGTTTAATGTTGTATAACTTTGACAAGGTTGAACAAAACATAATGATAGATTTTGTATAATAGATTTCACATATTTTTAGGTCATAATGCGTGGACTAAGGAAATTGGGTATTGTGATACAATAACCTAAATAGGATTCCCAAGTCCATGGATACTCTAAAACCCTTTTGAATAAAGTATTTGGATGCTATAAATCATAGATCAAGGTTCTCAAATTATCATTAATGGTATAGGAAAAACTTGAATGGGATTTCAATTGATCATATTCAAAAGAAGAACTCTTTTGTGATGTTTTCAAGGTATACAATGATTAGAGTTCCATCCCCTCATGATGAAAATTTCTTTTTTTAGTAGGTAATATTGAGGGCATATATACAAGAATCAAATAGGTGAATTTATTAATCGCCTAATAGAGGTGTCCCTTGAATTCAGATATATTCATTACTGATATCCACGAAGGGTTTATAGTAACATAATACAATCAATAAATTAACTGTTAACTATGGGATGACATGTTTAGAAAAGGTGTTGGAGGCATCAAAAACATTACTTGAATATGGTTAGGATTTTATGGTCCTTTGATAAGGAATGATAATATATTATGTTTTGTTCTATTATGGTTATGAAAAATGTTATAGGTATCATTTAATTAAACATATTTTCAAAATGAAATAGGTATCGTCCAATTTAACATCATGCGATAAGGACTTGTATGTCGTGAAACTAACATAATGTGACAAGGACATGGATACCATGTAGTAAACTTTATTCAACATGGACTTAAATGTTGTATATTTTAATTTTATGAGATATGGAATTAGATTTTAGGCATTTAATAATCATGTAATAATATTTTTAAAGATGGGTATATATTATCATAGGACAAGTTTATGAATATGTGACTGATTCTAAAATGGGTACATGTCTATTCTCCCCCTTTTTTAGTGTAAGATCATGAATAAATTTTTACTAAAAGCAATCATGTGCAGGAGAGGAGTGAATTGTTTTCATAGGATTTGTGTTTAGGCCTATGATATAAAAATTGGATGTCACTTTATATCCTGTGATAATAAGAAGCAATCAGTATGTAGTTCTTATATTATTCCATATGTAGATTGGGATCTTGCATGTAGAAGGAATTTTCAATGTAAGTTAATGAATGAAGAAATCAATGGTGAAGACTCCAATGTAGGAGTGTGGGAATTTTTTATCTTCTTGTGCATATGTAATGCTTGTAAGGGGGGTAAGAAAGAATATTTTCACCTCATTGTAGTTCTATCAAAAAATTGGAAGTGTAGCTAAAATATCTAGAAAACAAAGGAGAAAGGGTGATTTTTTTGAAGTTTTGGTTGGGCCTAGGATAGAGGGTCTTTGAATCACTATGTATCCTATAGAAATAGGAATAAATCCATACATAGTTCTTGTAAATAAATACTTTATAAATATATAACTTATACATAGAGGAAGGATGTTACTTTTCCTAGAAATTGTGGTTGGGCCCTAGATAATATATTTGGGTGTCACTATGTATCCTCTGATAATAGGAATCCAGCAATAGATAGTTCTTATAAATAACGTACCCTATATAGATTTGACTCATATATTGGTGAAATGAGGATTTTTTTATTTATTTGAAGATATTCCTAGGATAGAGTATCATTTCATCACTATATATCTTGTGTTTATAGGAATAAATCCAAACATATTTATTACATGTTTACCTATATATATCGATCTCGTATGTAGAAAAATGTTCAATTTATTTAAAAATTGCTAATGTTTCTAGCATAAGATATTTGGGCATGACCAAACATCCTATAAGGATAGGTATCTTGATACACATTATTATTTGTTAAAAAAATCTTCCCTAAACATATCTGAACCATATGATGGTGGAAAGGGTGATTTTCTAAGAATGGCCCCATAAATTAGGGGTCTATATAGATGAAACTGAGATAGATATGGCTCATATATAGGAGGGTAATTTTCAGATTTTTTATCTTGAATTTATTTGATACACATGTGAGGTAAAAGAAACTCATATTAGCACTAAAAAGGGACAAGTTACATCATGGGTGAGGTGTGATCCAATTAATCACTAAAATGAGGTGGGATCATTTTAGATCTCTATGTCTAGACCCATTTTATGAAATATGGGAATCACTATGTATCCTATGAGGACAAGAATAAAAAAACTTTTATTTATTATAAATATTTTCCAATGCATAGTTCTAACTCATATTCCTGGGTAGTGGGGTATTTTTGTTGAATTTGTGGTTGGGCCTAGGACAAGGGGTCCATACATCACTACGTATCATGTCAACATAGGAATCAAGCCACACATAGTTTTGGAAGTGAAATATTCTTTACATAGATCCAACTCATATATAAGTTATGAGGTTAAATGATACTTCATGTAATGAATGGATTGGGTTCTAAAGACTTATACATGGATAGATATCCCATGTAGGGATGAAAGAAGCCATAGGGAATGGGCCACTCTGAGCAGTTTAGAGTCATGTAGGGTGGAATTAAACCTGCCAAATTAATATCATGTGGTAGGTATGATTTTTTGAAGTTTTTCATCCTGAAACTAAGAAAATTTCCATGTATTTTTATGTCATACATTAATGATGTGAGTTTTATATAGTTTAATGTTTGTCTTCCAGGACTCGGATGCCATTTATTTTAACATTATGTGGTTAGGAATTGAGTTCTATTCATTTTAAAGTCTTACCATGAGGAAATATATTTTATTATGTTTAATTTAATTCCATGAGGACATGAGTTCTATGGAGTTTAAATTATTTCCATTAGGAATTGGATCCTACAGGAGAATTATGAAAACTATTTCTTAAGAAACCATGCATTGGTAGAAAATGTGATGAGTTTCCCATCCATCTTGGCCAAGGATTAATCTTTATTAGAATGAAAAATGTGTATAAAATAAGACCCTTCCCATATTTATTCTAGATTAGGAGGCTTCTTCCCTAGTATCATCAGGGTTCTAAGAAAATATACATGATCTCCTTGATGGATCATGTGGAGGAGGACTTTCTTATTGAGGCTCACACAACCCAATTTGGGTGAAATTTTAGATTATGTAGTTTATAAAACCTCTTATAATTAAGTAATTTTAACTCATTATGTTTATTTTATGAATATACATATTTTTAGAGCCAACTATATATGAATATTTAGAATGAGGGTTGTTGGAAATCGATGGGTAGTACAAAAAAATATTCCACAAATAAGTGATTATGGTGTCACTTGTGAAGTATTGTGAGTTGGGGCATGATAGGGCCATAGGGAATACATGAGTTTTTTTTCAAAATATTTATTATCTTTATTCACCATTTTTCTGCAGTATATTCAATAGGTTGTTTTTAAATGTCTAAATTTTCCCATTTTCCACTTTGGGATAGTGAGATGAATGGTTGGAATCGATGTTTAACTTCTGATACAACATTTTCAAATCAGATGAACAATAGTTGGTTCCAGTGTACGTCAATATTATATGAGGGACACCAAATCTAGTGATTATGTTAGACATCATGATGTTTATGATGTTCTTTGTCCTGAATTATTTTAGCGTTAGCCTCAAACCATTTGGAAAAGAAGTCAGTGGAAGTAATGATATACTTAAACTTCTTAGCTATAGCTAGAGGGATATGGCCTCATGACATCCATTCCCAATATGAAAATTAGACAAGGGTATTTGGTATTATGTAACAACTTTGGGGGATGATGTATGAAATTATAACTTATTTAAAAGTCGTGAAACTTCATGATGAATTTCACATAGTATTCTATCATCATTGTATAGAAATAGCCAAGCCATCTAATTTCTGGGAGAGCATGGTTCTTAATTGATGATCACCATAAGATAATTCATGGACTTCCAACATGAAATTGAGGGTCTCCTCTCCTTTAATTCATCCTAGGAGGAATCTACAGAAACCTAAATTATTGAGTACTTTCCATTCATTCAAGCCATTAAAATCAGTGATTTTTGCTTCCTGATGTCAGATATATTTCTTTTTTGATAGACCTGATAAAAGGATCCAATTTTTGTAGTCATCCATTGTGGGGATCATCCATCAAGTAACAATATTAGTTGATAAGGATGTTTTATCATCACACCTTGGGGATGCACTAATCTAATTGATATTCTCCAAGTCATAGAAGGTGACTGGGGAGACTACCCAATAATGTGCAATACAAAATTCTATCTCCTTCTAGTCATGGTCGGCTAGGGATGTAGATATGTTTTCTATTAAATTATTACATGAATTAATTGTGTGAGGGATGTGATTAAGTATTAGTTTAGAAGGGAATTATTCCATGCTTCACCTCACATAGCTGAGGAGTAGTGATAACGTTTCCTTCTTAATGGAATACTCACTATTGATCTTTATAATCACAATATTTGAATCACCCTTGAAATTCACATTGGCTATCTATTGCTGCATGGATTGTTTTATACTTGTTATGATATGTTGGTATTATACCTCATTTTTTGTGCATCCATCAAATATATGGAAAGAATAAGGCAGAATCACCTTGAATGTGGAGGAAAAGATAATCCCCAAAACAACCCAATTGAGTTTTGGGATTCCCATTATTTTCCCAGTTAGAATTCAAGAGGCTCTATCTAAGTAAATATATCATGTTTGGGGAGTTTCATGGCCTTAAAAACCTCTTCATCTGAAAGTTCAATATTTACCATCATGATATCTGGGACATGATATACTATGAGAAAATCGGCTAGTTAATTCCCATTGATTTCCTTTTGAGATACTAATTTAATGTTTTGTTATTGTAAGATAACTACCCATTAGTCTAGGTGCATGGTCAGTATAGGGAAGCTGACAATGTACTTGAGCAGGTTGATATTAGAGACCAAGATAACTTCATGGTGTTGTAATTAGTGACTCCTATTTTTTTCTATGAAAATAAGTTCAAGATAATTTTTATCGATATCATAATATCATGTCTTAGTGTTTAGAATTGTTATGTTATGATAATATAGACTATTTTATTTCCCTATATAATTTTTAAATATGGGAAGGGAATATAGTGATCACTCCACATTGGAAATATATAGGATAAGTGGATTCCTTTATACTAGAATCATTTAAACTGATGGGTTCATTAGATATTTGTTGAGGTTTTTGAAGGCTTTCTGGTAATTTTTATACCATCGATAAGCATCTCATTTTTTATCAAGTTCACAAAGGGGAGGAATATTCTAGCCATATGAGATATAAAATTCTTTATGTAGGTGAGGAATCCCTGAATCCTTTTCAACACTTTATGGTTTTAATAAGGTGAAATTATGATGATTTCACAATTATTTTCAGGTATGGACTTAATTCCATGATGGTGTATGAAAAAACATAGAACTTTCCTTGACATTACCCTAAAATCACATTTTAGAGGGTTCATTTTCAAGATATACCGCTATAATTTTCCAAATATTATTTAAAGGTCATCAAGATGAAAATGCCCAGTCATGATGATTGTATCACTGAGAGGGGTAGGGGTGAATTAGTGATATGTTTTCTTTTATGTTTCTTTGAATGAACCTTTTCCTCTTATTAAATATTCAATTCCATACTGAACAAAATTCAACCACACATTTAAAGGAACACATGTATTTACAAGGTTCATTATTAAATAAGAATAGTAATGTCCTTGGAATGATATGGAAATGATATAATACAACAAAATCTACTAGAAAATAATCCATGGATTACAACGAGTAGGATATACTATTTCACTTGTGTAGAACTATGTAAAAAATCCAATAATGCATGTTCACCCTCTTAGAACAAATCGGGTAATACAATATTTGTGTAAAACCACATTATAAATATTATTCTTTTAAATTACACATAAGTATTCAATTGAAAACAATTCATCAATTTCTTACCCCGATGAAGGTAAG
This sequence comes from Viscum album, assembly GCA_963277665.1. Taxonomy (NCBI): domain Eukaryota; kingdom Viridiplantae; phylum Streptophyta; class Magnoliopsida; order Santalales; family Viscaceae; genus Viscum; species Viscum album. The sequence continues at coordinate 505,425,494 of OY728119.1, forward strand.
AACTTCTGGGACTCTGTTATGAAAACTCAGTCTGATTTTCCCGGTCTATTTTTCAAAGTCTGATTCCTCCGAGTACGATTCTCTCTAATATAATTAATCTCAATATTATACTTCCCAGTATGATTCTTCCTAGTATGAAAGATATAACTTTGATATAATACGATAGAGATGAATCATCACCACTTCAATTCTTCATCTTTCTCAGTCCGAAAAACCTAGTATGAAAATCCAAATCCAATTTATCCAGCCTGATAGGCTGATTAGATGAATATAATTGAAAATACTAATATGGTAATCAAGTGTGTACGATAGACACTAAGTATGATGATTAGTTGAATACAAAATTGTGATCTTATCTCTTCTATTTCACATCAATCCATCAAAACAACTTCAAAAAAAGTGAATATGAAAACTTCTTTTTCTCTCTAAAACATAAAGATTCTCTCTCATGAAATGTACATCAGTCAGCCACAAAGTACAATGTACTTTTTTACATTTATAGATGACCCTAGATTGGATTTGGTGGGAATCCCAAAAATTTTCCCACTTAATAAAAGTCACTTTAATCTCAATTTCCCTTAAAATATTGGGTGTATTTTGACTTTGTCAAATCTTCTGGAATCTTATTGATTCTTCTAGAATATTAGATATTTTAGACATTCAATTCAATTTCCAGTCTAATTTCAATTTATGATATTGGTTTTATGAATCCTATTTCTTCAAAATAAAACTCTTGTATCAATTGTAAGAAAGTGTATGAAGAAATGGATATCACTTCTGAAAGCTGAGTACATTAATTCTTTTGAATGTAGAGCTCCCACTTGATAATTCATTTAGTAAAATCCATTTTTAATTCACATTAACTTCACTTATTCTCATGAACCACTTGGAAATATAAAATAATTACACTCTGATACAATAACTCATGACCCAATTGAAATATACATCATCTCCTTCATTTCGTCACTTTTTCTCTTGACCCAGTTGAGAAATAAGACTCTCTCTACTCCTTTTATTTTTACCCAGTTGGAAGACTATAAATTAATTCAACCCTTTTAAATGTTTGAATGCATTGTTGATCTCATTATATCCTTCTCTTTTCATTCATAAACCTCAATCAATTCCTTCTCTGAATACGATTTTCCAAAGTACGATCATTCTGAGAATGATTTCCCTAAATAAAATAATTTTGAATATAATCATACTAGGTATGATATTTTTCTTCTTGAGCCTGAGTATGATCATCTTGGTTATGAATGTTTTCTAATGCATAAAATGGATGATCAGAAGCTAATATTCCTGAGTACAATCATTCTGTGTATGATCATTCTGATTACGATCCTCAAAACCTCCTCTATTTTGTTCTCATATTGAATCTGGTTTCCATAAGTACGATCAGCCTGGATACGATTATCCTCAGTACGATATTTTGGGTATGATTCCTTTTCAATTGAAAGCATATATTTCTTCTCTTACACCTGGATATGATAAATCTAGGTATGATATAGAATACTTCTATTCCCATTTTCCATCAAGTTTTAATCATAAGTTCTTCAATAAACTTATGATTTATGTGAAATACAAATATAAAAAGCATCGTCACATTTAGAAAGGATCCATGCTGAATCCGATTACCCATAAAAAGAATCACTTCTTTCAAACTAAATTTGAAGTGAATCCAATGACTATTTACCTCTAGAAAGGTTTTTTCTCCATGTGATTGATCCTCTCATTCTAGATAATGATCAATTACTTATTACAATATTTTCCCATTATGGGCCCAAGGAAAGTCCAATATGAATATTTTTTCCAACAACTTATCTTTATTATGATGAAAAAAGGTAATATGATTGTTTAGAAAACAGAAGTTCGATTCTTTTTAAAACAAAAGTCAGTATGATTTCCACCAAATAAAGAGTGAGGTGATTTTATTGACAAAAAATAAAACTTTTGAAAACAAGAACCTTCATATTCATCTTGATCCTAACAATATCCCCTATAATTTTTTTTGTCAACCAAGTTTCATAAATCAATGAACTTTTTTCTTTAACAAATGGATCACTAATCAACAATTCTAAACCGACGTGAGCTAAATCATTATGGGAATAAGGAATCATTGACAACAAAAACATGTTGTCCAAAAGTAGTGATTATGAAAAACATTTTTTCCTTCCACAACAATTATTCAACATCAGATTTTATTTATCCTCCCTGAAATAAAAAATATATTTTTACATATAACCACTCAAACAAATAGTTGGAATAGTTCACACACAAAACAATGTTAAATTCATATATTACCCACGACTCTCTATTTTAAAATGAAATACATTGATTTATGAAATAATTATCCCCCTTGATAATACAATCCAAATGTAAGATGGGAGAGGGGTTAAAAACACAAACATCAACCTTGACAAAAAAGAGTTCAGACACCCATATTCATCCTCAATTTAGGGAATGATTCCTTTGGTAAAGGTTTTGTGAATATTTTAGCAACTTGTTTTGATGTTGTAATATACTCCAGCTTCAGTTAATTCTTCTCCACATTCCATTTGATGAAATTATTTTTGAAATCAATATGTTTTGAATGATAATGTTGAACAAGATTCATGTTGAGATTTATTATTCTTTGATTGTAACAACCCAAAATTAAGGGTAACATCACTTTGACAAAAAAATATTCTAGTGGAGTTTTCATCCAGATAAGTTGAGTGGTGAATTGAGTGGTATCAATATACTCAAATTCATCCATAATGAAAGTTACTATATTCTATTTCTTTGAATTCAAACTAACAAAATTATTTACCAAGAAGAATACTCCACCAGATGTGGATCTTCTATCATCAACATTTCCTACCGAATCATCATATTAATATCTAAACAATTCAATACTATAAGAGTTGGAATACATGATTCTTAATTTTATTGTGCCTTTGATGTATCTGAGAATTCTTTTTCCAGAAATTAAATGTGATTATTTTGGAGCACTTTGAAATCTTTCACATAATGTAACAATATAAACAATGTCAGGTCTTGAGGTAGTCAAATACAACAAACTTCTTAATAAACTTTTGAAACTATTTCTGATCAACTTATTTTCCTTATCCATCATTTGTCAAAAAATTTCCCACTAAAATTGGTGTGGAAATAGGTTTAGAGTTTTCCATGTCAAATCACTTAAGTAGTTCCTTAGAATACATTTCTTGATAAAGATAAATACATTACTTCCCTTTATGTATTTTTAACCCATGAATGTATCTCATATCCCCCAACATGGAAATTTCAAATACCTTTTCCATTTCTTTAGAAAACCTTTCACATCTTCTTTCATAATTCCTAGCAAAGATAATTTCCTCAACATAAATAACCATAATGAACTCATGACTTCACCTATTATAGATATTTATATCCACTCTTCATTTCTTGAAATTCATCTTCCTTAAGCATGTATACAATTTGGAATACCATGCACTTGGATATTGTTTTAGGCCATACAAATCCGTTTTCAATTAGTACGCAAAACTTTCATCTTTTCTAATAGAAAATTCACAAGTATGTTCCATATAAACTTCCTCTCCAAGATCACCATTTAGGAATGTGGATTTAACATCCATTTGAAAGGTCTCATATCCAAGTTGTGTGACAATATCAAGAAATATTATGATTTTTTCAAGTCTTTTTACTGGAGAAATGGTTTCATCAAATTCAACACCTTCAATTTGTGAATACCCTTTCAAAGTAATCTTGCTTTGTTTCTTATCACGTCACCTTATTCATTCAACTTGTTCTAGAAAATCCACTTTGTTCCAATGGTGTTTTTTTGGTTTGGGTATGAGTTCCCATATATCATTATTTTAAATTTGATCCAACTATTCATTCATGGGCTGAACCCATTCTGGATGCTCAAAAGCTTCTTTCACATCATTAGACTCTACTTTTGAATACAAAGAAGTGTGTGTAATAGCATTAAGTTTTCTTCTTGTTTAAACCTTCTGATGTTGATCACTAATTATGTTATGAGATTAAACTTTCTTTATAATACTAGGATGGTATTTTAGAATATATTCCTCATCACATGAAATGGCTGAGTCTGATTCTTTTCTTGTGTAGGAATAAAATTGTTTGTTTCCTTATTATAGTTTTTTTCTTCAACTTGTTAAAACATCATTTTCTCCCTGAATATGTTTCTCTCCCTCACTTATTTCAATTACTTTCACATCAATATAATACAAAATTATACTAGTTTCTTTGTTGAAAAATCAATATCCTCTTTGTTCTAGAGCGTATCCAAGAAAGAATCAATATGCACCTTTCTACTCAGACTTTCCATAGTTTCCACCATTCTTCTTTATGATACATGGACTCTCGAAAACTCTTAAGTGTTTTAAACATGGATTTTTTAAACAAAACTATTTATATAGAGTTATATATTATTTAGGTCTATAGAAATAGTGGTTCTGAATATAAACAGTAGTACTCATGTATTTCCTCTAAAAGTAATGAAAAATACCATGTTCAAGAAACATAGTTCTTCCCATTTCCGCCAAACTTTTATTATTTCTTTTAGAAAACCCATTTTTGTTGAGAAGTATATGAGGAAATATAATCTTGTTTAATTATATGATTCTCCAGATAAATTTAAAATTATCCACTTCAGTATTCACCACCATTATCTGTTCTCAACTTCTTCACTGAATACTCACATTATTTGTTATCTTTCCTTCTGAAACTTTTAAACATTTTCAAAGAATCGGACTTCTGTTTCATAAAATTAACACAAGTAATGTTAGTAAAATTATCAATGAATGTGATGAAGTAATTATCTCCATTTTTTTAATTTTTTCTCATTGGCCAGCATATATCAGAATGAATCAGCTCTAGGGGCAGTTTTGAACAAATATCATAATTCTTATTCACAACATTTTTTATTGTTCCAATATGAACAATAGTGCAAAACAAATCACTTCTTCATGGAAAATCAAGAATGTATCGAACACTATATATTTTATATAACTTTCTAAGGATTATTTGACACATGTTTCCTAGCCTTTTATGCCACAATTGATTCCTTTTCACCATACTCATGTAACAAGAGTTTTGTATTTCACTAACATAAAATATATATCCTTTTACACATTGGTCTCTTGTAACAATCTTTCCATTTTATTCACATTTTCTAAAAAATATATCATTTCTGAAGGAAAATTTGTTACACTCATCAAACAATTGTGAAACTCTTAAAAAATTGTGTTTTAGCCCATCAAAATACAATGCTTTCTTGGATTTCATTTTTTCTTTCCCAATGATGGTTGAACCAATACCTTTGATTTTCAATGATTAATCATTGCGAAATGTAACTATACCTTATTTAAAATCTTTCTAATTATTAAAAAATTTCAAATCTCTTGTAATATTATAAGAATAGCCACTATTCAGAATCCAAGGTCATTATCCATTTGTTTCTTTCAAAGTAATTTAAAAAACAATATCCTTTTCTTCTTCCATTACATTATTCATATTCAGATTCTGATAATTATTAAGAATATCTTTTTGTGCCCATAAAAAAACAAGACATCATTTTTCACGGTTTACAGGTTTTTCACATCTTATACACATAATTTCCAAAGGTTGGAATCTATTTTTAATTTTTACTCCACCTTTTTCAACCTTATCAAACTTCTTCTTTTGAGGAAATTGACTCCCCCTCAAACTTTTACTTTCATAACCAATGGAATAATAATAATGTTTTTGGTTGAACCAAAAAATATTATTTATATATTTGAGTCCCCCACAATACCTAAAATATCCATAGAAGGAATATTTTCCTCTAAAAATACCATGTTGATTGGAATTGTGAAAACGTTTCTCAACCACATTCTTCTATTTCTTTTCTGAGACACCAACCATTCTATTATCAATTTGAGTCTTTATTTTATTTTATTATTTATCATAAATATAAGTATTTAAATTTTTTTAAAACTCTTATAATTTCAAAACAATTTTAGACTCAAGGTTCTTTGAGGCTTCTGAATTCTCAACTTTGTTGGTCATATCCACATATATAAATTGGCCATATTTCTTCTTTTCGAAAAAAATTTCATTGTTACTTTCAACCTATGATGGTATCTTTTGTTGGACCTTATATGGTTTATCATTTTTAGAACATTCACCAAATTTAGTGATAGAGATTTAGAAACTTGTATTTATCAATTCATCTTTTGAGAGTGTTTTTTGGACAAGTTCCAACCCTTCTTCTTTTTTCCTTCAGCATGACCTCTAGATGCTCATTATGATTTTTTTTCTTCTTCATTATATTGCTTCAAATCATTAATCGCTTTTACCAACTTCACTTTCTCATTAAAAAAATAATTCTTGATTACTTTTTGAAGAGAATTCATTATCTAAGTTTATTTTTTTCTGTTCAATCCTTATGATATTTCTCAGACATTATTTCAACTATTATTTCAAATGTATTTCATGTTCAGTTTCTTTTTCTTCTTCAGAACAACTACTTTCAAATTCTTTATCATTCACTATTGAAATAAAATTATTATCAATAACATACTCAATAGATTTTTTATATTTGGTATAACTACCTTATTCTTAATCATCTTTAGATAATAAACTTATTCTTTTGGATTTGAATAAATTTATGTCATTCCCTATGGATTTTAATTTTTCATTATATCCCTAATTCATTTACAATATTTTTGGATTTCTTTCTCCTTCCTCATTATCCTCTTATTTAATTCTTTGAGGAAAATTAGATACAAATTGACCAATTCCTCCACATTCAAAACATTTCAAGGGATGTTTCCCTTTATATTTACTCATACCTCTTTTCATATATTTTGATAACAAGGATAAAATATCATCATGATTTTTACATTTCTCATATTCAAAATCATATTTTCCAGCTTCATCTACAATAAGAATTTTCTATGAATTTTCTTTCTTAGAAGCCTTGAAATAAAGTTCTTTATAAATTTTTTTTTCTCTTCATAGCTTTCTCACTTATCATTTAATTAGTGTTGAGAGTGCTATGAAAATCATCAATAGATAATGTTTCTGGTTCTCTATCTTCCAAGAAGACACTTTCTTGTCAAAATTGTTAGGAAGGATTATCAAGATATTTTAAAAAACTGTAGAGTTATCCAACATTTCACCAGTACATCTCATAGTGATCACAATTTCATTTACCATGGTAAAGAAGAACCCAACAGATTCATTCCCACCCATCTTCAAATCTTCATATTTCAATCTCTATATTTGTTACTTTGACTTGTTCCCTTTTTTTATTTCCTTCGTATATGTTTTCAAATTATCCCATATAATTATGGATATGTAAACACCTTTCAATATTAATAATTCACTTTCATAACATGATGACAATATAGAATTCTTGGCCCTTCCATCATTCTCCAGATTATTCTTATCAATAAATGTAAGATGAGTTTTAAAATCAATATGAGGAAACCCATATTTTCATCTTCAAGAACATCATATCCAACAAGCATAAGATATAAAAATATTATATATTCCAAGATATGATAGTGATTTAAATCAAATAAAATAATACCTTTACTATTCACACAATTCAAATTCTCCATCAGCAAAGAATAATCAAAGGGAACATGAGCTCTAATACCACTTGAAAGTTCCCATTCATGATGATTGTATCACTGAGAGGGGGAGGGGTGAATCAGTGATACATTTACTTTTTTGTTCCCTTGAAAAAACCTTTACCTCCTATTAAATATTCAATTCCATACTGAAGAAAATTCAACCACACATCCAAAGTAACACAAGCTTTTATAAGGTTCACTATTCAAAAAGAATAGCTACGTCTATGGAATGGTATGGAAATGATTAAATACCACACAACCCAATAGGAAAACAATCCTTGGATTACAATGAGTAGGATATACCTTTCACTCATGTAGAACTTTGTAAACAATCCAATAGTGCATGTGAACCCTCTTACCTCAAATAGGGTAATACAATATTTGTGTAATGATGCAAGTTACCTGTGCTTCTTTTCAATTCCACAAATGTATTTAATTGATTTTTTTTCAACTTATTACCCAGAAGAAGGTATGAAGTTTATGGAATTTGTTATGAAAACTCAATCCAATTTTCTTAGTCCATTTTTTCTATTCTGATTCCTCCATATACGATTCTCCCTGATACAATTCTTCTCAATATGATACTTCCCAGTACGATTCTCCCCAGTATGAAAAAATATAACTTTGATAGAATAAGATAGAGATGAATTGGAAAAACTTCAATTATCCATATTCCTAAGTTTGAAAAACCCAGTATGAAAATACCGATCTGATTAATCCAACCAGATACAATGATCAGCTAAATACAATTGACAATTCGAATACGATATTGAACTGAGTACGATAAAAACTAAGTAAAATTATTAGTTGAATACAATGTTGTGATCCTATCTCTTATATTTCACATCAATCCATCAAAAATTCTTCTAGAAAAGTGAATATGGAAACATATTCTTCCCTTTAAAACCTAAAGCTTCACTCTCATGAATAGTACATCGGTCAGCCACAAAGTACGATATATTTTTCTCTTTTTATAGGTGACCCTCAATTGGATTTGGTGTGAATCCCATAATTTTTACCGCATAATCAAATTAACCTTAATCTCAATTTTTCCTAAAATATCACGTGTATTTTGAAATTATCAACTCTTCTCAAAGCTTCTCGATTATTCTACAATATTCTCTTATTTATACATTTATTTTAATTTTGAGTCCGATTTCCATTCATGAGTCTGATTTTCTGAATCTAATTTCTTCAAAACAAATCTCTGTATAAGTTATAAGAAAGTTTATAAAGAAATGGATATCACTTATGAATGTTGAATACAATAATTATTTTGAATTTTAAGCTCCCCCTTGATAATTCATTTAGAAAACTCCATTTTCAATTCACATTATGTTCACTTCTTCACATAAACCACTTGGAAATATAAACAAATTCCACTCTGATACAATTACTATTGACCCAACTGAAAAACAAATCATCTGCTTCATTTATTCACTTTTTTCTATTAATGCAGTTGAGATACAAGAATTCTTATACTCCTATTATATTAACTCAGTTGGGAGCCTACAAATTAATTCAAACATTTTTAAATGGTTGACTAAATTGTTGATCTCATTTTCGTCTTCTATTTTCATTCATCAACCTCAAGAAATTCATTCTTTGAGTACGATTGTCCAGAGTATGATCATTCTGAGAATGATTGGCTTGAATATGATCATTTGGAATACAATCATACTGAGTAGTATCTTTTTCTTCTAAATCCTGAGTAAGATCATCCTGGGTATGAATGTTTCATTATGCATACAATGGATGATCAGATGTTATAGTGCATGAGTATGATCATTATGTGTATGTTCATTCTGTTTACGATCCTCAACACCTTTTCTATTTCCTTCTTAGCCTGAATCAAATTTCCATAAGTACGGTCATCCTGGATATGATTATCCCAGGTGAAATATTTTTAGTGTGATTCCTTTTCAATATGCATCATCTCTTTCGTCTCTTCCACATTGATACAATAAATCTGGATATGATATGGAATACTTATTTTCTCTTTTCTTCTATAAATATTTCAACATAAGATATTCAATCAAATTATATTTTATGTTAAATAAAAATCATAAAATCATAATCACATTTAAATAGAATAAATGCCGAATCTAATTACCCATAAAAACAATCACTTATTTCATAATAGAACCAAAGTGAACCCAATGATCATTATCTTATAGAAATATGATTCCTCCATGTGATCCATCCTCCAATCTAGATAATGATCAATTACTAATTATGATCTTCTCCCATTCCAAACCCAATGAAATTCCAATCAGAATCAATTCTTTCAAATAGATTCTCCTTATTATGATGGATAAATTGAACATGATTGTTTAGAAAACCCAAGTATGATTCTTTTGAAAACAAAAGTCAGTTGGATTTACACCAAATACAAAGTGAGGTGATTTTCTTGAAAATGAAAGAAAACTTTTAAAAATAACCACCTTCATCATCATCTTGGTCCTGACACAATATGATCCCTACAATGTCTTAAATTAACCATGATATTTTCTACATAGAATTCCAAGATTCTTCCCAAAAGGTATTAAAGATTGATTCATGGTGAATTTCTAAGTGGCACCATCATTATTAAAACTAATGGTAATGGCATAGAAAAATAATATACCTTGTGCTAATTTGAAATAATTAGATTCCTTATCGTCAATGGAAATCTTAATCAGATTATAACCTAAGTACACATCCATAAAGTAAAGGGCCTATAATACCGTAGTCACATCGATAGGGAGTTAAATAATCCAGACTAAGAAATAATCATTCATAAAGTGTTGATTAAAATCCATGAAATTGATGTATACCTTGATCTAAACATTCTTTTTATTAATATGGATGTTTTTGGAAACCGATTTTGAGTATTAAACCTCTATAAAAAAATCATTAAAGATATTATCAACTTCATACTCTGACATGGTACTATGAGAGGGATGGATTATTATATCTTCTTTCTTAAAAATGATATGATCACTGTGAATACCAAGATGATGGGTCTCTATAAAAAATTATAATCCTAAAATCACTTTTTAATTATAGGGAAATATTTAACAATTTTATTTTAAAAAGGAGATATAAATCTCTTGCCCTTCGAGGGGTATGTCGACACTAATCAAAGTAGGACACAAGTCCTCTTCTATATCAATATTTACCTATACAATCTCATCTAATTTTTTAATAACTCCTTCAAATGCTAAATGGGAAAATCTAAGTTCATCCACTTATTTTTACATATCAACATTGAATGATGTTTCCTCCAGACTAGTGAATATTAGCAGACATATCAATCCTTTATGAAGAATATGGATTCAATTTTGGTCCCTAATAGTAATAATGCATGGGAATTATGTTCAAAAGTTCTCTAAATATACCTATTTTATTCTCTTCTATCATCAAGGATATAAGAAGCATTAGAATATTGAGTTTTAAGAAACATAATATGGGTATTTTCTATTTTTACTAATAGTGGGGGGGGGGGTTATCTGATCTAGAATGTGATGAAAAGGGGAAATCTTATTCAGGGAATTTCCACCAATGGAATTAATTTATTCATGTGTGATATGACTACCTCTTGATAGGTCTTCTTTATTTAGAATGACTATTACAATATGGAAATGGTCCATTGAAGCTTATTAACTGAAGTTAATCTCTAGAGTTGGACCTACTGACATTATTACATTGATAGGTAATACATAATCATTATTAAAAAATCTCCAAGGGTTTATAAGAAAGGTCCCTAAACTGTAGGGAGAATTAACCGAAATATCAACCTCTATAATCTATAATAGTACTTCTCCATAGTATAAACTCACCTTAGTGTACTAGGATTCACAAGATTCAATTGGGAAACTGTCACCACATAACACAATAACCATTCAATTGATGGAGTTTTTTAGGCATTGATGGTATGATAATAACACTATTGTTTGGAAATGACTCTCAGGTCTTCCTATTATGACATTATATTTCATATCATACTCGATAACCATGGAGTTAGAATTAGACACAGGGTATCTCAACTTGGATTTGAGTTTGATCAATCTGAGGTCCTTTTTCTTGTTGTTATCATTCCATGAATAGTCAGATTCGGGGGTGGGGGGAGTCTTCCTCATTGTATCCCTAATATCCGAGAGTCCAAACCAATATATGATTAAACACAGATCCATTGAAAATAATTTCTCTTCAAATGTTAATAGTGTTAAGAATAAATAAAATATTCATGGGTATTAGGTGGCCATAAATGACATCTGCTCAGTCTTTCTCTATGATGGATATAATATTACAGAATTCTACTGAAGTAGTTTTTGCTCGATACACTTCAGATGCAATGAATTCTATCTCAAACTCTTTTGGACTCTGGAGGGCCTTGATGAGTAATTCCTTGAGATCCTTTTAAAGATGAAGAGTTTCTAGAATCAAGATATTATCTCAAATATCTGCTAACTATTACATGATTTTATACTTCTCCACTAATGGTCAGTTCTTCCTAACATGGGGTTTCTTATTGAAATATGGATTAGGGGATGAAGAACTTGAGGTATAAAAATCTTATGATTGGTTATAAGTTGAGGGAATAATTATTGATAATAGGTTGATCCAATCTATTTCACCCACTCTTTTTGGATGATCCAATAATTTCACACTTGCTAACCGATCATCGAAGACCTTTCGTCTTAGACAAATCTTAAAGGAATTGGGGGAATCTATATGTTCTTTTTGGGATCACTAAAGTACTTACCCATGGCTTCCATCTATGTATATGGATTCATTGATATTTTTAAATAATACTAAGCTTGACCACGATTTTGTTTTCCACTATTCTCTCAGCTTTTACATATTCAACCTTTGGTTCCTTGATCAGGTATGATAAATTCAATTTCATGTACATATTCATCATCAAAGAAGGGGTCTTCTAAGTGAACAACATTAACAGGACAAATAATTAGCTATTTATCTGATGAGGGTTCTGTTTGGTTGGACTGTTCCCATGATATAGATGACGAGGGAAAGAATCCCACAATTGTCCAAGATGGTTTGGTATTTGGGTCAGACTCTTCATCCTATATCCTATCCTAATTATGTAAATTTCTTTTTTCCTATAGATGATCTATTTGACATTGTACCATTGGATAATGTAGGATGTGTCTAAACTAGAATTAGTTGATACAGTTGTTCCCTAAATATTTTGTGATCTAGATCAACTATATTCTGGGTCATCCATTCATAGAAGTGTTGTTCACACTTAGTTGGGGAATCATGTCAGTCACCTTATTCCTTTAAATGGGTGGTGGGCACATGAACCAATTTCTATGGTGATTTTACCAGTATTACCTATACATAATAAAACAAGTTCTAGAGGATATATTTAAATATTAAGAATTCATAGATAGTGTTCCCTAGAATTTGGTGAAAAGGGTTATAGTTAGGATTATCACTAAGTAAAACTTCATTAGGTATCCTAGACTCAAAAATCATAAGAAAATTTGTTTCCATTTCAATGAGGAAGAAACCTAGAACCCATTATTTTCAAAAGGAATAAATTTTATTTTTCCCTCCTAAAATCATAGGTGGCCTTGATATATCATTTTCTCCAGATGATGGATGTTTTTTGTCACTCAACTAGATATTCCGAGTGATGAAGAACATTCGTGGGTGATTCCATAGTCACTGATGCTAGTTTGAGTGAAATAGAGGTATTTGTTTCATTGCTACACCATTTAACTTATGTTGTAGACGTGGTTACAGTTTTGGACTACGTTGGTTAAATAACATCCTATAGACTCTGGGCCATATTTGTAAAATACTAGAACTTTATCGAGTATTTATTGGGATTTGGGGTGTTTTTAGTTCATCAAAAAAAATTTATGTAAAAACTTTTATAATAGCTACTCCTATGGGATTTTAATTATGAGTGGGTACCTCAGGTATTTTAATCTATAAAAAAATTTAAATATCCTATTAGTTTCACGATATTTATAGTTTGTGAGATCAAAAAGTAGTGTTTTCCTTAGCATGGAGTTAAACTGGAAAAGTTATTTTTGATGAAGGCCTTCCCATCCAATGATGACCCTACTGATAACCTACTATACCATATGAAGGTTGGACATAGCAGAGATTCTTAGAAGAACCTAAGTTCTAATATATCTTTTTGGTCCCATGGACCCATCATAGGTCTACACAATGATATGAAGTGTGAGATATACTAATATGGATATCCTTATCCATCAATGGTTGGGAAAAATCCCAATGTTGGGAAGAAAAGGATTGAAATCCACCCATTCATTGTAGGGATTCCTTTTGGGATGGAAAAGGGCACGCTGCCCTTCTATATCCTCTATTCAGGCAACAAGAGACTCGATGGTAGTAAGGTGTTCTAGGGACAACACAATCTAAGTCGCCCCTGACTGCAAGTAGTGCACAAGGCTTGACGTGGTCATCTGACATCCACTAACTATTTACTTTTGGTTCATATTGGGATTGGGAGACTATCCCGATATGATAGAATTGGCTATTGTGATGGAGGTAAATCATGATCTTCCTCATTCTATTAATTTAAATATACTAGAATTCTATATATAAATCCAATCTAGTACTCATATTCTATTATTTTAATTAAATTAACCCCATACTAATGAGTGGGGGAGTTGTACTCACTTTTTCTTTAATTATATTCCCATTAGAAATATTTCCCCTATGTAATTCCTCATTGATCCATCTGAAATTGAATATCTTGGAATTATACTACACAAAATTATATTTCATATAGAGGTATTAAGGCTCTCTTAGTGTCGAGTGGGATGACACCACATCTTTTCCTTCATCTATTGTGAAATCACATTGATGGGGTGGAAACACATCATTTGGAGGTTTTATGTTCTAGGATCCCTTATGATTCTTGGTGGTTACAACCTCTTATTTTGTTTTTTTGTGACCTATATCTCAGGGTATTTCCCCCCAATTTTGTGTCTCATTGTCCTTGTATTAGTCCGTTTCATCTACCAGATTGATAGTGGTTCCATTAACATATTCCAATCATGAAGCAATAATTAATTTTTGATTATCTATATAATATAATGTGACTTTGTTACTCATATCTACTTCAAGATTTCTATTTATGTCGTCTCCATAGTTCCCTCCCATAGTGGGTTATAATGATAGGGGTGTTTCACATGGTGGTAGGAATGATCAAGGTGATGGTTGTTGGAAATCATTGTCTATCCTAAAAAATACTATTTTCCTTATAGGATCTAGTAATAATTCCCCTACACTGAGTTTTGGGGATAATTTGTATCCAATGCCAATACTTCATGATCCTATTAAGGATTTTAATATTCTTGAGGGGGTAGCTGGGGTAAAAATTCCCACATCCCTATAGGATAGGGTTATTCTCTGTTGGAATGTGAATATGCACATAATCCTGGTTTCCCGTAGCAAAATTCCACTAGATTTATTCAACATGAATATGCACCTATCCGGGCATGACTATCAATTTATATTGATGAACCATAGTTGTATCTAGGATATGATCCCAATATCATGTCGTATTCTTCACCAAAACATATTGATGATACTCCGAGATGGGAGAAAGAATATGTTATTTCTCTTGAGTAGCTATCTAGTCCTGTTGAGTATGATGACACACTTATCTGGTGATTTTAATAGAAATATGTTCTTGTTCCTATGTGATTTTTGGAATATGCCGAAAAATCTCCCGTCGTCCTGCTACAATATATTGGCAGATCAGAAGGGTTTGAGTAGGATTATGGGCCTACTTTTTTATATTTTCATGATATGTTGGGATAATTCTTCAACTAATGTGAAAATATTCACCCACAAAAATCCTATATTTTACATCAGGATATGTCAACTAGATTCATACCTTGGCTGGGAATATTAACCTTCCCCTTCTTGATCATAGAATATGTTGGAAAATTTTGTATTTGAAAACATGGTTATGAGTTTTATTTCTAGTTTCCACTATAGTATAATGGTAGACTTATTCAATAGATGCGGGGATATGATACATCCTGTTGTGGTTCACATCCTTTTTCCTTATGATATTTCCTATATTATCAGGTTGCAATGGGAAGAGTATTGATTTTACAAGTGTCACCCTCAGCAGGCGGCAGAGGGGTGGTGGTTGTATGACACTGGCGGTGATGGTTGAGAGAAGACTTCCTAGGAAACTCATGAACTTGTGGGAATTTGTGGTTGACTTATTAATCCATGTTCATATGTTAAATAAGGTACTGATTTTCATTCTCTAAGTATAGACTTCTGAGTTGGTTTATTTTAACACCCAGAGATTTTGTGGCATATATTTTTTGGATTAAATTTATTTTTTTTGATATTTTTAATTTTTCACAATACTGAATATAGCCTTTTATATATGATAAGCACTATGATTGGCTTACGTTATACACAAAAAATTTAAGATCTCTCTATACACAACACATTGGTTAGCTTTTGGTATACACAACACTATGTATCGCTTGTGTTACACACAATGCTAATTTATTTTGATAGCTTGCATTACACACGATACTGAGTTTTACCGAACAATAATATACTCTTAAAATATTATTATTTAATATAATAAAATTTAACCTAGCCATTAAATAAGAGGTTATTAATACTATTAACTAACTTATGAAAATAAAAGGTCTATAACATGAATTCATCGGTTACCAATTAATTAGAAATGAAAATATATAACAATTGATTAACAAGGAAACATTTTTATTTTTTATGCTCCCAAAGTAGTTTTGTCATAATAAATTTAAATAATTACAATTAGTAAATTATATTAATGTAATATATATATATTATATTCAATAAAATATTTTTATATTCATATAGTAGATTTTGTATGCATATGTTGGTGCCAAAATTTGGGATGAACAAGAACAAATGGAAAGCCTTTGGGGTTGTCTCGCGAAGCTTGTTTGCGGAGCCCCTCAACACCATGGCTGGCACCAAGCTTCCCCTCTGTGAACCCACCACAGATCTAGGAGGTGGGAGGTTCCTCGAACCCATTTGACGTTTGCGAACCCGCAACAGAGCAAGGAGGCAGGAGACTCTGTGAACCCATTTGACATTCGGGAACCCTCCACGGAGCAAGGAGGTGGGAGGATCTGCAAACCCATTTGATGTTTGTGAATCCACCGTGGAGCAAGGAGGCGGGAGTCTATGTGAACCCCCATTGACATTTGCGAAGCCACCATAGAGCAAGGAGGTGGGAGGCTCTGCAGTGATGACAAAATACCACATAGATTCACACCGAGCGAGCTCTGCTTCATGGCGCCTCTTGTCTATAAATTCCAGGCTCCCCTCGAGCCCAAAGTATGGATCCTCCGACCTTTCTCCTTCTTAGCTCCCAAATCACGAAGCAATCTTTGATTTGCGAACCTTGATCTCTTCAAGGTACTTTTTCCTCACTAAGTGCCTCCCCCTTTACATGAATTCGGCCCCTCTTCAAGAGGGATGCCCTTTGAGGATCCCATGGGCCATACAAAGGAAGGGGATCCCCAAGGGGACTCGGGTCTTCACAGATCACTTATTCTTCATAAAGCACCCTCAATACACACGCGACCCACATTCTAAGGCAGGGTCACTCTTCTTCGCGAAGCACATTGCTTCACAATGCTATGATTCACAAGGCACACTTTCTTGGTGAAGTACTACTCTACAAGGTCCTTTCTACTTCGCGAAGCACTTTCCATATTCACCTATACCCTATTCCTAAGCTAGGAAACTTCACTTCATGGAGCACACCCCTTCTCGAAGCCCCTCCACTTCATGGAGAACCAGAGCTTCAAAAGGATTCATCCTATGAACCCATTTTCTCTGCAAATCCTTTTCACTTGCGACCTTCTAGGTTTGAAAGAAGTAACTTCGAAGTCCCTTGGGGGGTGTTTCCCGTTGTGTTTCTTTGCCTCATGATTCTTCGCATAGGTAAGATAACAGCTATTTCTTCTTCGCATATCCCCACAAACGTGGACCCCTCAATGGATCACTCCCTAACACTCCTTAATCATGACATTGCTGATGCCTTCCCTTCCCCAAGGGGAAGTAGGTATCAGTTATGTATGTCCTAAGGGGTGTGGAGTGAACCCCATTCGTCCGAGATGCAGGATGTTAAACTAGAAAGTTCCATCGTCCTCAGCACATGGAATTAAACTATGACCTCTCCCCATACATCGTACATAGGGTTCCCCACATTGGACATTCTACAATCCCACTGGTCTCTACGGGAGTGAAATCATTCCTCACATAGAATGAGATCCTTTTTATTGGAGCGGTGTTTGTCCATGAGTACAGGGCAACCACCTTGGTGTAATACCCTATATTTTCTTGCATGAGGTAGCATATCTTCTCCTCCCCTCTTCCTTGGTGAAAAGGGATAGAGAGGGGGGAGGGGGATGGGCACCAGAACCCTCCTTTCTTCAATGCCAAATCCCTCTCCTACAGGGCTTTGTCGCTACTTGGGCCTCCACCCTAAAGTAAGTCCCAATCTCCATCACCCTAGGCTTCTCACCATGCATAAGCCCCTATTTCCTCTTTGGGATGTCAACTATGCGTAAGCCCCCCAATTTCCTTTTGGGACACTAAATACGTTTAAGCCCCACTCCACTTCCCAAAGATGCACCTCTCGTGACGTGATCATTAGATATTTGTTGCCTCTTGTTTCTCACACCGATCATGACTCATGTGGGATTAGATCAAGCACCGACCATCAATCCTCTCTAGGAAGCCTAGAGTGTAATCCACACACTCCTCCTGAACTTCATGGACTTTGATCCTTTCCAAGGGAAGGTACGTAGGAAGCCTCCCTGAGGATCAAGACCAATGCCTATTGGTCCCAACCCCCTTCACGTCGGTGCACCAAACCATTCTGAACTACATGGACATTGATCATTGACAGGGAAAGGTACATAGGATGCCTCCCTAAGGTTCAAGACCAATGTCTATTGGTCCCAACCCCCTTCACGTCGGTGCACTAAACCATTATGAACTACATGTACTTTGATCATTTCCAATGTAAGGTACATAGGAAGCCATCTCGAGGTTCAAGACCAAAAACCACCGGTTCCGACCCCCTTCACGTCGGACCACCAAAGTCCCACATTTCAGAACTACATGGAATTTGATACTTGCCAAGGAAAGGTACGTAGGAAGCCTCCCTGAGGTTCAAGTCCAACACCTATTGGTCCCGACCCCCTTCATGTCAGTGAACCAAACCATTCTGAATTATGTGGACTATGATCATTTCCAAGGAAAGGTACATAGAAAGCCTCCCTAAGGTTCAAGACCAACACCTATTGGTCCCGACCCCCTTCACGTCGGTGCACCAAACCATTCTGAACTACCTGGACTTTGACCCTTACCAAGAAAATGTACGTAGAGAGCCTCCTTTAGGTTCAAGCCCACCATCCATTGGTTCTGACCTCCTTTCACGTCGGTTCCCACTCATTATGAATTACGTGGAATTTGATCCTTACCAAGGTAAGGTACGTAAGAAGCCTCCCTGATGTTCAAGACCAACAACCACTTGTTCCTACCCCCTTCACGTCACACCACCACCATCCCGTATGACGTTAAACTGGATCCCCCTTTTCATCATGCACAATGCTAAAACCGAATCCACCATCCCGAACAATGTGGGATTTGATCCCTATCTCCTAGACAGAGTATGTAGGAAGACTCCATGAGGTTCAAACCCATCCAACGGTATGCCGCTGTGACCCCATCCAGTGGTAAGCCGTTGTGGCCCCATCTAACGGTAAGTCATTGTGCCCCATCCAATGGTAAGCTGTTGTGAGTCCATGTCAGCAGTAAGCCATTATCAAACCAAACCCAGTGGTAAGACGTTGTTGTCCCTTTGGTTGGGACCCATATTACTAGTCCATCCCAGTGGCGTCAGAGCAACTCTCAGGCCGCTAATCACACATAATCCCCAACATGTCATCAGGTTGTTGTCCTTCGAATGCACCCCAATTTCATTTCCCAACCTAGAGGTTCCACTTCCTATGGGTCCCCTTTATATGGGTCGCCTCCTTAGGTGTCACATCACTTCACAAACTATGCGGACTTTGATTCCCTGTCACAGGGATACATAGGAAGTCTCTTTGAGACTCAAGCCCGACCTCACCATCATCCTCATGTCGGTTCCATTTAATTATTCATCAACTCTCAACCCTACATCATCCATCTTGATTCTTATCTGGGTGGGCACATCCTGGTGAGGTCATTCCAATTCACCACTTCACTAATTCTAGCGGTAACCGAGTAACTAACCATGTGTTAGCCCTAATATCAGTGTTCCCTCTAGGGTTGCACCCATCTGATTCACTATAGTCTGTGTTCTGATCAGTCTGATCCGTCTCTAATAGATGGTAAAATTGGGCATACCCTATGTTAAACATAGGAAGTTGAGGAAAACCTCAGATACATTCCCATTGCATATAATTCCCTGTATTTGATGTGGGATGCCCCGGGCTTCTGTGCCCTTGAGAAGACCTATAATAAGGGGAAGAAACCCAGACAAACTGGTGTTCTAGTGTCCAGACACGCCATTGATGTCCAACATGACTACTCCCCTGACCAAAGGTTTCTTCCCTAACTAGAACCCTTGGAATGTCCGAACAAGAAGTAGTGTAATTAACCGGCATCCATGAAGACATGGCACCAGGAAGAGTTCCACGAACAACATATTAGTCTATAAGGGAGACCCAGACTAGGGGAAGGGTTCCGAGGGAAAATCCACGAAAAGAAGAACCAACATCCCATCATCCCGTTTTGATCAAGGAGAAAAATTCCTTGAATAAGTGATGGATGTCTCCTACCTTTGGAAAGCGGGAATGTGTGGAAACAGCTATGCATCCTCCACTAGCGGATGCGCACGCCCAAGAAAATGTGTCAGAAATAGAAATGGTGAACCCGACACGAAATTATTCTCCTCAATGTGGATATTAGTAACATTAGAGACATCAATGGATTATCGTGTCACAAGATCCAGTTATCTGGCATGGGGTCCTTCCAAGTAAATAGCTGGCCTCGCATGAAACTTACCCGAATTTGGGGCAGTCAAAACATTGGACATCCCGATCAGTGATGTTGTTAGCGTGGACCCTTCTTACAATCCATGGGATACAGAATGGTGTTGGGGCACTGGAAATCAATTTCTTTGTTTCAGCACTAATGGATTAATCTCCCTACTTGCCAGGAACCAAGCTATTGCCCCAGGAACCGGATCGCCACCTGCCCACCGACGTAGGGGCAGGGACAATGCCAACGCGACAATCCCATGTGGCTCATACACTTCTACAAAAGATTTCACACCCACATCCACTGGGTACCCACACCCCATCTGCCCTTATGAACTCATACAACGAAGGGTGAATAGCGAGCTCGTACGCCGATACGAGGAAGAGGGGATTATCCCGACTCAGGAAATGGCCCCGCTAGGATTTAGAGGCGTTTGTGCCTCGTCGCCACCACCACCCCAAAGGGCCACATAGGGATCCAATACTCCCCACCCCAAAGTATAATAATTTCGGGATCCTCTCCTCGAAACGTCTCAACGAATCCCTCCCCTACGCTGACGAGGTAGGGGATGTCTAGGCCAGCCCGACCGGGATCCCGTTTAAGGGGCCCCCAAGGAAGAACCGAACTAGGCCGTGACAATACCACCACCCAATCCCACATGCTGAAGAGAATGTAAGCTATGTACCTGCACCACCGGCCCCCATTTGGCTGACCCGATTCCAGGGTCGGGCACAGGCCGAAGAGGACGCCCACCGAGGGGCGTTGAGGTCAGCAATTGCTGTGGCTCGGGCCACTGCTGACATGTATCATCAGCCTCATGTGCACACTAAGCATGATAAATTATATACCCAGTCCGAATCGAGGCCCCAACTGCCCCACAGGCAGGTTGAGTCGACTCTTTCGACCGCCGGTGCAGGGATCACCCGCCGCGGATTGACCCGCAGCAGCGACATCTAGTACAAAGGTCCTCCCCATACCACCCCCATGGATAACGCAGGTCCTCCCCGCTTCCAAGCTCGACATGGAGGTCCACCTCTTGCTACCTTTAATCCGAACGAGGGTCCTCCCCACAGTAGTGCCACACTGTATGGAAGCCTCTCTTGCGCTCATTACACTGGGTATGGGGTTATTCCTCTTTCCAAAAACCGTCAATATGGAGATGCAATGCACCCTGTAAATCTTCAGTATGGGGGGCTTCCCCATGTCCCTGAAGTAGCTGGAAACAGTCCTCCTCGCCTAAGCAATCAGAGGAGTGAAGGTAAACATCCTTTCACCAGTGCCCAGCATGGAGGTCCTACTCGTGTTTGGCTTGACCAATACGAGGACCCTCCTCATGCTGACGTTGTCAGGGGAAGCAATCATGGTGGTCCTACCTGTGCTCCTATCAGCTCAAGTGGATATCCTGCCCACTCCAATGTTTCCGACCAAGATTCCCTCTACACATTAGCCAGTGGGAATGACGTTCCTCCCTGTTTTTCCTTTTGATATCTGTCCAGGTGCTCTTCAGACCCCAGCTCACTCAGGCGGAAGTCCTCCCCACCCCAGCACCAGTACGACCGAAGGACCTCGTCGTGATGGAAATATAACCTGCCCCAAAAATCTATCATGGGGTAGGAGGTCAGGTTGTCACCGCCACAAAAATAACAACAAGAAGTTTCATAATGAGATCAAACCAGTTTGCTTCTCAGATTTTGTGGTGTAATACAACTCAGTAATGAAATCCTCTCTTAGATCTTCCATGTCATGGGCCGAGGTGGGAACAAGTTGTATCAGCCTCATACTTCCAGAATGTGAGGTCCATCGGATTCCTGCCTCCCTCTGCAGTTATATCTAGGAGGATGAAAATTTGGCAACCCAATAGGTTATAGCCCTACAATCACCACCATCACCACCAGAAGCACACTCTACCTCGATTAAAGATCACAGAGAGCTATTATGGGGACCAAAAGTGGATGAACAGTAGTGTAACCCATCGCCAGCAGTTGTAGTCCCTGCGCCAGAAACTGCGGTCGTCAGTCCATCTTACCGTGATGTGGTGGCCAAGTCACTACACCTTTCAAAGGATATCCCAAGATGTGGTGGATTTTCAGCTCTCTCACAGTATTCTCCACCAGCTAGCCTACCATCTTAGCAGTCTGCATCGGTACCACTACTAGTTCCTCAGACACCTCTAGTAGATGAGTGGGGCAATGAAGGGCAAGAACTTGAATCTAGACCAAGGAGCTTGTGGGATATCCTCGCAGCAGACCATTTCCCAAAGATGTTCTTGCCAGTTGTAGTGCCAAATTTTAGGACACCAGAAGCGCTCACCCAATAAGAGGTTGGATTCTTTCTCCATAACCTCTAGGTGAATCATTTCTGCCTTTGGCATCGACAAGTGATCTTCCCCAAGAGTTAGGAACACTTAAAAGATACCGTCCAACATTGTCGTTTGGTCGATTTGGCCATACTCCACGTGGCCTAGCACCCTGAGTCACCATGCCTCCATAAGACCCTTGAACAACAATGTGTCAAGAGGTTTAAGGTTCTCTACAGGATAATCAAGGAGGCTTCTCCCCATGTTCCAATTCGTGGGTTGGGGTAGTACGTGGCCCACCATTTCAGTTCCATCTGGCGCTAGCCCGATTTTACTGGCGACATAGAGGATATGCCTTCAGGTAGAGTCACGATTAACATGGATGAACTATTGGAGGGAGAGAATGAGCTGGAGTTCCTTGATGGGGACTTACAACCAGAGGGAGTGTTGTAGCTATTGGATCTGTTGGGAGGGGTCACTATCCAGTATAGAAATCTACTGGGTCTTCTCGTGCCCACTGAGGCACTAGTCCTTAGCCAAAATCCCAACAAGGGTAAGGAACTCATCAGAGCTGTCAAACCATCCAACCCATCTGGATCAGTGCAAAAGGCGAAAGATGATCCCGATAAAGCCATGTTGTGTCAGCAACTCGCCGAACAGAATAATGTAGTCGAAAACCTCCTTGTTCAACGTGTTGTGGAGCGATGGCCAAACTACGATGGTCGTTGATGTGGCTATATTTTTTCATAGTTTTGACACATCTTTTTACATGATTTTTAATGAATTAATCAATTATTTAATCACTTTATGCTAAATATTTGTACTTTTTTATTTTTATAATTAAAATTTTCAAATATTCATTTTATAACATTATATGTAATTATGGAACCCTTAAATAGTTGTTTTATTCCTTCTTTGCTTTTAATATAATTAATTTTTAATTTGTTTATTTAACCTACATTTGTTTATTTTATTTAATTTTTCATTATTAACAATTATTGAGTTTGGTAATTAATTTACTTTTAATTGTTATGTTTATACAACTTAGTTAGGCTTTCCAGACTACCGGTTGCTTAGCTACCGATAGCAGGTTACAGGTACTGTCTATCGATGACATTGCATCTATCAGTGACCTTTCCTGTATCAGTGACCTTTGTCACTGATAATTTATCATAACAGTATCTCTTATTTATCAGTAGCGGTAAGCCCTTTAATTTTATAAAAAAAAATTGATGAGTAAGTAGTTTAAATTAGTTCTTCTTTCTTTCTTTTTAATAAGTTATTTTTTATTTTAAATAATTATTTAATCTTTGTAATTTTATTTAAAACCTAAAGAAAAAGTAAAGTAAAAAAGGAAAGGTCACTGATAGATGCAATGTCACCGATAGACAGTACCAGTAAAAAAGGGAAAAAAAGTTAAAGTATAGTGAACTTTTCATAAAGGTTAACTTACATATTCAAACAAATTAATTTAATTTAATTTATAAAAGTTATATTATTAATACATAGATAAGTTATAAATTAAAATATAAACTTAATTAATAATAAATGATAATAATAAATTAATTTAGTTTTAATAGTATAAATTATATAATTAATAATAATTATAAATAAAATATTAAATATTTTTATTAATTTAATAATATTTAAAACTTAAGTTTTAGTTTTAATTACTTAATTAAAATTAACTAATTAATAGATTAATCTAGAAACTATTTTTTTAAATGGTAATAATAAATTTTTTAATACTTTTTAAATTATTAAATTTCTAATTACTTATATACTATGATATTATATTTCAATGATTTAATTAAATATGATAAACTAAAAAATTTAGTATTTAGTATTTATATTTATTAATCTAATTAAATCAATAGCATTTTATAAATTTATAATAATATTATATAAAAGTAAATAATAATTTTTAACTTAAATATTTATTAATTATCTTTAGTGAACTTTTTTCATTGAGTTTTAACTACTTTATGTAGTTAATATTTTGTGCAGGTTCATTCCAATGTCGGAAACATGTCTATGTTCATGAAACTAATTTAACGAAAGTTAGTTACGTGATAAAAACCCACGTGACGTGCCAGTCGCGGAAAAAGCGCACGTGTGCGGTGCACTCATGAAGGACGTTCCAATTCGGTGGAAATGGAGCAGTGACATAAAATGTATGATAGCCGGGTACTTAAAGCAGAGCAAAGCAGCAAAATTGGGGGTGGACGGAGGCGATTCATTCATTCACTCAGAGACACGCACTCGTTGAACACTCGAGTCCCGAAGAAGAGCAGAGGTCCAGGCGCAGCATTTGATGCGAGCAGAGGGAGTTTCCTTCTTCTGTTTTCTTTAAAATCTTTACTTCTGTATTAGAATGATTTTTGTATTTGATATAGCGATAATGAATAATATATTTAGCTAAGTCTTCTAGTTCGGGGAGAGTTCAAGCTGTACTGGTATTTTTTTCATCCTTTTCACTTATCATTTTTATGTGTTTAGAGTTGATCGGCGAGTTCAGTTCTAAATACATACATCTATTTTGCACCACAAAACTGAATTTCATGCACCTACAATCTTTTGGCGAGTTTGATTGTAGAACCTTTTTCTTAAAACATTAAAACAAAATTGAAAACTTCAGTACTTATGGCGAGTTTTTACTGTTGTTCATCTTATGTCATCTTTCTGGAATTGTACTTCTCGAAGTGGAAAACTCTAGTTGTACAATTTCCACGACTTAACTCATGGCGAGGGAATTATGTCGTCTCTTTTCAGTGGTACGAAGCATAACTTTTACATGAAAAGGAAATTAAATTTAAACCAATAGACTAGAATGAACCCCGAGTGTTCTTTACTGTTGTCCTTTATCTGCATCTTGTCTTCTTTGTTGCACCGTGTTTTCACATGTATTCTATTTTAGTATAGGTAGAATAAGTTTACAATAGATGTATAGTTTCTCTTTACAATACATAAAATCATAAAAAAATTGAAAGATATAAAATAATTAAGAAAACCACTCCACTGCTGACAACAATGGAGCTTGCCAAGTGTTTTTTAGAGAATAGTGGCCAAAATAGCCTTCCATGTGGGTTCGACCCTGCTTGCCAGATATATTGTAGTTAGTAGGTATATAAATTCTAAACTTTGACCGACTTCAACGATAGTCTAGGTCATTTTTTTGGCGCCATTTCTGGGGAAGGCACGCACTGAGAGTCTAGGGTTTGAAAAAAAATAAAAAAAACAATAAAAAAGACTAAAAAAATCATTTAAAAAAATTGTTTAAAAATACTGTGAACTGGATCCTACTGATTTTGTTGAACATTAAAAATCTACATCAATTGTGAAGCTTTATGTGTTTAAACTCACCTGTTTTTAGCTTAAAAAAATGGAACATCACAAAAACTAGAATCAACTGGGACGTTACTGTGTCTGTTGTAGAGATTATGGGAACACTACCTGTCAGTGTGTCAATAACCAGCCACAACAATATGTTTATATTGAACAAAAGGAAAATTTTGAACCTAATCCTGAATTCCTAGCTAAACAAGAATTAATAGAAACCAAACTGGATGCTAGGGAGAATAATTGGAACAATTGGTTAACAAAATCCCATGAAATTCAACTTAGAGATTCTCAAGAGCAAGATCAAAGAATGAAATGATTGGAAATCATGCTCTTGAAATTAAAAAAATGGTTAAAGAAAAAGAATAATATGAAGAAAAAGAAAAAGAAAATGTCTTTAAAAGATTTGGAAATCAAGTGTAAGAAGAGAGTGACAGTGAAACTGGGCGAGAATCCATTCACTTTGAAAAATCTAAAATTGTTGAACCTAATCTAGAAATAACCAACTCTTTGAATCAAGAACACATTGATGAAAACTCCAAAAAGAGCTTAAATGGTGTTGAGTTGGACAAATTTGATGATGAACTAAAACATATTGAAAATTATAGCCCAATTCTTTTCAAAATTCCTACATTGGAGAAAAATCACTGTTTTAGGAGTTTTGAGAATGAGGTCATTCGGGTTGAAGATATACTTGAAACTGAAAACTTGAATGTTAAAAACTCTTCACCCAACTTTTATAAGTTTGTGAACATTGAGGCAGAACATGATATTGGGAACATTTTGGAAGAGAACCTTAAGCTGGATAACATGGAATCTAAAATTTTTGAACCTGAATTGAAAACTTCTCTTTTATGTTTTGAAACTTCAAACCCAATAATTTCTGAACTGTTGTTGGATGATGAGGATGAGGGAATGATAATTGAGGAAATACTAATTGATGAGTTTGATTTTCCCTATTCTCATTGTAGTCTCTTTTCTGAAACATTGAGTACTGAATTGGAAAACAGTGATGTTTTACATAGGGGTAAATATTTAAATTTGAAAAATCTAGAAATTGAATTTATGGAAGCTGAATTGAACATTACTCTTCCTGATTTGAACTTCTTGGAACACACTATAGACCTTGTTTTGGGAAATGAGCCTTTTGAATTTGAACATGAAAAAGAGGTTGAACACACATTAGATGATGGTTTCAGAATTGATTTGATAGAAGCAGTAGATGTTCAATGTGTATTAACAGATGAGGATCTTTTGGAAGAGATTTATAATATTGTTAGACCTGAATCTGTTTGTGATAAAATAAATTCTCTTCCCTATCTGTCACTTACATCCTCAACTGTGAAGGGTGATGAGCCTTTTCATGTTACTGATAGTAGTCTAGAGGGATAATTATAATTGACTTCCATTATACATAATTCAGATCAACACTTAATTGAATCTCCTCTTGAACATGCTATTCAGTATTCACCCACAAGCACCCTTGAATTTGAACCTATTAATGCTGAAGTTGAGAGAGAAAGACATGAAAATAATGTTACACCCTTTGAAGCACCTTGTACTATGTTTTCCCTTCATGTGAACTCAACTCTTGATAACTCTGAAACAATTCTGGAAGTCGACAAAATTACACCCACAACTGTTAAAGGGTGTTTCTTATGGGTTAATTTAGGCTATGAGAGTTTAGTTTTTGTTGTACTAAGTCTCGAATCTCACAATTCTCACCGTTATGTTAAAAATAAATGGTCCAAACACATGTGGTGGTTCCTGTTAAGAAAACCACATCCACCTAGTGACTACGGTTAGTTGCTAGGTGAGTCCGGTTGGAGACTATAAAGCTAGCGCTGCATGGGAGGCAACCCATGGTCTTGTTTTGTTAATAAATAGAAATTGTAATTAAATAAAGTCTAACTAAAGAGTTTAAATTCAGTTCTTAATGGGAGTCAACCTATGTTCGTTCTTTTGTGTTTACTTTTGCTCTGTTCTTGTTTTACTTTGAATAAAGTTCTGCTATGATGCCTCCTGTATGCTCTGTTTTTACTGGATACTTGTTTCTAGTTCTCATTCTCGGTGTTTTTAGGATGATGCTACTCGTGTCAATAAAGGGAGTGGAATTCCCAAGCTGAAGGAGTAATGGAAATCTAGTCAGGGAAGTACCTTACTGTTAAATTCAGTTTCTTCTTTCTTCTCCTTAATGCTTTGATGAAAATTTATTGCATATATTGGAATAAAATTCTGCTGCTTGTCACTAAGTTGAATTGTAAAATTCTGCATGTGCCTCTTTGCTGAAAAAATGAAATAATCTTCTCACTGCTTGAACTTAAGTGTGAGGGGATTCATGCAGTCTGAAAAATCATGTTTTAAATCTGATTGTATATTTGAGGTGTTTAACATGAAATTTTTCTACTGTATTGAACATATTTTTGAACTCAATCTGTTAAAATTCATGCACCCAGTATATAGTGTACTTATATGTCACATGTTACTCTTGAGCTATATTGAAAATTTTTCATTGATCATAAATGTTAATGAATGTACTTGCTAATGAACCTGCTGATTATTTTTTCATTGTGGCAGGAAATATTTTTGAACTTCATTGAGACCTTTATAAATTTCATTAATCTACTTCATTAAAAATATTTTTTGAAAATTAATTGATTAATTGTTCCTCTCCATATTTACAAGTCAACTTTGGGGACAAAGTTGGGTTTTAAGTGTGGGGGAGGGGGTCAATTCTTGACTGTGCTAATCTTTGCTTTATTGTAAGCCCATGAATTCCCACAACAATTTAAAATTTCTTATAAAAAATGGTTAAATGTTTTCAAAATTATTGGAAAATTTTAGGCTTTACATTTTTCTCAATTGGGTCTCGGCTTAGGACAAGTTCCTTGCTGGCAGTTAAGAATTGCTTTGAACCAGAAATTGATGAGGTTGGATGATTGTTGAGTAGTTTTACTTAGTGATTTGACGGAAATTTGGGTTAGGACCTACCTCTGGAAGTGATATGGGTTACAGGTTTGTGGAATTATGATCATAACTCTTGGAACTGGAAGTTTGATTCTGATTCTAGGGGCCTCATTATGTTCTTTTAATTATTAAAATTAATTTCTTTAATGAGTCAATGTAAATAGATTTTATATAAATCTTTTGAAAATGGAGTAGTCTGGGCATCTGGGATCCCACGGTGAGTCTCTGAGACCCTAGATGTTGTGTGTGTTTCTGTTTACTATAAGCCCTCTGTTCAACTTGAATAAGTGCATTGCACAGTGCTTAGCACAATAATACAAGGCTTGGGAAAAATAAATAAAGTGTCTAGGGTAAAAAATGAGCTCATTAAGGTGAGGGGAATGATGAACACCAGATGAAGAAGGGATCAATTTGTTTATATGGAAATCATTTATGTTGTATCATTGAGGTGGTTCACAAAAAAATTAATTATTTTTGGTACCTAGGACTCTGTCAAAGTATGAAGTTCCTTGGTTAAGGTCTTAATTCCATTGAAATTTTATCCCCTGTCATTTTTGGACTTAGAACCTGAGATTTTATTGAAGTGAGTCACTAAGTTTTATCACATATGAGGCATGACATATTCTTTGATGGATGGTCTTTTCTTTCTTATTTACCTTTGTGTATTTTTTATGAGAAAGATTCATTTGAGTAAATAATTTTCTTTAACCCTATTTTTATGTATTGTCCTCTGTTTTGAGTGCTGGACATGTTACATTTTGAACTTAATCATAAATACAATTTACTGTTTCTCAAAGATAATAAAACATGAGATTGTTTGAGGACAAACAATGTTTAAGTGTGGGGGAATTTGATGTGGCTCTATTTTTTCATAGTTTTTCCCCATCATTTTACTTAATTTTTAATGATTTAATCAATTATTTAATCACTTTATGCTAAATACTTGTACTTTTTAATTTTTATAATTAAATTTTTCAAATATTCATTTTATAACATTTTATGTAATTATGGAACCATTAAATAGTTGTTTTATTCCTTCTTTGATTTTAATATAATTAATTTTTAATTTGTTTATTTAACCTAAATTTGTTTATTTTATTTAATTTTTCATTATTAAAAATTATTGAGTTTGGTAATTAATTTACTTTTAATTTTTATGTTTATACAACTTAGTTAGGCTTTCCAGACTATCAGTAGCTTAGCTACTGATAGCATGTTACTGGTACTGTCTATCGGTGACATTGCATCTATCAGTGACCTTGCCTATATCAGTGGCCTTTGTCACTGATACTTTATCCTACCAGTAGCTCTTATTTATCAGTAGTGGTAAGCCCTTTAATTTTATAAAAAAACTGATGAGTAGGTAGTTTAAATTAGTTTTGCTTTCTTTCTTTTTAAAAAGTTATTTTTTATTTTAAATAATTATTTAATCGTTGTAATTTAATTTAATTTACTTAGAATTTATTTTATTAATTAATCTTTTAATTAAGTTACATTAGAATATGTTAATTTTATTATTTTATGTTTTCAGTCTTCCTGCTCGTCATTTAAGCAAGTAATGTGTGCTTTTAAATTAATTAAATTGGTCCTCCCTTAATTTTATTAGTTCAAATAGTTAATTAATTAATTAATTAAGAGTTTTTAAACATTAATAAGATTATTTTATGTATGCAGATTAATTATTAAGTCACCAACTTGTGATTTTGGTCTACCAGTGAGGTAAATAAGAGTTTGCGGTGATTTATTGGGGCAGTGATGTTCTTTTCTCACCGATACAGCCGCTACCCTGCGCTGCTGTTTTTACTCACTGATTGTTTTCCGTTATTTTTATAGTATCGGTAGCTGAGCTACCGATACTTCATTTATACTCACTGATAGTTTTTCTTTCTATCATTTTTCTACCTCCCCTTCTTTCCACTTTTATTCTCCCCGATTTTTCTTCTATTGGTCTCTCACGCGCACCAGGCCCTCAATGTCTCACCGATGTTTTTCCTCTTTCGGTTTCACAATCCTCTCATTATCATGCTTCTCTATCGGTCACACTGCATAATTGTTGAATGATGGATCGCACCAACCGTGAGCCGTAGTGGAACCACTGTGAATTTTCTAGAGCTGAGGAGGAGCCACGTGGTTCGACTCCGAAGAAGAACCCAAGCTGCTGCAATCCCAAGCCGCCGCACCAGAGGCGATCTACTACTGTAATATAAGGGAATATATTGCCGATGTCTGTATCTGGCTATGTCGCACTGCGAGGAAGATGGTACCCAGAGCCACTGTTTCGAACCAGATGGAACTTCAGCCGATTTCGCCTCCATTGGATCTTCTCAAAGAGGGTTTGTCGCTGGACAACTACAAGTTGAGGCCAATACAGCGCCACACCACTGTTGAAGTCTTTTCCGCATAAGAGAGCTGCCACACCGTTGTTGAAGCTGGATCCACACCATTGAGTCGAACCAGGTCTGTCGTTGGATTGAGGATTCCCTTCGTGCTATGTTGCAGGTCGCAAGGGAGGTGGCCGAATGAAGCCGAGCTCTGCTGGACTTGTTTTTCGCTGAAGAAGGGAGCCGCGTTGCTGAGGAGGACTGCTGCGCTACGCCAGAGCTAAAGAAGGTCAAGCTGCAAGGGGGGTCGCACTGCTGAATGCGCTGGATCGTGAGCGCCACTGCTTAGAAGGAGAGACCTGTTGGGAAAGATGGGAAAGTGATGAACGCGCAAACAAAAGAAAAAGCGAATGCCCAACAGAAATTTAATCTTTCCCCCCAAATAGAAGCGGATGTGCAACGACAAAATTAAATGTGCAGAAAAATAAATTTGACACCGGAAATGTTTACGTGGAAAACCCGAAAGGGAAAAACCACGGGAACTAGTCCAGAAAGAGGGATCCACTAAAATCAAAAAGTACACGGTAGAGACTCCCCAAAATGGAAGGGATCTCAAAAGTAATACTCAATAATAAAAGTATGGATCAAAAGGTGGAGAGCAAGAAAGATGATCGTCAAAGAAAGGCGATCACCAAATGGGATTTTCTCTCGGTGTTGTTGCTGCCGGTGATGTTGAAATGCCTTGCCTCTACCTCCTTATACAGGAAAAGAATTAGCATCAAAATAATGTCGCCGCGTCAAAAGAGTGTCACTGCGTGAATTAATTCATGTGGTCTTGGACCGCATTAAAACACCACATTAAAATAGATACCACATGTGCACCATTTGAGGAGGTGTTTCCCAGGGCGCCAACTAGGAAGGCGCCCAACAATCTCCCCCTCCGACTCAAGTGGGGATCACCGCCAACCCTACAATCTGTCGCCAAGTCTCAAATTTTCCTCTGGGTAAACTCTTGGTCAACATGTCTGACCCGTTGTCATCAGTGTGGATCTTCTCAAGCTCTAACTATCTTGAATCAAGGACGTTGCAAATCCAATGATATCGAACATCAATATGTTTCGACCTGCCATGAAAACTAGAATTCTTTCCCAAACAAATAGCACTCTGACTATCACAAAATAAAACATACCTATCCTGATTTAAATTGAGCTCTCGAATAAACGTTTTCATCCACAAAAATTCTTTGCACGCCTTAGTAGATGCAATAAACTCTGACTCTGTGGGAGATAAAGCTACATATCTCTGCAATCTAGACTGCCAAGATACAGCTCCCCCTACAAAAGTGATCAAATAGCCTGAAGTAGACTTCCTCAAATCGATATCTCCTACCATATCTGAATCTGTAAAGCCACAAAGAATAGGTTCCCCTTTGCCAAAACACAATCTCAGATCAGAAGTACCACGAAGATAATGAAAAATGTACTTCAATGCTATCCAATGCTCTCTACCTGGATTTGATAGAAAACGACTGACCACACCAACTGCATGAGCTATATCCGGTCTAGTACATACCATTGCATACATGAAACATCCAACAACAGATGAATAAGGTATGTGTTGCATCTCCTCTCTCTATTCATCAGTAGAATGTGACTGACTGGTACTGAGCTTAAAATTTAAAGCAAGAGGAGTACTAACCACTTTCTCTCTATCCATAGAAAATCTCTAAAGAACCTTATCAATGTATCTCTCTTGAGATAACCACAACTTCTTGGCCTTCCTGTCACGGGAGATCGTCATGACAAGAATCTGTCGTGATGACCCCAAGTCTTTCATCGCAAAATACTGACAAAGATCCTTCTTCAATCTGTCAATTCTAGAAGTATCATGGCCAAAAATGAGAATATCATCAACATAAAGCAACAGTATAATAAAATCATCATCATTAAATCTCTGAACAAAAACACAATGATCAGAAGATTTCTTCCTGAAACCCTGATGAGAAATAACAGATTCAAACTTCTTATACCACTGCCTCAGAGCTTTCTTCAAACTATACAAGCTCTTATTCAACTTGCAGACATGATTTTCTTTACCTGTTTCAACAAAACCCTCTGGTTTCTCCATATAAATATCCTCCTCTAAATCTCCATGGAGGAAAGTTGTCTTCACATCCATCTACTCAATCTGCAGATCTAAACTGGCAGCCAAACCAAGAACAACCTGAATGGAAGACATTTTGACAACATGTGAGAAAATCTCATCAAAATCAATAACTTTCTTCTGATGGAAGCCTTTTAAAACTAACCTTTCCTTGTATCGTGGAACAGAACTGGATTCTTCATTCTTAATCCGATAAATGCACCGATTTTACAAAGCTCTCTTCCCTGTCGATAACTTCGCCAGCTCAAAAGTGTGGTTGTCGTGCAATGATTTCATCTCTTCATCCATTGCTGCAACCCATCTGTCCTTCTGTTCACTCTCCATTGCCTCATCAAACAATTTTGGTTCTCCCCCTTCAGCGAGGAGCACATACTCATCAGGTGAATATCGAGTAGAAATGGTGCGATGCCGAGATGACCTCCGGAGTGGAACTGCGGGTTCATTAATAACCCCTAGAACCGGATCATCAGAAACAAAAGGTGCATCAGAAACTTCAACTCCAACCTGTTCAACTTGAGCATCATTCTATACATCAACATGATCATCAGAATCGACAACATGAGGTAAATGTGAATTAGAACCTGGATCAAGACTGACAAAACCATCAGAAGTTGGAGAAGCATCTTTTTCTCCCTTATCAATGTCTGCAATAGTCTGATCCTCCTTAAACACTGCATCACGGCTTCTGACAAGTTTCTTCAAAACAGGATCATAGAACCTGTACCCAAACTCATCGTGTCCATAGCCAATAAAAATAAACTGGCGTGTCTTACCATCCAGCTTGGATCTCTCATCTCTAGGCACATGAACAAAAGCCTTGCAACCAAAGATGCGCAAGTGATCATACCTGATCTCTTTTCCATACCAAAATTTGTCGGGAGTGTCTATCTGCAAAGCAACCATAGGTGACAAATTGATAATATAAGTAGCAGTAAGTAAAGCCTCACCCTAAAAATGTCCATGAAACTTTTCTTCTGAAAGAAAACAACGAACTCTTTCCAGCAAAGTTCTGCTCATCCGCTCAGCTACACCATTCAGCTGAGGTGTCTTGGGCGGCGTCTTCTGATGTCGAATACCTTCCTGCCTGCAATACTGATCAAACGGACCACAATAATCTCCTCCATTATCAGTGCGAATACATTTTAATTTCATTCCTGATTCTCTCTCAGCAGAAACATGAAATTTCTTAAAAATACTGAGAACCTGACTTTTGGCTTTCAAGACATAAACCCAGAGCTTTCGTGAGTAGTAATCAATAAATGTAACAAAATAAAGACCGCCAATAAAGGTATTCAATTTCAAAGGACCAAAAACATCAGAATTTACCAATTAAAGTACCTGTGACTTCCTGTATGGAGGATGACTGTTGAAACTCACTCTGCTCTATTTTCTAGCCATGAAATGATCACATGTGTCCAACTTGACACTCTTCAAATCTGGAAGAAGATCTCTCTGGGCCAAACAACTGAGACTTTTCTCACTGATGTGACTGAGCCTCTTATGACACAACATGGATGAAACACTGCACTCAACAACGCAAGCAGTATCACAAGAAATAGAAGCTCTAGTCCAGTACAAACCTGATTGCTTCTTCCCTCGAGCCACAATCAAAGAGCACTTGGAAAGATTCTATTGGCAATCACCAAAAGTGCTGATAAACCCTTCATCATCAAGAACGCTGGTAGAGATAAGATTCAAACGAACCTCGGGTGCATGTCGGACATTCTTCAAAATCAGCTTACTTCCTGTACTGGTCTTTAAAAAAACAGTCCCGATTCCTACAATGTCAGCATGTCCATAGTTTCCCATCTTTAAAATCCCAAAATTACCTGGGCTATACGATGTAAAGAACTCCTTCTTCGATTTCACGTGAAAACAGGCACCACTGTCAACAACCCAGTAAGAATCATCAGAAGCAATGTTAATGGAATCCTAAAAAATAACAAGATCACCCCCTGTAGCAGCGGCAACATGCTCATCTCCATCACCATTTTTCTTCTATTGATTATCCTTCAATCTGTTCTCTCTTTTCAGCTGATAACAAAACTTCTTAACATGCCCCTTCTTACCACAATGATGACATTCAAAATCTCACTGCTTCAGTCTGGATTTGCTTCTACCTCTGCTCTTATCTCGACTGCTCTGCCCCCGGTCCTGGCTTCTCCCCTGTTCTCTGTGACCAAAAGCTCAGAAGAAGATTTCTCATGAGTACGTCTCCTGACCTCTTCATTTAAAATATCATACTTGACAAAACTAAATGTCACAGCACCATTAGGAGAAGAACTGGTTAGAGTAACACGTAAATTTTCCCATGAATCGGGTAAAGTGTTAAGCAGCAAAAGAGCTAAAACCTCATCATCAAAATGTATACCCATGCCAGAAAACTGATCAAAACATCCTTGATATTCACTTAAATAATCAGAAATAGACATACCTTCTCTGTACCTCAAGTTCATCATTTTCTTGAGAAGAAACAGTTTATTGTTTCCCGTCTTCGAAGCGTAGGTCGTCTCAAGCTTCTCCCATAAAGTTCTAGCGTGAGACATGTTTACAATGTGGTTCCTCACGTTGTCTTCGAACCATTGACGAATGAAGCCACAAGCCATCTCATGCTCGAACGCCCATTCTTCGTCTGAAATTCTCTCTGGATTATGGGTACTAAACACTGGAAGATGCATTCTCTTGACAAAAAGCAGATCCTTCATTTTAAGTCGCCACATATTGTAATTGGTACCATTTAACAAAATCATCCGACTGTAGTTGGCCTCCATAATAAATATGAAACGAAAAGAACCAAACCCTCTGATACCAGATGTTGGGAAAGACGGGAAAGCGATGAACGCGGAAACAAAAGAAAAAGCGAACGCGCAGCGGAAATTGAATCTTTCCCCCCAAATAGAAGGGGATGTGCAACGACAAAATTAAATGTGCAGAAAAATAAATTTGACACTGGAAATTTTTACGTGGAAAACCCGAAAGGGAAAAACCACGAGACCTAGTCCAAAAAGAGGGATCCACTAAAATCAAAAAGTACACGGTAGAGACTCCCCAAAATGGAAGGGATCTCAAAAGTAATACTCAAGAATAAAAGTATCGATAAAAAGGTAGAGAGCAAGAAAGGTGATCGTCAAAGAAAGGCGATCACCAAATGGGATTTTCTCTCGGTGTTGTTGCTTCCGGTGATGTTGAAATGCCTTGCCTCTACCTCCTTATATAGGAAAATAATCAGCGTCAAAATAATGTTTCCACGTCAAAAGAGTTTCACCATGTGAATTAATTCATGCAGTCTTGGCCCGCATTAAAACACCACATTAAAACAGATACCGCATGTGCACCATTTGAGGAGGCGTTGCCCAGTGCGCCAACCAGGAAGGCGACCAACAAGACCTTGTATGCCACTGATTTGAGGAAGAGAGGAGGAGTTTTTACCTAGAGTTACACCACAGCGGGTCTCCTGCGGATGAAACAGCAAGTCCTCCCCCCATGGCACGTTGGAGAAGAAGATAGGGGGGAGGGTGAAGTTAAAAAAAATTATTAAATGATATAAATAATAATAATAGTATAAATAATATAAAACCTAAAGAAAAATAAAAGTAAAAAAGGAAAAAAAATAAAGTTAAAGTAAAGTGAACTTTTCATAAAGGTTAACTTACTTAGTCAAACAAATTAATTTAATTTAATTTATAAAATTTATAATATTAATACATAGATAAGTTATAAATTAAAATATAAACATAATTAATAATAAATGATAATAATAAATTAATTTAGTTTTAATAGTATAAATTATATAATTAATAATAATTATAAATAAAATATAAAATATTTTTATTAATTTATAATATTTAAACATTTGTTTTAGTTTTAATTACTTAATTAAAATTAACTAATTAATAGATTAATCTAGAAACTTTTTTTTAATTGGTAATAAATTTTTTTTAATACTTTTTGAATTATTAAATTTCTAATTACTTATTTACTTATGATATTAAATTTCAATGATTTAATTAAATATGATAAACTAAAAAATTTAGTATTTAGTATTTCTATTTATTAATCTAATTATATCAATAGCGTTTGATAAATTTATAATAATATTATATAAAAGTAAATTATAATTATTAACTTAAATATTTATTAATTATATTTAGTGAACTTTTGTCATTGAGTTTTAACTGCTTTATGTCTTTAATATTTTGTGCAGGTTCATTCCAAAGTCGGAAACATGTCTATGTTCATGCACTAACTTAACGAAAGTTAGTTACGTGAGAAAAACCCGCGTGACGTGCCAGTCGCAGAAAAAGATCACGTTTGTGGTGCACTCATGAAGGACGTTCCAAGTCAGTGGAAATGGAGCAGTGACATGCAATGTATGATAGCAGGGTACTTAAATCAAAGAAAGCAGAAAAATTGGGGGTGGATGGAGGCTATTCATTCATTCACTCAGAGACACGCACTCGTCGAACACTCGAGTCTCGGAGCAGAGGAGAGGTCCAGGAGCAACATTTTATGTGAGCAGAGGGAGTTTCTTTCTTCTATTTTCTTACAAATCATTACCTCTGTATTAGAATGATTTTTTTATTTGATATAGTGATAATGAATAATATAGTTAGCTAAGTCTTCTAGTTTGGGGAGAGTTCTAGCTCTACTGGTATTTTTTTTTCATCCTTTTCATTTATCATTTTTATGTGTTTAGAATTGATCGGCGAGTTTAGTTCTAAATACATACATCTGTTTTGCACCACAAAACTGAATTTCATACACCTACAATCTTTCGGTGAGTTTGATTGTAGAACCTTTTTCTTAAAACATTAAACTCAAATTGAAAACTTCAGTACTTATGGAGAGTTTGTACTGTTGTTCATCTTAAGTCATCTTTCTGGAATTGTACTTCTTGGAGTGGCGAACTCTAGTTGTACAATTTCCACGGCTTAACTCCTAGCGAGGGAAGTAAGTCGTATATTTTCAGTGGTATGAAGCAGTACTTTTACAAGAAAAGGAAAAACATTTTAAACTAGTAGACTAGAATGAACCCCGGGCATTCTTTACTGTTGTCCTTTATCTGCATATTGTCATCTTTGTTGCACCTTGTTTTCAGCTGTATTCTGTTTTAGTATAGGTAGAAAAAGTTTACAATAGATGTGTAGTTTCACTTTACAGTACATAAAATCATAAAAAATTAAAAGATATAAAAGAATTAAGAAAACCACTCCACTACTAACAATAGTGGAGCTAGCCAAGTGTTTTTTAGAGAATAGTGGCCAAAATAACCTTCCCTGTGGGTTCGACCCTACTTGCCACATATATTGTAGTTAGTAGGTATATAAAATCTAACCATTGACCGAATTCAACGACATTCTAGGTCAGTCGTCAGCCAGGGTAGTAGGGGAAGACACAATATACCCTTGGAGAACTGCCCCCAGGTGACCCTGACCATCCTGTCCATGCAGACAGGGTTGAGTCTGGGACATAAAGCTAGAGGGTGCGGTATATGGTGCCAAATCCTCTTGAATGGCATAAGAAGCCTCAGGACCCAGCCCAGATTCCCCCAGCTGCTCCACAGGTCGTACCACCAGCCACTCGACAAGCCGCTGGGCCTGTTTATCATGTTGAAGAACCCGACAACTCACTAGTGGTCTGGGATCCCCGTCAAGATATGAATCCCCACCTAGATGATCCAATGGCAGCACTCATCACCCGCCTCAAAGCCTTAGAGACTCGATAGGTGGAAATCGCACCTGATGGAAAGCCATACCTGGCATGGGTGGATGATATGCCAACACCCCCGAGTTTTAGGAATCTCACCTTTTCCCTCTTCAATGGGATATGGGACCCGCCCTATCACCTTGCCCACTTTATCTCAAGGTGTGGCCCCATGTTGGGAACTCCAGTGTAGTAGGAGGCTGCCAAACTCCGATGTTTTGTATAGACATTGGAAGGACCGACATTCATCTAGTAAAACTAGATTCCCACAGGTCAGTGGCCAACTGAGAGGACCACTGTAGGAAATTCCTCTACCAATTCTATTCCACCACTCAGAAGATGAGTATCGAAGACCTCTTCATGTGAAAGCAGAGGCCCGATGAGCATGTTGCCGACTTTGTTGCCCGGTGGAAAGGACTCACATACTCTCTTGACATGTCACTGACTCAGGAGAAATTGCTAACGATGTGCGTAGGGAATGTGAAGATAGAACTAGTCCCCTCTATGATCACCTAGAACTACCCTGGGGGATTTTGAGACTTCTCTGATAAGGCCCAACACCTAGAGGAATCCTTACAGTAGGCTAAGCAGGAACGTCCGTTGCCTCATGTGATACCCGCGAGAATGGCACCTAGGTTTGAGCCCGCCTCAATGACTCAAATAGAGTCCCCTAGGAAACTAGAGTTGTTACCAGTGGAGCCGCCTCCACAGATTCACAGAGGGCCTCCACCTCAGGTGCAGCCTCCAGTCTAGCAGCACCCACCTCAGAATCGGAAGGTTCCCCCGCGCAATGTGCCGTCACCTCATAGGCGAGATAACCAAGATCCACCTCCTCGAAAGGATCCTCCATCCCCTTGTTAGGGTTAGGCTCTGAATAAACCCCTTCTCGGATAGAAGGAATTGTACCTACTCATTCAGAGAGTCATAAGTCCCTGGTTATTTCCAAAGTGCCCTAGAGTAGGGGATTGTACATTTTCCTAAGTGCAGGAGGTCAGGAGAGGCGAACCTCACTGATCGCCCTAATTACTACCCCTACCACCGGATCTTGGGGAACACCCTAAAATAGTGTATTGTGTTCAAAGAATGGATTCAAGACAAGGTGGATAACAACATAGTCCAGTTAGGCCTAGCTCTGGAACAAGAGGCATGCATCTTCGTAAGGCTAGACAACAGCAACGACAACGACGACGAGTGGCATCAGGTTTATAACCATGGGTCCCAGAATTATGATGACTGGATGACTTGTAAAATAGCCACCTATGCCCATGGAGTTATCCATGCACCCCTAAATCCTTCGGAGCCATCAGAAGCTGCAGATACTACTTTTTCACCGTTGTCTCAGTTGTCCCCTTCTCAGAAGAGAAAATACCAGCGGCACGAGGGAAAAAAGTTCCCTGCCAATGCTATTTTAATCCCATACTCTTGGTGATTTCATTCCCTTGAAGATGGTGATCCCTACTAGGATCTATCCAGTAGTGGACAACTCTTCAAGAGATAGTCAAGGGTACGCCTCATTTAACACCGTAGAGTTGGTAAACACCTACATGATTTCTGATGACGAGGAGTGCCAGACAGACCCTCCCAATGTCCCTAGCCATCGTCGGCATTGACGGAGCTATGGCTATATGGTCCGTCAGAGTGCTTCAGTCAGCACTTCCAACAAGGCTATGCATGCTACCAAAACCATGAAGCAGTCCCAGTGTAGAGCTCAGCATGCGCATCCTTCTCACCTGGTGACATCAGGCCCGCCTTCACCGTTGTTCATGTTTTTGGATCAGGCATAGCCACCTCGACTACACCGTGATCATCCATTCCCTACTATAGGCCGGTATTAATAGTTTGGCCCTTATCCTATAGTCACTCCTTAGGCTTCGAAATGTGAGCAGCATGATATTCCCTATACCAGTCAGTCGCCGATCTATTCAACATGACCCACAATACCTCCCATCACTGAGAGACCTCCTGTAAGTAGAATTTCATGCCTGTCATAGAAATATGATGTTCTAAAACATCTTTCTAGAATTTCAGAAAATCTCTCCGTCCTTGAGGCCCTTCTCCTGTCGCCAAATATGCATGAGGACCTCGCCGCG
The DNA here is from genome assembly GCA_963277665.1 of Viscum album. Classification (NCBI taxonomy): domain Eukaryota; kingdom Viridiplantae; phylum Streptophyta; class Magnoliopsida; order Santalales; family Viscaceae; genus Viscum; species Viscum album. The sequence goes on from OY728119.1 coordinate 505,467,057, forward strand.
ACTTTAAGAATCCCCCTCCAGTTTGAGACCGAGGTAGCATCCGCATAAGACTTTCATGCTAAGGCGGTCGAGAATGGAAAATTCCAGGCCATCATCTTGTTCTCTGAATAAGATGAAGGATCTCCCATACATGGGAACATTATCCCACAATACATCACTGGCCAGTTCAAGGGAATGGATGTTCATCGCGGTCCTGTCGACATGGGCTTCGGTATTAACCTAATACAGACTCGAACACTGCAAAAACTGGGATTGTCTGAAGGTGATCTAAGTTCCTCTAAACTAATAATCCAAGGTTATGATAGGATGGAATAGACATTAGTCGACAATATCTTCCTGAAGATAAAGTTTGGTGGCCTAGTTTTCAGTACAGAGTTTATGGTTGTCTCCCAGGACACCGCCTACAATGCATTGATGAGCAGGTCGTGGCTCCACCTATATACAGTGGTTCCTTAATCATATAAATAGTTCCTTAAGAACTACCTTAATGGTCGAGTGGGTGTGATTCAAGTTTAAACATCCCCCTTTTCCTCATGTGAAGTCCACTATCTGGATGTCGACTACGACAAGAGCAAGGACAAGTAGATTCAGACTAATGAGGTCGAGTATTCTACGGCTGTAACCAACCTGTGGGCAGATCTAGATGATGCATACATCCTTCCAATCCACTGATTTTAGGATACGACCCTAAAAATGGGACAATGCTTCATTGTTTCTTGAATGAGGGGGGAGGACATTCCCAAGTATATGTGACGTTGGAAGATCACCTCATACTCCTACACAAACTAGGCTCAGGTGTTCCTGGAGTCTCCTACTCCTATAAGGTATTAGGATGTCCTCCACATGGCAATGAAAATACATATTACATTCCTATTTTTCTAGGATGGAATTAACCATCTCAAGACAACATTCCACTATTGCTTTGATATCATCAAGCGTGTAAGAACCCGGATCTCTTTTTAGGTATGTTTTTCCTTTTTTCTGGACTTTTTGAGAAAAAATGAATTTTCTGGAAATTTCAGAAGTACACGCCGTGTACTCTTTCCGGGCTTGAAGCCGTGTGCGGGCCGTGTCCGGGCCACACACACGGTGTGTAAGGCTGAGGTGGAGGCCAGTTATTTTGGAGTACGAAAAAATTATAAGTATACACCGTGTACTCTAAAAGTACACGTCGTGTAATTTTTTTTCATGAAATGGACTGGGGTCGCGTCTAACCCTCATATTCACCTTCTTCTCCAGTTTTCAGCCGTCCGAAGCGACCTGTACAACCGGATCTTCGACGGACGACCGCCTCGTCGTCCGTTCTCCGATTCGAGCACGATGAGTTGTGTTGGAAGCGCAGTAGTGAGTTCTTCCTTCTGCTTTAGCCTTGTTTCTTGATTCCTCCTCGTTTCCAAGTTATCGTAGGTTGAGCGTTTTGTGCGTTTTCTCAGATCTACATCGTTCCAAGGGGAATATGTCATTTATGTTCACATTTATCGATCTCCTAGGATCGAGGTTGGTGGTTTGTGCCTTTCCGTTGAAAGTTGATGAATATTATGTGCAAATTCCACCAATACCCTTGAACGGTGTATTGCGTGTTCCCTGTTTTTCCCTTGTTGCTTGCCTTCTTTGCATGATTGTTTTAGTAGAGGTTATTGCTTGTGATTAGAGTATTTTGTTTGTGCTCAAATTGCTTTTCCATGCTTGTTTTGCCTGTTTAGCATTTTTCCAGTTGCCATGCCTAGTCGTAGGATAGTGGAACTGTTGTTTTATTTTGCTGCTGAGCCTTAGTTGATAGCCAAGTAGTTCTTGAGGTTTACTTGGATGATGTACACACACCGAGCATGTTTGGTTATACTCAGGATTGTGAGAACCTAGAGTAGTAGACCAAAGGGAGAATTAACGGAAGGGATTCTCCAGAGTGTCTTTTAATTACGATACGCGGGCTATAGGGGGAATTTATGTTGAGTTCTTTCCCAGAGAGCCATTAGCACGACGCGGGCCATAGGGGGATTTGACGTTGAGTGCTACCCCAGAGATCCTTTAGCATGATACGAGACTACATGGGGAATTGACAGTGAGTGCTTCCCCAGAGAGTCTGCTTAATTATGTAACTGAACCAGAGGGGTGAGACTGTGTGTTCCACCTAGAGGGTTGCTAGTATTTATAGTTTGAACCATAGGGGTTAGGTAGTGATAGCTACCCATAGGGTTACCTTTTTTCCTTTGTTACTGGTTGTTTACTTGTGCCCTTATTTTGGTAGAACTGTGGATTGTAGCTTCTTGTGATTTTCTATTTACTACTTCTTGTTTCAGTATTTCCATGTATTCATTGACTGTTAGGCACAGATCTTTGGGTGATTTCCTACTAGGATTGTATCTCACACCTTGTTTGGTCCATGCTTTTGGGCCCAAGCAGACTATGTTGTTGCAGGTATAGATAAGGGCAAGCGTCCTTCTACTTCAGGATCGTGATTACACCAGGAGCTGGGGAGCATGGGACCGAGCCATGGCTCGTGATGCTGAGGAGCTTATTTTGGTTTTCTTTTGCGCTTGGTTTCAGTTGTATTCCAGCATGTTTTTGTGTTTTCTACTTTCCATAGATACTTGTACCAGTTTCATTATTATCATCATTGCTGTGTGTCTACATTGCTTGCGCAGTTTGGTTTCTTTTGTTATGCATGTTGTTTACTGCTTCCACTGTTTATTGTTGTTTTCTTACCTTGTATACCTTACCAAATGAGGGAATAGTTTCCCCACCGACTCACCAAGTCCCTCGCTACTAGTCGGCAGCCTCTGGCGTTTGGGGAAACACGCTTTAGGTCATGTGGTGAGCTGGGTACGGGGCACCAGTGGAGGGGCTACAAACTCGGGATGTTACAAAGTGGTATCAAAGGAGTTCTTTTCTCTTTCTTTACTGTTTGGAGACTTTATCCAGGGATAGGATAGATTCAGTACTTGGTATTAAGCTGTGCTCGGGAGTAGCTAACCCGTGTACAGGGAAAGGCCATACTACCTCGTTAATTTCAGTTTGCTGGTTTTGAGTTTTATAGTTGATATGTTTTCACCTAGAGTTATTTACATGACTTGTGCGGTTATTGTTTTGATATTGCGGTTCTATTTCTGTCGCAACCCGATGAGATGAGGGTATGCCATCTCATGCATTATATAGGCACTTTTAGAAATCACATGTCAGGCATTCTTGCCATGCCATCTAGGGTGCATTAGCGATTGCTTGCTGTTGTGATAGGCTTTGTGTAGATTATGCATTCTGTTGTGATAGATGCTTGATAGATTCTCTTCTGTTGTTTTAGAAAAACTGTTGTTTTGTTCCTTGCTTAAAATGAATTCCAAATTTTGGTTTTTGAGGTGTTATGGGCCTCATAGATCGAAAATTGGCATCTCTTCCCTTGTTTTAGTGATTCTGGAATTCTGCGCAGTTTCTGAGCTATTTCCCAGAATAACCCAGAATACACGGCGTGTAATTTTTGGATACACGCCGTGTAGTTTTCAGGCCATGTCACTGACCGTGTGAGCAGGACACGATGTCGTGGGGGTAACTTCAGGAACACGCCCTGTACCATTGGTACACACCGTGTGAGTTCAGAGCCGTGTACCCGGTCGTGTCACTAACAACACGGGTCAAGGAAGCTCGAGTAGAACATGCTGTGTTTGTAGGGAACACGCCGTGTAGTCTTGTCCAGGTACCCGACCCTGTCACGAACAACACGGGCCGATGTTACCTCCCTTTCCACATGCTGTGTTTGTTCGGAACACGCCGTGTAGTCTTGCCTAGGTACCCGGCCGTGTCACAAACAACACAGGATGTTTTCGCCTTCTCCTATGCACTCCGTGCTTGTTCGGAGCACGCCGTGTAAGGACCAGTCGTGTAGAAAGCCGTGCACTCAACAACACGGACCACCGAAGCCTTGTCTAGTGCACACTGTGTTTGTTTCGAACACGCCGTGTAGTCTCAGGTTGAGTCGGATCATGTGGGTTGGTCGTGTCAGGAGACTCGGGCAGGGGAATAGTTTCAAGTACACGCCGTGTGGGATAGCCAACATGCCGTGTAGTTTGAAGTGTACACGACTTATAGGGAAAGGGTACATGCCCATGTCTGTAGCTTTAGTAGACACGCCGTGTAGTTTTATACATGCCGTGTGGTCGTGTTTTGCAATCTTCTGTGTTTTTCCCCTATTCCCGTTTTGTACTCTTGTGTTCTCTGTCCTTGTTTTCTTGATCTAAGGTGTGCTTTTGATCTTTCAGAGATATGCCTCTGAGACGTCCTCCTGTCGTACATCTGTCGTCAGGCAGTGATCAGACGCCAGACAGGGCTGATCAAGGACTTCCTATCGATCCCCCAGCCGAGCCAGCCTTGGCACCAGTTTTCGTACCAGTTGCAGGTGCTGATGCGCAGTTTAGGGAAGGTTTCACAAGGATGATGCAGGCCTTCCAGGGAGCACCGCCTCCTGCCTCATCTATGGCAGACTTGACGCGGGTCTTTCAGAAGCAGCATCCTCCCACGTTCTCGGGGGAGGGAGGACCTCAGGCTACAGAGTCATGGATGGAAGCCATGCTGACTATATTCGAGCATATGGAGACGCCTCTAGAGAGGCGGGTCAATCTCTCCACCTACATGCTCCGAGACACCACCAAGAGGTGGTGGGACGTGATCTCACAGGCGGGTCAGCAGCAAGCTATGACTTGGGAGGAGTTCCAGTGCGTGTTCTACGACTACTTCTACCCGGAGACACTGAGGGCCGATTGAGCCCAGGAGTTCATGAGATTAGAGCAGGGTACTCTATCTGTCATGGAGTATTCCTCTCGTTTAACTGAGCTGCAACATTTTACACCCCTTCGGGATGAGAGTGGGGTGTTCTTGGCGAGGAATTTTGAGGATGGGCTCAGGCGGGAGATCCGCTCGCAGGTGAACATCTTCCAGCTGACTTACATTACTTCCATTGTCAAACAGACATTGATTGCGGAGCAAAATATGAGAGACTCTGGAGCTGCGAGCCAGGGCAGTTCTACTTCTAGAGCTATCTTTCCTTCTAATGATAGAAAGAAGTGTCGTAGGGAGCCTACGCGCAGTGATTCGAGGAAGCGAGAAGCATCATCAGGCAGTCAGGTGACATGATACCAGTGTGGTTGGGCAGGGCACATGAGGCCGCAGTGCCAAGGAGACCCCGTGGAGTACCGATCTTGTGGCATGTTGGGTCACCTTCAGCATTTCTGCCAGGTTTTCTCACCAGCAGCAGGTGACCGGGGTTCTTCCATGAATCCTCATTCAGGAGAAGCACCGCCAGTTTCTCACCAGTTGGGGAAATGGAGTTCTTCCGGCCATTCGGGCTGAGGTGGAGGTCGAGGTCATGGCGGTCAGCCACCAGTTCCTCATCACCATCAGGGCGGTTCAGCTCAGAGTGGTCAGCCAGGGGCGTAGGGCCACGACATGGGCCAGTCTTTCACCGTAGAGCAAACTTATTATGAGCAGGATCCCGACCCTTCTACTGTTTGAGGTACGATTTTAGTAGCCTCGGTTTTATCTTCAACTCTTTTCGAGACTGGTACTACGCATAGTTTTATCTCTATTGCTATTGTGGAGAGCCTTGGACTCTACATCTGTTCTTCTGTTGACTCGTTGACACTAGACAGATCATTGGGGACAAGGACATCTAGTGTACGCCAGTGTAGAGAGTGTCCTCTCGAGGTTACAGGGTATCGCTTCTTTTGGGATTTCTATGTCCTGGAGATGACAGGATATGATGTCATTCTCGACATGGACTGTTTGATTCCCTTCCAGGCAGTCATTGATCTTTATCGTCGCAGAGTCAGTTTCATTTCACCAGAAGGTGAATCTTTCCTTCATAGAGGTGAATGGGACGTTCGGGCGAGTCGGGCGGGACTTGAGAATCTTGGGCTAGGAGGGGTGACAACCCAGATTTCTAGTCTTTATCTAGATGATCAGGGATCTCCACAGTTGGACTTTCCTCCAGTGGTAGATCACTTTAGGGATGTCTTTCCAGAGGACTTTTCAGGTTTGCCTCCGAAGCGTGAGGTATACTTCTCTATTGAGCTCGTGCCAGGATCGACACCGGTGTCCATTCCTCCCTATAGGATGGCCAAACCTGAGTTGTAGGAGCTCAAGAAGTAGTTGGAGGAGCTATAGGCTAAGGGTTTCATCCGACCCAGTACTTCTCCTTGGGGTTCTCCTGTTCTGTTTGTGAAGAAGGTAGATAGTACCCTTCGGCTTTGTGTGGATTATCGAAAGCTGAACCAGTTGACGGTCAAGAACCGATATCCCTTTCCGCAGATTGATGACCTCTTTGACCATCTTCGAGGAGACCAGGTGTTCTCGAAGATCGACTTGAGGTCTAGTTATCATCAGCTACGTGTTAGACCATTAGATATACCTCTGACAACCTTCAAGAGCAGGTATGGTCTATACGAGTATACAGTCATGCCGTTCGGTCTCACGAACGCACCTGCATTTTTCATGGAACTGATGAACCGAGTGTTCGATCCTTACTTGGAATCCTTCTTCGTGGTCTTCGTGGACGATATCTTGGTGTACTCTCACACTCAACACGACCATGCCACACATCTTGAGATCGTTCTGAGTACACTGAGAGATCATCGACATTATGCTCAACTCTCGAAGTGCCACTTATGGATGGATCAGATTCACTTCTTGGGTCACGTTATTTCAGAGGCAGGAGTATCAGTGGACCTAGAGAAAGTGAGAACTGTAGTTTCCTGGGAGCAACCTAAGAACGTCTTTGAGGTATGGAGTTTCCTAGGGCTGGCTGGATACTACAGATGCTTCATTCAGGACTTTTCTCGTCTAACATCACCTTTGACAGGTCTGACCAAGAAGGGGGCGAAGTTTTTATGGTCAGATCCTTGTGAGTCAGCCTTTTAGGAGCTGAAGGGGTGGTTGACATCAGCACCGATACTAGTCTTGGCAGAGCCAGGGAAGAGCTACACTGTTTACTGTGATGCTTCGAGTATCGGGCTGGGAGCTGTGCTTATGCAGGGAGATGGAGTCGTTGCGTACGGGTCTCGGTAGTTGAGGCCACATGAGAGGAACTAACCTATGCACGATTTGGAGTTAGCTACCATTGTTCATGCCTTGCGCTGTTGGAGACACTATCTTCTGGGAGAGCACTTTGTGTTCTTCACTGACCACAAGAGTCTCAAGTATATCTTCACTCAACGTGATCTGAATCTGAAGAAGCGCAAGTGGGTTGAGTATCTACAGTGTTTTGATTTCGAGCTTGCCTATAAGCCAGGAAAGGGCAATGCCATGGCTGATGCGTTGAGCAGGAGAACTCAGATTCAGGCAGTTCAGGAGGCCAGTAGTGAGTGGCAGCTGATGGCTCTGTTCTCTGAGATGCATCTGGAGGTGCACAAAAAATGGGGACAGACTTTTCTATCTTCTGTAGCTGTTACCTCCACGTTACTTGATCGGGTACGGATGAGGCAGCTATCAGACTCATAAGGATTAGTCCTGTGGTAGAGTGTGTCAGGAGAGGAACCTCTTCCTGGATGGACAGTGGGTGAGGATGAGATCTTGTATTTCCAAGGATGCGTATGGGTGCCATCAGACATACGTGAGGAGATGATGCAGGATTTCCATTCCTCTATTTGGGAGGTTCATCCTGGCATCACCAAGATGTATCGGGATCTTCATCTCCAGTACTGGTGGCCAGGTATGAAGAATGATGTCGCTGGTTTTGTCATGATATGTTCTACTTGTCAGCAGGTGAAAGCAGAGCATCAGTGACCAACGAGGCTTTTACAGCAGTTACCCATCCCGGAGTGGAAGTGGAACGATGTCGCAATGGACTTAGTGACTGTGTTTCCGAGGACACCTCGAGGGAACGATGTTGTTTGGGTTTTCGTCGACAGGCTTACGAAGGTTGCTCACTTCTTGTCGAGCAAGGAGACCATCAGTGTCAATGATCTAGGAAGACTTTACATCATAGATATTGTGAGTCTTCATGGAGTTCCAAGCTATATTGTTTCGGACAGAGATATGCGCTTTAACTCTCGGTTCTGGAAGGGACTTTAGAAGGCCTTGGGTGCACAGGTAATTTTGAGTACAGCATACCATCCCCAGACTGATGGCCAGTCCGAGCGCACGATCCAGGTGCTTGAGGATATGCTTCGATCTTGCATCCTTGACTTTGGAGGTTCTTGAAAGAATCATATTTCTATGGTGGAGTTCGCCTACAATAATAGTTTCCAGGTGACCATTCATATGGAACCATATGAGGCTTTGTATGGTAGGCCATGTCGATCACCCTTATGCTGGCTGGAGGCAGGAGAGGCATCTTTTCTATGACCTCGTCTTGTTCAAGAGACTTCAGAGTAGATAGAGCTGATTCGGAAGAGGATGGATACAACGCAGTCTCGACAGAAGTCTTATGCTGATCAGTGGAGACGACCTCTGGAGTTTGAGGCCGGTGATCAAGTCTTCCTCCGTGTCGCACCAAGGTTGGGACAGAAAAGGATTTGGAGACAGGGTAAGATTTCACCGTGGTACGTCAGGCCGTTTGAGGTCTTGGAGAGAGTGGGGACGGTCGCCTATCGGTTGCAGCTACCTCAGAGGTATCGGTCCATGAACGACGTCTTCCACGTCTCTCAGCTCCGACGCTACTTTTCAGACCCATCCCACGTCTTTCAGCCCGAGGAAGTCGAGTTTGAAGCCGATGCATCGTTCGAGGAGCATCCTATCCGGATTGTTGATCGTAGTACGAAGGTTCTCCGCGGGAGGTCTGTTCCTCTGGTACGGGTGCTATGGCAGCACGGATGAGTATAAGACGAGACCTGGGAGAGGGAGGCCGATGTGCGATCGCAGTGGCCGGAGATGTTCTGGGTTTCTCCTTCTCCGCCTCGTTAGGGAAATTCAGGGGCGAATTTCTTTAAGGGGGGAAGTTTTTAAGAACCCGGATCTCTTTTAAAGTATGTTTTTCCTTTTTTCTGGAGTTTTTGAGAAAAAATGAATTTTCTGGAAATTTCTGAAGTACACGCCTTGTACTTTCTGAGTACACGCCGTGTACTCTTTCCCGACTCGAAGCCGTGTGTTGGCCGTGTCAGGGACACACACACGGTGTGTAAGGCTGAGGTGGAGGCCAGTTATTTTGGAGTATGGAAAAATTAGAATTACACGCCGTGTACTCTAAATGTACACTCCGTGTACTTTATTTTTTTTCATGAAACGGAACGGGGTCGCGTCTAACCCTCATATTCACCTTCTTCTCCAGTTTTCGGCCGTCTGAAGCGACCCATACGGCCGGATCATCGACAGATGACCGCCTCGCCGTCCATTCTCTGATTCGATCACGGTCAGTTGTGTTGGAAGCGCAGTGGTGAGTTCTTGCTTCTTCTTTAGCATTGTTTCTTGATTCCTCCTCGTTTCCAAGTTATTGTAGGTTGAGCGTTTTCTGAGTTTTCTCATATCTACGTCGTTCCAAGGGGAATCTGTCGTCAAGGTTCACCTTTATCAATCTCCTAGGATCGATGTAGGTGTTTTGTGCCTTTCCGTTGAAAGTTGATGAATATTATGTGCAAATTCCACCAATACCCTTGAACGGGGTACTGTGTGTTGCCTGTTTTGCTCTTGTTACTTTCCTGCTTTTCTTTATTTCTTTTGTAGAGGTTATTGCTTGTGACTAGAGTATTTTTTTTGTTCTCAAATTGGTTTTCCATGCTTGTTTTTCCTGTTTGGCATTTTTTCAGTTTCCATGCCTAGTCATAGGATAGTGGAACTGTTGTTTTATTTTGCTGCTGAGCCTTATTTGATAGCCAAGTAGTTATTGAGGTTTACTTGGACGATATACACGCGGTGAGAATGTTTAGTTATACTCAGGACTGTGAGATCCTTGAGTAGTAGACCAAAGGGATAATTGACGGAAGGTCTTATCCAGAGTGTCTTTTAATTACGATACAAGGGCTATAGGGGAAATTGACATTGAGTGCTTCCCCAAAGAACCATTAGCACGACGTGGGCCATTAGGGGAATTTATGTTGAGTGCTTCCCCAGAGAGCCTTTAACACGATACGAGACTACAGGGGGAATTGATGGTGAGTGCTTCGCCAGAGAGTCTGCTTAATTACGTAACTGAACCAGAGGGGTGGGACTGTGTGTGCCACCTAGAGGGTTCCTAGTATTTACAGGTTGAACCATAGGGGTTAGGCTGTGAGAGCTACCCATAGGGTTAACTTTTTTCTTTGTTAATGGTTGTTTACTTGTGTACTTATTTTGTTAGAACTGTGGATTGTAGCTGCTTGTGCTTTTCTATTTATTGCTTCTTGTTCTAGTACTTCCATGTATTCATTGACTATTAGGCACAGATCTTTGGGTGATTTCCTACTAGGATTTTATCTCACACCCTGTTTGGGCCATGCTTTTGGGCCCAAGAAGACTATGTTGCTGCAGGTATAGATAAGGGAAAGCGTCCTTGTACTTCAGGATCTTGATTGCTCTAAGAGCCGGGGAGAATGGGACCGATCCGTGGCTCGTGATGCTGAAGAGATTATTTTGTTTTTCTTTTGCACTTGGTTTCAGTTGTATTCCAGCATGTTGTTGTGTTTCCTTCTTTCCATAGATACTTGTACCGGTTGCATTATTGTCCTCATTGCGACGTGTCTACATTGCTTCCGCAGTTTGGTTTCTTTTGTTATGCATGTTGTTTACTACTTCCGATGTTTATTGTTGTTTTCTTACCTTATATACCTTACCAAATGAGGGCATAGTTTCCCCACCGACTCACCAAGGCCCTCGCTGCTAGTTGGCAGCCTCTGGCATTTGGGGAAATGTGCTTGAGGTCATGTGGTGAGCCGGGTATAGGGCACCAGTGGAGGGGCTCCGGACTCGGGACGTTACAAAGCGCGGCCCCTTGGGCTGAAGACTAGATGGAATCAGATCAATAGCCTTCATCGCTATGGTTGTGGCAGCATAGGAGTCCCCCGGTGTAGTGTCCACTTCCGCTCAGGCTGGTACCAGCCTCACGTCGGGATCTGTTGACTCAAAAAAACTCCTCCCGCTGAGGATACCTCCTCTATAAGTGAAAAAGAGGATTTAGAGGATGCTACTCCCACCTTTGAAGAGGGTGTCTCTTCCATGGTCGATGAATCAATACAGGTGAACCTCAATAGCGAGGTAGACCTGAAACCCACACTAATTAGTGCTGCAATGACATTTGAAGAGAAAAAACAATACATAGAATTCTATAAACAAAACCGTGATGGATTATACTGGAGTTATGATGAGAATCCAGGACTAGATCCTCAGGTAGATTTCCACTACCTCGGTCTACCGGTAAATCACCATGTGTTCAAGAAGCCTCCCCGGAAGAGTCACCCTTCCCACAGGGCCATGGTCGAGGCCAAAGTTGACAAGACCATCAGATCCAATTTATTTAAGGAGGTCTAGTACCCAAAATCGCTAGCCAACATTGGGCCATCCAGGAATAAGAACAGATATATTAGAGTTTGCATCGACTTACGGGATCTCAACCGTCAGTGTCCAAAGGATGATTTTCCCCTTCTTGTGATAGAATTCTTGATCGACGCTACAACTAGGTTCCAATCCCTATACTTCAAGGATGGGTACTCCAGGTGTAACCAGATCAGAATGGCCTCAGAGGATGAGGATTATATATCCTCTAGGGCACCACAAGATACTTTCTGTTACAAAGTCATTCCATTTAGTTTAAAGAATGCAGGTGACACCTATCAGTGAGTTATGCATCGCATATTTAAGCTGATCCTCAGAATGTTGGTGGAATGTTATGTGGATGATCTGGTGGTACAATATCGCTAGCGTTAGAACCATCTCAAAGACATTGATAAAGTGTTTGGATTCCTCTGTTCCTGTCACCTCAAGATGAACCCATTGATGTGTTTTTTTGGGGTCACCTTTGGAAAGCTTCACGAATTTATTGTCAGATATAGGGGCATTGCGATTGACCCAGAGAAGATCAAGTCCATTATCCATATGTCTCCTCTAAGAAACATTCAGGTGCTTCAAGGAATCCAAGGACACTTAGCCTACATACGTTGATTCATCGTGAATTTGGCTGGAAAGTATAAGCCATTTTCTCGGCTCATGAGGAAAGGCACCGTCTATGAGTGGGATGAAGAGTGTAAGACTAATTTTGAGGAAATCAAGTAGTATCTTCACCAGCCTCTGGTATTAATGCCACCCATCTCTAGAAATCCACTGGTCCTTTATGTGATCGCCCTGGAGTGATCTATTGACGCCCTTCTTTCCCAGAAGAACAATGAGGGAATGAATAATAGCCTCTACTACCTCAGATGCATGATCCTCGATACGGAGACTAGATACTCCCCTATCGAGAAGAGCTACCTTGCACTGGAATTCGCAGTACACAAGTTGCAGCACTACCTCCAGCATCATGAGGTACAACTAGTGTCCTGGGTAGATCCCCTGATGTACATCCAGGACTACCCCTTGTTGACAGGCTGACTAACTAGGTGGGCGGTAATCCTCTAGCAGTTTGACATCTGGTTCTTCCCTCTGAAGGCTATCAAAGGGAAAGAATTCGTAGACTTCCTTGGCACCCATTCGACTCCTGTGGACTAGTCCCTATACCTTGATTTCCCCGATGAAGCAATTCTCTCGGTGGACCAAGCCATGTCGTGCTGGAAAATGAACTTCGATGGTGCTTCCTGGAGCCCCTCCTGATGGGATCTTAAGGACCCCATACCCAATAGAGTAGGATTGGGTGTCGTCTTCATTACCTCGACACAAGATGTTTTTCCATATTCATTCATTTTTTCAAAAGGCAGGACCAACAATGAGGGAGAGTATCAGGCTCTCATTACTGGTCTCGAGCTGGCCCTAGAGATGAAAATTACCCATTTTCTTGTAAAAGGGGACTCTGAACTAGTCATCAAGTAGATTATTGGTGACTATGTCATCAGAAAGCTAGATATTGTGCCATTTTTGGAATGCACTCTCCAGCTAATAGCCCAATTACCATCTCGGCTAGAAGTTAATCATGTCCCTTGATCTCATAACGATCGAGATGATGCCCTGGCCGGCCTAGCTGCATCACATGTAGAGCCTGAGTAGGATGATCTGATTATCCCTATGGAACACCAAAGAGTCATTTCTCCTGTCACTCCAGGTGACGATGAAAACCTGCAGGTAAGCCACTATACTGCTAGTGCCTCCACGTCAGGATCCCCAGGTCACCTAGATGCAGTTATTGAAGTGACTCCTAACTGGAGAACCTACTTTGTTATGTACCTCCAAAATGGTAATCTACCGGCAGATCGGGCTGAGCGCGAGAAAACCTGATGCTGCACATTACCATTCACCCTCTAGGATGAACCTAGTTGTGAGAAGATCCTCTAAAAGCGCGGGTTTGATGGGTTTATCCTCCGTTGCATTCAAGGAGCTGAGATTTTCTAGGTCATGTTGAAGGATCATGCCGGTTCTTGTAGGGCTCATCAGACTGAGCCGAATCTATCTCACTAGATCTAGAGATTGGGGTATTTTTGGCCCCCCATGATCCATGACTTCATCGAGTTATCCAAAAGGATCCATGCATTCCAAATTCATGCATCGGCCTCTAGAGCCTATCTACTCCACCATGTACTCCTGGCCATTTTCAGTATGGGGACTTGAGGTCGTGGGACTATATCCACTGGCGATAGCTTTCCAGTGCAGATTCATCCTGACCACTAGAGATTTTTTCTCCAAGTGGGCAGAGATAGTTCCACTTAAAGAGGTCAAGGCCCATTACATAATTGAATTTGTGAGTTCTAACATCATCAACTGATTTGGAGTCCCTCACACCATCCTCACTGATAATGGAATGAACTTCCAAGCAGCTAAGCTAAAGAAATTGTATGCTAATTACAATATCTGTTCTAATCATACCTCCGGCTATCATGTGTAAGAAACTGGATAGATAGAGGCATTCAACAAAATCCCCTCTAATGTTCTGCAGAAAATGGTTGTTTAGAACAAGAAGAGTTAGTCGAACAAGCTCCCCAATGCCATCTGGGCTTATCGGACAATAACTCGTAATTCCACCCTGGTGACCCCATAATCCCTGGTGTATGGGATGGAGGTCGTCCTGCCCATCAAGATTCAATTTCTCTCATTAACCACAACTGGCTATGATCATCCAGAACCAGATAAAGTGGATGAAATTTATCTGGTTGAGTTAGAAGTGGTTGATGAGAACAGGCTTCGTGCCCTGCACAACCTGGAAAGGCATCAGAACTAGATAACTAGAGCTTTCAATAAAATTTTTTTCTTACATTCCTTCTTGCAAGGAAACTTGGTATTGGACATGAAGACACCAATGATACCAGACAAGAAACCACCCAAGTGAGAGTCCAATTTGGAAGGACCTTACATTGTTCACAATGTTTACTCCAATGAGCATACTCACTAGTGACCATGAATGGTGAGCATACAACTCCTCACACTAATTCCAAGTTCATTAAGAAATATTTTGCTTGAGCCCCTTTTTATGGTCCTGCATGACCCTTAGCTGCATAAGGGTCATCCATGACCTTAAACTATCCATTCCTACATGACTATAAACTATCTGTCATCCTGCAAGACTTTAAACCACATATTAAGAACTACATATGGATTGATTTACATTTTCATGGGATACGTAGGAATTCTCAGACGCTTCATCTTAAGTCCAGCCCCAGTTTCCTCTTTTACTATCCCCTCCTAGGCATAGTTCTTTTAGAGGATACCACATGGAATCGTATAGTATTCTTTGTCCACACTTATGTCAGGGTTATAATGATTTCACCATGTGTCCTCCATCGTTCTTCTCTCCTCCCACGTCCTTACTGCATGACGTTAAACTACATGGATCCTTCAGAACTACATACGGCTTGATTCCCATCCTTATGGGATACATAGGACCACCCAAAAATTTCATCCGTAGGCCCAACCACAAACTTCGGGACCTCTCACAGGGACGAAACACATGGTGTGGCGTAGGATTTTTCCCTCATTCACATAGATTTCATCATAACCGTACCATGTTACATGATTTGGATGTTCTGTTTCAAACCTGGTAAAAAACTATCTTTTTTTGTTTTCACCACCCCCATATGTCCCAAACATGGAGTTTAGTTGTTCATTCTGCCCCGACATCCCTCCAAACCTTGGTTTTCCTCGAGCAGGAGGGTAATTCCAGCTATCAGACCCTTATGCGATGGGGATAGCCTATTTCTTCTCCTTGTTTCCCACACCAACCATTGCTCATGTGGGCTTAGGAGCTATCATAAGGAAATTCCCACATGAGATTTCATATGGCTACAGTTGGCCAAGGCGCCCATCCTCAGGTCCTTCGACCCCTTCGTCCCCCTAGCCCGAGTTCTCATTTGGGATTATAAGGTGTAGTATAGGCTCACATACTTGTTCACATCGGGCTATTTCAACATGCCACGCATATCCCCTTGATACATCCCTCCTTTCATTTATCATCTGTCTCACGAGTACCGGCCCTGCCATGCTTCCCGAGCCCCATCATTGGGGCTTCCGACACCATCTATATCCAAAAGAAGCCCTAAATGTTATGGATGCTCAGCCTAAGGGCTCTCCTACCATTACAGGCTAACATCCTCGAGGATCAAAAGCAGTAAATTGATAGAAGTCACATGTTACGTATATGGTCAATGGTTGATGCTCAGTTGTTTGCCCCGAATTTCGGTCACACAAGGGTGGATATTGTGTTGCGAACTTGGTCAAAAATTGTCCTATATCATCTTTGAATCTTTGCGGTCTTTCATAGACATGATGATTCACCCTCTCTATCCCACAAATATGAAATTATACTATACATATCTGGTCTGAGCTCTATGACCTTAAAATAATATAACCATCGTCCTCATTGCAATACGTTAAACTGCAAGCTGTCCATGACCTTCTGTCCGTGGACCAACCTCAGGTCCCTCAGACTTCTTGGTACCTTGGCCCAAGTTCTCACTTAGGATTTTATAGTGTGGTATGGGATTATGTCCTCATTCACATAGTATTACTAGTCGTTCCACACATGTCCCTCATTGGTGTATCTTTCCCTTATTTGTGTCCTTGCTGCATGAAGATAAACTGCGCATCATCCTATTACAGAAATACGTGTGGCTTGATTCCTATCCTTATGGGATACATAGGACCACCCGGACATCTAGTCTCTAGGTCCACCCCATCTCTTAGGAACCTCCCTATCATCTTGGCCCCCTGGCCTGCGTTCTTCCAGGAGAGTGGCATATGGTGTGGTATGGTCTTACGTCCCCATTCATGTCAGATTTATAACAACCACACCACATACCTCTCTCTCCTGAGCGGCCTTCGCTCCCTTTCCCTACTATCATCTCTTGGAGTCAGCTACCCTTAAGTCGGGTCCATCGTCCCTCTTCGGGGATTCACCAATGGGCCCATGAGAACTCTAGTCTAGAGCCTGGACTGTCGATTCTGCCTAGAAAAGATTTCACCCATTTTTCAGGATTCTTATTCCCATTCCTTTTGGCTCCCATTATCTTTCACATCATAAGCGACACCAAAATGGCATGAATACTAGGCCTAAGGGCTCTCTTACCATTACGCGCCAACATCCTCGAGGGTTTCAGACAACAAATCGATACAAGTCCCATGTTGCGAATATGGTCACCGGTCGATGCTCATTTGTTCTTCCCATTTAAGGTCACATGATATGGATACTGTGTTTCGAACACGGTCAATAGTCATCCTCCATTGTCACGCCAACCCCTTCAATCCTTGAATATTGGTTACATGATTCACATAATTTTCCACCCCATTATATCCATGTGGATTTTCAACCCTCCTGGTACTATCCCTCGGTGCACATTTTCACATTAGGAGGAAAAAGCTATGGTAAGGCTTCATTCGGGGCTCCACACCGACTTCCCTTTGGCGTGTATTCCAGGAATTGAAAAAAACTCTTCTGCCCTTGTTTCCCACACCGAGTTTGACTCACGTGGGCTTAGGGATCAGATTGAGGTCTGCACTTACATGGAAGGATTCTGCTTCTCCATGGTCCGAGCTCCATGACCTTAAACTAAGATCTCTTTTAGAACTACATATGACTTGATTCCCATTCTCATGGGATAGGTAGGAATGCCTAGACATCTCATCTTTGGGTCGAGCTTGAGTTCCACAAATATTTCTCTTATATTCTGCCTTTTAGGTCCCATCTCATATAGGACCACGTGATGTGGCATGTATGGACTTATTCCTTCGTTCACGTAGAGCTTACAATTTCCGCATCACGTACTCACTTTTAAGGAGCTAGTCCCCCTACCACCTTTCCTTTGTCCTGCATGTTGTTAAACTGCACCTTTCAGAACTACGTATGGATTGATTCCCATCCTCATGGGTTACGTAGGAATGCTCGGACATCTCGTCTTTGGGTCCATCTCAACTGAGAGCTAGTCTCTTCTGCTCCATATTCTATAACCTTTTTTGGCCCCCCAGCCTGAGTTTTCTTTCTTGGAATTGTGCACGGGGTGATATGGGATTATGTCCTCATTCACGTCAAGTATGCTTTTTCACACTGTGAACATTCCATCTTGAACCTCAACTCTTCTGTATATGTCCAAGAAATATGACTCTAAACTATGCTGCCTAGTCCCACATGACTTTACACTATTAAATCTATATTGCACGACGTTAAAATGCATGGTTGGTCCCATCACGTGACTCTAAACAGTGACATTATCATCCTGGCTGCACGATGAAAAACAGCACTGCATAGTGGTGTCCTCACTCGAGGGGACATCGTGTTTTGTATCAGTCACACACCATACCATTTTTCAACGCCTACACACTTCTTGATTCTTATGGCGATGCCTGGAATTTCTATCCTAGGTCCATTGCTTCACAAAAATAATACAACACTCATACATCCTAAATGAAAAAACAAGATCTGTCAAATACCGCTTCTTTTGGTGCAAGGGCCAGACCCACATCACCTTATTATAACTGGCACTAGTATATTATCGTGCCATTTTCCAGAACTACATACAGATTGATTCTCATCCTTATAGGATATTTAGGAACACCCATACATATTGTCCTCGGGTCCAGCCCCAAGAATCTGAAATCATGTCCTCTCTCTTTCGACCCCTAGGCCCGACCCCTCCTAGGAACATGTGGTGTAGCGAGTACCTCATGGGTTCTCATTCATGTATGGTTTTTCAATATCCATAATGTGTGCCTCCCATTCCTTTTCCCCACCTGGTCCGAGTTCTAGAACCCTAAACTAAGATCTCTCTATGGGAACTACATGTCACGTTTGGCCACTTCTCTGCCCTATGCACAGTCCATTAAGTCATTCCCCCTAATGGCCCATACTACGACCATTAAGATTGAAGTGCGCAACCTCATGACCCTTTCCCTAGGAGGGGCACTTGAATCCCTCTATCTGATACTTCTTGTTGTCATATTCAGATGCATTGTGGCAGCACCCGAAGTGTGGAATTTTTACAGGGACATTCCTTCATTCCATGTCCAATATTTGTGAGCCCGTCATTTGGATCCTTATTCTCTTCCATGTTTGAAGGGACCCCCTTTAAAGCCTTGTCTCATGCCACAATGGCTTACCTATCGTCTTGGGCCGACTTCCCTAAGTACCTCAAACGACATTCGCGATAGGTGCCGTGTTTCGAACATGGTGAGCGGTCGACCCTTATTTGTTTTCCCTCATTTCGGGCTAATGAAAAACAGATACTGTGTTTCAAACATGGTCAATAGTTATCCCCTATCGTCACACCACCATCATTGTGGTCTAGATCTCGAGTGTCATGATTCACACATTTCCGCTTCCTTATGTCCGTGTGGAATTCCAACATACTCGGCTTTACCTTTTCGCACATCTAGGTCTTCTATATAGACAGGTCAACATAATTGGGACGTCTTTCAACTAGAATCCCATCACCCCTGACATTTTCCTTCTTATTCTAGGGAAGTCCCATCACTAATCATTGTTTCCCACGTCGAGCATGACTCACATGGGATTAGTAGTTCTGGTAGGACGTGTACTGGCGCAACCATGACAAACATGCCTTTCTTCATCCTACATTACATTAAACTACACTCTTAGAACTACGTATGGATTGATTCCCATCCTCATGGGATATGTAGGAATGCCTAAACAATCTGTCTTAGGCCCAAACCAGTTTTTACATTCAGTCCGTTGACCTAGGGATTCTCCCGAGAGCGTGTGGTGTGGTGTGGACTCTTATGGTCCTCATTCACATCGGTGTATGTACCGCACCACAAATTTCCTTCCTGGGTAGCCATGTCCTCAATACATTACATTAAATTGTAGTTCTACCCTGAACATGTTCAGGATGCCCTATGTTAATCATGTGATGTGTCAGTTTCCTCTCCAAAGAGGATTCTCATTACCAGCATTGGTCTCTGACCACACAATGATTCAAGAACTACATTTGGCTTGATTCTCATCCTTATGGGATATATAGCGATGCCCAGGAATTTTGCCGTGGGACCAGCCCTAGGGCCATTAAACCTTCTAGCCCCTTAGCCCCGATCATGGCGCAGGATGTATGACCTTTAAACTATGTGCACCATCCTCACTATATGACTTAAAACTACATGTCATTCCATGTCCTAACTAGAGAGGTCCTTTTCAGAAGTAGGTATGATCCCGGATTAGGCCGATACACCCACTTAATATGCACTCACCATGGTGGTGAAAATTCAAGGGTGTTGGACTCCATTTGAACAACCTATCACTCCAGCTACACTCTTTGTGTGCTATTTATTCAGACCATTGTCCTCTTTCATGTCCAAAAGAACCCCCTAACAGTATGGATACATAGCCTATGGCTCGCCAACTATCCTGGGCCAACGTTCTAGAAGAAAAATGGATGAAATTTTGAGTTAGGCCCTATGTTTCGAACATGGTCAGTGGTCAACCCTCATTTTTATCCCCATTTCAGGCTAACACATGAAGGATACTATGTTACAAACACAGTCAATAGTTATTCTTCAATATCACGCCATCCTAAAGTATTTCGAATTTTGGGTATCATGATTCACACATTCCATAACCCTATGTTTGGATTAGTTCCAACGCCCCTGGAATTACCCCTCTCATACACTAGAGCACATTGGGAGGACGACACATTGATTTTTCTAAGGTCCTCATCCTCCAATCAGGCCTCCACCATTTCTTCATAGAAATCCAGATTGGTTGTTCAAACCCTCGGATGCTTGAAGCATAGTTTTCACTCTTACATTTTGATGGAATAATAAGGTGGTCAACCCTTGTTTCTTAAATCGGGCCCGACCCACGTGAGCTTAGGAATTCATCGCTAGACGCTCCACGAATATGTCGGGAATTCAATAAATGAATACAAATAACAGAATTCATGCATGTAGCTAGCATAAAATGATCAAATCTTGAAGTTATGTTTGAAGGTTTTCAAGTATTACAACACCTAAGGATTGATCCCTCCCATGGATGGGTTGACCCCATAAAAAGAATGTTGCCGTTTCGCCTCCCTCTGGCTTATGGCGTCCAGGATTTGCTGCCACCTGTTCAGCTCCCGCTCCTCCTCAGTAGCAATGGGGTGTAGTTCTTTAGACACAATATGGGCCTACTCCATGTTGGCCCGGATGATGGTCATTTATTCAGAGGCTTGCTTCATGCACTCCTTAGACTCTACCAGCTAGGCCTTTAATCACAATATTAGCTTTGATTGCACGTTGAGGGAGGCTGAGTGCTCATCCAACCAAACCTCTAGCCACTGAACCTCGTTTTCATCCTCATGGATCCTCTTGATGTTCACCTCTTTTCTTCACTACCAGCCCACACCAAGGAAACAGTCGTACTCCCAGATATTCTCTGCCATGAGATCTTCGACGAGCATGTGGGGACTTTAGGCATCCCCTCCCCCAGTGCGCAGTTCGCGTAGTCACAAATGAAGTCTCTCCATCTGATCTATTCATTGTGCTCGAGGGTATCATCAATGATGTGATTGATCAACTTCAATGATTGTAAATGAACTATCTTTCTATCCTCTTCATCAGAAGTCGTCTTTTCCTAATCTGCAGAGTTGGCAAGCTCATATGTGGGGAACGCCCCCAAGAACTCATCAACAGGGTCTGCATCTGGTGTCTGATCGAGTATGGAGGGACCCGGGTTGTCCGATCGATCTTCATCATCATATCCCACATCAATTATCTCAGGATGAGACCTGATAAAGGTCCCACCAGTGATCATGAGTACCACCGCTCGGTCGGTCTGGATATCCACCTTCATGACCACCGAAATTCCCCTGGGAAAAGCGATGTCAGGAATACCAATAAACCTCTCCAAGGCAACCCACACAATTTTAAGGACTGCACATATCAAAAGGGAACATATGTCGTTTTTCTGGTCAGTGAGTGGCAGTCATGAATTTTGTGAAGGAGGCTTACAGAGATCGAATTCTCGGTCTCATTTCTGAGTTTTTTATCTAGGGACCCTGAGGCGTGGCCCTCCGTATATTGTCGGAATGCATGAAAACTTAGGAGGATCCACCTTGGGTATCCTAGCCCCACTAGACGCGGAAATATCCATAGCAACAGGCGTGGATCTAGAAGTCCCAGAATCTACATCCACTGAGGGACGATAATATGTTTTGTGTACGAGGTCCTCCTACACATTTCAAATGATTAGTAAGGAGTCCAAAATTTCCTGGAAGAAAACCCTAAGGAAGGGGCTTGGGATTTTACCTCAAGGGCCTCTGAAAAGTATTCAAGATCCAGGTAATGATCACCAACTTTTCCCTCCTCCAATGCGCTCCCTCTACTGGACTCCTCCCCAGGAGGACTTGTCTGATTCTTCTGGCAGAGGGAAGAACTCTCTCATTTCATTGGCTAACAACTGCGCAGGATCCGTTCAGTCTAACAACACCATTACCCAATATGTTATTGGATGCGGGGCACCTTGGAAGTGCCCAAAGTCCTCCATATCCACCAGGTATTGCTCCGCCTCCACCTGGGACACCACAAAACTGGCCCCGATAGGGCCTATCCCCAAAAAATCCATCTCGAGATGGTTCAGGTGTTTCCACATCTCTAATGGGCCGAGGAATTGCCTATTGACTTCCCAGATGTCCCATGCCTCCAGGAAGACAACATTATCTAGCATGTATATGTGGCGCAGCCGCTTCCTCGGAGCCTGAGTGGATATTCTAGGGAATCATCTCAGTGGCCTCCGCTCTGGATAACTTTCTTCTTCTGGGATTTCTAGGTCTGCTGCCACTGTTGGATCTACTGCCGCTACCTCCCCCTCAATCGGTACGGGCCTCACTGCCATGATAGACCCACAACCGCATGATGTCCTTTCCACCTTCAGATCCCAACCTCGAGGTTGGGGAGGCACACCATCACCGGCCTGAAAAGTTGGCTGCTTTAGCATCTCCCTGGGTAGGCCACCTCCCAGATTTTGGTGTACTCCTTCACCAACCAGAAGATGGCGGTCGGCGGAGGCAGCTCATTCTACATCATCCCATCTTCACGTGTAAACATGATCCACATATTCCTCATTGCAGATGTGGCACACCCCTAGATAGACATGTGGGGTCAGTCACTGCATATACTAAAATTGCCTAGTGAATCTGTGTGGGGTGTACGACTCACAGAGTGGCTCACGATCCACTCTTTCCACCAGGACTCCACCTCTAAAGGCCAGGATATAGGACCGATTCTCTTTCATTCCTTGTACATCATCAGTGAAAGCACCCATTGACAGCGGGAATAGATGAAAGTTGAACTCCTATACCTTCTAGAACCATTTCAGTACTGAAGACACGACCAGCTTGGCCAGAAAGCTCCCTACGACGTCAAGGATGGATGGTTGGAATTTCGGTCCCAGATGGAAGATGAGGTTCAGATATTCATAGACCCCCCAAATGTGCACTGCTATCCACCCATAAAAGAGGTGGAACGTCCGACATATCCTCTGTGGCCTATTACCCTTACTGATATGCCAAAAAATCTTGTACAGCTTGGTGAGCATCAAGATTCTAAGTTTCAACTGCCCTCCTTTAGCCAACATGGACGCCATGATAAATGTGATTGGTCTTACACCCATGTTCGTATCCCTCACCGGCAGGATCCAACCACATGTGAGAGCCACGATGAATGTCTCCATCCTGACTATTAGTTGCTGCTCAGTGTTGACACTGAATCCCCAGGTTTTCCACTGGCTGACTTCCAAGAGCTGCCAGTACGAGTGATACTTGCCCCATTGATCCCCCTTTGGGAAAGTTTAGGGCCTCATCAGAAACTTCTTGTCTGTCAGGATGTTCAGGAACTGCTTGAACCACTGTCTTAAGTGGACGTCTCTCACCGCTTCTTTGTCCTCTCCCGACACAAGCTCCATCAACGCCATCGCCAGCAGAGACATTTGCTCCAGATCCTCCAATGCACCCATAACGAGGAGTATTTCATCATACATCACCCCTAGTATCAGGAACCCTAATATCTGATGTACATCCCATAAACCGATGAAAACCTCCCCATGGTTTAAGTGGAAAGGAATTGGTCCTCAATGACCACCTGCTCAACAACTCCAGTATCAGCTGATTTGGTTTGTAGATAAGAAATTGGGAGGCCCAAGCTGTCTCATACAGGCCCAATCTCCATTTCTCTACCCCTAAACTCTTCACATGAGTCACCTACCCAGTAGGCCTAGTCTGAGTCATCTTTGAAGTTTCTGCCTTGGAATAGATCCCACTCATCTGACCATCACTTCTCTAGGTTCCTCAGGGCTGCCTTCAAGATTGTCTGGTATATAGGGGGGGATGTATTTGATTTCAATTCCCTTCCATCAGAATTTTTCAGGTTATTGAATATAAAATATACAATAATAGGTGTGAATCCCTCCTGAGCATGGCCGTCAGCCTCCCTGAACCACTGGTGCTGGCACAACGTTCTCCTGAACTAGTAAGCTAGCTCGTCCCTACTTGATTTAGGGATAAAGATGTCATTATTATCCCAAATACATAAAAAGGCATCCTCTTACATAGTGTATAATTCATTTTAATTTCTGATAGAATATTCACCAATGAATCATGATCAGAGTGGCTCCGTACCAACTCACCCAAACCCAAGCTATTCTCCATCTCCTTTCTTCGAGCAGCGTCCGCAAGGACCCCCCTAGAAGCCTATTGGTGAGACATACCATTTTTAAGATTGGAAAACTTTTCGGGGAGATAGTTCATAGAGATCATTCATGGAGCTCGATACTAGAAACTAAATAGTGAAGAATTGCACTAACCTTTAGATGCAAGCCATGGAGCGCACTGACCTGAAGTCAATGACTCGCTGTGCGTCGTGAAGCAGAAGGTCCGATTCATGGAGAGTAATCATAGAGTACATGGAAGATTTGCAAATTGAGAGCACTAAATGGAAAAAATGAGGATAAGTGAAAGGAAAAAATAAAGGTCATCTCCTCTATTTATAGGTGAAGACCCATAATGCTTCGCGACATGTCTAACCGCAGCGAGCTTAGCGACACGCTCGACCTTCTGATCGCCTCTCTGATTTGCAAGCCTCCTTAGTGAGTCATCTTCGTGATTTGCTGATGAATTTTGGTGATCGAAACTCAGACATTTACCCTCAATTTCTCCTTGGATCCAAGTCTAAGGGGGGAAGTTTTTGGCACCAAAATTTGGGACGAACAAGAACAAATGGAAAGAATTATAGGATGTCTCGTAAAGCCTGATCGCGGAGCCCCACAGCACCACAATTGGTGCCGATCTTCCCCTGTGCGAACTTTCCATGAAGCAAGGAGGTAAGAGGCTCTATGAAACCATTTTAGGTTCATGAACCTACTGCGGAGCAAGGAAGCAGGAGGCTCCGTGAACCCATTTGACCTTCACGAACCCGCTGTGGAGCAAGGAGGCGAGAGGATCCGTGAGCCCCTTTGACGTTTGCGAAGCCGCCGTAGAGCAAGGAGGCGGGAGGCTCTGCAGTGGTAACAAAAATCCACGTGGCTTCGCACTGAGTGAGATATGCTTCGTGGCACAACTTTTCTACAAATAAAGGGCTCCCCTCGATCCCAAAGGACGGATCCTCAGACCTTTATCCTTCTTAGCTCCAAAATCACGATGCAATATCTACTCTACAAACCATGAGCTTTTCAAGGTACTTTTTCATCATGAAGTTCCTCCCCCTTTGAATGAATTCAGGCCCTCTTTAAGGAGGGATTCCCTTTACACAGCCCATGGGCCTTCGCAAATGAAGGGGATCCCCAAGGGTACTTGGGTATTCGCGGAGCACTTATGCTTCGTAGAGCACCCTCCATGATCAAGTGACCCACATGCTTTGGCAGGGTCACTATGATTCTTGAAGTACATTACTTCACAATGATATGCTTTATAAGGCACTATTTCTTTACAAAGTACTGCTCCGTGAGGGCCTTTCAAATTCACAAATCACTTTCCATATGCACCTATACCCTATGCCTAAGCTAGGAAAATTCACTTTGTGAAGCACACCCCTTCGTGAATCCCCTCCACTTTATGGAGCACCAGAGCATAACAAGACTTCTACCTATGAACCCCTTTGCTATGAAAATCCTTTTCTCATGCAACCTTCTAGGTTTTCCTGAAGTAACTTCAAAGTCCCCTGGGCAGTGCTTCCCGTTGCGTTGCTTCGCCTAAATATTCTTCACATAGTCACACTAACTGCTATTTCATTTTTGCATAGACATGCTAATGTGGACCCCTTGATAGATCACTCCATAACACCCCTTCCACACAACATTTCTGATGCCTTCCCTTCCCAAAGGGGTGGGAGGTATTAGTTATGTATGACCTAAGGGATGCAGAGTGAACCCCATTCTTCCGAGCTGCAGGGTGTTAAACTTCCAAAAACCATCGTCCTTAGCACATGACATTAAAATGTGACCTCGCCCCGTGTGTCATACGTGGGTTCCCCCATGATGGAAATTCTAAACACCCACTGGTCTCTATGGAAGTGAAATCATTTCTCACATTGAATTAGATCCTCTTTATTGGAGTGGTGTTTGTCTTCGGGGATAGGGAAATCACCTTGGTGTAGGTCCCTAGCTTTTCTTGTAGGATGTAGCATCTATGCTCCTCCTCTCTTACTTAGTACCAAGGGCCAAGGGGGGGCGCCAGATCCCTCCTTTCTTCAGTGCCAAATCCCTATCCCACTGGGCTTTGTCACTACCAGGGCCTCCACCGTGGAGTAAGTCCCAGTCTCCATCACCTTAGGATGCTAACCACGCATAAGCCCCTGTTTCCTCTTTGGGATACTGAACACGCGTAATCCCCCCTATTTCATTTTGGTCCACTAAATACGTATAATCCCCACTCCACTTCCCACATATACGCCCTTCACGATGTGATCATCATGTCTTTTCTGCCTCTTGTTTCTCACACCGAGAATGGGTCACATGGGCTTAGAGAACGCACCAACCATGAAATCCTCTCTGGGCAGCCTAGAGTGTAATCCACACACTCCTCCCAAACTACGTGGTCATTGATCCTTGCCAAGGCAAGGTATGTAGGAAGCCTCCCAAAGGTTCAAGACCAATGCCTATTTGTCCCAACCCCCTTCACGTCGGTGCTCCAAACCATTCTGAACTATGTGGACTTTGATCCTTGCCAAGGCAAGGTACATTGGAAGCCGCTATGAGGTTATTGACTAGTGACTATTGGTCACAATCCCATTCATGTCGGTGAACCAAACCATTCTGAACTATGTTTATTTTGATCATTTCTAATGTAAGGTACGTAGGAAGCCTCCATGAGGTTCAAGAACAACAACCACTGGTTCCGACCCCCTTCACATCAGACCACCATCATCCAAAATTTTGGAACTATATGGAATTTGATCCTTGCCAAGTCAACGTACATAGGAATCCCCCCTAAGGTTCTTGAAAAATACCTATTGGTCCCGGATAACTTCATTTCGGTGCACCAAACCATTATGAAATACGTAGACTTTGATCCTTTCCAAGGCAAGGTACGTTGGAAACCTCCCCGAGGTTCAAGACCAAAACCTATTGGTCCTAAACCCCTTCACGTCAGTTAACCATACCATTATGAACTACATGGACTTTGATCCTTGTAAAGGCAAGGTACATAGGAAGTATCCCTGAGGTTTAAGGCCACCATCCATTGGTTCCGACCCCCTTTCATGTCAGTTCCCACTCATCTGAACTATGTGGACATTGATCCTTTCTAAGTTATGGTACTTAGAAAGCCTCCCCGAGGTTTAAGAACAATAATCACTGGTTCCAACCCCCTTCACGTTGGACCACCATCTCCACGTATGACATTAAACTACATCCCCCTTTTTGTCCTTCACAACGTTAAACTGCATCCACCATCCCGAACTACATGGGCTTTGACCCTTGTCTCCTAGACAAGGTACATAGGAAGCCTCTATGAGGTTAAACCCCGTCAAGTGGTAAGCCATTTTGACCCCATCCCATGGTAAGACGTTGTAACCCCATCCAATGGTAAGTCATTGTGATCCCATCTAGTGGAAAGCTGTTGTGAGTTCATGTCATCGGTAAGACATTGTCAACTAGAACCCATCGGTAAGACACTGTTGTCCCTTCGGTTGGGACACATATCGCTGGTCCATCCTAGTGGTGTCAGACCAACTCTCTGGACACTAATCACGCGTAAACCCCCACATGTCATCAGGTTGTGTCCTTCGCACGCACCCCAATTTCATGCCCCATCCTAGAGGTTCCACTTCCTCTGGGTCCCCTTCATACGGGTCACCTCCTTAGGTTCCCCATCGCTTCACGAACTATGCAGACTTTGATTCCCTACCATAGGGATACGTATAAAGTCTCTTCGAGACTCCAGCCCGACCTCATCATTGTCCTCACATCGGTTCCATTTAATTCTTCATCTACTCTCAACCCTCCATCATCCATCCAAATTCTTATCCGGGCCACCAAATCCTGATGAGATCATGCCAATTCACCTATTAAATTCTCCTAGAGGTAACCGAGTAACTGACCACATGTTAGCTCCAATATCAGTGTTACCTCCAGGGTTGCACCCATATGATCAACTCTAGTCAGTGTTCCGATTAGTCAGATCTATCTCCACTAGATGTTAAACCTACATCATACCCTGTGTTAAACATATGAAGCTGAGGAAAACCTCAATTACATGCGCATGGAATATAATTCCCCACATTTGACATGGGATACCTCGGGCTTCCGCACCCTTGTGAAGACCTATAAAAAGGGGAATAAACCTAGACACACTAGTGTTACAGTGTCCAAACACACCATTGATGTCCAACATGACTACTCCCTCGACCAAAGTTTGCTTCCCTAACCAGACCCCTTGGAATGTCTTGACAAAAGCAGTGTAATTAACAGGAGTCCATGAAGACTTGACACTGGGAAGAGTTTCACAAACAACATCTTAGTCTGTAAGGGAGACCCAGACTAGGTGACAAGTTCCGAGGAGGAATCCACAGAAGGAAGAACCGACATCCCATCATCTTGTTTTAATCAATGAGCAAACGTCCCTGAATATGTGAGGGATGCCACCCGCCTTTGGAAAGCAGGAAGGTGGGGCAACATCTGCGCATCATCCACAGGCGGATGCATGCACCCCGACAAAAGCATCAGAAATATCATAAAATAAGAAAAAACTTAATATTATGCATTAAAACCCATAATTTTTAAAAGGGTAATTTTACAGCCTTTTAATGGAGAACCCATTTTAAATACAATTTTTGACACATTTATATATTAAATATGAAAAAATAAAATTATTATATTAGTTCGGAATAAAAAAATTTACTTTTCTTTAATTTTTGGTATTATTTTGATAATCTCATGTTTGGATGAATAATAAAAAATACTAAATTATAATTAAAAAAACTATTTTCATCGAAATAATTTATAGTGTTAAATTAAAAAATTTATTGTTTTTAAAGTATAATTAGAAAAATTTATTATCAGTTAATAAAATATAGTTTATTTTCATTAATTTTATATTGAATTTAGAGTAAAAAATGCTTCAATCTTTTTCATGTTTTATCTTTAATAACCAGTTTTCTCACCCCGTCAATAATATTAATTTTAAATTATTTTCTACCAATTATATGTTTTTAATATGAAAAAATGGATTCTATATTTGGAATCCTAATTTCCAAATTATTTAAATATATTCCTTTTATTTTTTTACATTATGAATAGTAACTTTAGTAATATTTTTTATTACCATGCATAAGGGTAAATCAGGTAATTAAAGGTAATAATAATATTATTACTAAAATAAAATTAACCTAAAACTTGTACAAGTTTAATTATAAGAATTTGTATTAACCAAAATATTGCTCGTAAAGATTTTATGTTCACATGGAGCCACTTGGAGGACTTTAACACTTTTATAGTATTATCTTCAATGGAAAGATAATTTTTTCACACTTTTATTTTTAACAAAATGAATATTTTTAATATGGTTTTATATAAGGGTTATTTTCAGATATAATTAGTATTTGGAATGATAAAATAATTTTATACATCATGGTAATTTATTTATATTTTTAGGAAGAAATAATTAAATTAAATGATGGCATAATGATGATGAATGAGTTGTTTAATTAATAGATGAATCAAATAAATGATATTAAAAAATTTGGAATAAATAAAAATTGATATAATTAATGTCGTACAAACTTTTTTTTTACTACTTTGACATGTTAAGGATAATTTAAATGATTTTTCATTAAGATATCATTTTTTATGATATTATTAAAATAATCATGCAATGAATAGTGTAAAAATTGACATTATTGATATTTTCAAAATAAATAATATTTTATTAAATGATATAAAATTTATAAAAATATAAAATTTAGTAAAATAATTGGGATAGTTCCTTTAATATCATAAATGACTCAATTATGGGGTTTTTTCATATTATATTAACTATACTAAGCCATTAGTAGTAAAAACTCATGTTGTTACGGTAACAGTTAAAAGGATAAATTAAGGGTTAAATCCACAAGATAAGGGTAATAACAGGACCTAAACATTTATAATAATTATTTATTGATATTATTTATTTATATAATCATATTATATTCTATATAAATCTCTTTGGATATATTTGGAAATAAAAATTATTTTATATTAATTTAATATTTTTGGAGATTCCAAGAGTGACCCTCCCTTATCTAATAAAAGAGGAACTCTCCATCTCTTTTATCCACATATATAAAGAAATTTTAACAGTGAAAATCTACCCATGTATCCTCTCAACTTTCTTACATTAATCTTATAATCTTTACTTTTTTCATAAATGTGACCAAAGGAGTCCTTTTGTGCAAATAAAAATGAATACACCTAAAGAAGATGTAACGTTCATCAACAAACATTTTTATTTTATTTTTCCTTGAACTCATTTAATGTTTTTTATTTCATGTTTATATAATAAACTATGTATCCTCAATATAATGGTATGTTTTTATGTTAATGGTTTTACCTACACTCACACACACTTCCATCTAATATGTAATGAACGGCCGTTCTTGTGTATGGAGAAATACAACCTCACGAAATGATATTGTTTGTTTTTTTTCCTTTACCATATATTAAGGTTGTTAATTATTAGGGAAACTCTATTTATATGATATTTATGATATAATTATACTTCTATAATTATAATATCATGTATTCATTTTTATCATCTAAAATTTTGGGAAAATGATAACGTTGCTTGTGTGTAACTATGACTTACCATCTCTACAATGTGATGTGATTCATTATTCACCTATATTTTATGGAAGGAAATCAGGATTAATTTTTATGAATATATATATTATATATGACTCAAAAATTATTTTTTAATGATAATATATCATATAATTTCTTTTGTTTTAACCAGATAAGAAAATGGAATTAACATTCATGCGTACGTACGACCCACCATCTCCATGAACGGTGTATTCAATTTCATATATCTATATTTTTTAGTCAATTATAAATGTTTATTTAATGAATATATATGATATATAATTAATTTTTTACAATATTGAAATAATTTAATCATAAATTAAGTAATATTATCATGCATGACAAGTCAAAAAACTTATGATAAAAAAGAGATTATTACCTGAAACATTGCTTTAACATGGAATTTCCAATAAGTGAGTAATATAAAGTAATAATTAAATCATATATGGTATTACATATATGAACATGATTGTATGATATAATTATAATACAATTAAATTTATTATACATTAGGTTTTAGCATGTGCAAATTAAGTTAAGAATTAAAGTAAGGGAACTTTATCTCACTTATTATTTCCGTGATATACAAACAATATTCAACAATCTCTTCTTTTTAGTGGTGTATATACAGAACAATAAAATTTTATATAATAAATTTACTTTACTTAATTATATTAAATAATTTTATTGATTTTATTTTTTATGGGGTTCACGATTCTATAGTTACTCTAGTAGTAAGGGATTTATGTATCACTTTTATTTCTATGGGACACATTCCTTATACACCACTTATTTCATATATATTATGTATATAATACCAATGAATTAATTTTATGAGTATTATATTTAATACTATGGATATTTAAAAATCCATTTGATGATCTGTCTTCCATGGAGTTTATATATTAAAAGTTACCAGATCAGTAAGGTAAATTTGTCTCAATTTCCTTTTTTGAGACACCTGTTATTTTATACCCCTATATTCTTTTAGAAAGTTTATATACTTTCCTTTGAAATGTTTTAACATGAATATATTTCTTTTCTTAATATTTTAAGCTTCATGTAATGTTGTTCTCTCTTTGGTCAGAAATCTGTGTTCCTTCAAAATAATGTTTTTGAAAATTCTTTAAAAGTGTTTTAAATTATCATTTATGATTTTTTCAAGAAAATAGATTTCAAATATGTTTAAAAGATTCCATTATATGTTTTAAAGGTTATTTTTAATGAAAAAGGTTTAATAATTTTTTTATGATCTTAAATGATTTTTTTCCAAGAGGAAATTATATTTTTCTCAAGAAATGTTTTAAAAAGGTATTTAAAAATTATTTTCCATCTAATATGACATAATTTTTACTAGTTTATGATTTATTGGGGATATTATAAAAGAATTACATTGATAGTCATTCTTGAATGTTTTATGTTTATGATTAAAGGATATTTATGAAACATATTTCTTTTCCATGGGCTATGTTATGATTAAATAATGTTTATGAAACCCATTTCTTTCCATGGGTTCCAATTTGATGAATGATTTATGTTATTGTGACACACATATGTTTGGTTTTCCTTAGTTTATTGGTGGGACCTATATCTCCCTCCAATGTAGTGGGTAAAGATTTATGTCTAATGAGATAATTATGGGAATCAAGTCAATGGGCTTGATCCACTATGGGAAAATGGGGAAACATGATCCACTATTGGAAGATGGGGAAACCCGATCCACTATAGGAAGATGGGGAAACCCAGTCCACTATGTGAAGATGGGGAAACCCGATACACTATAGAAAGAGGATAAACTAAATCAATTATAAGGAAAAGACTATGATTGGGGATGGTTGTGTGTCCTGTCCATCAGGACCAGTCCCCATAATGTCCCCTAATAAGTTCTAGAGGAATGATATTACATGTTTATGTTTGTACAACCATTCCTTGTCTTATTCCTATATTATGATCTCATGGATTATGTTCTTTGATCCCCTCATGATTCATGTCTTATGAACTGCCATTATTTATTCCATGACTCATTTATATGATCATTCATATGCAGGGTATGATCTATAAATATTATTCTTATGTTATTATACCCTTATGTCCATGTTATTCTTATGTATATCCATTTCATACCATTACTATGGATTTGAGATCACCCCTTTCTTATGATTATTTTCCCCATGATATAAATAAATGTATTAAGTTTGATATGTAAAAAATGGTCCAAGTTATAAATAAATAGGTGAGAAAAGAATTAGATGTATTATGAACCAGTTGTTTATGTTTCCAAGTTTCCAGAGGCACTAAATTAGTATATTTTTTGGTTGTGTGTTTATGTAAAGTATGTGTATTCTAAAAAAATGTAGTGATATACTCATACGTCAGGCATGGTTTGTTATATTAATGGTGGGGATAGGTTTTATTGTCTTCATTGCAACCTTCCTTGTAGGGAACATGATTGAAAAATTCATCACCTGGAGACCCTTGTGTGTGGCCTCAATGTTTAGTATGGTACCATGCCAATGGTACTCCCTTACAATCAATTTTAACACATTGTATTGGAGATGATTAAAAAGAAATGTTGTCTATATTCTTGAAGGGTCCACGACTCTCGTGAAATCCAAAGAATCAAAATTATTTTTTTGATGTCGATTTCATCTATTTAGATAAAAAATATCTCTTGATAAGGGTATTTATGTTCACCAAGATGAAATATAATAACACTTATCAATGAAACATCACAAGTAAGAAAACATGAATAACTAACTACATGTAAGAAACAAAGTTTTTTTGAATGATTCATATCGAGTTCACAATTTTTTGTTGGAATGAAGTATGTGAAATAAAATTTCCCAACACGGGGCAAACCCATATATTTTTACTAAAGTAATGATTCATTTTTGGTTCACTATTTTTTAGACTTAGGACAGGGTGTCCTGACAATTGGTTTGTGAATTGTATACCATGGTTGCACAATCTTCATGTTGGGTCTCTACTTCTATCTCAATTATTTCTAATTTGGTTTATTTTTTAACCTGTAAAAACCCAATAGATCCTAAATAAAAAAAATACATGTATTCTTTCCAAATGTAGGTGGTCTCTAAGGTTTTTTACTAATGAAACTTTTAAACCCACATTGGTAGAGAGGATGAGAGGTCAAACTCATCACACCCTATTGGGTGTAATTATTGCATACTTTGAGATTATTTAAAATTTTAGTCATGTTTATAAATATTTTTTGAATCCTAGTGTTGGAAAGGTAACCCTAATGAAATAAATAAGTTATTATGGTTTTCCAATGTTAATGTCCATACATATAAGGGTGTCTCTTTGATGAGAGAATATATTTGCATTAGAGGTTCTCCATCAATGACACCGTTTGTATATATCAAAGGTTATAGATATTTTTAATTATTATTACTTAATTATGTTATTCTAAATATAACTATATTCTATATCCACACAGCTATATTCTCTAGAGTTTATCATCATCATGGATGGTGATGAATGTTTGTAGTGTTGGGATTCAGTCCATGAAGGTGTTTTATATGTCTCATAGTGAAACGTTTTAGAACCTTTGTACTTCAATGACACATAATATAAAACATATTACCTTTTAATATCATTTTTTAGACTCATACATGCAGTTTAATGTCATGTGGTAAGGATGATTAAGTGAAAGATGCCTAGAAATGGAGGACATGGGACTTATGTATGAGAAAACCATTTGAGTTATCCTTGAAGGGAATATGGATTAAGAAGGATGGGATAGTCTCAAAAGGAATATATCCCCATCTGGAATGGTATACATATGAATATTTCCCTATGAGAATAATGTGGTGGGACCCAGAGTGAATACAACTCTTAGAGTGGGGTATGTTTTTATCAAGATTATAGCTTGATAGAGAGATGATCAATACTGAGTATGAACCCTGTGAATGTGAAAAAAATATTTATTATGTTGGGTTTAAACCTTATAAAGTCATCCTAAGTATCCCATAAAAACATGAATAAAATCCCATATATTTGGAATGATACTGTTTAAGGTGACATGATGAGACTATACCACGGAGTTTAACATCAACCAATAAGGACATTGGACACATAGTATAATGTAGTTGTGCAGGGGTGTGGAACATTTGAATGTTGGGTGTGGAGATCCAGCCTTATAGAGGATTCTTACATATCCTGTAAAGATAGTAATTAGAGTACATGTTGTTATGATGTTGAGTAAATTTGTTTCATACAAGGTGTGATAATAGAGGATTAAGTAAGGCCTACACATAGACATATTCCATGAGAAAAATCATTGGGAATATGGATTTTTTGAGGAATTAATCATGGGGAATATTTCCCCTTGAGAAGAAGATAATATGGTTGGGGATTACACCTAATAAGTATTCCCATGAAAAAAAAATTTGTTGGGGATTGCACCTATGAATTATTCCCAAGATAAAAGATGTGTTGGGGATTTCACCTAAAAAAATGCACAAGATTAAAGATGGGTTGGGGATTACACCAATGACGGTGGCCTAAGATGAAAGATGTGTTGATGATTACTCCATGAAGGAGGCCCAAGGTGAAATATTTAATTGTGTTAATGGAGTAATAAATTCATTCCTCTAAGACCACGTAATGTGTGCTCGATGTGAGAAATAAGAGATTTGAGAGGTTCAGGTGCATTACACAGAAGTGTGACAGTAGATTTGAATGGGGATTATATGCCGAGGTTGTGCCTGATGAATATACTCCATGTACACTAATAGAAGAGGGAGGGGATATGAGAGGGAGAATGGATATGATAACCTATAATAAAGGATGGTGGAGGTATTTCTTATCTAACTCAACTCACATGAGAGATATGAAATCCACCATTGGGTCGGGAGAAACTACTATAGTATATTCTCGATATGTACCTCATTATCAAGGGAATCCATGAATTTGGTTTCCTCGAGGGTTACTCTTATCAATAGTGATTACAAAAATTCTCCTTTTATCAATGTAACCTATGATTGAATGGGTTCATAGCAGCATGCAATCCTCAATTACATGGTTCTAGTGGTTTCTAGGGAGGTTCCAAGAGTTTGGTTTACCACATGGTTGAATGGGGGTTAACCAATCACATGAAAAAAATGATAAAGTGAGTTAATATGGTAGTCACATGAGAAATAGTGGTTCCTATGATCACATGGCCTTAATGGGTTAAGATGATCACATGAATGAATGATTTCTCTATGGTTACGTGATATGAGAGCGATCAAGTGATTAGGTGATTGAATAAGGGTCCCATAGTAGACATTAACTCTAGTAGAATTGCGATTGGATCTTGTTACCCCCAACATGATATTTTAGAGTATTTCATAACTTTGGGACTTAACTATAAATCTAATATTTACCCATTGACTCTCCAAGTGGGAGTCTTCGTGTCCTTGAATCTCCTCATCATCGCCCTCTCTTCTGACTGGTGTTTAATATCTATGCATATCATCTTTGTGTGTATCCTCTATCCAGAAGGTATATTTTATAGGAAAAAGGACAAATGAATGGTGTCACACATTTAGGATAAGGATCCATGTGCAAGTTATGGAGACAGTATAAGTAATCCACACAAGTCATGGAAATCATGGGATCAATAGTAAGCAGAAGTTGTTCCATCATCGACAACACATACTGGGCATGCCGTGTGATCAACTATTAGTGTATGGGATTCATCATAAAAAACCATTCTATCCTTGTTACTTTTCTAGGAGTGACAACATGACTCTCCCACCTACTGACTGCATGATGAATAGTGACCATGTGACATAGAGCAACCATGTGAGTGGTTTATCATTGATTTGGGTATCAGAGGTTTCTTATATAGGCCACATGACTTGAATACAAATAAAATAAAGATATTTCATTAACGGGTACATGGTAGAGATTACCAAATATGTGAAGGGATGATTGTGTGTTCCACTCATGAAATTAGCTCACATGATTAGGGTTTCCTAATCGGCGATGCATGACTAGGAGTGTATGACCTAGACTACATGAATTGGTGGTCGCATGACTAAAGGTGTGTCAATAGAGTCACATGACCATGCTTGTATGATTAGTGTTTCATGAATAAGTTCATGTAACTTCAAGCGACCACATGTCCACTCCATCATCAAATGCACGACCTTCCATGGGAATGGCGATTGTGTGACCTTAGGTAATATATATTCATGAATAATGCTCATATGGTCACTGAGAGAGTTTCTCTGAAACTGGTCTCTTTTGATCACCTATGTTCTCCCTCATATACCGTGTAGGTGTCATCTTATTTCATAAAGGGAGACACTACCACATATTACATGATATTCAACACTTGCCTTTATTAGTGCTAGACAAAAATTACTGATAACGGGGGTGGGGGATTTTATCAGTGCTCGAAAAAGTGCTAATAAAGTTAGCTTTTATCAATGATAAAATAATAACTCATCAAAATACCCTTTTTCATTGCTTTTTCAAGCCTTGATAAAGCCCCCCCTTTATCAGCATTTTTAGTGATATTAAATGTGACACCTTTATCAGTGTTTTTTGTTTAGCACTGATAAAGGTCATAATGAGTAATTTAATTTATATATAATTATTTATACTTTTTAAAATAATATTTATATTATAATAAGTATATATATGTAAATATAATATATAAATAAAATTTATATAGCTTTAAATAGAAATTGAATTTCATTTTCATAATTATATATATATAAAATTATCAAATATATATTAGCCAAAATGTTTAATATTGTATTTATATATATTAATTTAAAAATATTTACATAATTAAAATTAATATAATATATTAATTTTTTATTTGAACAATTATATAATATATAAATTCAAATATTTATGTAAATATGTATTTATATAAAAATATTTTTATATTGTTAATAAATAATTTAAAATATACGTACATGTGTAACTGTATGTCTATCACATGTGTTCATGTATGTGTGTAAACAATTCAATTTGTTGATTTGATATTTTTTTTAATATCATTACAATTTTAGTATTTTCTGTATTTATTCATTTTTAGTATTTATTCATTTTTAATATATATTTCATTTAATATATATATCATGAATATATGTGTGTGTGTTTAATTTAATTTGATTTAATTTAATTATAAATATTTTGGTATAGTCAATATAATTCATTTTTATTTTTTTATTTATATAATAAATATCATTTATCAATTCACTTTTCTACTTTTTTATGTGATTGTAATTCACATAAATGTTATGAATTCACTTTTTAAAATATTTTTTCAAATTTTTTAATTTTATTTATTCATTTTAAAATTAATTTATTTATTAAGATGTATTCATTTATAATACTAAAAATATATTTCTAAAAAAATATTTGTAAATAAATATTTATAAATAAATACATTTATATTTATATATGAATATATTTATAAATGTTTATTTACTAAATTTATAAAATCATATATTTATAATTATAAATTAATGATTATAATTTTTTTAAAAGTATTTATATAATTGTAAATAAATGATTTTATATTTTAATAATTATAAATAAATAATTATATATGTAAATAATTATAAAATTATAATAAATTAATTTCTTATATTAATAATTATATATATTTTTAAATATATATTTATTAATATATATATATATATATAATCATAAATACATATATATATAATTATATTCATAAATATATATTGAAAATTCTTTTAATGTATTTATAATTATATGAAAAATTATTTATTTATGATTATACAAAAGTATATTTATTTATAATTATATTTATAAATACATATTTTTAACTCTTTAAATATATTTATAATTATATAAATATTTATTTATAATTATATACATTTATATTTAATTATAATTATATACATTTAAATTTTTTATTGCATTAATAATATTATTAAATATTTGTCATTGCTAGAAAAACACTAATAAAGAGGGATTTTATCAGGGAATATTATTTTACTGATGATAAACCTTTCTTTATCAGTGCTTTTTAAAAGAATTGATAAAAACATTCACTTTCATATAAACTTAACGATAACTGATCTGATTCTCTCATGTTGTTCAATCTCTCTTGCAGCTAAAACCTCATCATTGATATCCCTCATTGCTGTTATCCATCGACACCTCCATGCCCTCACCGCAGTGTGCTCTCCCTCACTGCCACAGACTCTCCCTACCGCTCCCTTGATCTTCTGCTCTCTCCCTCAGATGAATTGACACTTTCAAATCCCATGATATATGTTTTCTTATCCACTACTCAAGCTTTAATCAATTTTAGTTCTTCTTTTGGTGTTTTTAGTTTTCCTAAAAGATTTGAATGATGTGCCACCTCTCTTGTGCATACCTAGTATTACCCCAGCATCACACACTACATGCCTATCACCTGGTTCACCTTAGAATTTGGAAAGAGTGTGAATGTTCGGGTGACTCCTTCTTGTCATACGTGACATTTCACCACTGACAAGTGTCAGTCACCTCAACTTTTCCTCTCCTTCTACTTGATGCAATTTTTGAGTGAGGTCTTGGATCAAAATTAAAATTTATGGGAGAAAAATCCATGTTCTGGTATCCTTTCTAATATCATGGATTAAAACCAAACAATTCTTCCCATTCTCTTCCATTAATTGATCAAAGAACCCCAATATTTTTATTTTTTGCAATACTGTGAACATATCCTAATCTTATAGGAACTCATCATTTCATATTTTGGACCATTTTCATCACCATTATCTTTATTACTAGGGAACTCATCATCATTCTCATTTAAAATTAATAAAACACATTAGATTTACATAGTGTTTCAACTTTAGTATCATAATCAAAACTTTCCTCAGCATATAATTTATATAATAAAAGTATGTTTTTAAGATTTTATAAATTCTTATCATTTCTATATGAGGAAATATTTTGGGAGATAGACTTTTTAGTATTATAATATTGTGAAATTACTGTAAAATCATATTCATTTCAATTTTTTTCTATAAAAATTGGAAAATTGGTTTTGGAAAACACCACCGATCTCACCACGTACCAAATATAGAAATGAATAAACATAAACTCCTCTCACATGTTGTACTCTTACCTAACAATGTTATAGAAATCATCATTGATATTTTTTTTTCGATAGATTAAAATTTATTATGTTTCTTTGTAACATTATATATATCACACAATGTTTTCCTTCAATTATTTCTACCACTATAAAAAAATCTCAATACACATCATTCTTCTATTGTTATCTTAGATTAATGAATTCAAGTAGATTAATTTATTATTTAAGAATAACCTTTTATGGTTTCCAAGATCAGAATTTGTGTTTGTTTATTTATTTTGTTAAATGTTAATATTATTGAATCAAATAGGATGGATATGAATCCAAAATAGATGGATGTCAACTGTATGCAAAAGAGAGTATGATGATGGAGTGAAATAGTTCTG
Source organism: Viscum album (assembly GCA_963277665.1). Lineage (NCBI taxonomy): Eukaryota > Viridiplantae > Streptophyta > Magnoliopsida > Santalales > Viscaceae > Viscum > Viscum album. The sequence goes on from OY728119.1 coordinate 505,507,300, forward strand.
CAAGTTTGAAAAATATCATGTATAGGACCCTTCTCAAATCATTTATCTATGTTTATGCAGTTATTATTCAAGACTAATTAGTCTAGAGGAGTTGAAAGAACACTTGGTTTGTCACAGAATAGATCAAAGTTATAAATGATGGGAAGAACAAGGGGATAAACTCAATATAATTAGTTATTGGGATGAAAATCTATTTTATGGATCATATAATATGATTAAAAATGTGAACAATGTTGAAGACCATATCGAGGATATGACTGTGGGTGTTAATGTTGATAAATATCACATTGAGTAAATGACTATGAAAATTCAAGATGAACTTCATGATTATCCAAAATTGTTTGAGAAGTTAAAGAGTTTAAAAAAGAGACCTTTGTATGTTGGTTTTACTAAATATAGAGAATTGTTGGCCATACTAGAGATATATTATTTAAAAGCTTGCAATAGAGGGAGTAACACCTATTTTACCAAACTATTCTCTGTTTTCAATGATGCAATCCCAAAATATAATGAGATTCCTTTTCAAACATATGATTATAAAAGAATGCTACGTTCAATTAGTATGATATCAGGAAGAATACATGTATATCCAAATGACAGTATACTAGTTTTGATGGACCAAAAATCAATTAAAAAATCACAAGTGTGGTTCTTCTCGATACAAGTATGTTGAATAGGGTCCTACAAAATATGTATAGTACTTTTCAATCGTTCCAATGTTTAGGCGCCTATATAGAAGTTAGAAGAATGTAAGAAAACATAATTTTCATATAGATAAAATTAATAAATATTTTAAAATTCATCACCCAGTGGACTATCTTTAGTGGAATAAAATGGATCATGAGTATCCTGAATTTAGAAATGAGTCGATAAACCTCCATCTTGTGATATCTATAGATGAAGTGAATACTTTTGGTTTCCAAAAAACCACTCACAATACATGTCCTATGTTTTGGTAAATAATAACATTCCACCATGGTTATATATCAAATGAAAATACATTATGTTATCTCTGCTTATATTAGGACCAGAAAACCATGTAATGATATTGATGTTTATTTTTCTCCATTAATCGAAGATTTGAAATTATTGTGGGATTAAATTGTTACGTTGAATGATGCTTAAAAAAATGAATATTTCACATTAAGATTCATGTTGAATGGGATAATAAATGAATTTATTTCTTATGGAAATTTTTATATAGCATAAAAAACTCAAGTGTGTCCCATTTGTGAACAATGTATTTAGTCAATTAGGTTGAAAAAATCACTGAAGACCTTTTTTCTAGGGCATCGACGATTTCTACCATGATGAAATAAATTCTAATCATGGATGACATCATTTAGTGGGAGTTTAGAAGATGGTAAAAAACTATATCTACTAACTCATGATTAAATATTTTAGAAATTATAAGATATAGACACCACTTTTGATACACCTTTTTCCAAAAACCTTAGGAAAACTGGTTTGAAAATTATATGGTTTTTTAATTACCATACTATTTTTTGTGAACATTAGTTATTTTATTGATGGCATGGAAAAAATTCATTTGATAGTGTCATTGGAATGTTACTAAATGAACCTGAAAAAAATAATAAATTAATTCTAGTTTGGACATTATTTACTTGGGGATATGGAAACAGTTGTCTCTAATGAAGTGTGAAAAACAAACTTTTATTCCTCCAGTTTCTTGCACTATTTCTAGATAAGAGAGATATAATTTTCGAAAATTCTTGAATGATGTAAAGTTTATATAAAATTCTTCATTGAATATCATGAATATCATGTTAATGAAGGATTTTAAGTTAAAGGATCTGAAATAACAAGACTGTTGTTACACATAATTAACAGTTTATATGATGGTTTAATGAAAATGTTTTAAGGACCATGTGTTCATGTATTATCTTATAATGAAGGCTTTAAAGTTAAAGTGTTTGAAAGAACTTGAATGGTGTTACACATAATCAACCATTTATAGGATGGTTTAATGACCATGTTTTAGAACGAGTTCTATTTCTAGGTATAGGACTAGGTGTGCATGTATTATCTTATAATGATTATGTAATTAATGGTTATACATTCTATAGAAATTAACATGATGAATGTAGTACTAATGAAAAGAGTGGTGTTACACATGTGTGTGTAGTGATTCATGTATCTGGTTCCAAAGAAAGAAATCTAATTTATGAAAATATGTCATACTTTGGAATCATCAAAATAATATGGGAGTTGGATTATACAAAATTTAATTTGCTAATTTTTTAATGTAGGTGGGTTGATAACATTATTGTATTTAAAATAGACGAATGGGTATTTTTAATGTGGATTTTAGTAACAAAGGTTACAATGATGAACTTTTTATAATGAAATCAAATGATGTATAAGTATTTTATGTTCCAGATTCGGTAAAAAAAAAGTGGTCAATTTTTCTATTATTTACCAAAACCACTGAAGATTCTGATGTTAATTCAACAGAGTATAAATCTTTCATCATGTCTTCCCAATCTTTTCATAGTGGTACCAATATATATGGGGTCTTGTATTTTATATGGGACCACAATGATTGGATTTGGATACTCTATAGAGGGTTGAAATCCCTTAAACCTTTAGAAAATGTTAGAAAAATAACCAGGTTATATATTTTTTTATAATATACATTGTGTTACCTCATATTATTAATTTTTCACTGATGAATTTGTGTAATCTAAATTAAATGTTAAAACAAATCTAATGATATTGAATTATTCACATGATGATTCCCCAAATCTTGAGTAACAACTGGTTTATTATCATACTGATTCTCCCAATGCAGAGGAAAAAAATTCTTCACATTCCAATGATACCAATCTATATGGACAACATATTAATTATGTTGAAGATAAGAAAACAATAGATGGTCAAAAACCTGTTTCCTAGAAAAAATTGAAGCTTTTTTTTTGTGACGATGTTAAAAAAATTAATAAATTTAGAGATAAAAGAATAAAATTTGAGGTTAGATGGAATGAACGTGGTTAGTATGTTAACCCAAAAGAGGCCATGTTCAGTATTTACATTCAGATCACCACTCAGATTCACATGACAATTTATGTAGATTCATGACACAGTGTTATTACATTTCTTAAGGCACTAATTTGGGAAGATATTATTTTAAAAATATGATATAATATCTTTATTTTAATAAAAATAATAATAAAAAGTTGGTTTACTCTTAATTATCCCTTATAGAGTGAATTTATAGTAGATGAATCCCAAATATAATTAATAATAGTGCTCATTGAAAAGGATCATAGAGGAATTCCCAAAATTCTTATGAAGTATCATAAAAATATGCTGAATGGGAAACAAACCGACACCCACTATAGATATATACACACCTTATAACCAAACATGCATGGGATGCATTTATTGGTAATCATGATGAGACATATTTTCAGGTACATTGTGACTGGTAATACAATTATTGAAAATGAAAGTATTAATAACTTTGATTAAGAATGTTTAATTTTTGAAACATCAACTAAGATCTAAAAATATTCAATGTGTAGAAAAACCAACATACCCCTACTGTAAATCAAGGATGGTTCATGCTTCACTTCAAAAAATGGTACATATTTTAATTCTATAGTAATTATTTTACATGATATGAAACAAGAAAAAAATTATATTCCTTTATATATATATATATATTGTTGAATCAAAATCCAAAGATACTTCCTTCCCACATCATGTGTTATAGAATAAGGAACATCTAAATAAATATGTGATACTAAAAGATTAAAACAAAAAAAGTGTGGGAATCATGTCTAATTATGACATAATATATTTTTTATTTAAATTAGTATTAGATAAAAACGATTACTTATTTTCATGTAATTTTTTATCTGAATTCAATAATAGAATCATCATCAGCTGCACATGATGAATATCTAGAATTAGTGGCCCAGAAGTGACTAGAACAATGTGGCCGTATCAGTGGTGCATGTTTTTTGGTGTCACCAAAAACATATTTTGAGAAAGAAAATTAACAAGGAGGATAAAGATAATAAAATAGAAGAGATGAAATCATGATTATCTACTCTATAATAAAAACATAAGTGGACGTCTGAGTTGTTGGATGCATTCAAAGAGAAGAAACAACACAATAATATCCACTTCATGAAGACCCCCACCCCACCATCATTGAGGAGATTCATTCTCCTCAAAGAGATATCTCAGAAGATAAAATAAATATTGTAATAATTTTTCTATGAAATGTGAACCAAGAAAACACTGATGCCTTTATATTACTAATATTTTATAGGGTTAAATTTATTATGATTTATATCTATCAACACACAACCATCACATTTTTATGAAGGGTACCATGAAAAATATCTAAGGAAATATTATACTAAACAAAAACTTCCAATAGGTCATGTGAGAGTCTGAATTCACATAGCTCACGCGATGAGTGCCTAGATACATGTTCCACATAATTATAAATATATTCAAAAGGTATAGATTTCTATTGAAACTTTCATATAATGGTTTTTTGATCTTATAAAAATACATTTCAACAAGATGGTATTCCATTAAAATTTATTTTATATGAAAAAACAATAACAGTTAATGAAAAAATGCCTAACTTGATGAATGTTATTATAGAAAGACAATGGGTAGGGTTGAAATAGAATTTCAAATCAAAATTATCTAATAGATCAACCAACTAATCAAAAATATCTTCAAGCAGTACCTTTACCTAGCCCATTGAACTTCTACATTTACTGACATTAAAGGTGTATGTGGATACAATGTTAAAAAGATGTGATATGACCATAATTGATTTTGAAGAATAGATGTATACATAGGACATTACAAATTATATTGTTCTTGATAATGTAAACAAAATACTCAAGAAAGAATGACTATGAGTCTTAGTTGAAAATGTAAACATGAGGTGTATTTTCATAATTTTTTTCCCAATAGTTGATCTAATTTTTTAATTATGACTAAATACTATTCTTAATTTTTGTTGGAATATATGTCAATAATTTTATATGGGAAAACCCTGAAAAAATAAATTTTGATTCATTAGTCCCCACAACACTTCTACACAACTATTCAAATTTGAACCAAAGAAATATGATGCAATAGTGGAAAAACTAGACATAGTGGTTGAATGAAAACTCACAGAACAAAGTATCTTTGTAATACCAATGATGCAGAGGTAAAATTATACAATTTAATCATCTCTAATATATTATTATTCATTTATTACTTACTACTTTTTTTGGAAGCATTGTTTACTCATTACAATCAATTTGGAAACTCCAACAATTAATTTTATGTAATCAATGCATGGATACCCAACAAGATGACTACATGTGATGATATATATCAACTTTTAATAGACTAATTTCAACATTTTACAAATATTATTTATGTTATATATTTTTACTATGTTTTAATGAAAATTATTTTTTAATAAGATAGTATTTTAACATCATCAAAATAATGGAATAAGAACAGTCCATGAGCACAAAATGCCTATCTAATTTACAAATGGATAAGTATTAGGGTATATATAATAACATTCCACTATAAAAACATATATCAAAACAATTAAATATTTTACTCCATTTTTCTATAGCTCATATAATAATCTAGTAGCAACTGTTTCAGTGATTGTGTTTTCAAATTTTTGAAGGATATAATATTCCATCAACAAAATAGTATCCCTGAAGAGGTATTTTTAATAATAATTAAAATTTCATTTAAAATATTTATTAATACTTTTTTTATATATACTTTTTAGTAATACCATGACTGTTGGAATTCAACATATTCACTAGAAGAAATATATTTATTTTATAAATTATCGAGAAGAATACATGATATCAGATTGTATATAGAAATCTTGAAGAGATGACTTCCTATTACTTATTTAGATAATTTTATAAATATTTTCTCTCCCTTTTTAGTTAATATTTTTAAAATTATTATTTATTGTGAAAATTTTCTTGAATGGTGTTGGAATCAGCCACATGTCAACCAGACACACCTCAATCTGATACAAAGTGTGCTCGGTATGCCTCAAAATGAATGTTTTTTGTTTATAATTTAAATTTTAGTTAAAAATACACATCACATACTCAAAACTAAGAAAATGAATTCATATTTTCTTGATACTTTGGTAAAATGATCCATAATTTATTTATGACATGTAGGAATTAACTTCACCTTAATCTAGTACATGGTTTGTCTGGTAGGACACAATGTTCATATTTTTACTTTAAAATTGACATTTAATTCAAAACACATATCGCATACATAGAATAGATCAAAAAAATTCATATTTTTTTTTGATACTTTATGAAAATGATCCATAAGTTATTTATGATGTGTAGGAATTAGGCACACATCAATCTAATACATTCCACGTCTCATATGACTCAGAGTCTCCGTTATCAGTTTAAAATTATAATTTTAATTTTAAACATGTTTCACTCACTAAAAACCAATAAATTGAACTCAGATTATATTAATATATTTGTAAAAACATTCATTATCCATTTTTGACATTTAGAAATTAGTCTCAAATCAAATCGACACACAATGTGACCAATATGTCTGAAAGTGAAAATTTTTGGTTTAAATTGACCTTTTAGTAAAAAAGAAACACAACATACTCAAAAACAAGAAAATGGATTTGAAATATTTTGTTTCATTACTAAAAGATCCATAATTAATTTTATACATTTATAAATCAACCACACATAAATATGATACAAAGTGCAACTGGTATAACCCAAAGGGTGTTTTATTTTGAATTTAGATTTTAGTTCCAAAGAAAATCCACTTACTCAACACAATGAAAAAATATTTTGATTGTTTTTATACTTTAAGAAGATGATCCATAAGTTATTTTTGATATTTTGGGATCCGTTCCACCTCAATATGATACAAGGTGTTCCTATAATGGCTCAAAGTGTATGATATCAATTTAAAATTGACATTTTAGGTCAAAATGTGTATCACTCATTGAAAATGAATAAATCCAAATCAAATTGTCTTGATACTTTAGTACAATGATTAATATATCATTTTTAACATTTAGGAATTAGTCACACATCAAATATACACATTATGTGATTCATATGACTCAAAGTGCATGTTTTTAATTTAAATTTTACATTTTATTAAAAAAGACACGTGATATACTCAAAATAAATAAAATTCATTCATATTATTTTGATAATTTAGTAAAAAAATCCTTATGTCAATTTTCCCATATTGGAATCAACTACATGCCAATCAATTCATAGTGCGGCTGACATGAAACAAAGTGATTTTTTTATTTATAATTGAAATTTTATTTCAAAACACAAGTCACATACCCAAAACATATAAAAAATTCATATTTTTATGATACTTTAATAAAATGATCCCTAAATAAGTTTTGAATTGTAAGAATTAGTTGGACCACAATTCAATACATGGTGTGCCCGGTATGACTAAAGGTGTATGTTATTAGTTTAAAATTGACATTTTAGATCAAAACACATGTCACTCACTAAAACTAATAAGATTAACATGTATTGTATTCATACTTAAGTAAAATAATTTATAAGTTATTTGGGATGTCCAAGAATCAGTCTCACATCAAACAGACAGACAATGTGACTAGTATGACTCAAAGTGAATGATTTCAGTTTAAATTGAAATTTTAATTAAAAAGGCACATGACATACTCAAACCCAACAAACACATTTGAATTGTTTTTATACTTTAGTAAAAATTATCCTTAATTATTTTTTACACATAGAAATGAACCAATTGGCACCAAAATAAATGCCCCGAGATATGTTGAGGAAGGAGACGACTGCTGAAGATGAAATCCTAGGAAAAATGTCCCAAATATTAATAAAGGGGTCTACCTCGTGAGGCACATTCATGACGAACTTGACCTTTGATAACTCATGAGGCATTGATGGTAGGCTCCACAAGTCAAATGAGATCTACTATCGCTGCAAATAAAGTTTACGGTTGGCACCACGAGTCCGTCAAGCCCCACGACTGCTGCAAAAGAAGTTGAAAGTAGGATCTGTGAGTTTGAAGAGCCCTACGCCTCTTTGAGAAGGTCACTTATGTTTCATGGTGTGACTCCAAGCATCATGGTGTGCCTTTTCCTATAAATATCTAGATCACCCCCTCATAAGCATTGTTACTCAGAAATATTTTCGTCCAAACTCCCATTTTGTGAAGCACTAGAGCACTTGGAACCCGATAGAAAAATGATTTCCCCATGGTACTAGAGCATCGTGAAACCCCCTTCCCTTTATTTTAATTTACCGATGCATATGGCAGGGATTCCCTTCACGAATTCCCATGTCCTTTACAAAAAAGAAAGGCCCATCGGGGTACTTGAGGTATTGTGAAGCATTAAGCCTTAGTGAAGCACTCCTTATACAACTCATGTCACTGTTCCAAATTAAGGTCACCCTGCTTTAGGGAACTAATATCTTAGAGAATATTATAACCTCTATAAAGCACTAGATCTTCATGAATCACCTCCCAACAAGGCCCCATACTTCAAAAGATCCTCTTCTGTGTGGCCCTATAGGCTTTTATATAGTGGTTTCTTAGTCCCTCATGTGATGTTCCTTGGTGCATTGCTATACATAATGCTTCATTGTATAGGTAAACTAATAATTATTATTTCTTCACCTAGCTACACTAACATGAACCTAACGACTGACCACTCCTCCACCCCATTTTATCCTAGCATTACAAATGACTTCCCTTCCGTAAGTGTGGTTGGAAATCATTTATGTAAGTTTGAGAGGTGAAGAGAAAGTCTTTCCCATATGAGCTTCAAGATGTTAAAATATCAAGTGCAATTTTCCTCATCACATGACGTTAAACTGTAGTCTCTCCCTATGAAATGCTCATGAGGTTCCACACCTCGGGAATACCTCCTACTGTAAGACACAATATTCATATCCGTAGGCTACCTCAGTGTATAGTCCACACATCACTCCTCATGGATACACCTTTTGCGACACAATTTTTTGGTCTACTGCTACCACTTGTTTCTCACACTGAGATTGAATCTCGCGGGCTTAGATATTACTAGTGACTATGACTTAACATGGGATGCCTCAGTGTATAAGCCCCAAAAAATGTTGAACTATATAGATTTTGATCCCTATCCTATATAAAGGATATGTAGGAAGCCTCCTCGAGGTTCAATCCCATCCAATGGTAAACTTTGGTGCTACCTCATAGGGATATACCCTCATGATGTGACAATGGAAATTTTTGGACACATCCCCTAGATCCACCTCTCCAAGGCATTCTAATCCATCCACCTGAGTAGCTAGCCATGTGTTATCCTCGACGCCTTCCTGAACAACATATAATTTGATCTCTATCTTCTAAACATGGTACATAGGAAGCCTCTCTGATGTTCAATCCGGACACCATCACATTCACTTCAATTCATTATCTTCCTTACCATATGATACTAAACTACATGGGATACCAGAACTACATGGAATTTGATCCATAACTTCTAAATAGGATATATAGAAAGCGTCTATGAGGTTCAAGACCATCATCTATTCTCATCCTAGTCCTTCCATCGAGTCACAATGTTTCAGGAGGATCATGCCCCAACCCGGAAGTCAAACTTCCTTCTTGTCCCTATCCATGCACTCTATCATCCTAATCCACCTCCTTAGCTGTCTCATCACCCCATCCTAAACTACGTGGAATTTAATTCCCAACCACTGGGATACGAAGGAATCCTCTATGAGGTTCAATCCCATCACTCTACACTCTTCAACCATTCCATATGTGCTTCTTACATATCTATCCGGATTCTTACTCAGTCCCCCACAACTTGGTGAGATCATGCCATCCACATCACCGTAGCTTCCTAGTATCAATCGAGCTGATAACCATGCATAAGTCCCACACAACCCATGTTCTTCAAACCAATATTTATCCTCTTTTGATGTGAATCTATCCATGTGTAAGCACCAAATCAACACTTATAACTATGTGGATTTTTATCCCTATCATCTATACAGTGTACACAAAAATACTCTCTGAGGTCCAATGCCATTCAATGGTAAACCTTGATGTTCCCCTAATTTTGTTCCACCTTCTCTGATCCACATTCTTGGTTCGCAGATCAGCCATCACGGTGTGAAACCTTCCCTTCATGGGACACACTGCTCTTGGGTCTGTCCTCATTGGGAATTCTGATTCACCCATCTGGTAAAATTTTTAGGTACTCTATTAAAGGGATGTGCCTATATTATCCACCTTTATAAGTGTTTCAATCAGTTCGATCTATCTTCTCTATATGTTAAACTCATGGCATACCCCGTGTTAAACATGGTAGTTGAAGAAAACCTTGGAGAAATTCCTATGGAATAAGATACCCCATGATCTACATAGGAAGACTCAGGTATTTCGGCCCTTGAGAAGCCCTCTAATGAGGAGTAATACATGTGTTCCATTGTTTTATCATCCATAAATACCACTGATGCCCAGTATGACTACACTCTTAACTGAAGTTTTCTTCCCTGACTTGAACCTTTGGAATGTCCTAAAAAAAGCATTATAATTAACCAATGTCCATGAAGTGATGGAACCAAGAATGAGTTTCATGAACAATATATAAATCTATAATGGAGACCCATACTAGGTGATAAATTTTGGGGGAAAATCCATGGATGGAGAGACCTACATCCTATCATCCCATTTCCATCAAGGAGAAGGAATCTTTGAAAAAGTGATGAATTCCACCCGCATTTGGAAAGTGGGAAAGTGGGGTAAAACATGACATCGGTGAATGTTGAACACACTTCCATGCAGAGCACCCTGATAAAAAGCATCGAAAATAGAAATGGTGAACCCCACGTGAACTAGTTCTCCTTTAACCATGGGGATTAGTAGTGCTCGAGACATCGACATATGAGTTTGTCACCAGATTCTGTTATCCAGCACTAGGTCCTGCTAAGAAAATAGTGGGACTCACATAAAACTCACCAGAATTCGGGGGTAGTTAATCAATGGGAATTTTGGTTTGTGGTATCATTAGCGTGGATCTTTCTCTCCAACTGTAGGAGATTGAACGACATTGGGTAATTGGGAATTTCTTTCCTAATATCCATACAGATGGATGAATCATCCTACTTTGCAGAACCCAAGCCGTTGGAATCCAATCACACACACCTGTAGATGTAGGGGCAATAGTAACAATAATGTGGCAGTCCTATATGACTCCACCTGCACTATGACAACATGCACAACCACAACTACCAGGGGTCCTTGTCCAATATCACCATCAGAAATTATTCATAGAAGGGTGATAGAAGTTCATTTCCAATAATAAAACAAGGAGGGGGTCATTCCCATGTTGGATACAGACCTCTATAACCTGGAAGCTTTTGTGCCTCACCATCACGACCACCCATAAGGGATGCATAGAGAGACACTACTCCCCACTCCAATATTAAACTATTTTAGGAACTTCTCCTTGGAACATTCCTACAAATCAATTCAAGGGACATCTGATTCATCTCATAAATGAATAAAACCTAGGATCATCCAATGAGGGACCCTATTAAGCCATGTAAATGAAACCAACTATCGATCCTGTAAGCCAAATACCATGAACTTTACACCCTACTCCATTGGTCTGGATCTGGATGACCTGATGCCAACGTCGAGTTCAATCTCATGAAGAATCCCATTATGGGGTGTCATCTTCTATTTATTTAGTGTCTCATGACACCCCCACTAAATTCTACTAGTTCCCTATGACTGAAGACCAAGGATTGGCATATGATTGATCAGGAGCAGGACCTCATCCACCCCATGAGCAGGCTGGGTTGACTCTTTCAATCGCCAACATGATAAGAATCCACCACAAGATAACCCATGATGATGAGATCCAGTACCGAGGTCCTCCCCATATCATCACCAACTAGAGTGGAGGTCCTCCCCACTCTCAAACTTAACATGGAGGTCCTCCCTGTGCCTATGATTATAGATACGGAGGTCCTCCCCATGTCGCAAATCATCGATGTGAAGGTCATCCTCATTCCATTTTCAGTTCAAATAGTTCTCTTACTCACATCATCATCGACTAGAGTGAAGGTCCTCATCGCTCTATCACCCACCAGCATGGAGGTCCTCCCCATATTCTCACAAGCTTTGGTAGTGCCCCCTCGCTTCATCTTTAGTCAACATGGATGTCCTTTCACAAGTCCAGTTCGATTAGTATGAATGCCTTCCCTATGTTACCACTTCTAGAATACATTGAGGTCATCCCCATGTTCTCACTAGCTATGGAATAGTTCCTCGCCATTCTATCACTCCCAACCGCAGAGGTCCTCTTAGAGCATACATCAATCAATATGGAGGTCCTCCCTGTGATCAATTTGACATATTACCAGGTTCCCCTTACACCTTGGCTCACCAAAGTAGAGTTCCTCATCGCTCTAATGATAGCCAACATGAAGGTGCTCCTTGTGTCACAACATTCTCAATAGGAGGCCCTCATCGCCTTAGCACCAACTAGAACAACGATCTTACTTATGCACAAAATATACCCTACCCAGAAGAACTATCCTGGGGTAGAGGGGTGAACCGTTTCTTACAAAGGAACAACTCTAAGAAGCCCCAGATCATTTTCAATTTAGTCTGTTTCTCATATTTTGAAGAAAAATGAAACTCAATGATGGATCCTTCACCCTGATCCTCTTTATCAATGTCTGGGGAAAGAACCTAGTGTGTGAATTTTGTCATCCTGGAACATGAGATTTACTAGAACCCTGAAATCCTCTACAAGTACATGCATGAGGAAGAAGATTTAGATCCCTTCTAGGGTCGTGTCGTGCAGTATTCTCTACCATTTTGTGACTCATTATCTAACTCAAAACAAGATCATGAAGATCTATTCTTTGGCATTGTAGATGATGAGTACCCACCAGCCTCACCACCAATGACCGCCTCCCTCACACAGGAAGTGGTGGTTTGCACCCCATCTTACAGGGACTTGATGATGTGGTTGGTACCACCCCCAAGAGATGACCCAGTCAACAGCATACTGTTATCTCACGCACCATTTCTCCATTGGATAGTATACCATCATAATGATCTACATCAGTGCCATTTCCAGTTCCTCAACCACCCCCATTCACAGAGTAGAGAAACCATAAGTTGGAACCCGTTCAGAAACAAGAAGTTTGTGGGGCAATCTCATGGTAGAGAAATTATCTGAGATGTTACGGTCGATTGTGACTCTAAATTTTAACATTTCAGAGTCCCTTACCCAAGTCGAAGTCATATTCTTCTACCAACACCTTTGGGTGACACATTTCCACCTCCATAACCATAATTTAAAATATCCAAAAATCATGGAACATCATGACGACATCGGCCAGTAGTGTCGCATGGTTGACTTAGGAGCACTTCATGTGGCATAGCACCCTGTATCATAGATCTATCACCAGGATATTCTATAGAGATGCGTTTAGAGCTTTCCTACTCTCTATATAATTATCAAGGAGGCATAACCATACTTGCATACCCATAGTTGGGGGTAGTATGTTGCTCCCCATTTCAGTCAGATCATGCGATAACCGAACCTTCCTGGTTATATTTAGGATATGGCTCTGAGAACCATCATAGAAAATATGGTTGTTCCTAATATTTACCTAGATGGAGGTGTTGGCGTAGAGTCTGAAATGGATGACCCACCCCTAGGGAAGCACAAAAATCGGTGGACCCTTTAGTTTTCGACACTTGTCAGCAGAGATAGTGGCTTGGCCTTAGAGACCCCTCTGTTTAATTGCTCGTCGGTTGGAACACCAACACAGGTAAAGGATCGACTAAGAACTTTAAGACCTCTAACCCATCCTGTTCATTACAGAATATTGTTGTTGATTCTGATAGGTATGTGTTGTTCCAGAAGCTTGAAGAGTAGAAAAATCACATTGATAAGATCCCTACAAAGCATTTTGTAGAATGAAATCCATACTATGGTGATCCCTGATATGACCCCGTCCATCCTCAACTGGGGAAGTAGGGTTATCCATAGGTCCTTCTCAGTGAGTTTCCTCCTATTAATCTTGAAAATCCTATTCACCCTAATAGGATAGAGATTAGATCTTACAGAAAGTAACTATGGTATGTATCGCCCAATACACCCAAGTTTCATAAGAATCAACCTTGGAAATAGACTTCATAGGTCATTCCTCTGGTAGATTCATAGGCCCTTTCTCCAGTAGTTCCACTGGCCACTCCAGGAGACAGAGAACCTACCTACCATTATAAAGAACCTGATTACACACTCGAAGTTAGTAATTCTCACCAATATAGGAATCCCCATTAAGAGGATCCAATGGCCACTCTCATCACCAATATCAAGGACCTTTAGACATGACAAGTGGTGATCCAACTTGGTGTAAATCCATATTTGGTGTTGGTGGATGATATTACGACACCCCTAGAATTTTGGGAATTCTACTTTCTCCCCCTTTAAAGGATTGGACGACCTGTTGTAGCATCTGGCATACTTTATTTCAAAGTGTGGACCCATGTTGGGAACTCCATCACGACAAGAATCCACCGAGCTATAGTTTTTTTACATATATTTGAAGGGTTTGTGTTCATCTGGTATAACCAGTTTCCCATCAAGTACACAAATGGTTGAGAAGACCATCACCCATATTTTCTTTATCAGTTCAACTCCACTACGTGCAAGATGAGTATTTACATCCTCTTCAAGTGAAAAAAATGACCAGATGAGTTAGTAGTTGACTTTTTCACTAGGTGGAAGGGCCACACATATTCACTTGATATGAACCTGACTCAAGAAATGTTTCTAACAATGTACATGGGGGTTTTAAGAATAATTTGGATCCCTCCCACATCACTCAAAATTTCCCAGGTGGATCTTGTGATTTCACTAACAAGGATCATCACTTAGAGGAGGGCTTGTTGCAAGCTAAAGAAGCAAGCCTATTGCCTCCCATAGCTCCTGGAAGAAGATCCACCAATGATGATACTACTAATATTACACAGTTATAAACCCCCATGAAGGTAGAATTGTTATTGGAAAAGCCTCTTCCATAGGCTCATCAAGGGAAACCAACATAGGCTCAGCCTCAAGCTTAGTATCTCCCACCACAGAATCATCCGACACTACCCCATCAAGCACCACAACATAGGCCGGAAATTCTAGCTTTAGCCCCTCCATCAGCCTCCAGTCCCTTGTTAGGGTCAGGATACCAAAGTACATTTCTCATAAAAGAGAAACTGGACCTAATCATTTGATAAGGTTCAGTTCCTCATTTATTTTTGAAGTGTCTTAGATCAGGGGATCTTGATGTTTCTAGAATGCATAAATCCCCATGAGGTTTATCTGGCTGATCTCCATGACTACTGCCTATATCAACTATTCCATGGACACACAATCAAGTAATTATACATGTTTAAGGACTGGCACTAGGGCTAGGTTGATAACAATGTGGTCATATTGGTTACAACCCCAAATTAGGTGGAATGTATCTCTATAAAGATTATTAGTGAAAAAAAAGTGAATGACAACAAATATTCAGCTATAGGTCTTAGAAATATGACAATTAGTTAGATTTCAGGTCAATTTTGTGTGCCCATGGTATCATCTGGCCCATGGTATCATCTGTTCCCATTTGAATTGGAATATGCCTCATGAAGTCATCTCACCTCCTCCCATTGCTGCTTCTACATCCACATCTCAACTATCCACTTCTCATAAGAGAAGAAACCAATGATGCAAGGGAAAGAAAAGCCCCCCACTGGTTCCAAACCTATCTTGAACACTCAATAATTTCATGCCCCCAGAAATGGTAATCTCCCCACAAATCCAAAAAAAATTAGAATATTCCTCAGATGATGAGTTGGATTATGTCTTCATGAATATTTTCGATCTAGTGGACCCCTACATGGTTCCCATCAATGAGGAGTTTCCAGAAAATACTCTCAATATTCCGAGTCGATGCCATAATTGATGGGGCTATGGATATGTGAATTTCTAGAATTCTTAGGGAAGAAATTTCATCAAAGCTATTCATTCTATCAAGACTTGACAACATGCTCATCACAGAGCTCAACATTCACCATCCTCTAATCCCATATCATTCGATTCACTTTCACCACCATTCATGATACTCGATCTAGAATAGCCTATACAACTGTTTTAGGATCATCCATGCCTAGTTGTGGCCAGACCTCAGTCATCTAATAGTTATTTGGTAGTAATTTGGCCTTGTACAGCTAGTGAGAAAGGAGATATTGCTAAAACCAGCCAGAATCTACCAAATCAACTATAAACACCCATCATGCCTCAACCTCCATAAATATTATCTAAGCACATAAGTATGATGTTATTAAGAATATTTACAACATTTATGAAAATATATCGATCCAATAGGACCTACTCCTATCATAAGAGATGCGTGAGGCCCTCAATGAGGATTTTAAAAGATCCCTCTAGTTTGAAATTGATGAAGTGGATGTTGAATCCTTCCGTATTGAGGAATCTGAGCAAGCATAATGCCAAGCTATCATCTCATTATTAAATGAAGATTAAGGATATCCAATGCAAGGGAATATTCAACCACTGTACATCACATGTCAAATCAATGGTATGGATTTCTTTCATTATCTCGTTGACACAAGTTATAAGATCAATCTCATCCTGATCTGGATGATCTGCAAACTACGACTGACCAATGAAGATCAGAGTCCCTCCAACATGAAGATTCAAGGTTATGATAGGACCATGTAGAGTCCATGTGGCAGAATCCACATGAAGACCCGGTTTGGTGGCTAAGTTGCAAGAAAATTTTTTTGGTGTTCACATAGGATAATGCCTACAATGCACTAATGGGTAGACCCATGCTCCTTTTGCATAAAATGCTTCACTCCTCATATTTTTAATGCCTCAAGTATTCCATTAATGGCTGAGTGGGCATGCTCCAAGGTGATGAATCTGCCTTCACCTCTTGTGAATCCCTCTATTTAGATTAATAATATTATATGAGTAAGGACAAATGAGTTTAGACCAATGAGGTTGAGAAAACTATTATTGTGGCTAATCCCTGGATGATATTGGATAGTGCTTTCACCTTCCTGATTCAAAAATTGGAGGCTACAAATTATGACTTTGAACGCTTCTTCATCATTTCTTAGATGAGTGTAACACATGTTCCTATGTATATGGAATGTCAAAAGATTACTCCATAATCCTATATAGGATAGGCTAGAGTGATACCAGAGCCTCTTACCCCTATTTTTTATCGAGATGTTCTCTATATGGACCCTTTCGTTCTCCACACATTCTTTTTTTGTTGGACTGGGCTAAGTCAACATAGATTGACCCTCGACCACTACTTTTACATCATCAAGTGTGGGCCCCTCATCCAAAGTCTTGATGGAATCAGTTCATAATTTTTTCCATAGTTTCAACAATAATGAGTCTCTTGATAAAGATTCCAAGATCGCTCCATCCAGCACCAATATTCATCTAGGGTTAGTTAACTCCAAATAATTTCTTTATATGGATGATCCTCCCACCTTAGATAATGAGGAATACCTAGACGATTCCACACCCTAATTCAAGGAAGGTGTCTCCACCACCCTTGATGAGTTGGTACAGGTGAATATTAGCACTAAGATAGATCTGAGGCTGAAACTGATTAGTGCAGTTATTTCTACAGAATAATATCGGTTGCATGTGGATTTCTTGAAGAAGAATCATGATGTATTTTCCTAGAGTTATGATGAGATTCCAGGACCAGAACATCATGTTTTCATCCACCGTCTTTGTGTCCCACTAAGTCAACAAGGGTTCAAACATCCTACCATGAAGATGCACCGTTCCCATTGCGTTGATATTGAGGTTGAAGTTGATAAGATAATTAAAGAAAACTTTGTTAAGGAATTATAGTACCCTAGGTGGTTATCCATCATCATTTATGTCAGAAAAAATAATGGAAAAATCATATTATCTATTGACATCCAGGATCTCAACTACCACTATTCGAATGATGATTTTTCCTTTCTTGTGATAGAGCTAGTGATCGATACCACTACTAGGTTCCATTCCATCTCTGTAACATCCTGGTTCCAGAACCCACCCAGAGGCGCCCCGTACCCGGTTGGTCACATGGACTCAAGCGCATTTCCCCAAATGCCAGAGGCTGACAACTAGCAGTGAGGACCTTGGGTCTGATAGTGGGGAAACTATTCCCTCATTGGCAAAGTTCACAACAGAAGTAAACAATACATAAAATAGCGGAACCAGTAAATATCTAACAAAAGTAAACAACAGAATACTGGAATAAAAAATAACTGAAGCACAAATATATATATATATATAATTATGCATGATACATATATGTAAGAAGGTATCCAAACAAGTCACAATACTGGAAATACAAATAATACTAAGCCAAAGTAAAAAAGACAAAGATAAATAGCTCCTTAGCATCGCAAGCCTAAGCTTGGTCCCATGCTCTCCAACTCCACAACAAGTTAAGTACCTGATGTAGAAGAGAACTTTCCCTTTTCTATACTTGCAACAATATAATCTATTTGGGCCCAAAAGCATGGACCAAACAGGGTGTGAGACTAAATCCTAGTAGGAAACAAAACAAAGATCTATGCCTAAAAGTCAGTGAATATATGGGAAGTAAAGTATAGAAAACAGTAAGCAGGAAAGAACTCAGAAATAAACAATCCACAGTTTCAACATCAAGCAACATCTAATCAAACAACTATACAAAAACAGGTAACCTCATGGGAAGCACTCACAGCCTTCCCCTCTGGTCCTACCTAACAAGTACAAGAAACCCTCTCGGCAACACACTTGATCTAATCCCTCTGTTTCTGAATATGAAGACTCTATGAGGAAGCACTCACAGTTAATTCCCCTTATAGTCTAAGGTAGTCAGGAACTCTCTGAGGAAGCTCATGCGGTCAATCCCTCTTATATCCCAAAGGCCAATGACTATCTGAGGAAGCTCACTCAGTCAATTACCTTTATAGCCCCAAGTGGTCCTAGGCTCTCTGATGAAGCTCAGTCGGTCCATCCTACTTATAGATAAAGTGCTCAAAGACTCTCTGAGGATGCTCACTTGGTCAATTCCCCTTATAGTCTACTACACCAGGTTCTCACTGCCCTGTGTAGGTCAACGAGCATAGTAGTGTAATATGGCGAAGTAAACCTACAGAACTACTTGGCTAAACTGTTTACAACATAACAAGCATTTCCAAATACAAACTCTCCACTCTACAACAATAGGCATGGAAAACAAGAAAAGCATCCAAACTGTCTAAACAGGACCAAACAGTTGTAAAATGATCATGCAAGGGAAATACATCCCAAGAATAGAAATCAAGACAATTCATATCCAAATAACATCTACACATGAATACAAGCATGGCAGGACATCAACATGGGTAAAACGGTAAACACGCAATACCCCGTTCAAGGGTATTGGTGGAATTGGCACAAAATACTCAAAGACTTTGAATGTAAATGCACAAACCACCTACCTCGGGGTTAGAGGATTTCTATATGTGAACCTCGAATCTTGAATCTCCTTATAACGTCGAAGATCAACGAAGAAATATAAAACGTTCAACCCACGATATCTCATAAGAGATGATAAATTGGAAAACGATGTTCTAGGAGAAAGAAGAACTCACTATTGCGATTCCAATGCAATCTTCAGTGTTTGATTTGGAGGACAGATGCACACTCTGAGGTTTGTCGAAGATCCGCAGTCGAACGATGCTCCTGGACAAAACGAATGAAGAAGGGGGTGTTTCTGTCGATTAGATGTCACCCCGGTGCATTTAATGAAAAAAAGAAAGTACATAGCATGTTCTCGTTTTTTACGTAATCCAATTAAGTGGCCTCAAATTCACTCTCACATGGCCATGTGTGTGGATACTAGATGTCCAGTACACAACCTCCTGCAGCAAGGATGTACATAGCGTGTACTTAGAAAATTTCCCTAAATTATTTTTTCCTAAAAAACGACTAGAAAAGGAAAAACATACCTGAAAAAGAGATCCAGGTTCTTACAAACTTCCCCCCTTAAAGAAATTCGTCCCCAAATTTCCCTAGTTTGACATATAAGAAGAAACCCCAAACAGCTCCATCCACTGTGATCACACATCTGCCTCCCTCTCCTAAGTCTCATCCTGTACTCACCCGTGTTGCAAAAGCACTCGTACCAGAGGAACAGACCGGCCACAGAGAACCTTCAAACTACAATCGAAGATCCGGATATGATTATTTTCAAAGGATGAATCAACTTCCAACTCAACCTCTTCAGGTTGGAAGATGTGAGACAAGTCTGAGAAGTAACGTCGAAGCCGAGAAATGTGAAAAACAACATGCATAGATCGGTACCTCGGAGGTAACTGAAACCGATAGGAAACTATTCCAAATCTCTTCAACACCTCAAATGGCCCGATATACCTCAGCGAAATCATACCCTATCTCCTAATCCTCTTATGTCCTAACCTCGGTGTGACACACAGGAAAACCTGATCCCCAACCTCGAACTCCAGAGGTCATCTCCTTTGATCAGCATAGGTCTTATGTCGAGACTGTGCAGTATCCATCCTCTTTCAAATCATCTCTATCTGCTCTGTGGTCCCCTAGACAAGACAAGGTCCCAATAAAGTTTCCTCTCCTGCCTCCTTCCAACATAAGGGTGATCAGAATGGCCTACCGTACAAAGCCTCATAAGGTTCCATATGAATAGTTTCTTGAAAAATATTGTTGTAGGAAAACTACACAAAAGGTATATGTTTCTCCCAAGGACATCCGAAATCCATAATGCATGCCTGCAACATGTCCTCAAGCACCTGAATTTTACACTTAGACTAGCCTTCTGTCTGGGGGTGGTAAGCTGTACTCAAATGTACCTGTGTACCCAAAGCCTTCTGAAGCCCATTCCAGACCCGAGAAGTAAAACGTGCATCCCTGTCTAAAACAATGGAGTGTGGAACTCCATGAAGACGTACGATCTCTCGGATGCACAACCATCTCGGCTCTTTAACACTAAAATTCTCCTTGATCAGAAATAAGTGAGAAACCTTTATTAGTCTATTAATGAAAATGCAAACAACATCATTCCCCTAAGGTGAACTCGGAAAACCGGTCACGATGTCCATCGCGACGTCATTCCACTTCCACTCAGGAATGGCTAACTGCTGTAAAAGCCCTGTTGGTTGCTGATGCACTGCCTTCACCTGCTAACAAGTGTAAAATCTCATGATGAAACCAACAACATCCCTATTCATACCTGGCCACCAATAATAACGGTGTAGACCCCGATACATCTTGGTGATGCCAGGATGAACTGCCCAAACTGAGGAATGAAAATCCAGCATCAGCTCCTCACGTATGCCTGCCGACACACAAACACACCCCTAGAAACACAAGATCTCATCCTCGCCTACATTCTATCCAGGAGTAGTGTCCTCTCCTAACAAACTCTCCCTTAGTACTATCCCTTCATGATCTGATAGATTCCTCATCCAAACTCGATCTAGAAGAGTAGAGGAGACAACTACAGAAGATAGAAAAGTCCGCCCCTATCTATCATGCACCTCCAAATGCATCTCATAGAACATATCCATGTGCTGCCAATCACTACTGGCCTCCTGAACTGCCTGTATCTGAGTCCTCCTGCTCAACGCATCATCCACTGTGTTTCCCTTCCACGGCGTGTAGGCAAGATCAAAGTCAAAGGACTGTAGGTACTCGACCCACCTCTACTGTCTCAAATTCAGAACATGTTGAGTGAAGATGTACTTGAGACTCTTGTGGTTGGTGAAAAACATAAATTTATATCCCAAAAGATAATGTCTCCAGCAGCGTAGGGAATGAACAAAAGATGCTCACATTAGATCGTGCGTCGGGTAATTCCTCTCATGTGGCCTCAACTGCTGAGACCCGTATGCGACAACTCCATCTCCCTGCATAAGCACAGCTCCCGACCCGATACCTGATGCATCACAGTAAAAAGTATAGCTCTTTCCTAGATCTGGAAAGACGAGTATCAGTGATGAAGTCAACCTCCCTTTCAGCTCCTAAATAGATGAATCACAAGAATCTGACCATAAGAACTTCGCACCCTTATTAGTCAGGCCTATCAGTGGTGCTGCTAGGTGTGAAAATTCCCAAATGAAATGTCTGTAGTATCCAGCCAGCCCTAGAAAACTCTGTACCTCAAAGACATTCTTCGGCTGCTCCCAGGAAACTACTGCTCTCACTTTATCTCAGTCTACTAATACTTCTGTTTTTGAGATTAAATGACCCAAGAAGTGAATCTGATCCACGTAAAAGTTGAATTTTGAGAGATTATCATATAACTGATGATCTCTCAGTGTACTCAAAATGATCTCAAGATGGGTAGCATGGTCGTGTTGATGTGAGAGTACACTAAGATATTGTCCAGAAAAACAACCACGAAGGAATCCAAGTATGGATGGAATACTCGGTTCATCTGTGCCATGAAAACTACAGTTGTGTTCGTGAGAACAAACGGCATAACCACATACTCGTACAGACCATACCATCTCTGGAAGGCTATAAGAGGTATATCTGATGGTCTAATGTGCAACTAATGATAACCGGACCTCAAGTCAATCTTGAAGAACACTAGGGATCCTCGAATCTAATCAAATAGATCATCAATCCTAGGCAAGGGATATTGGTTCTTGACCGTCAACTGGTTTAACTTTAGATAATCCACACAAATCCTAAAGTTACCGTCTGAATTTTTGGAAAATAGGACATGCAAAACCCAAGGAGAAGTACTGAGTCAGATAAAAACCTTGGCCTGCAACTCCTCCAACTATTTCTTGAGCTCCTAAAACTCTGGTGTAGTCATCCTATAAGGAGGAATGGACACTGGTGCCGCCCCTAGAACAAGATCAATAGAAACGTATACCTCAACCTTCGGAGGAAAACCTGAAAAGTCATCTGGAAAGACATATCTGAAATGATCCACCACTGGAGGAAAGTCTAACTGTGATGTCCCCTTGTCATCCAAATATAGACTAGAAGTATGGGATGTAACTCCTCCCAATACATGATGCCCTGGACCCGATCTGTTCGCTTGGACATCCCATTCTCCCTTATGAAGAAAGGATCCACCCTCTGGTGATGCGAAACTCACCCTACGACGATAAAAATTGACGAATTCCTGGAATAGAACTAGACAGTCCATTCTGATAATGACATCAAATCCTGTCATCTCTAGGACATAGAGGTCCCATAAAAAGTGACATCCGCCAACCTCTAGTGGGAAATCCTTGCACTAACGTACACTAGTTGTTCTAGTCCACAACAGTGGGTCTAGCGTCAAGATATCGGCAGAGGAAAAGATACAGATCCCATGGATCTCCACAGAAGCAACATATATAAAGCTATGAGAAGCCCCTATATCGAAAAGAGCAGAAGCTAAAACTGAGCCCACTAAGATCGTACCTCGAACTATGGATGGTCTGAGATCCTGCTCTTGCTGGATCTGCTCCACTAGAAAAGTATGGCCTATGCCACTGCTTTGTGACCCTGCCTGACCTCTCTGAGATAATTCACCCTGTTGTCGCTGAAGAGTCGGTGAATGACTACCACGGACATGACCTCCACCTCGGACCGAATGGCTGGAAGAACTCTAGTTCCCAGACTATTGAGAAACCGTTAATGCTGCTCCTGAACATGGGGTCATAGAAGAACCCTGGTCAACAACTGATGGTGAGAAGAACTATAAAAAATGCTGAAGATGGACCATCTTGCCGCAAGATCAGCACTCCATTGGGTCTCTCTGGTAACGTGGCCTCGTATGCCTGCTTCTTCCACACTGGTAGCACAACACCTGGTTACCGGAAGATGCATATCGCCTGCTCTGATCTCCTCGTGCAGCCTCCCTACGGCACTTCCTACTATCATCTAGCGGAGCACTATCTTTGGATGCTGAACCGCTTTAGATCACTGCTCCAGAATCCCTCATATTTCACTTTTTGATCCATGCATGGTTGATGATAGAAGATATCGAGGTCAACTTGAAGATGTTCACCTGCGATCGGATGTCATGCCTTAGAACATCCTCAAACTTCCATGCAAGGAACAACTCATCACCTCCTAGAATAGGTGTTAAATGATGCATCTCTATGAAGCGAGAGGAATAATCCATAAAAGTAAGAGTACCCTGATTCATACTCATGAACTCTTGGGCTCGATCGACCCTCAAGGTCTCTAGATAGAAGTAATCGCAGAAGATGTGCCAAAACTCTTCCCAAGCCATATTCTGCTAGCGACCCGCCTGTGAGATCACATCCCACCCCCTCTTGGTGAAGTCTCAGAGCATGTAGGTAGCGAACATCACCCTCTTATCACGAGGTATCTCTAGATTCTCGAAAATCATCAGTGTGGCTTCTATTCATGAATCTACAGCCTAAGTTCCTCTAACCTCAGAGAAAGAAGAAGGATGCTGCTGCTGGAGGACCCGTGTCTAATCATCCATCAACAGGGCAGGAGGTAGCACTCCCTGAAAGGTCGGAATCATCATTAGAAAGACCTCCCTAAACTATGCATCTTCACCTATGTCAGGTACAATGGATGGTGCTAATGCTGACACAACTGGAGGATCTGCAGGTAGTCCCTGATCAGCCATGTCCGGTGTTTGATCGCCGTCTGGAAACTGGCGCACAATCGGAGGACGTATCAGTGGAATGACTCTACAAGTTGAAGAACACACCTTAGATCGAGTTTATCAAGGACTGAAAACAATGACTTTAATAAGGGAACAGGAGAAAGAAAGCATTCGAGTTTTACAAAACATGACTACACAATGAGTACATTTCCTACACTGCGTGTTCCCTTAAGTCATTTACAAGGGTGTGTACTCCTACCTAACTGGTCGTGTAACACCCAAACCACATGGCATGTTGTCCCAACACACAATGTGTACTTGAATCCTCTTCCCCTGCCCAAGTATTTCTACACGGTTAAGCCACACGGCTCTCCTAAGACTAGACTACACGATGTGTTCATGGTAGACACGGCTTGTACTTGACAAGCTTCTCCTGACCTGTGTTGTTAGTGAAACGGCTTGACACATGGATCACACTACACTGCATGTTCCAAACAGACACAACATGTATGTGAAGGGATAACACCAACCCGTGTTGTTCGTGACATGGCCGAGTACCTAGGTCTGACTACACGGCGTAGTCCATACTGACACAACGTGTATAGACTAAGGTTTTATCTGTCCATGTTTTTAGTTACACGGGAGGAAATAGGGTCAACACTACAAGGCGTGTTAGACTAGTACCCGGCATGTTCCCACCAGACTTTCCCTCATCCTGTGTCTCTAACCACCTAGCCTACGACACAGTTAGAGACTACACAGCATGTACATAAAGTACACGGTGTGTACTTAATAAAAACTATTTCTTCCCGAACAGAAGAACACATGGCATGTACATAACACTACACTGCACGTATTCTGGGTTTTTTTCAGACTGTAAGCCTTAGAAACTACTCCGGAACCCAAAAAACACTAAAATGAACAAAGAAAGTTCCAAATTCCGATCCGTGAGGGCCCATACTCCCCTCAAAACAATGTTTGGCATCTTCTACATGCTATATCAAAGGAAAAAAAGAAATGATCCACCAGATTCTGCTCCATAAGGGCCCATGACACCTCAAGAACCAAACTTTGGTGTTCATTCAAACAAAACCATACACAAACAAAACCCGATCAAAAAACAGTTATATTTATCAAGGCATCTATCACAACAACATGCATATTCTACACAACATCTATCACAAAAACATGAAATTTCTAATGCACCCAAAATGGCATGGCAAGAATGCATTACATGTGATTTCTAACAAGTGACTATATGATGCCTGAGATGACATACCCTCATCCCATCGGGTTGCAACAGAAATAGAAGCTCAATAATATCAATAATAACAACAAAAATCATGTGAATCACTCATGGTGAAATCAAATCAACTGTAAACTTGAAAAAGCAGAAAATTGAAATAAATGAGGTAGGTTGGCGTTTCCCTGTACACGGTTTAGCTACTCCCAGGTACAACTTATTACCAAGTATATATTCCTTCCTATCCTTGGCTAAAATCTCCAGACAGTAATTCAACAAAAAAGAATACCTCTGATACCACTTTGTAACATCCCGATTCCGGAAGACACCCCGAGGAACCCATACCTGGTTGGTCACATGGCCTCAAGCGCAATTACCCAAATGCCAGAGGCTACCGTCTAGTAATGAGGGCCTTGGGTGTGATATTGGGGAAACAATGCCCTCATTGTATGAGTTCACAACGGAAGTAAAGAATACATACAATAGAGAAAGTAGTAAAAATCTAACAATAGTAAACAAAAAAAGACTGTAATAATAAACAACTGGAGAACACAGATATATATATAATGATGCATGATACATATATATAGGAAGTCAGCCAAACAAGTCACAATGTTGGAAATATGAACAATACTAATCCAAATTACAAAAGAAAAAGATAAACAAATCCGCAGCATCGCAAGCCTAAGCTTGGTCACATGCTTTCCAGCTCCACAGCAAGTCAAGTACCTGAAGTAGAAGGGAGCTTTACCTTATCTATACCTACAACAATATAATCTTTTTGGGGAAAAAGCATGGCCCAAACATGGTGTGAGATGAAATCCCAGTAGGCAACCACCCAAATATCTATGCCTAACAGTCAGTGAATATATGGTAGGTAAAGTTCAGAAAATAGTAAGCAGGAAATAACTCAGCAATAAACAATCCACAGTTTCAACATCAAGCAATAGCTAATCAAACAGCTAATCACAAACAGGTTACTCCCATGGTAGTACTCATGGTCTTCCCCTCTGGTCCTACCTAAAAAGTTCAAGAAACCCTCTGGGCAACACACTCAGTCTAACCCCTCTGGTTCTGCATATAAAGACTCTCTGAGGAAGCACTCACAGTCAATTTCCCTTATAGTCTAAGGTAGTCAGGAACACTCTGAGGAAGCTCACACAGTCAATTCCTATTATATCCCCAAGGTCAAGGACTCTTTGAGGAATCTAACTCTATCAATTACCCTTAGAGCCCCATGTGGTCCTAGTCTCTCTGAGGAAGCTCACTCGGTCAATTCCCCTTATAGTCTACTACCCCAGGTTCTCATGGCCTTATGTAGGTCAACGAGTATAATAGTGTAAAATGGCCAAGTAAACCTACAAATATACTTGTCTAAACAGTCTACAACACAACAAGCATGTCCGAATACAAACTCTCCATTATACAGCAACAGGCATGGAAAACAAGCAAAGCAACCAAATTGGCTAAACAGGACCAAATGGTCATAAACAGAACATGAAAGGGAAATACATCCCAAGTATAGTAATCAAACCTATTCATATCCAAATAAACTCTATATAAGAATACAAGCTGGGAAGGCAATCAACAGGGGTAAAACGGTTAACACGCAACACCCCGTTCAAGGGTATTGGTAGAATTTTCACATAATACTCAAAGGCTTTGAACGAAAAGGCACAAACCACCTACCTCGGGGTTAGGAGATCGCTATATGTGAACCTAGAATCTTGAATCTCTTTAGAACATCAAATATCTAGAAACAAATCTAAAACGTTCAACCCATGTATCTCACAAGAGAAGAGAAATTTGAAAAAGATGCTCTAGGAGAAAGAAGAACTCACTGATACGATTCCAACAAAACTGTTAGTGTTCGATTCGGAGGACGGACGAACGCTTGGAAGTTTGTCGAAGATCCGTAGTCGTATGATGCTCCTGAATGAGATGAATGAAGAAGGGGGTGTTTCGGTCGATACGACATGACCCCGGTGCATTTAATGAAAAAAAGAAAGTACACAAAGTCCACTTTTGAAGTAAATGGTGTGTACTCTCCTTTTCTGTACTCCGCTTTAAGCGGCCTCCAAGCCACTCCCACACAGCCATGTGTGTGGCTACTACACAGCCAACACATGAACTCTTGCGGCAAGAAAGTACACAACGTGTACTCATAAAGTACACGGTGTGTACATAGAAAATTTCCATAAATTCTTTCTTCCTCAAAAATGACCCGAAAAGAAAAAACATACCTGAAAAGAAGATCTGAGTTTTTACACGCTTCTTCATGGATTGATATTATAGGTATAATCAGATCTTAATGGACCAAAAAGATGATATTTCCACCACCTTCAATGCACTGCAAGGTACCTTTTTCAATTAGGTGATTCTCTTTAGTTTGAATAATGCAAGGTCCACATATAAGTGTTACATGAACCACATATTCTAACCAATCCTTAGGATGCTAATGTAATGCTATATCAATGATTTTGTGGTCAAATCCTTCCATAATTTGGACCATATCATAGATCTTTAGAAAGTAATCGGCTTCATTCGCTCCCGTCATTTAAATATGCACCCATTAAAGGATGTCTTTGAGGTTACCTCCTAGAAGTTCCATGGTTTCATTCTCAGATATAGAGGTATTTAGATCGACCCATAGAAATTCAAGGCTTTCATTTAGATGACTCCTCTGAGAAACCTCTATGAGATCTAAGGATTTTTTGTCCACTTAGCCTATGCACACTGATTCATATTGAATCTAGATGGAAAGAGTAATATCTTCTACAATACCATGAAGAAAGGCACCATTTATCAATGGGATGAAGAGTACCATACCATTTTGAGGAGCTCAAGTAGTATATGATGCATCCTACGGTTCTGATGCTACCCATATCTAGAAGGTTGTGGTCCTCTATGTGACTGCCTTGGAATGATCCCTCTATTACATTATTTCCCATAAAAACAAAAAAGGAATAGAGAACAATTTGTAATATCTCAGTCGCATGCTCCTTGACATAGAGACCATATATTCTTCTATCTTGAATAGCTACATCGCACTAGTTTTTGTAGTATTGAAGTTGTGACATTATCATTAGCATTATGAGATACATATGGTGTCCCATATGGATTCGCTGAATTATATTCTGAACCACCCTATGTTGATAATCCATATGGATCATTGGGTAATGATCCTTCAATAGTTCAACATCAGGTTCATCGAGTAGAAGGTAGTAAAGGGTCTCGCACTAGAAGCTTTTCTTTCTACCCATCCAGCACCCGCAGAGAATCCCCTAGATATTTATTTTCTAGATGAGTTCATTCTCTCAGTGGATCAGACTATTCCATATTGGAATATGCATTTCTATGGCACCTCTTAGATCCCAACCAACAGGAGGCTTAATGATCCCTAATTAAATAGAGTAGTCTTGGGGATTTTCTTCATCACACCTATGCAGTCTGTCATTCCCTATTTATTTTTATTTTTAGAAGGCCACACCAACAAAGAGGTCAAGTATTCTACTCTCATTACCAGTCTTGAGTTGGCTTGTGAGATTAATGTTCTCCATCTGAATGTGAAGGGGGACTCTAAATTATTCATCAAGAATATCTATAGTGACTACATAATCAAGAAACAATAGCTCATTCCTCTGTTTGAGTGCACCCACTAGCTTATGGCCCAGTTACCTTCTCAACCAGAGGACATTCATATTCCCTGGTCATAGAATAGTTGAGCTCATTCCCTATCTGGTTTAACCGTTTCACTAGAAGAGCCAGACCAAGAAGATATATTCATTCATTTTTCACATCGAAGGGCCATCACCCCTGTTAGTTCATATGATGAAAAAAATATTTAAAACACCTTACCACCGATGCTTCCACATATAGTCCTCTAGACCCCCTAGTATAGTTGATGAAACCTTTGATTGGACAATTCCTTTTTCGAGTACCTCTATCATGGTAATATACTGATAAACAGATCCAATCACGAGTGATTCCATCGGTGTACAGTGAAATTCACACTCTAGAGAAGTCCAAGAGATGTGCAGATCCACTAAAAACATTGGTTTGATGGAATTATACATCTTTTCATTCAAGAAGATGAGATTCCCCAGGTTATGCAGGAAGTTCATGTCAGTTCTTGTGGTACTCATTAGGTAGGGTCGATACTCTCTCACCAGATTTGAAGCTTGGGTAACATTTGGCCCACCATGGTCCATGACTTGATCATGTTTCACAAGAGTCTCCACTCATGTCATATCCATGCCAACTTTGTGCATTTACCACCAGAGCTCCTCCATACCACCAATTATTATTAGCCCTATATGGTATGAGGACTCAATGTCAGGGGACTATATCTACCAGAAATAGTTTTCCAGTGAATGTTTATTATTACCATAATAGATTTAATTTACAAGTGGGTATATGTGATTCCAATAAAGGATGTGAAGGCCTATTGTATTATTGATTTCATGAGCTCCAACAATATCCATCTATTTGGAGTCCCTCACACTGTTCTCACCGATAATGAAACTAATTTCCGAGCATCTAAACTAAAGAAATTATATCTCAAGTACATAATTATATCTAACCACACTTCTCAATATCATATACAAGAAAATGGATAGATCAATACATTCAAAAAGACCCTCTCTAATGTTCTATGGAAAATTGTGGGAGAAAAAAGAAGAGTTGGTCTAACAAGATCTCAAACTCTCTCTAGTATTATTGGACAACAACTCCAAATTCCACCCAGGTAACCCCATATTCCATGGTGTACGGAACAGAGTCTATACTACTCATCGAGATTTACTTTCCATTTCTCTGTAAAACTATCTATGATTAGAAGATGTTAGGAAAAGTGGTAGAAGTACAACTAGCTGAGCTAAAAGCCCTTGATGATAATAGGATCCAAGCCTTGAATAATCTGGAGAGGCACCAGAACAAGATATCTAGAGCTTTTAATAAGAATGTTTGTCTCATATCCATATTTTACGGTTAAAAAGTATTGGCCCTGAGGACAAAAATGATACCTAGAAGGAAACCACTAAAGTTGGTGCTCAAATGGGAAGGAACCTACATCATTCATATGGTTTACCCTAATGGTGCATACTCTTTGGTTACCATGGACAAAGAGCAGGTTACTCCTCCCTCCAATTCTAAATTCCTCAAGTATTACTTTTCATAAGAACCACCTTCAACCCACATGATGTTAAACTACACGAAACTTTATGATCATCCAGCATGATGATAAAATTAATAGTATTACTATATGGTTCGAGCTATATGACCTTAAACTAAGATCCCTTTCATCTGAGATGTAGAATGTAAAAATTCCTAGAACAATCATCCTAATCACATGAATATAAAATGTATGATTAATCATCCTTACCAAATGATGTTTAACTGTAAAAAACTCAAGAACCACATGTGGATTGATTCCCATCCTTATAGGATATGTAGGAGCACCTAGATTGTTCATCTTTGGGCCCAGCCTCTAATTGAACTTTTCAGCCTAGTGGCCTGAGTTTTGAGGAAGTGTGTTGTGCGGTATTGGACTTTTGTGGTCTTCATTAAGGTCATGTCACTTCATGGTGCCACACTACACATCTCTATGTTGGTATCTTCATCTAGTGGTCTGAGTTCTATGAACCTAAACTAAGATATATTTCATCCAAGAAACATGACGTTAAACTGTGATGCCCTATCCCACAGTACATTAAAATGTTATTTCCTATTTACATGATGTTAAATGATATAACATTTTTGGTCCTTTATGATTGAACATAAAATGATAGTGCCCCTACGTCCTACAAGATAAACAATCCCATCCCACATGAAATTAAAATAATGCTTTATCCAGGTTGCATGACATTAACTGAAAAACATCTTTCATCCTAGATGCGTGACATTAAACTACACATAACCCTGGTGTCATTATATGATAGGGAACCACCTTTGGAAATGGTCACTTACCATCCCATCTCCTTAACTATGTATGAATTTAGTACAATCTTTATTGGACACATAAGAACTCCTAGAAATTTTTTCTATGGTCCATCCACACGTACTTTCAAATTCACAACCTAGGATTCTCTTGGTGAAACGTAATGTGAAGTTCCTCCTTGGTCCACATTCACATCGAGTTATAAGAGACGCACCATGTACCTCCCTCAAGAATACACTTGTTAACACCTTCATAATTAACACATGATGTTCAACTAAATGTATTTCAAGAACTACATATGTCTTGATTCCCATCCTTATAGGATATATAGGAATGCCCAGACATTTAGTCTTTGGGAATAGTAGTAATTTTGTCCTTTAAGTCCCTTGACATGAGATATCTCTTGCGAGAATGTGGTGTGGTGTGGACATATGAGGTCCTCATTCACATTAGGTTTCCACATTAGGTGCATCCCCTTTGGGATACCTTTCTATAGTGACCCTAGCCTTTTCACATAACATTACATGATTTTAAGCATAATTATACATTAGAGTACGAGCCAAGGATCATAAAGTCTAATGTATTTGAAGACCAAGTACATAACCATACATTATAAAAACAATTTTTTTAAACTCCATAATGAGCTTCTATCTTCCACTATTCTAATAAATCTTCATAGGATAACCTGGGGATAACACGAACAAAGGGGTGAGCTAAAAGCCGAGTATGGTAATAACCATAAGAATAAATCATTAGCACATGGGATAGAAGGAATGACATGATGATATAATAAACCTGTAACATAAGGAATAATAACATATAAACAAGTATTTATATGAACATGGATTCAAATTAATGTGGAAGCAACATAAAACATGACTTTAGTACCATTCAAGGCTAACCTCCAAGATTGTTTCACATAGTAGCACAAGACAAGGCTAACCTTCAAGACCGTCGTACATAACATATCATGAGACTTAACTTTACCCAATGCATTGGATCACTATATGGGTCCACCCATCTTAAATTTTCAAGAATATTTTTTTCACATAAAGATTCATATATAATCAATCTTACATAATCCTAAGGGTTACCCATGGAAATATTTGGGTTCCAGAATCATGTCCAAAAGCACAACGAATGGTCGTATCAGAAAAGTGTACATGATAGAAAGAAACTAAAATATATATCCACATTCAAAAGGGAAATTATACATTCATCTTGGTATGTGAGTTCAAGTAGAAGTGACCACATGTAAGAGAAGTATTGAATAAATTTTAGAATAAAAACAGTTTTGAGCAGTTTTAAGGAAAATACTATAGAGCCTTTAAAATAGAAAAGGGAACAATCCTTTATAAAAAACTACAAGTGAACCAGGAAGGTTTTAATAGTAAAAATAAATATTTTATAAATACAATGGTGTCTTAAAACATAAGATAGATTTCACTTGAAATAAGGTAAAAATTTGGGAAGTTCTCTCAAAACAGGTTTGCTTATCGGGTAGTATTGAGGAGGGAATCACTAAAAAACATGTATATATCAAAAAGATAACGAGGGATGGACCTTTAAACATGATTTTGGATCATATAAACCATATATATAAGTTTTAGACCAAAATAAAAGACAAATTTATTAAGTTAAATAGAAATATAGAGAAACCTGAAGGAATAAAGGTGGATCGGGTGGAATCCCTTACGGAATATCGACATGGTATCAGGTGTACTTAAGAGGTATTAATGAGAGATAAATGGATTTATAATCTTTTATAAATCAAGATGAAAGTATGGGGAAGGATATTAATCATACCCCATCACTAATAATTACACATAAAAGGGCATAACATAGAAGACAATCTTGAATAAAAGTAAAATGGAGAGGATCCCTTACCTTAAATATGATGGTGATCTTTGCGTAAACATAATGACCTGAGTAATAAAATTAGGATCATTAATTAATAATTAATAAATATATTATATATGTTAAATATTTATTATATACTTTTTAATTTCATTTATTACCATTTTGATTTGTTAAGTGGTTTAATTTCACTGTTTCGGTTCGTTTTCTTACCTGGTTTTAATGATCGGTTCACTTTTATTCATGTTCGGATAAACACATATGATGTATTTGGTTGTCCATAACTGAAGTTATATTAAATTATTAAAAATAAATGAGATTAAATGGTTGTAAATTTAATTTTGTTACTTGTAGTGAAGTTGAATCATTATATAAAACTTTACTGATAACCTTTTGGGTTAACTCATAGTCTTTGGCCACAATGAACATGTTTTGTTTTATAAGTCAAACCCATGTGTAAAAAAGGCTTAAATAACCATATATGAAACATAATACATATATTATGGTCTGTTTAAACCATGAAAATTGTTCCATGACCAGAATTGAAGATGATAATGGAAATTTAAAATAAATCGTCATTGAATGTGGTGAATTAACACATCTCGGATGGTGTCTTTACTACTAAAATAAAAGAAGAGTGAAGGGGATATGGTAATAACATATTCCATTATCATAAAAAAATTACAATACATTTAAGGTACTGTATTTTTTATAACATTTGAATGATAATAGGTAAGGATAGAAAAGTAAACAGAAGAACTTCAAAAGAAAGTAATAGAATTGAAAAGAGGAATTTACCTCTTGAATCAATCTTCCTTGAGAGCCTCTTAAGGGGATAGGATTTTGTGTTTTTTGGAGAAAAAGGTATTTTAAACGTAGGTAGGGATCTTGATAAGATATTTGGGAACAATATAGGAATTTAAAAAGGCTTTAGTGGAGTGAAGAGAAGAGGTAAGGAGGGGTGGTATTTATAGAGGGGGAGAGGAGGGTTTTCATAATATTATAATCAGAAGATTATTATTTTTCTATAAGACAACCAATAGTGATTATTCAATGACCAAGAATAGTAATAAAGTCTTGTGAGTTCAGGATCAGGGTTCTCAAATCACTTATGATGAATGGAATAGTTGATTTAAATTATAATGTATTTATACGGTAAATTAATTTATTTTACTATTCACCAATATTCAAGTATTTCAAAAAAATCCCAAAAATTTACCCTAACCATTTTTTGACATGTAGAATCCAAAAATGTAATTAATTTTACAAAAATAATTTTCTAAATATGATTAATTTAATATTCAATTAAAAAAATAATTTACAAAAAAATACTTATTTTAAAACATTTTTTTTCTTATTCATAGATATAGGTATATCGTACATCCACATGAATATTATTTATATACTATAATTGGTAAGATTACTATTCATTAGGGTCTATTAATATTTATAAGGTTAAAATTACTATTCATAATGGTATCTTACTATTCACTAAAAATTTAGTTGGTCATATTAGACTCCAAATAACTTACTGATCGCAACTGTGTATGTTATATTTTTGAAATTCAAATTACAGAAGTGATAAAATTATGTTTAAAGGTCACATAGAACTTAATAGTTCGATGTGTTGTGATTTCATGTGATTAGATGAAATATTTATGAGAAATTAATTTCCATTGAAAAACATTGGGTCGTTACATTCTTCCCCATATATGAAATTTCACCCTCAAATTTTTTTTTTTACATTCTAAGCCATAATTAGATGCAAGTATTTTTCCTTAATTACCTCCTCCAATTCCCATGTTTCCTCCTCGTACTTATGGTTCCACCATAGTACTTTGACTAGGAAATTAGTCATGTTACACAGATCTTTATCTCTACAATCCAAGATCTTCACTGGTTTCTCCTTGTGAGAAAGTTCATCCTTCAACTGTACCACCTCTCAAGGGAGTGCATGTGAAGGATCGATTATATACTTCCTTAATATGGATACAAGGAGGACATCATGTAATTTTTCCATTGTAGGTGGAAGTTCTAGTCAATAGGCCAAAATCTTGATATTCTCAAGAATCATTAAGAGGATGATGTATTTGAGACATAGCTTCCCTTTCTTACCAAATCTCATGAACTTCTTCCATGGAGATATGTGGAGAAATACGACATTTTCAACTTTGAAATCAAGGTCTCATCGACGGTTGTCTTTATAACTCTTTTGATAACTTTGGGCTTCCTAGATGTGCTGCTGAATGGTTTTCACCTTTTCCACCATTTCTTTGACCATTTCAGGTCCTAGCAGCTTACGCTCACTGAATTCATCCCAACACACCGGAGTTCTGCACCTTTTCCCATAAAGGGATTCGTATGATGCCATTCAGATACTCGAGTGGAAACTATTGTTATAGGATAATTCAACCAGTGGAAGATGATGGTCCCATACTTCTTTGAAGTCCATAGAACATTCTCTCAATATATCTTCTTGTGTCTGAATAGTTTGCTCAAATTGGCCATGAGTTTGAGGTTGATAGTCCGTAATAACTTTTCGTTTAGTGTTTATAGCATGTTTGATAATTTTGCATAACTTTGAGGTGAATCTCAGATCTTGATCGGATAATATAGATAGTGGTACTCCATTAAACATTACCACTTCTTTGATATATATGAATACAATTTGATCAAATGGGAAGTCCTCTAGAATCATGCTAAAGTGAGCTATCTTTGTAAGATGATCCACAGTGACCCATAGAGAATTGTTTCTCCTAGATGTTCTTGGAAGTCCAGTTAAGAAGTCCATGGTGATGTTCTCCCACTTCCCTCTTGGTATGGGTAGGGTTGCATCATCCACTTAGAATTTTTTCCCTTAGCGTTCACTTACTAACATACCAGGAACATTGATGTATATTCAACAATCTTCCTTTTCATATTGTCCCTTCAAAAAGTTTTCTTGGAGAACTCAATACATCTTTGTGCTCCTTGGGTGGATATAGAAGGTCGAGCTATGTGCATCATTCAAAATCTCTTTATTTATCTCTAGATTAGATGTTACAAATAATCATGACCCAAATCTTACAACTCCTTCCTCGTCAATCATGAACCTTGAGGATTTCCCATTTTTAATGGCTTCCACCCTTTTCTGAATTTCCAATTCTTTTCTTTGGGAATTATTTATTTTCTCCATGAGGGATGGTTGAGCTATCATTTGAGAAAGTATTGATGATTTTCCTCATGTAATGATTCCCATGTACATCCTTTGAATATCTAAAAGATCAGATCCTTTTCAATTCTCATCATTGATAACAATGCATGATCCTTTCTACATATTGCATCTGCGACCTTATTTTTTTTACCGGGATGGTAGTAGATTGAGCAGTCATAATCCTTGATGAGATATATCCATATTCACTAGCACATATTAAGATCTTATTATATGAATACATATTTTAGACTCTTGGGATCAGTATATATCTCAAAATTCTCCCCATAGAGATAATGTGGCCAGAGTTTTACCCCAAAGATCACTGCCGACAACTTCAGATCTTGCATAGGATAGTTTTGCCTCTGGATTTTTAGCTTCCATGAGGAATAGGCTATCAATTTATAATTTTTCATTAGAACACAACCTAATCTCTTCTTTGTATAATCCCTATACACCACAAAGAGTTCTACACCTGTTGGGAGTGTGAGTACTAGCGTAGTGATAAGCCTCCTTTTCAACTCTATGAAATAGTCTTCACATTCATGAGTCCAGACAATCTTTACTCTATTATATGTTAGCATGGTCATTGAGTTTGAAAATCTCTAAAATTTATTAACATATTGTCAATAATACCCTACTAGACACAAAAATCTATGGATCTCCATTACAGATGTTGGTTTGGGACACTCTTTAATTGCCTTTTTCTTGGAAGGGTCTACAGATATCACTTTATTAGTGATAACATGCCCCAAGAATGATACTTCCTCCATCCAAAACACACTATCACAAAGTCTTCAACACAGTATTCAAACTATCCTCATTTTTCTCATTTCTCTTGAATTATATCAGAATATTGTCAATAAAGACTACCCAAAATTTTTCGAGGTAATCTCTAAATACTCAATTCATTAAATCCATGAAAATTGTTAGAGCATTACTGAGTCTGAAGGGAATCACTATGAAATCATAATATCCATAACTCGTTTGAAAGGTAGTCTTGGGAATATATTTCTTTCACACCTTTAATTGGTGATATCCCGACTAAAGGTCCACCGTAGAGAAATAACTTTCCCCATGAAGCTGATCGAACAAGTCATTTATCCATGGTAGGAGATACTTGTTCTTTGACATGATTTTTTTGAGCTCACCATAATCAATGAATAGGTTCATTGATCCATCCTTCTTATTTATGAAGAGGACGAGCACACCCCACGGTGAAGAACTCAGGCATATAAAACCCTTCTCAAGATTCTCCTGTAACTTATTATTTAGCTCTTCAGCTCTTCTATCTCTACATTGGACATTCTGCAAGGTGTATTATATATAGATAGATATCCAAGAATAAGTTCAATTGATAACTCAACCTCACTATTAGGAGGAAGGCCAAGAAACTCTTTAGGTAATATATTAGTGTAATCCATTAGGATGGGCATGTCTTCAAGAATGATTATCTCCTTTTCCCCAATAATTTGATCTAGATATGCTTGCTAATAAGGAAACAATATCCATACTTGAGACGATGATTCTAAATGAGATTCATCTTCCTCCTTTCACTATTATATATTTGGATCATGCTTTGGGATGTGAAGAGTGAAATCCCTTTCCTGACAGTTGATGTTATATTTGTATGAAAATACCCAATCCTTTCCCAATATAACATCAAACTCCACTAAAGAAAGTATTACAGGATTTTATAGAAGGTTCAATCCTCAAATGTTAACCAGGGAGTAGTTATAAACCATGGACACAATAATTTCCCCATTCACTATTCTCATAGATAACTTATCCTAGAAATTTTGAGGTGATGTTTGAATAGTTATACTAAACCTGAAGGATATGAAAGAATGTGTAAAACTATAATCAAATAGTAAGTTCTCTATTATTGAATGAATAACTAGTGTACCTATCACCACATAATTTTTAAACTCCACCTTAGTAGTATTGATAGCATAAGCCCATCCTTATTGACTTGAAGGTTATTTTTGATTTCCTCAAACAACCCTTGTCTTAGGGATTTTTTTTCATAATTCCCATGCTCTTTGAAGTTATAGAACTACACCACTAGTTGAGTGATGACATGAACCTTCTTTTCGTATCCAAAATTAGTAGAATTTTTTATATCCCTTCGGCAGTTCTTGGCCAGATGTTCTAGATTTCCACATTTTAAGTAATTAATAGTTCTATTTAGATAGTTCCCAGGATGCTTCTTCCCACAACTTTCACTATTAAGATATTCAGGATTCTTTCCATCATGGGATTTGTTTGTTGAACCACCCATGTTGTTATCCATCTTATGCTTCTTATCACTGGGCCCACAAGACCACTGAGATTATCCAATCTATATTTAAATTTTTATGGATCAATATACAATTTCCTCATAACTGTTGAAGTCTCGAATTTACAATTCTTTTTGTAGACTCGTATTTAGTCCACTAAAGATGTTATCCACCTTACTTTCAGTGTTCATGACAAAGTTAGAGGCATACATTTCAAGCCTTTTAATGTTTTCTTCATACACCCCGATGGAATCATCTTCTTTATTCTTGAGTCTGAGAAACTCTATTTCCATCATGAGATGAAGGGTTTGAGGAAAACATTTATTAAAAAACATCCTCTTGAATTTTTCCCAATCCATGGAATCAATTTCCTCTCAAAACATTGTATTCTTGATCAATTTCCACCACTGATCTGCTTCCCCATCAAAATGATAGACCACCAATAAAACTTGCTCTTCTTACAAGCACTGGAGGAAGGATAATATCTTTTCAATATAGTAAATACACTATTCTGTGTAGATGGGATCATATGATCCACTAAACATGGGAGGCCTTTGCCACATAGAGTATTTTATGACAAATTTCTCTTTCCATGGAGGAGGAGGGAGTTCCATATAATTCTTGTTATTATTAATTACATGAGCCAATTGAGCAAGTACAATCATGAGGTTTTGAGCACCCATTACCATCGTATCAGACATATAATTAGGGAAATATTCACATTCCCTATCCCATTGATTATTGTCACATGTTCTTCTATTTCACGCAATTAACTAAGAAAAAGAACGCACAATTAGAGGGCTCCAATACTTAGTTATTGAAAATAAAAAGGGAACATGGAACCTAAAAGGATAAACTTTTAAAGGAAAAGTATATCCAAACTTGTGATACCTTATGATTAATTTCAAGTGATCCTCAATATATTTCATAACATATATTCTTATGGAATTTTATATTACCTTAATAATGGTTTGTACTAACATCATGATTTTTTCTAAGAAAATACCCCGAGAGTTTCAAAACAAGAGTGCAGAATGGCCTATTATTGTGTACCAAGATACCCCAAGTTTGGCCCAAAACCCATTTTTGGATTTTTCACTCCTAGTTACATCTCTTCCAGAGCCACCTCTACCTATTTTTATCCAGATAGAGATATATTTTCATGAAAAAACACTTACACTATACTTACCAAAATTTAGGGACGTTTTATTATACTTATTCTTATCCTTAAGGATCTAACTATTTTTATCTATTCCTAATCTCCAAAAATAACTAGACCATCCTTTAATACCAACTATAATAAGCCAATACTTTTTACCTAACATTACATGATTTGAAGCATAATTACACATCAGAGTATGAGCGAAGGATCATAAAGTCTAGCGTCTTTGAAGATTAGGTACATAATAAAACATTATAAAAACAAATTTTTATTTAAATTCCACAATGAAATCGTATATTTCATTTTGATCATACATCTGAATAGGATAACCTGGGGATAACATGAACAAAGGGATGAGCTAAAAGGCCAGTAAGGGAATAACCGTAAGAAAAAAGAATTAGCACATGGGACAGAAGGAATGACATGGTGATTTAAAAAATATGCATAACATATGAAATAAAAACATATAAATAAGGATTAATATGAACATGAAGTCATAGTAATGTGACAACAACAGAAAAAAAATACTTTAGTATGAGTCAAGGCTAACTACCAAAATCGTTTCACATAGTAGCACAAGCCAGGCCTATCCACCAAGACCATAGCACATAACATCTCATGAAACTTAAAATTACCCAATACATTGAAGATATATCTAGGTGAACCCCTATTAACTTTTCATGACTATGTTTTCCTCATAAACAATCATACATAATCAATCTTACATAATCATAAGGGTTACCCCTAGAAAGAATTGGGTTCCAAAGTCATTTCATAAAGCATAACGAATGGTCGTATCATAGAAGTTTCCATCAAATAAAGGAACTAAAATATACATGGGAATTAATAAGGTAAAAGAGTCATTTATCATGGTAAGTGAGGTAAAGTATAAGTGACCACATGTAAGAAAGGTACTCAAGAAATTTTAGCATAAAGAGTTGAGCAGTTTTAAGGAAAATACGATAGATCCTTTAAAATAGAAAAGTAAAAAATCCTTCATAAAAAATCAGAAGTTAACCATTAAGGTTTTATAATAAAGATTCTTATTTTATAAAGATAATGGTGTCTAGAAAAAGAAGATAGAGTTCACTTGAAATCCGGTAAGAATTCGGGAAGTTCCCGTAAAATATGTTGTCTTATCAGGTATTATTGAGGAGGGAATCACTTAAAAACATGTATATCCCCAAAATACAATGAGAGATGGACATTGATACAAGAGTTTTTAACATATAAACATTATTTATATTTTTTACATAAAAATAAAATACAAATTC
Organism: Viscum album; assembly: GCA_963277665.1. Lineage (NCBI taxonomy): Eukaryota > Viridiplantae > Streptophyta > Magnoliopsida > Santalales > Viscaceae > Viscum > Viscum album. The sequence continues at coordinate 505,548,968 of OY728119.1, forward strand.
ATTATGGTAAAAAGAAAGATAGAGAAACCCGAAGGAATAAATGCGGTTCGGGTGGAATCCCTTACAGAATATCGGCTGGGTATCAGGTGTACTTAAGAGGGATTAATGAGAGAGAAATGGATTTATCATATTTTATAAATAATAAAGACAGTATGTGGGAGTAGTTTAATCAAACCCCATCACTATTAATTACACATAAAAGGGAATAACAAAGAGGACAATCTTGAATAAAAGTGAAACAGAGAGGATCCCTTACCTTAAATCTGATGGTGATATTTTCTTGAACTTAATGACCTGAATAATAAAATTAGGTTCATTATATAATTATTAAAAAAACCTATTACATAGGAAAAATATTTATTATATCCTTTTTAGGTTCATTTATAACAATTTTGATTGGTTAAGATGATCAATTTCATTGTTCAGGTCTGTTTTCTTACTTGGTTTTAATGATCGATTCACTTATATTAATGTTCAAATAAACATGTATGATGAAATTGGTTGTCCAAAATTAAAGTTATATGACTTTAGTGAACATCCATGAGGTTACATGGCTGTAAATGTAATTTGGTTACTTGTAGTGAAGTTGAATCATTATATAAAACTTTAATGACAACCTTTTGGGTTAATTGGTAGTTTTTGGTCACAAAGAACATGTTTTGTTTTATAAGTAAAACAAATATATAAAAAAGGATTAAAGAACCATATATGAGACATAATAGATAAATTATGGTCTAATTAAACCATAAAAATTCTTTTATGGTCATAATTTAAGATGTTAATAGAAATTGAAAACCCATCATCCTTGAATGTGGTAAACTAACACTTCTTGGATGATGTTTTTACGACAGAAATAAAGGAAGAGTGAAGAAGAGATGATAATAAACTATTCCATTATCATAAAAGCATTAAATAACAAGTATGTTACTGGATTTTTATTAATAGGTGGATTAATACAGGTAAATATAGAAAAGTAAACAAAAGAAATTGAAAAGAAAGTAAGATATTTGAAAAGTGGAATTTACTTCTTGAATCAATCTTCCTTAAGAGCCTATTAAGGGGAGAGTATTTGGTCTTTTTTTGAGACCACTGGAAGTATAACGTGGGGAGAGATCTTGAGGAGAGATTTGAGAACAATACAGGCAAGGCACAATGCTTGAGAAGAGTGAAGATAAGAGGTAAAGAGGGGTGGTATTTATAGTGGTGGAGAGGAGGGTTTTCATAATATTATAATCATTAGTTTGTTATTTTTCCATAAGACAAGAAATAGTGATGATTTCATGAAAAAGAATAGTAATAAATGAATTTTATTTCAATATTTGGATTCTTATATCATTTATGATATCTAGAATAGTGGATTTATATTATAATGTATTTATACGGTTAATTTATGTATTTTACTATTCACAAAAATTCAAGTATTTCAAGAAAATATAAAAACCTCACCCAAAATTTTTTTTGACGTGTATAATATAAAAATTAAATCCATTTTACAAAAATAATTTTCTAAATATGATTAATTTAATATTTAATTAAAATCATAATTTACTTGAAAAATACTGTTTTTTTAAAATTTATTTTCTTATTCCCAGATATAGGTGTATCGTACTTGTAATTGAATCTTATTTATATACTATAATATGTAAAATTACTATTCATTGGTGGTATGCCACTATTAATAAGGGTAAAATTTCTATTCATAAGGGTTTGTTACTATTCATAAATTTTTTTTGGTCCTATTAGACTCCAAATAACATACAGATTGCAACCGTGTATGTCAGATTTTCGAAATTTAAATCCCAGAAGTAACAAAATTATGTTTAAAGGTCACATATAACTTAGTAGTTCATTATGTTGTGATTTCATGTGATTATATTACATATTAATAAGAAAATAATTTCCATTAAAAAACATTGGGCCATCTCAGTTTCCCACCAATGTCCAAGCTACATGACAATAAACTGTGTTTCAACCTTCATCCTTAGCGCATGGGGTTAAATTTAAAATAAGTCAAGAACTATGTATGGATTAATTCCCATACTTATAGGATATGTAGGAATTCCTGAAAATTTTGTCTTGGGGTCTAGCAAAGGTTCAACACCCCTTTTTTTCTTTGGAATATATGTTGTGGTGATGAACCTCCTCGGTCCCCATTTATATTGTTTTCTTCACCCCTTCATTCTATGTATATCCATGAGAAATGCCTCATCCTTCCACCCAAACTCTACGACGTTAAACTAGGAGCTTACATCCCATGAACATGATGTTAAACTGAGCAATCAAGTTAAAAAAATGACTTTAACCTATGCATTCCCTAGAAACATACGGTGCAACAATCCTCTTTGGTCCTTATATTCATCAAGTTATAGTGGCCACATCATTTGTATTTCATTTGGAAACCTCTTCCCCTTTATCCTAGTCACATGACAATAAACTGTGTCACATCCTTCATCCTTACCGAATAATGTTAAACAATATGGAACTCAAGAACTATGTATGGATTGATTCCCATCATTATGGGATACATAGGAACTCCCAAACATTTTGTCTTTGGGTTGAGCCCCTGGTTTATTAACCCTCTTTAATCCCTCATCATCCTCTTTATTTGGCATTTTTCCATTACCATGCCATATCCATGAGCCCTTTCTATTGTTCTTACCTTATGAAGGGATTTCTATCCCTCTATATAATATTCCTCATTAACACACTCAAATGGGCTATGATGTAGGACCTAGAGTGTAGGATTTTTCATGGAAATTATTTTATTCCATCTCCATGCTTCAAATGCCACTTTTTTGGGTCTTCATCATCTTTCATGTCTGTAGGGACACCCTAATAGAATGGTCTCATGCCTATTTGGTTCACCTACCATCCTTGGGAAACACCCCTAAATAATTTGGATGGCATCTTAAGAAAATTCCTGCGTTTCAGATATGGTTAGAGGCCGAACCACATTATTATGTTCCCATTCCAAGTCACAGGATATGGATGTTTTGTTTTGAATGAGGTAAGTAGTTATCCTTCATCATTACACCACCCCCATCTTGTCCCAAATATTAGAAATTCTTATTCAAATATCCTCCCACAACCTTATGTCTCGAAAAAGATTCAACACCCTCAGTTTTACCCCTACATCCACCTTTACGTGTTGAGTAGGCAGATCAACATTGTTGTGACATCCTTAACCCGACTTTTCTATTCCCCTACTATGTGTTCCCATATGTCATAAGAATCCTCCGGACCCCATGTTTACCACACTGAGCATGGATCACATGGAATTAGGGGTCTTTTTAGGGGTTTTACCCGCATAGAATAATCTTAGCATTTGGTACAAAATCCATGACCTTAAACTGGGAGTTTACATCCCATCAACATGATGTTAAACTGAGCACCCAAGTCCAAGACTTATGAATCCAAACTTTGTGCAGATTTTTCTTGAGGCCAGCATGTGTGGTGTGGATCTCTCTGGTCCTCATTCACATCATGTCACATCATGTTTCTACACTAAACATTTCCACTTTGGAAGCATCATCATATAGTCTAAGATCTAAGACCATAATCTAAGATCCCTAGCATCCTTATTTCATGATGATAAAATTTATAACAAACCTCATCTGTATCATATGAAATTAAACTACGTATCCATCATTCCAATTTTTTGGTGATAAATTATGTAGTTCTATGATGTTTTCACACATGAAAAAATCACCCCTTGTAATTGGAAATCAACCATTCCACATTCAAGAAATGTGTATGGATTTATTCCTTCTCTTATAGGATACGTAGCAACACTCAGACATCTTGTCCTTAGGACCTACCAAAAAATACTAATTTAAGCTCTTTGTACTATTGGACTGAGTATCATTTGGGAGTGTTTTATGCGATTTGGACAGCTTTTCCCCAATTCACATCAGTTTTCCTCATGACACCGCCTGAACATTTTAACCCTTTGCGGTCCAAACATTATGGCCTTAAACTATGATTTTTAGTGGCATAGTCACATAAAAATAAACCGCGTAACAACCATGATATTCTTGTTTGAGAGAACATCACCCCCTATTTTGGCACTATCCATCTTCCATTCCATGTTATAGAACTACATGTGGATTGATTCTTACCCTCATAGGATTTGTAGCGATGACCAAACATCTGGGACCCGAGCCAAGCCGTAGAAGCATGAACAATTTTCCCCTTTCTTGGTCTGGGTTCCCTCCTTGGGGATGTGTGGTGGGTATCTCTCTGATCCACATTCATTCTGGGTTAGGTGTTGCTACACAAATTCCTCCTTTAGGGATACACATGTCCTAGTCGCACAACAACAAACTACATGAGATTTTAATCCTCACCACATGAAGTTAAAATGCATGAGTACATCCCACGAACATGACATAAAATTAGAAACCTATGGTCCATAATCTATAACCTTAAACTAAGATATTTTGGTCTCAGAAACACGACCTCTAAACTGTTCGCAACACCCATCAGGAACTTGATCCTTGAGGATGGATATGATCCCACCTACGGATGTTCCCCACCAATATATTTGAATGTACAATGGAATAATTCATAGAGTGTTGGAATCCTTTGTAACATTCCATAAATCCACTCCCACACTTCAAGAATCTACTTATTTGGATCTACATTATCTTCTACATATAAAGGGAACCCCTAATGGTTGGGTTTCTATCCATATGACTAGCCAACCATCCTGGGCCAATGCCCTGGATGATTTCAAATGACATTTTTTAGACTGGTCCCATGTTTCAAATATGTTTAGCAGCCAAAAATCATTTATCTATTCCCATTATAGGTCACACGATATGGATGTTGTATTTCAAATAAGTTTAGTAATTATCCTCCATCACAACACCATCCTCTTTATGTTCCAGATATCATGCACATAGATTCACATTTTTTACCTCCCTCATGTTCGTGTGGATATCCAACACACCGAGTGTTGTCCCTCTGTGAATCCATATGCATTGAATACGAGTTTTAATGCGATTTATACTTTCATTAAATATTTTCTTTATAATATTGTTTACTCCCATATGACGTGGAATCCTAACATCACTCCTTGTTTCCCACACTGATCATGGATAACTTGAGTTTAAGAGTCTTTATAGGGTTATTGCAACATAGAGACATTGAAAAACATTATGGTTATAGTTATTTGACCTTAAACTAAGATCTCTTTTTCCTAATAAACATGAAAATAAACTATACCACCCCATCCTACATGATGTTAAACTTTTATGTACTTACTGCATGGAGTTAAATTGCACATATCGATCCTTCAATACAACCTTTAACTATGGCATAATCATCACGACTGTATGAGGAAAAAAGGTACAACATTGTGGTATTATCACTTGGAAGGTAATCACCCTTGGAACTAGTCATCTACCATTCCACATGTCAAGAACTACACATGGATTGATTCATATAGCAACACCCATTCTTTTCATCCTAGTTCAACTGTTAAAAAAACAACAAAAGAAAAAAATGAGAAATATCTAATGATTATTATAGTTGTTCTTGGGTCAGACCTACATGATGAAGTTTTAATTCAAGAACTACATGTGGCTTGGTTCCTATCCCTATGAGATACTTAGTGTCCAGACACAACATTATTAACCCTTCTCACGTTGAACTGTCATCATTCTTAATGCATGATGTTAAATTTCATGGGATTAATGAACTATGTAAGGCTTTATTTCTCACCTTATGGGATACATAATTATTCCTAGACACTTTTCTCGGGCCCATCAATAGGCTCATTAGAATTTTTTGATCATTTTCCCCAATTGTAGTCCAAACTCTCTAAACTTAAACTTGGATCCTCATAGGAATATATAGTGTGGTAGTATGTATCCTTTGACTTCATTCATGTTAGGTTTTTCTCCTCATCACATCACATTTTCTTCTTTTTTGTCTCTTCCTTGGTATTTTTATGGTGCACAAGCATCCTTTGCCTCATTCACATCAAGTTCATCTCCTCTATACCGTGAAAAAATTATAGGAATGGACATCATAGTCTGTGTAACACAACTTTAAACTATTTCCCATGGTATAAGAAGCACGACCTTGAACAATGTGCAAGTATCCTAGTCACATGATGTTAAACTATGGGATGTAATGATAAATGATAATAAACAGTACCACGCATCGTCCTCACTTTCATGACATAAAACTACATAGTATTTTAGACCCTCATCTGATAGGTCCTCTCCCACAATTCTAGACTTCTACCACATTTTTCACTTCTTCAACAATCACTCAGAATACGAGATGATGCTCCCCTAGGTGGTAGGCTTGATCCTTTCTATACCAATGCACCTATAGCAATGTTCTCCAAACCACGGTGGAATAATTTCAAGAGTGTCGAAATCCTTTTATACATTCCACCACTATAATTCTTTTCTTTATATCCCCATTATTAAGATCCTCATCCTCTTTCATATCTAAAGTGACCCCCTAATAGTTTTGTCCCATACCGCTTTGGTTCACCTACCGTTTCGGGCCAATGCTTCATAGGACTTTGGATTACATTTTGAGTTTGTTCCCATGTTGCAAATACATTCAATGGTTGGAACTTATTTTTTTTCCCCATTTTAGGATAGTGGTATATATACTGTGATTTGAATATGGTCAGTAGTTATCTCATATCGATATACCATCATCATTGTGTTCTAAATTCTGGGAATTTTTTTTTAACATTTTTCATTTCTCTTTGTTTGGATTGATTCTAACGCCCCATGCATTGTAACATTCATTCACTAAATAACATTGGGAAGGGAAAGCTGGATACTATAAGATCCTTATTTTCTAGTCACAACCTCTCTCTTCCCACATAATATGGGTGGCCCGTTAGTAATAGAAAACCCCGAGTATTCGATGATATCCTAGAACTCATACAAATTGAATGATTATGTGTTCATCCCTTGTTTCTCACATCAGGCCTAACCCATTGAGCTTAAGGAATAATCATTAGTTTCTTCACAAATATGATCAAGGTGCATAAATTAAATCATGCAAGAAATATGACCTTACACATAGCTCCAAATAAAAAAGAAATTGAGAAAGTATGTTTCAAAAGTTTGGCCAAAATATGGCCCTTATGAATCTTTCCCTTCAATGGAATACTATAGAATCACCACTTTCTAGTTTGTATCCTTCAGATTATCCTACCACATATTGAACCCCCTCTCCTCATTAATGACCATAGGCTGAATCGCATTATCCCTGATATGTGCCCTGTCATGTTCGGCTCAGAGCTCAACTAATTAATGGCTTGCCTATTCTAGATGCTCTTGGACTTCCACCAGCTGGATTTTCAATCGTTAACCAGTTATAATTTATTGGTGATGAATATGGAATGCTCAATCATCTTCTCATCAAAGCAAAGGATTTACTGTCTAGCCTCATGGAGATTATGGATGTTTTCAGATTTATTCTAGAAACAAGAAGCGTCCTAATAATGGATTCTTTCCTATATATTCTGAAGAAGGTAATCCCCGATCATCATGTGTAGACCTCATTCATCCTCCCCTCCAGTGCATGGATAACACAACCAATAGATAAGTTATCCCCTTTGTATGATCCATTCTAGTTCTAGAATTTTGTTGATGAATTATTTTATTAACATCTATGCTCAGTGTTGGGTAGCCCGACTATCCTCGATCGCATCAGAGTAAAACTCTTCCAGCTCCATTGGATGAGTAGGTTCGTATGTAGGAAATGAAGACATGAGTTCAATAGTAGGATCCTCCTTTGGCATTATGTTAGCTGGGTCAAGATCCATATTGTAAGGTTGATCTTTATCACTTTATCCCACCTCAGTAAGTTTATCCCTATCATCCTCCCTAGTAGCTCTACGAAAATCCACGATCAGATGATTACTTGGGGTCATGGCCTAGTCAACCTAGACACTTGGATCCATTTAAACTAACACCCCTTTCAAGAAAGGGACCCATGGTCCTCTTTCCATTTTCACCAGTAGGAAACCCACCACTCTGAGGAATTTTTAGATAAGGTCCTTGTCAGTCAATCAAATTAAGAAAACAATAAGTATAACTTTATGAGGTAGGATACTTATTATGGTCAAGTGATTTCTACCCAAGCTCTCTCCTTTGGCTTTCCATCACTATAATGCCAAAATGTGGCCCATCATATATGATTGCATGTTCCAAAGGTTCTAAAGAGGCCACCTCAGAAGTACTGGACTCAAAATATACTATTACTCTGGACAAAGATCCCGATTCTTGGTTCTACACACCCATAGCCATGCCTCTATGCTCTTTAGTAGGGGTACACTGCACAAGGTTATCCTGCACAATCATATATTAGTCGAGGAACCTAGAAAAAGTGAGTGAGATAATAACATAATAGAAGGAGTTATAGATTACTTTAGGGGATTCAGAAAAATCCACTCAAAGAAGATTCATCCGATGTTGAAACTTCACCTTCCCCAAATGGCTCCCTCTATCACCATCTTCCCCCGATGACACATCTGATTCCTTGGGAAGGGGAAAGTGCACTGCCAGCTCAGAATATGACAATTGTGTTGGTGATTTCAGATCTAGTAACACTTTCATCTATTCCATCATTATATGCATATTTCCTTGAGAGTTCACTAAATTCTATAGATTAGTCAAATATTTCACCCCCTCTACTTGGGATGCCAGAAAGATGACTTTTACTTGACCAATACCCAGAAGATCCATCCCAAACTAGTTGAGGTGATCCCACATTTCATAGGGACTAATAAATTTTCTGTTGACATCCCATGCTTTCCAATACAGAGGGTAGACAACATCCTTGGGTATATCCATGCAATGCAGCTGCTTCCTAGAAGCTGGGGTAAGTATTATATGGAACCCTATGGATGGACCCCCTTAATCCCGAGTCAGCCCAATGGGAACCATTGAGCCTGCTACAACTGCTCTTCTTCCACTTCTAGCCATTGTAGACCCTAGAACTATTGGCTCTACTATTGTAGCCCCTCCACCATGATGTGCATCACCCCTAATGTCACTAAATACTCTCATCATTACTCAGCCTCGATCGTGAGGAAGAGGGGCCACTCTATCCCTATCTTGAATGGTCTATTATTTTAGTGTTTATCCTAGGTAGGCTGCCTCCCATCTATTTACACACTCCTCGACTAGCCCATAGGCAGTAGTTGGTTGAGGAATCTTGTTCCACATATTCCTATCTTATCATGTGAAACTGATCCAAAGTAATCTCATCACACATGGGTGATCTTCATGACGTACCCCTAGATACACTTTTAGGGTCAGTCTCTGTAAACATCTAAACCATCTTGTGAACTGGTGTGGGGTTTTGGGTTCATGGATTGGCTAACAATCCACCATCACTACCAGTATTCTACTTTGAAAGGCCATAATATAATACTGCATCTCTTTACTTCCCCTGCTTTCATTAGTAAAAATTATTATTGGAAAATTAAAGGGATGAAAGTTTAATTTTTCTTCCCTCCAGATCTTGTTTAGAACCACTGTCACGTTTCGATTCAACATGAAACTTCCTACAAGATTCAGAATGGTCAGTCAAAAGTTAGTCTCCTGAGGGTAAATGGGGTTCAGGAATTCATATCCCCATATGTGTGCTTCCACCTAGCCATATTAAATGTGGTGCATTCCACACACACACAATTGATTCTTACCCTTGTTGTTATGATATATTACCGTGTAAAACTTTTCCATCACTGGAACACCGAGGTTAATGTGATTCCCTATATCATGAATTATCTCCACGATGAACGTGCTTGGCTGCATGCCCGTATGCACGTCTCTCACTGGCAGCCTCCACCCTCAAATGAGCACTGATATGAACCCATCCAACCCGACTACTGATTGATGCTCAGTGTTGATGTTGTACCACATATATGCCATGGTATGTCCTCTTGGATTCACCAATAAGAACCTTCCTTTCCTTATTGAGAACCTATTAGGAAGCTACAAGTTCTTATGGGAAGTTGCAAGGGAAACTCTTCTCCCCCAATAGGACTCTCCGTGGGTAAGATTAGTAAATGAACAAAAAATTGCTTAAATTGGACGTCCATTATAATTTTCTTATCTTTATCTTTTCTCAGCAATAAGTCTAACAATATCTTTTCCAAATTTTTCATCTTCTCTAGATCCTCCCAAGTAATCTCTATGGGTATGAATTCATTGTACATCACCCCCAGAATTGGTATCGCAAAAATATAGGGGAGGTCCTAGGAGATGATTTTGACCTCCCCATGATGGAAATAAAAAATTTTGGCCCTCGACAACCATTTACTTAGAAACTTAGGTATGATTTCCTTTATTTGGTTGATGGGGAATTAGGAAGCCCATGTCACTTCATACAAGCCTACTCACCTCAGCTCTGATCCAAAATATGCATGGGATGTACATACCAAGAAGGCCCATGTCCATTCTTCTGTGAACATTTTACCAAGGTGCAGGTCCTAATCATCAATCCATCCTTTATTTTGGTCCCTTAACCCTTCCTCAGATATAGTATGATTTTGTACAGGAAAGGTAGCTCTTAACTTCCCCAAGAGATAGCCCACCCATTAAGACTTATTTATTCAGTACATGGCCAGAAGGACTAGTGGGTATGAAGCCCATTACATGGCCCAAAGACCCAAAAACTACCTCAAAGGACCAATGCAGCATCATTCATGAAACATGCCTACATCTCCGTCAGCCCACGTCATGCCTGCACCACCGCATGCCTGGGGAAATTATCTCCCACTTAGATTTGAACCCGGGTCTAATGTAGGATTAAAGGGAGGCTTTACCACTCAGGGAATACACTAACTACATAAACGTGTCATTGGGTATTGAGGTATAGGTGGGTGCCAAACCATGCTTTTCATGGGCCCAACACACCACTTGCACAACACACACCACCAAATAAATATGATGTCCAGATAGTAAAGATGATAAAACTTTCGATGGTTTCCTACACTCAAGGTTAGTTTGATGATGGAGTGACTAATCAGACAGTTTTTAAATTCAAGAGATTGGGTAGACATCCAAAAGGACATGGTAGAGTATTTCGATGAGAAGATTGTGTTGTGACATGAGGGCACAACCGAAGTGTGTCTAATATGTATTCTCCAAAGCTCACTCCAGAGAAGGAGAAGATTAGGGGGAAGTAAGAGATGATCTTTAATCAAAGAAACTCACAATCAGAGTGGGGTACTACTGATGATGACTCTGACCATGATCATGAGAATGATACTAAATTCGTCTGACCATGTCCAGGGTGACATTGTTTTTTCACCAATTGGGTTTGGTGGGGCTTTTTGTGATGCAAGTTTTATTGTGTTTTTCTGTACTTTTGTTTTCTTTAATAAAATTTAGGACTGAGATCACTCAAGTCTTGAACACACCTGGTATAAATAAATAAACATATTATATATATATAATTTTATAAAAAATATATAATTTTATAAATATATATAATAATATAAATAAACTGTTAACATTTGGTCTTTATCTGTGATTTTTTAGCATTGATCAAGAAATATTTTATAAGTTATTTTTTAGCACTGATAAAGGTGTATCTTTACCAGTGTTACAAAAGTATAGATAAAGAGTTGTTTTATCAGTGCTTTTGATTTTAGCACTGATAAAATGAATCTTAATCATCTCTTTTTGGAAATCACTAATAAAATACTTAATGATTTTTTTAAAAGAAACCATAGTCATATGTATTCTTTACAGACCATCAATCTCACATAGAAGCCAACTACCACCCATAATCTCTCTCACCGAACCCCACTGCCGCTCCACCACCTCCACTCTCACCAAACCACAATTGTGTCGTGACGCCACCACTCTCACCAAACTATATTCCCACCACCATTTCTCTAGCCAAATCTCACCACAGCCTCGCCAAACCCCACTATTGCCTCACCCCACCACCTCAACAAACACCACTTCTACCTCACCCCACCACCTCGTTGAACCCCACTACTACCTCGATGAACCCTACTATCGACACATCTCTATTTATAAACACTTTTTACAAATCAAGACCCTAAAAAATGAATGTATTCCATTTGAATTTAATTTTTATGTATTTCACAACAGATTACCTTCATGGTTCACTTTCTTTTATGTTCTAAAAAAATTACATTTGTGTGACCCCCTTTATATTATTATTATGATATTTTTTTGTCTCTTGTTATGGTCATAAATTGTTTAAAATTAAATATTATATTAGTAAATTGATATGGTCTAGTTATGTAATGGGAAATTTGGTTTGGAATGGTTTTATTTAGTTGTGATGATTATTATCTACCAAAATTTATATTTTACATTTTGGGTATAATTAATGATCTTCTAGTATAAAATTTTATATAGGAAGGAGTTTGAGTGTTAATATAGTAATGATGGTATTTGGGTTTATTGAAGAGATAGAGGTGAGGATGAGAATTCATTAAAAATTTTGCAGAAGTGTTCAAATAATAGTTTATGGTTATATTATTTGGTAATGGATTATAGATTCATTGAAATTTGATAATTTTATTCGTAATTGGTTATGAATTCTTATTTAGTGAAGTAGAAATTGTGAGTTAGGGTACCCTAGATTCATTACGATAAAAATTTAAAATTCTTATTTTATTTTCTAACATGGAAGGTTGTTATTGATTTAGGTAAATGCCCAGTTTTTCATTTAGGTGGGTCTTTAGTTACTTTCGGTATGTGTCAGCTTTGGAGAAATATACATTCAACATGGTTATAAAATTCGAATTCATATTAATCCAAAGGCTATAACACAAAATATTTACATATTTTAGGTATTTGTAATGTCATAAAGGATATTCAGTATCAAAATAAAGAAAATAACCCAAAATGAGTGAATTTAATTAGATATATTTTTCCCAAACTATGTATTACACTACAAGGGTTATTTCTTAATTAGTGCTTAATTTAGCCATCTGAGAATCCAAATCATTTATTTTTTTTGGAAAATTTCATCTTTCTTACTTCTTTCAATTATAATGATTTTATAATTACGTTGTTTTGGGGAATACTTTCATTCCTGAAAATATTGAAAAATAAATGTTTTTTAAAATAAAATATAAAGTGGATTTTATGAAATATAACTCATTTTAAAATGAATATGGAAGGTAAAATTGAATTTTTTAAGGGAAATTTCATAATTTATTTTCAAATGATTTGGAAAATACGTGTTTGATTTAATAGACTTATAATGAATTCATAGATTTCATGATTCATATATTATAAAAACAAAATCACATGGATAGTGTAAGAGTCAAGATTTCACTATAATAAACATTTCATTAAAATGGAAATTTTACAATACATGTTCTTTTATTTCATTACTATAATTAAAAAAACTAAAATATTTTTGTAATGAACCAACATAGGTCAACTTGCCATGTTACCCGAGTTGATTTTTCATAGGTCTTGAAGTTCATTCTCGATATACACATGATGGAAATAAGAATTGAGGTTATCATACACTACCAATGGTAGAATTATAGGAGTCAACATGAAGGGTGACATAAGTTTCATGTGTACACTAAGAAAAGAATTCCCAAAACTAATGAGAGAGGAATTATAGGAGTCTACCCGAAGGGTGACATAAAAGAAACTATTACCATGTAATAAAAAATTGATATCCTATGATATTACTTAAGATGAGAACATGTGGTAAAATGGGTAAGAAAGGTGGTAACCCTTGTTAAATATGGGTATAGAACTTTGGTTGGTTAATTTACAACCTCTTGAATTGAATATTTATATTTTAAGTTGGGAAATTTACCCAGGGTTTTAAAAAATTACCTTTGTAAGATAAGGTTTTTATAAAAAATATAATGCTTTTTATTTTTAATAAAGTACACACATTTAAAATTATTAGTTTATATCCCAAAATTTCAAAAACAAAATATTTCCTGATATTTTTTCAAAACCACCATATTCATATTTAACTTCATAAAAGAGTTAAAGAAGTATTTATATACATTTTAATTTCCACTTCAAATCCCCCTATTAAATTTAAAATTATAGTATACACACAACATTTTAAATCTATTCACTTTTTCCATTAATTATTTTTACTCACATTGCAATATTAAATCCCTTGGGTCTCATGTAATGACCTTGAATTTCTCATAGGTATGAATTGTTGTTTTAAAAAATATAATAATTTATTTTTATTTATGAATACATTATTATATTCAATAGATATATTTTCTATTATGAAAAGGGTTTTTGAATAATATAACTTTTTTTTAATTATTACATTCAGTAGCTTTATTTATAAATTTCATTCAATTCTTTTTTGTTTTTGATCATGTGGGCTGACAAACCATATTTCAATATTTTCATTTTCTCTAAAGAAATTCATGACACCCATCTTCAATTGAACATATTTTGCATATTTATTTGGATAAATATTAACATTACCAGATCAAAAAGGATGAATATGAATAAATAATGGATAGATTTGAATTTTATGAAAAAAGAGTATGAAGATGGAGTGAAAGAGTTCACCATGTTTGAAAAAGATCATGTATATGTATAGCACGAAAAAAAATTTATGATATTTCTCTCTTAAATTTTTTTAATTCATTAGATAACCTGTATTATATGAAGCAGTGAGCCTCTATGAAACAACACTTGGTTATTTCTAGTAGATGGTCATAGCCTATCCATTAAACTTAAAATTTCTACTTTTGTGCATTGAATTTTGAAAAATAGGCGTACATAGTTGAGATGAGGGTGATATTTTGAGTCTATTAGAATCAACTTAATTTTTGGTGAATATTAACTTACCATTATGAATAGAAACTTTCCCTTATGAATAGTAACTTACCCTTATGAATAGTAATATGACCCTTATGAATGGTAATGTTACCCACAAATGTAAAATAAAACTTAGGCACTTTAAAAATGAAGATGAATATTTTATGTGTTGGCATTTTTCGATTAAATAATGATTTTAATTATAAATTAAATTTCTCATATTTTGAAAATTATTTTTGAAGAAAGGAGTTCATTTTTGGATTCTACACATTGAAAAATGGTTAGGGTGATTTTTTTTGATTTTATGAAATACTTTAATGTTTGGGGAAAAGTAAAATACTTTAATTGTGGTATAAATATATTTTGAGATAAATACACAATTACCTACATCATGGAAGATATAAGAAACCATTAGTTCGAACTCACATGCACTTATTACTATTTTTTTCCTGTAATAATCACTATTTCTTATCTTAGGGAAAAATAATAAACTAATGATTAAAATATTAAAAAAACCTCCTCCCCTCCACTATATAAACAACCCATCACCCCCTCTTCCTATCACACCAATCAAGCTTTGATCCTTTCATATGTTCTACCGAATAGACTTTCAAATACCTCCTCTAATTCCAAAGACCTACAAGTCTCAACAAAAGGAAAAAAAGGCCTTAATGAGATTCTCAAGGAGGAGTACTCAAGAGGTGAACCTCTATTCCTTTTTCTTTCTACTTCTTTTACACGTTCCATTATTTTGTTTCTCTCTCCTCACCTCCCCTCATCCAAATTCAATGATAATTCCAGTACCTTAAATGAACTATAATTGTTTTATTCTAATTGAATGTTTCATCATCATCTCTCTTTTCTCCCTCCTCTTATAAAAAAATGAAAACACCGTTCGAGATGTGTTAATTTATCACACTCAAGGATGACGAGTTTCCAATTTCTATTACCATATTAAAGACCAGTCATGAAACTTTTTAAATTTTTTAAATATATCATAATATAAGTATTTTATCTTATGTGATTTTCTATAATCTTTGTACACTCATAATATAAAATAACAATACAAAAACATTTTCATTATGCATAAAACCGCCAAGTTAATCCAAGCATTTATCATTAACTTTTATCTAATGATTCATCCCCATGGTATATAACCAAAATCATTATAAGATAATTTTTATCTATATAGTTTCACTAATAATATATATTAACAATTATTGATGTTTAACTACATTTCAGATGTACTTCCATTCATGAATACAAGTAAACCGATCATGAAAACCAAGGAAGTAAATGTTTCCAAAACAATAAAATTGAACCTCTTAAATCCCTAAAAAGTCCACAAATGAATCGAATAAGGTTATATTAAATCAAATAAATGTGTTGGAGATTCTGTAATAATTAATTAATTAATTGAAATTTTATTATTCAGGTCATTAAGATCAATCTAAGAACACATCCGGGCAAAATTTAAGGGGTTTCTCATGTCACTTTTAATTCCATGAGATTTCCATTGTTTGCCAGTTATTTCTTGTACGTCATGAATGTGTAGTTAAATTTGATATATAATATCATTATTTGCTTTATATTTATGGTATTATGTGATTTATTTTGTGATTATTAATTTTTGGGCATACATTTCGATTGATTACAATTTGGTAAGGGACTTTGTCTCAATTTCCATTTCATTGATACTTACTTGGTATTGGGCTCATAATCATTGTTATGTGGTTTATCTAATGCCCATTTGGGATTTTTTTTTGAAATTTAAATTTTATTAAAAATACAATTACTTGAATCATGGATATAATTATTTCCTTAAGCTATATATCATTTCACATACAATGTTTATTTTGAATGCTACTTTAACTGGGGAAATATTGATGAATTCGTATCCTCTACTCAATAAGGATATTTAAAATAAATATTTTTCTTGTATTAATCCTTTTTATAAAGAATTATTTGGATTGGAAGTGATGGGCGGGGACCTCTATAGCTCCTCGATGCATCGATAGGTATCATGAGACAAATCAGTTGGCGGAAAACCCTTCGAGTTTGTTTCAAAAAATCAGATGAATTTCTACCAATATACTTAAACTGTCTTGATGGTATAATGATTCATGTTCTAGATATATGATGTCCAAATAATAATTATTCTCTTTATTCACTATTATATTATTACTACCCATGAGGTTTTCACTATGAAAAAATATATGGATTCAATTTTATTCTCATCTTAGTGATGGAAAGTGTTTCCATTTATTAAAAATTCCATATTAGTCATGTCTAACTGGTTATGATTCACTTATTATTGATTCATAGTTACACTATATGGAACCCTTTCTGAGCATTTGAGCTGACCCTTATTATGTTTCCTTTACCTTGGTTATGAAGAAGAGAACCTCGAATAATCTTTCAAAGAGGAAGTTCATTTCAGTTTTGTATGTATCATGTTGTATTTTATATCATTCCAACTATACTTTGGGTATCATGTATGTAATCTAGTATTCCAAAACTACTAAACTAATCAGTCATTCAGGATTGATTTCTTGTAATCAGGACAATATAGTAAAGTAATGCCCCAACTCCATGTTTCTTGTGATGGGGAGTTACAGTTGGTATTAGAGGATGTTTAGCAGCAAATTTGGAAACTAGATTTAGAAAACATTGTTTAGAGGAAATATCCCTAAGATATACTTTGAAGATAATCATAGAGTAACATCCTGAAATTTTTGTAAGGTATAGACTATGTGGATATTCCTAGAAAATACATCCTTGTCTAGATACTACTAGTGGATGCGGTTGTCGAACAGATGTACCTAGGAGTAACAAATCTGACAATGAGTTTCAGTATTGACCTGGGGTATCTGGGTATATGAATATAGGCCTTACTACATACCTGGTTTGACACTCTTGAGGGATATGCTTAGGATAATTCACATTTTTTATAAACCATTATAAAGGATTTAAAAGTTGAAACCATGTTTATGATTTTGAGATTAGCTTTGCATAAATTTTCAAATTATGTTAAGTGTTTGATAGTTAGAAATTAAGAATTTTGACCTAATTTAGTGTATTCCACTGTTTTGTGAAGGCTCCTAATAGAAGAAGGGGAATCATTACCCACAGACAATATAAGGATTTCCCAACTTAGCAGGTCAACTAAGTCAATGTTGGAGTTGAATAGATTATGACCATATTAGGGAAGCTTACTCAGGTAGTGATGAATAACCATGCTACAGCTGTGTTGGATCATTTCATGTGACAGAAGCCCCAATCTTTTAGGGGGACTACTAACCTAGTGGTAGTTGAGCAGTGGATCAAGTCTCTTGAAATGATATTACTTACATTAAGATGCAATGAAAATTAAAATGCAGTACTGAAAGTATATTTTCAAAAGAGTGATACTGGTCAATGGTGATCCTTGATCCTGAGTACCATTGAGGAAGAATAAATAGAATATATGGAATGAAGTACTTTTAAGGAAATATTTTTCAAAAAATATTTCCCTTATGAGCAACGAATTGAAATGAAGAGAAATTTCCTTAGCCTAAAGAAAAGAAAAAAAGAGAGTATTGAGGAGTATGAGTCTACCTTCACAAGATTATACAGGTATGCTATAGATTACGTAAGTGATTCGGAAGACAAGGTTGATCACTTCTTTAAAGGTCTTAATCCATGTCTTCAAAGGGCAATGGATTCTCAAAAAATTTCATCATAGGATGAAATCCTATTAAGTTCTATAATAATAGAGAAAGAATTTTCTAGATCAAATTTGTTCAAGGTATACCAATATAAGAAGATATACTCTCATATCCATGGAAATGGTTAAGCACCAAAGAAGAAGAAGGGAATGAATTGATTCCAATTATGCAAGAACTATGGAAAGAATCATATTGAGAAATGCTTGAAAGGCATGGGAGTTTGATATAAGTGTAGAGAAAAAGGGTCATTGATCTAATGAATGAAAGGGGAATATACAAGTCAATGATGTTCAATGATAAAATTTTAAAGAGACGGGACACTATGAAAATAGGCTTCTTAAGCGCCAAGGAAACTTTCCTCTGAAAAAGCCACGAGAGAAAGATCAAGCTTATGCAATTACAACCACGGAAGATGAAATTCCTAATGATGTGGTGGCAGGTACTTTAATTATTTACACGAACATATCCAAAGCTTTATTTGATTCTATATCATCACCTTCATTTATATCTTCCAAGTTTTCCAAGAAAATTAGACATGTCCAATTTGATTTAATAATGGAGTTATTAGTCAAAACTCCTAGGGGATATATCGTTGCAACAAAGATATGTCGATCAGTACCCCTCATGACACATTAATGTGATTTTGTTCCTAACCTTATTATATAATCAGTGTTATGAGTTGGATTTAATGTTTTAATGTGAATATATATTGTAATAATAAGGAAGTTATAATTTTTGAGAATGGTGTAGAATCCCTTATCATTAGAGAAGAAACCTCTCTGTCTAATTATTATCTAGATCAACCCCCAATAGATCAACTAAATATAATTATTTAGGAGAAAGAGAATAAAATATCAATGGGCGCGGAAAAGAAATATTCAAATTGAAGACATACATATTGTGCAACAATACATTGATGTGTTTCTAGAGGATTTACCTGGACATCTTTCAGAGTGGGAAGTTGAGTTCTCTATTGATTTAATTCCTCGTGCAAGACCTATATCAAAGCCTCCTTATATAATTACCATGGTGTAATTATAATAATTCAATATAAAACTAGAGGAATTGAGTGATAAAGGATTTATCCTCCCTAATGTTTACCCTTGGGGAGCCCTTGTACTCTTTGTCAAGAAGATAGAATGATCTATGAGGATGTGCATTGAATACAAGGAGATGAATGCTATTATAATAAAGAACAAGTATCATCTTCCTTGTGTTGATGATTTATTTGATAAAATTCATAGTGCCCAATATTTTACAAATATTGACCTTCAATCTGTATATCATCAGTTGCATGTGAGGAAGGAAGATCTTCCTAAGATAGAACATTGAAACATGAATGGGAATTATGAGTTTACAGTAATGCATTTTGGACTGCCTAATGCACCCTATGTTTGCTTGGATCCAATGAAGAGGGTTTTAAAGAATTATCTTGACGACTTTGTTGGGGGTATTTATCAATTTTTTCCTCATATGCTTAAAAAGCCATGAAGACCATGAGAATCGCTTACTGGTCATTCTAAAAACTCTTAGAAGAAATGAATTATACGGGATGTTTAGAAAGTGTGAATTTTGGATTCAATCAGTTTCTTTTCTTGGCCATATTTTATCTAAGGATAAAATGTTAGTTGATCCTATGAAGATAAAGGCAATCCAAGAATGACCCATTCCAAAGAACATAAAAGAGGTATATAGTTTTATTGGATTAGCAGGTTACTATCGACATTTAATTAGGAATTTCATCTGATTGGATAACACACTATCAAAGATCACACATAAAGGGGTTATGTGTTTATGGATGAAATAATGTACAAAATTCTTGGAATAATTGAAAAGAAGATTGGTCAATTCCCTAATTTTGACTCTCCCCTCTAGAAATGATGGATCTGTGTTATATATTGATGCATCAAAGAATGTACTAGGTTGTTTCCTTATAAAATATGATAAAATTATTGGTTATGCATCAAGAAATTTGAAGACACATGAGAAAATTTATCCAACTCATGATCTTTAGTTATCAGCCATAATATTTTCCCTAAAAATATGGAGACACTATATATATGGTGAAAGAAGTGAGATATATATGGATCACAAGAGTTTGAAATACATTTTTACAGAGAAAGAACTAAACATGAGGAAAAAGAGATGGCTCTAGTTACTCAAAGACTATGATTGTTCAATACACTACCACCTAGGGAAGGAAAATAAGATGGCCGATGCATTAAGCACGAAAGATCGTGGGCTTCTAACCCAAATGAGATTTGAGAGATATCCTATATTCATGGATCTGAAAAAGATAGATATGGTAATTATTAATGAATTTGAAACATATTTCCTCTTTCAAATTATTTATAAACCATCTTTACTAGAGAATATAAAAATCTCTCAATATGACAATGAGAATCTATAACAAAAAATTAAAGTTGTTAAGGAAGAAAGATTAGTAGAAATCGTGTATGAGTACAGATTTATAAAATTTGGGAAGAGGTTAGGTGTTCCATCATTAATTGAGCTAAAATGTTAACTATTAGATGATGCTAAAATATCAAATTTATCTATACACCATGCTAGCACCAAGATGTATAGATATCAGAAGGAACAATTTTTGTGGGAAAACATGAAGCGAGAAATTTCTGACTATGTGTCATGGTGTCTAATTTTTCAACAAGTTAAGGCTGAGAGAAAACATTATAAAGGGGTCATGAAACCTCTACCTATTCCTATGTGGAAGTGGGATGACATTATGACGGACTTTCTCATAAAAATACCAAGGACACCTAGAAGGAATGATGCTATATGGATAATTTTTAATCATCTCACAAAATCAACACATTTCCTTACTATAAGAGAGGACTTACAACTTGAGCTCCTGAAAAGACATTATATTAATGAAGTTGTCAGGATTCATGGTCCATCGAAATCAATTTTTTCCAATCAAGATCCCCGATTTACATCAAAATTCTGGAAAATCCTCCAGAAGGCTTTGGATACTAAGCTTACTATGAGTACAATTTATCACCCCCAAACCAACAGATAGTTTGAAAGGACTATTCAAACATTAGAAGACATGTTGAGATCATGATATCTTGACTTCCAAAGTTTGTGGGATCAATAATTTCTTTTTCTTGAACTTTCCTACAATAATAATTTCCATTCTAGCATTCAAATGGATCCATATGAAGCATTATATTATAAGAGGTATTGAAATCCAACTTGCTGTGATGAAGTTGGAGAGAAGAAACTTATAGGCCCAGAACATATCAAAGTGACAACTGCAAAGGTAAATAAAATTCAGGCCCATATTAATGCATCTCAAAGTAGGAAAAAGTTTTATGCTAACAACTAGAGAAGGATTTGTAATTTCAATTTGGAGATCATGTCTCTTGAAAAGTATATCCATGGAAGGGTTTCTTAAGGTTCGGTAAGAAAGGGAAACTGAGCCCTAGGTACATCATATCATTCAAAATTATAGACGGAATTAGAGTTTTATATTACCATTGAGAAATGTCACCAAGTCTTCCCAAAGTTAATATTGTTTTCCACCTATTGTTGTTAATAAAATACATGCCAGAACAAATTCATGTGCTCACCTATGAATAAATACTGATATAAACTAATTTGTCATACTGGGAAGAGCCTATCGAGATTCTTGACATAAGGGACAAGGTATTGAGAAATAGGACAACTCGACTAGTAAAGGTTGTTTGGAGGAACCATAAAATGGGGGAAGTAGTGTGGGAACCTTAGGATGTTATGAATAATAAGAACCCACATCTTTTTAAAGGGATTTATATATGAAAAAGTTTGAGGATGAAATTTCGAAATGTGGGTAGAATATTACACCCCAAAAATTTAATGGTGTGTTTCTATTAAATACTTTCAATTCATTAGATAACCAATATTTCATGAATTATCAAGTATCTATGAAACAAAACTTCATTTTTTATAGGAGATGGTCATAACCAATCCATTACACTTAAATTTTCCACTTCTGTGTTTTGAATTTTAAAAAATAGACATACACGATTGCAATCCTGGTGATATTTGGAGTCTGATAGAATCAAATTAATTCTTGGTGAATAGTAACATAACCTTATGAATAGTAGCTTACCCTTATGAATATTAATATTGACCTTACGAATGAAAACATTTCCCATGAAAGTATAAACTGAATTTAGGCACCTTAAAACTGAAGATGAATATTTTAGGTGTTTGTATTTTTCAATTAAATTATGGTTTTATTTAAAAATTAATTTTTTCATATTTAGAAAATTATTTTTAAAAATTGGAGTTCATTTTTGGATTCTACATGTCTAAAAATTATTAGGCTGATTTTTTGGATTTTTTTGAAATACATTAATTTTAGGTGAATAGAAAAATATTGTAATTACAGTTTAAATAATTTATGAGATAAATATAGTATTCCCTACATCATGACTGATGTAAGAAACCATTAGTTCAATATCAAATTCACTTATTAATATTTGTTTTCCTAAAATCATCACTATTTCTTGTCTTAGGGAAAAATAATAATCTAATGACTAAAATAATAAGAAAACACTCCTCCCCTCCACTATATAAACCGACCCTCACCCCCTCTTCCTCTCACACCACTCAAGACTTGATCCTTGACTAAGTTCTTCCAAATAAAATTCCCAATCCCTCACCCCATGACCCTAACCTTTTGGTCTCACTATAATGCAAAAAACAAAGGCCTTAAGGAGATTCTGAAGGAGGAGTACTCAAGAGGTGAACCTCTCTTCCTTTTTCTTTCAACTTATTTTACAAGTTCCATTATTTTGTTGCTCTCTCCTCACCTATTATCATCCAAATTATATGATAATTCTAGTATGATAAAATAATTTAAATTTTATTATTCTAATGGAATATTTCATCATCATATCTCTTTCCCCCTGATCTTATACTGAAAATAAAAACATTGTCCGAGATGAATTAATTTATCACATTCAAGGATAACGGGTTTTCAATTTGTATTAATATCTTCAATACTGGTCATGATACCTTTTTAAAGGTTTAAAAAGATCATAATATATGTATTTGATATTATTCAATGCTCTATAATCCTTACACACTCAAAATATAAAATAACAATACAAAACAAGTTCATTGTGCATAAAACCGACAAGTTAATCCAAGCATTTATCATTAACTTTTATCTAATAAGTCTTGCTCATGGTATATAAAAAAATTATTATAAGATAATTTATATCTATATAGTGACACTAATAATATATATTAAAAATTCTTTATGTTTAACCACATTTGAAACGAACTTCCATTAATGAATACAAGTAAACTGATCTTGAAAACGGATGAAGAAAATGCTTCCAAAACAATAAAATTGAACCACTTAAACCCATAGAGAAGGACATGAATGAACCTAATAAGGTTATAATAGATCAATTAAATGTATAGGTTGTTATAGAAATATATTTAATGAAGGTAATTTTTATTATTCAGATCATTAATATCAATCGAAGAACAAATTTGGGAATAAGGTTTGGGGTTTCTCATGTCACTTTTAATTCAATGAGATTTCCATTGTTCACCACTTATTTATTGTATGTGGTGAAGTTTTACTAAAATTTGATATATAATATCATTATTCTCCTTATATTGATGGCGTTATGTGATTAATTTGGTGATTATTATTTTTTGTTCATACGTTTTGATTTATCACAATGTAGTAAGGGACTTTGTCTCAATTTCCATTTCATTGACACATACATGGAATTGTGCACATAATATTTCTTATGTGGTGTATATACTACCCCTTGGAGATCATTTTTCATTTGAAATTATAAATATTTTTCCCAAATGTTCTGAAGGACTTTTTTTAATTTTTGATAACCCCCCTTTCATTAGGTGAGGGGGAACCGTTAAAAGGCCCGTAGGCTCAGAGATTACAAGGCCCGTAGGCTTAAGAGATTACATGACCCGAAGGTCTTAAAGAATTAAACCAGAATATATACAAGGATCTACCCCTTACAAAGAATCTTCATCGTGATAGTAGCTCTCCACCTTCACATGGTTGTCTAGCTAGGCTTCTCGTTCAAGCATAGGCTGGCCCCGATGGCATAACATTACCCTCTCATTCTGACAATACATTTGGTTATACTCTGGTGAGTGCACCTAATCTGAATCCTCTTCTGGACTAAAACTTTTTTATAGATTCTGTATGGGGAAACTGCATGTGTCCTGAAGTCCTTGAGGTGGCCCGAAGGCCTTAAAGGTGTCCTGAAAGCCCTACTGACCCGATGGCCTGGGTGGCCCGAAAGACTTAAGGACTCCAAGCCGAAATCGATGGCCCAAGGTGAATAGTTCTAGATATTGTAGTACCAAATATTACCTACATAGTGTACAGTTTTCTACAGTACCTACCCAGTGTACAGTTCTTCTACAGTACTGCTACAATGTATAGTTTTACCAGAGTACTGCTACAATGTACAGTTCTGCTACAGTATCCTTGAAAATATGCCTCTACCTAGTTTTAAACCTGGGTCTCATGGATGTACATAAGGATACCTCACCAACTGTGCTGAGACTGATGTTCTTATAATTCTTTTATATATCCATTTTCTTGTATAATGTATATGGTTATTTCTTTAAGTCGTATATCATTTCTCATACGATGTTTATTTTGAATGCTATATTAAATATGGAAATATTGATGAATATGTATCATCTAATCAATAAAGATATTTAAAAGGAATATTTCTATTGTATTAAATATTTTTATAAAGAATCATCTAGACTAGCAGTGATTGGTGGGGACCAATATATCCCCTCGATAAATAGACAGGTCTCATGAGACAAATCAGTTGGATACAAACCCTTCGTGTTTGTTTCCAAAAATCAGACAGGTTTCTACACACAAACATAAACTGCCTTGATGGTATAGTGGTTCATGTTCCAGATACATGAAATCCAAATAAAAATCATTCTCTTTATTCACTATTCAGTTATTACTATCCATGATGTTTTCACCATGACAAAATCTATTAATGCATTTTTATTCTCAGCTTATTGATGGTAAGGGTTTTCATTTATTCATCATGCCATATTAGTCATATCTAATTGATTTTGAGTCAATTATTATTGATTCATGGTTCTTCTTTATGAAACCCATAATAAGGATTTGAGTTCACCCTTATTATGTATCCTTTCCCTAGGTTATGAAGAAGAGAACCTTGAATAAGCTTTCCAGGAGGAAGTTTATTTATGTTTATTATGTATCATGTTGTACTTTCTATCTTTCCAAATGTACTTTGGGTATCATTTATGTAATTTGGTCTTCCAAAATTGATAAACTATTCAGTACTTCTTGATTAATTTTTTTAATCATTCCGATAAAGTAATATAAGGCACATACATTGGGTTTCTGGGGTCAGGGCCTTAAAATATGACCCTTATTAAATCCTTTGTTTGTGTTTACACTATTTTTATTAAAGACTAATTAGTCCAAGGGGTTTTGAAGAAAAATTGATCTATCACATAATTGATCAAATTTATAACTGTTGTAAGAAACACGAGGAAAATAAAATATAGTTAGTGACTGGGATATCAGTTCATTTTATGGATAATCTAATATGATTACAAGTGTTGGAAATGAAGAAGACCATATCGAGGATGTGATTACTGGTGTGAATGTTGATGATGTTCATATTTATGAAATGAAAATTATATTTGAAGATGAACTTCATGATTATCCAATTTTTTTTGAGAAGTTAAAGAGGTTTCTAATGATTCAATTTCCAGATGGTTGTACTAAATATACTGCATTGTTAGCCATACTGAAGCTGTATAGTTTGAAAGAAAGCAACAAATGGATTGATTACAATTTTACTAAACTACTTTCTCTCATTAATTATATGATCCCAGAATATAATTAGATATCTAGATGAACATATGACGCAAATTAATTCTATACTCGATTGGTATGATATCTAAGAGAATAAATGTCTTCCCAAAAAACTGTATACTATTTCTCAAGGACCATATGTCACTTAATGAATGCCTAAAGTGTGGCTATTCTGAATAAAATACAGATGAATCAGGTCCTATAAAAGTTTTATGGTAATTTAAAATCATTCCAATGTTTAAGGGCCTATGTAGAAGTGAGTATACTTCATGATAATTAACGTGGCATGATAGTACAAGAAATAAATATGGGAAACTTCATCACATGTAAGACTCGCCTTAGTGGAAGAAAATTGATCAAGAATATCTTGAATTGGGAAATGAGTTGAGAAACCTTTATCTTTTATTATCTATATATGGATTGAATCCCTTTAGTTTTCAAAGTATCTCTCAGAGTACATACTCAACTATGTTGGTAAATTATAACTTTCCACCATGGTTATGCATGAAAAAAATACAATCATGTTATATATACTTTTATCGGGACCAAAACAACCTAGTAATGACATTGATGTTTACTTGGATCCATTGATCGAGGATTTGAAATTATTGTGGGATTAAGGTGTTACATTGTTTGATTCTTATAGAAATAAAGATTTCAAGTTGACATCCATGTTGTATGGGATGATAAATTAAATTCCTACTTATGGAAATTGTTCAGGATATATTATTAAATTAACTAAATTATGTCGTGTTTGGGAACAAGGTATATAATCAACTAAGTTGAAACATTTATTTAAGAATATTTTTCTATGAAATTGAATATTTTTACCCCGAAGACAAAATTATCTATCTTAGACGACATAATTCACCGAGATTTACAAAATATATATAGCACCGTCTCTACTAACTGGTGATCAACTATTTGAGAATGTAAAAGATATGAAAACTACTTTTGGGTAATCGTTTTTGAAAAACCTTACAAGAAATGGTTGGAAAAAGTGATCAGTTTTTTTGAATTATCATACCAGAATTATCTGTATGTTAGAAATTTTATTGATGTTTTTCATTTTGAAAAAAATGTATGTGATAATATCATCGACGTGTTACCAAATGAACCCAAGAAAATAAATGATGGAATTATGGATAAGTTGGACATGGTTGACTTAAAATATAGGAAGATTTGGATATAGTGTTGGGTGAAAACAAACTTTTCATCAACTAGCGGGTTACACTCTTTCTAGACAAGAGATATCAATTTTTCAACTTCTAGAATGATGTAAAGGTTCTCGGTGTATTCATCGAATATCAATAATATCATGTCAATGACTAATTTAAATTTAAAGGGTCTCAAATCAAATGACTTTCATTTTTTAATGAAAGATCTGATTCCTGTAGCATTACATTTCATTTTTCTGAAGAATTTCCATCATATATTAATAAAGATATCTTTATTTTTCATATATATATATATACAACAAAGTTATCGACCTGTTGATATTTCTGACTATAAAAAGGGAAATTTCCATCATATAATGTGAATTGGAAATGTCATTCCCACCAACATTATTTGATATAACGGTTCACTTGATGGTTCAATTGGACACAAAGATTCAACTATGTGGTTTTATACACTATAGATAGATGTACCCCATTGGACTATATATGAATATTTTGAAGGGGTATGTCAAAAAACAAAGGCTTCTAGAGGGATATATTATTGAGGAAGACATTGAATTCTGTATCGACTAGCTGTCTGGTGTGGAAATCATTGGTCTACTGTAATCTCATAACACTGGACAACATGTGGGAGAATGAATTTCTAGAAGAGATGTTGTCATAATAAATATTACAGTTTAGGAGTGGGCTCACAATCACTTTTTTCATAATATTTTGGAAGTTTCCCCATACATTAAAACCATAAATATATTGTTAGGAATTTGAATCAACAAAGGGATGAAATATATATATCAAATTCACATAATCAATATTTTTTGGATGGTTTCAGGACCATATTTTTAGGGACTTAGATAAAAATCAGGATTCAATTTTAGAACAGCCTTGATTTCTAGACATAAGACCAAGTGTGTATGTATTTTCATACAATGGTTATGTGATTAATGGTTATATGTTCAATAAAAATGATCATGATGAAGGAAGTTCCATGAAAAATAGTGAAGTTACACTTGTGGATGATTCAATGCATGTTTTTGGTACTAAGGATAGAAATAAAAATTATAAAACTATTTCATACATTGGAATCATTAGAAAAATATGGGAGTTGGATCATAACAAATTCCAAGTGCTCATTTTTCAATGAAAGTGGGATGATAATAAGGGTTCTGTTAAAATAGATGAATTGGGATTTGTGAAAGTTGATTTTAGTAAGGAAGGGTACAAATACAATCCATTTATAATGGAATCATAGGTAATACAATTATTTTATATTCTAGATCCCACAAATCGAAAGTGGTCTATTATTCTTTTATTGACCGAAACCACTGAAGGGCTAGATTAAAATTAAACCAAGGATAACCCTTTCATTGGGACATCACAATCATTTCACATAAGTCCTAATGTAGAAAAGGTTTTTTATATCATAGAAGACCATAATTAATGGATTTGGATACTTGATAGAGTTTTCAATTCCCATAATCCATTAAAAACTATAGTTTAATAAAAAGGTTGTATTTTTTTTGTAATATACACTATGCAAACTCATGTTATTAACTTTTCGATGTTACATTCATGTAATCTAAATTAAATATTAAACCACTTCCATAAATAATGGCTTCTTTATGTGCTGGTGATCCCAATCCTAAAGAATAATAGGTCTCTTAACCTATTGTTTCTCCCAATTCTGAGGAACAACGACCTTTTCCATGTGTTGGTGCTCCCAATCTTGAGGAATAAAATGTTTCTCAACCTTCTACTTCTCCGAACGTAAAGGTAAAATGACCATTCTCACATTCGGATGCTACCGATCTTGAGGAATAACATATTGATAATTTTGAATCCAAGGAAATGGTAGGTGACAAAGGATCTATGATTTATTAAAAATTGGAGCACCATAGTTTAACGGTGTTAGAAAAAATAATTAAGGAAAAAAGAAAAGGCATCAAATTTGTGGTTGGATTGAATGTGCAAGGACATCATTTTAAACCCAACAAGGCCATGCTTAGTTACGTTGGACTCATCACTAGAAAACACATTCCAATTGATGTAGATTCATGGCACCAAGTTCTGACCATACACGAGGCACTAATGTTGGAAGATATTATGGTATCATTATGATATCATTTATTTATTTTACTAACAAATAAAATAATGAAACACCGACCCACTATTCATCATCCCTTAAAAATTTTATTTATAGTATATGAATCCCATAAAAAATATGATTAATGCTTTCTTGAAGGATTCACAGAGGATTTCGCACAATTCAAATAACATGTTATCTTAAAGACGATGAAGGTAAAATAAAACTACATCCTACACATATGTATGAACACTTGATAACCTAAGAAGTGTTGGATGTGTTGATTGGAAATCATGCAGATACTTTGGTACATTATTGTTGGAAATACAGTTTTTAAAATACATGTATTTATCAATTTAATTGATAATTTTTTATTTATGAAAGAGTAACTGAGTGATGAAAATAAGGAATGAGCATCAAAAGAAACATACCCCTACTGTAAAGCATGGATGAGGTATGCTTCACTTGAAAAAAATTTGAACATAGTATAGTATAGTTCTACCGTGATACTTTTATGTGACATAAAAAATAATATAATTATGTTCTTCTATTTATATGCATATTGATGAATCTAAATCCAAATCCACTTCCATCCCATTCCATGTTCTATGGAAGTAGTCATGTGTAAATGATGATGGGATGCTAATAAATGAAAACACATTAAAAGCATGGGAAACATGTGTATGTAATACATGATAATTTTTTTCCTTTAAATAACTATTAAATAACAATGATTACTTATTTTCCAATATTTTATATCTGACATAGTCACAAGAATAATCAACATCTATACTAGATGAACACCTAATATCGGTGGCCGTGAAGTGTCCAGAATAGTATGACCACATTAGAGGTGCAGGTTTGGGGGTGACACCCCGAAAATATTTTGAGAAAAAACAATAGGAGGAGAAAGATAAAGAAATGATAGAGATAGAAGAATGATTAGATTCCCATAGATAAAAATTTTCTTGGCAGATTGAGTCTCTAGAAAATGGTATAGGGGAAGCATAATGAAGAAACATATCAAGAAAAACCATTTCGTGATGATTCTGCCTCACTCACCACCATCTTTTAGGTCATTCATTTTTTCAAAGATCTATATTGGTTAAGGTAATAAATATTCTAATAATTATTTCTATGAAATTTGAATCAGACATACACTGATACCTTTCCTATATTGATATTCTACTAGATGAAAATGACTATGATATATATCTATCAACACCCACCTATTGCCTTGTTGTGAGGGATATGGTGTTCAATATCAAAGACGACTATCTACACAATTGACCACTTAAAATAAGTCATGTGAGAGTGATGATTATCGTAGCTCATGAGATGAGTTCCAAGCTACCTGTTCAACCTGAAGATGATGATATTCATATGGTCAATCAAGCTGTTGGAATATTCCTCACATGTTTTTCAGATCTGTTAAAATCAAATTTTGATAAAGAGGTATTCATTTCCAATTTATTTTTCATGATAAAACTATAACTATTAAGGAAAAAAGTCCTAAATCGATGAATGTTATTACAGACAGACAAATGGATTGGGATTAAATAAAAGGTTGACTCAAAAACATATAAAGGATCAAACAAACTATCAAAAATATGTTTTAAAAGCACCTAAAACCCACCTATTCAATACTTGCATTTACTAACATTGAAGGTTCATGTGGATACAAAGTTAAAAAATAGTAGTAATCAAATTGTTGATTTTGAAGAACATATATACGAAGATGACATTATAGACTACATTTCTCTTCAAAATGTAATTCAAATCCTAAAATATGAATGACTAGGTGCATGAGTTGTACATGTATACATGAGGTATGTTTTTATGATTTTTTTCCAAAAGCTAATATACTATGTTAATTATGACTAAATGCATGTAATATTTTTTTCAAGGAGTGTATATCAATACCAATTGAAGGGACAACTGAATGAACATAAATTTGGACTCATTATTCCTCACAACACTTCTACAGAACAAATAAAAATAGATTCAAAAAAATAAATGAAATAGTGGAAAAAATAGAAAAAATAGTCTGAAAGAAAAATTATAGATGACATACTCTTATAAATACAACTGATTGATGGGTAAAAATATACAATTTAATCACCTAAAATATATATTTATTTCATTCATTACTTATTCCATTTTTTGTTTTTAGGAAACATCGGATTTTCATTGCGTTCAATTTTGATACTCCAATGATTTATTTTATGGATTCACTATATGGATACCCAACAAACCGACCACACATGATGGAATTTGTCAATTTTTAGTACACTACATCCAAAATTTTAGAACTAAAATTCAACTTATATATTTTATATTATTTTTTTATTGATAATTCTGTTATGATAGGGAAGTGTATAAATATCATGAAACTCATGGCACGAGGATAGGCATTAAGTGTAAGGATCCTGAAAGGTTCTACAACTAGAAAAGTATCAAGGTATATATAATAATATTTCACTATTCAAACACATATAAAAAAATTACATATTTTTCTCAATGTATTTGAAATGTCTAAAACAAACAAATAGAAAAGATTGTGGTTGTTTTGTTTTTAAATTTATGATAGAGATCATATTCCATCATTAAAATAACATCCCCAAGAAGTATTTTCAAAGGTAATTACTATTTTAGTTAAAATATTTATTAATCCTATGTGTATTTATATTTTTCTAGTAATGTTATGTCTATCCAAAATACTAATATTCAAAAGATGATATAGACTTTATTAGAAATGAATTGGCATCATACGTGGTGGGACAATGTACCCAAATATCATGAAAATTTGAAATCCATAGAAGCAATGAATTGTATTTATGTTTTATTTATTTATTTTTAGTATCAATCACATTATAATTTCTTTCTTATATAGGTGGATTAATTATTTAGAGTTAGTGTTGTTTGTTTGAAGCTTCTTAATCTCGTGAAATATTAAACTTCGAGGATGCAACCGAGATAATGACAATAAAAAAATTGGTCAAGAATGAATACAATATTCATGAAGAGTTTAATCCTTACTACTTATTTAATTAATTTTTTCATCATTTTATTTACTATTTTAAAGTTATTTTCCCTATCATTTTTATCTAATACTTATTTAGTTGTTTTAAAATATCTTTTATGAAGTCATATTTTTTATTTCAACTATCTAAAAAAATATAAGAAAGATATAACATGTTACTTTTTGACAATGTTACCATGATTTCATTTCATTTTGTTTGTCTGCCTTCCAATACTGCTTGTTGAGTCCATGTTGTTACAAAAAAAACCGTTCTCATTTTTGAAAACTAGAAGAGTGGAGGAATCTCTTGTGCCCATTCATGTATTAGTTTGACATGAGATCAATTCCTACACGTCACAAATGATTTATGAATATATTTCCTAAATTATCAATACAATATGAGCATGTTTTCTTAGTTTCAAGTGAGAGACACATTTTCAACAAAAATACTGATTTTAAACTAACAACGGACTCTATGAGCCATACCGGTCACATTGTACAGTGGATTGATGGGAGGCTGATTCTTATACGTCCAAAATGATTTATAAATTGTTTTCCAAAAGTATCAAAACAATATAAATGATTTTATTTGGTTT
Organism: Viscum album; assembly: GCA_963277665.1. Lineage (NCBI taxonomy): Eukaryota > Viridiplantae > Streptophyta > Magnoliopsida > Santalales > Viscaceae > Viscum > Viscum album. The sequence continues at coordinate 505,582,231 of OY728119.1, forward strand.
TGAGTATGTCAATTGTCTTTTTACTAAAATTAATGTTAGTTTTAAATAAAAAGATGCACCTTGAGTCATACCTGTCACACCATGTGTCTGATTGAGGTATCAATGATTCCTACATGTCCCAAGGACTCAAAATAATCCCAATTTCAGATTTTACCATGATTACCATTTCCTTTTTTGTCAAACATAAAATAATGCATATTGTGATGATGTTCTTATCTGAAAAAAAATTCAAGTTGTTGAAAAATAGAAGATTATAGGAATATATTCTATCATTATATCACAAGAAGTCACTACAATGGGCACAAGATCATCCTAAACTCTTACAGTTTTCAACAACAAGAACGGTTTTTAGGCTAACAACATAAACTCAATATGTAGTGTTTTCAGTTCAAAAAATAAAATCAAAGGAAATCTTAGAAACATTGGAAAAAACATCAGGTTATCTCTTTTTTTGGATTGTTCTAGATAATTGAAATAAAAATATGTCCTATCAAAAGATCTATGAAAACAACTAAATAAGTATTAGATAAAAATTATATGGAAATAACTTCAAAATAGTAGATAAAATTAAGGAAAATTTAATTAAATAAGAAGTAGGAATTAACATTTTCATGATGGTTGTATACCTTATTAACCTAGTCCCTTATTACCATTATATCAATTCAATACAAAAAGTCCAATCTATCATGTGCATAAGTATTTTCATACAGAACACCCTAACTTTAAAAAATTAATCCACCTGTATAAGAAAACAATTCATATGTGATTAATAATAAAAAAAATTAAACATATATATCAAACAATTAATTACTTTTATGAAAGTCATATCTTCATGTTATTTGAGAACATTATACCATTTGGTATGTTTCCCATTCATTTATATGAAAATCTATATCATCATGTCAATATGAGTATTTTTGATAGTCATAGTATTACTAGAAAAATATAAAAACAAATGTATTAATAAATATTTTAAATAAAAAAGTAATTATTTTCAAAAATACCACTTCAGAGATGCTAGTTTGTTTATGAATGTGATGTCTTTCATAAATTTAAAAACATAATAACCAAAATATTTTCAATTTGTTTATTTATTTCACTATAAAAACATTGAGAAAATAAATTACATGTTTTTACATGTGTTTGGACAGTGAAATATTGATATATATACCTTGATACTTGTCCAGTTATAGAAATTTTTAGGCTCATAGTGTTTAATTCTTGTCCCCAAGCCATGAATTTTATGATATTTATATACTTCTCTACAATAAAAAAATTCTTATTAAAACATAATATAAATTATATAACATGAATTTTTGTTCCAAAATGTAGGATATAGAGTATTAAATGTTGAAAAACACTATCATGTGTGGTCAGTTTGTTGGGTATCCATGTAGTGAATTCAAGAAATAAATATTTAGAGTATCCAAGACAATTGCAATGGGCATATAATGTTTCCTAAAAAAAATTAATAATTAATGAAATAAGTTAAAATATATTTTATATGAATAAATTGTATATTTTTACCCCTACATTGTTGTTATTAGAAATATTTTATCATATTTAAGTTTGCTTTTAAATTATTTGTCCAGTTTTTCCACTATTTTATTCTTTTTTTGAATCTATTTTGGTTTATTCTGTAGAAATGTCTTGAGGACTAATGAGTCCAAATTTATGTTCATGGGGTAATCCATTCAATTGGTATTGATATATATATCTATAAAAAATATGAAATGTATTTATTAATTATTAACATATTATATTAGCTTTTGAAAAAACAAATAATGAAAACATACATCATTTATACATGTACAAATAAGGCTCATATCCATTTATAGTTGAGGATTTCATTTAAATTTTCAAGAGAAATGTATTTTGTAATGTCATATTTGTAATTTTTTCCTTCAAAATCAACTATGTGATTACTACCATTTAACAACTTTGTATTCACATGAACCTTCAATTTTAGTAAATGTGAATATTGAACGAATAAGGTAAAGGTTTTTTTGAGAGATCTTTTCAATTGTTTAGTTTCTATATTAGATGAATTTTAGTTGATATTTAATTTTACCCCATTCCCTTTGTTTAATTGTAATAATATTCATTGTTTCATACCTTTTTCATTAATTGTTAAATTTTTAGCATGAAAATTAAATTTTAAATGAATTCCTTTTTATCTACATGTGTTTTTACAAGATCTGATATCCATGTGAAAATTGTTCGTATAGATTGGTTGACCATATGAATATCATTTTCATCAATTTGAGCATGTTTCTCAGCACTCAGATCATGATCTACGCTAATCATCACTCTCACATGACATATTTAAAGTGGTCTGTTGTGTAGAAAATTTTCTAGCATATTGAACACTATATACCTCAATACAAGGAGACGAGTGGGTGTTGATAGATATAAATCATAGTCATTTTCACCCTATAGAATATCAATACATGAAATTTATCAATGTTTGTACGATTCACATTTCAAAGAAACACTTATTATAATATTGATTATATCCACTAAGACAACTGTTTTAGGGTAATGAATCACCTCAATGCTGGTCAGAGTGGGGCATGATCATCTTCCAATGGTTGTTCTTGAGCTGTTTCTTCTATTTTATTATCCCATAAAATTTTATGGAAAATTAGTCCGAAAAATAAATTATTCTTCAAGGGAATCTAATCTTGCTTTCAAATCATTCATTTCTTTATCTTTATCCTCCTATTATTTTTTTCCTTAAATATATTTTGGGTGTCACCCTAAAATATGAACCTCTAACACGACCATGTTGTTTAAGCTACTTCAAGTCTACCGATAGTCGGGGTTCATCTAGTAAAAGTGTTTGTGATTCCTGCGAAAATATTCGATAGGAAATTTAGGAATATAATTAATCATTTTTATATAATATATGTTTAAATATTTTTTTTATGTCTAACGCACACATGTTTCCCACACATTTTGTGTGTTTTCATCTATTAGTATCCTATATTTATTTAGACATGCCTCCTTCCATAGCAGATGACATGATATGGAGGTGGATTTTTATTTGGATTCATAAATTTTCATATAAACAAAGGAACATAATTATGTTGTTGTTTCATGTCACATAAAAGTTTTATGGTAGATTTAAAATAGGTACCATTTTTTAAATGAATCATACCCCCATCCTTTCTTTACAGTAAGGTTATATTGGTTCTGATTCCCATCCCATATTTTTAGGACTCAGTTTCTATTTCATAAATACAAAATTACCAATCAAAGTGACAAATACGCGTATTGTCAAAAAATGTATTACCATCCATAATGTACTTGAAAAGGAATATCCACATGATGGCCATCAAATAAATCCCACACTTCTTGTGTTATCATGTGTGGATACATAATTAGTGGATGTAGGTTTATTTTACCTTCAACATAATTCAGATAAAAACTCATTATAATTGTGCAAAATCTTATGTGAATCCTTATAATAAACATTAATACATGTTTCATGTGGGATTTATCTATTATAAATGCACTCAACAAGGGATGATAAAGATTAAGTCGATGTTTCATTATTTTATTTTGTAGAAAAATATAGAAATTATTTTATAATTTTACCATAATATCTTCCCACATTAGTGCCTTAAGCATGAGAATAACATGTTACCACAAATATACAACAATCAGAACACATTATTGATCGATGAGTCAAATGTAACTACGGCACATGGCCATTTTAGGGTTAACATGTTGTCCCCATACATTCAATCTGACATCAAATTTGATGTCTTTGGTTTTTTCCTTAATGATTTTTTCTAATGCTATAAAAATATGATGCTCCTTTTTTCTATCTCATTTTTCCTTCATCACCTAATATTTCCTTGGATTCAACATCGTCAAAATGTATTCCCTCTTGATCAGTAGCACTGGCATGTGCAAGAAGTTTATTGATCATCTGCACTAGGAGCATCAGCAGGTTTAGAATCCTATTTTTACTAAGGATTAAGAGCAACAGTATGTGTAGTAGGAAATTTTACCTCTATACTGGGAGAAACAATTGGATAAGAGACTTTTTTTCCTCAGGAAGGGGAGCACCAACATGTGAAGAATTAATTATCTGTAGAAGAGGTTTAATATTTAATTTAGATTAAATAAATTCAGAATAAAAATGATAATAACATGAGGTATCACAATGTATATTATAAAAAAATAGATCCTAATTAATGAAATATATATTTTAAAGGATTAAATGATTTTTCACCTTTACTGAGTACCCAAGTTCCTTTCTTTTGGTATCCTATGACATGAAAAACCTTGTCTACATTGGGAATGTACTGAAATGATTGTGAAGTCATAATAAAATGGTTATCCTCAGTTGAATTTCATCAAACCCTTTAGTTTTTCTTGTCGATAACAGAACAATCGACCACTTTCAATTCATGGGATTTAGAACATAAAATACTTGAAATGCTTGTGATTACATTATAAAAAGTTCGTCTTTGTAACATTCCTGACTGAAATCCACTTTCATGAATCCCAATTCACTTATTTTAACAACACTCTTGTTATCAACCCACATGAATTTAAAAATAGGTATTTGTAATGTTTCATTATCCAAATCCCGTATTTCTTTATTATTCCAAATTATGATATTTTCACATAAATTTTATTTCTATCCTCAGTACAAGAAACATGAATCACTTCGGCCACAATCATAACTCCATTATTTTTCATGGTATCGCCTTCATCACATTCATTTGTATAAAACATATAAAAATTAATGGCATCACCATTTTAAGATAATATATACACACTAATTCCTCTTTCTATCTATTGAAGTCATTATGAAATTGAATCTATATTCTCATATGACTCCATTAAAATATAGTCTTAAAACCATCCAATGAACTATTAATTATGTGTATTTGATATATATATTTCAAACCTTGATGGATTAAAATGCCTAATAATTTCTTTGTGGGTTTCAATATATGGGGAAACCTCTAAACTGTTATAGAAAATGCAAAGCTGGTCCTGCTCCCAATATAAAATAGTGATTGCAACGATATATATTCAAGAAATTCCTTCTCCCACAAGATTCCTAGTGTGACAGAGTTTCAGTAGACCAATTATTTTCACACTAGGGTGGTTGTCATTATATAATTCAATATATTCATCAATAATATATAACTCTGCAATATAACCCTATGGCCGACATCTATTTATGACACACCCATTAAAAATATTCACATACTATTCAATTGGTCACATCCATCAATAGTGTACATGACCACATAATTGAATCTCTCACTTTATGAACAATCAAGTGAACCATGAAATCAATGAATACATGTGGGAAGTAAATTTCCAATTAACATAATATGATGGAAATTTCCCTTTTGATACTTTTAACTTTCACCAGGTCTATAACTTTCCAACATATAGATTTGAAAATAAAATATAGTTTAGTTAATGTATGATGAATACTCTTGTAAAAAATTCTATATAAAGCAATACGAATTTGACCTTGAATCAAAAAATGAAAGTCAGGTAATTTTAGACACATTAAATTTAAATCGGTCATTGAAATAGTATACTTGATATTAGATGCATACCCATCTAGAACCTTTATGTCATTCAAGAAGTTGAAAAACTAATATCTCCCCAATTTGGAAATAGGGTAAGAAACTGGGGGAAGAAAAGTTAATTTTTTTACACTTCATTAGTGCCAAATCTTCTTGTATTTTCATGTCAATCATATTCAACCTAGACTTAATTCCATCATTTTTTTTCAGGTGAATTGAGTAATGTGGTAATGACATTATCACATAAATTTTTTCAACATGCCTAACATCATGAAAATGTCTGACGTATAGAAAATTATATTTTGGTTATTAAAAAAACAGATCTCTTTCTTCAATCTATTTTAATAATGTTTTTCAATTTTTTTTTTACCAAAGGTGGTGTGCACATAATTTAATTTCTAAAAAAGTTTATCACCTATTAATAGAGACAATGTTGTACGTTCTTCTAAACTACTATCGAATGATGTCATCAAAGATCAGTACTTATGTCATCAGGATAAAAATATGTGATTTCCTAGAGACACATACTTTGACGAATGTTTCAACCTAATTGACTGTGTACCTTTCTTAAAAATGGGACAGCCTTGAGTTCCCTTAATGATATATCCTAAAAAATTCCCATAAGTAGGAAATTCATTTATTTTCCCATAAAACAAGGCTCTCAACATGAAATATTCATTTTTGTAAGCATTATATAATGTAACAATTAAATCCCACAATAATTTCAAATCCTAAAAAAATAGAGATAGATAAAAATAAATATCATTATCTAGTTTTATTGGTCCTGATATAATAATAGATAATAATATGTATTTTTGTTTCATTCATAACCATTGTGGCAAGTTATAATTTTCCAACATAACTAGCTATGTACTATGAGTCATACTTTGAAAACCAAAAGGATTCGATGCATTTGTAGATAACTTAAGACGAAGGATTCTTGGGTTGTTTCGAAACTTAGGATACTTGTAACCAATTTTCATACATTGAGTAGAGTCGTTGAGGTGTTGAAGTTTCCCATATTTATTTTCCGTATCTGTGTGCCATGTCAATTGTCGTATAGTCTCCTCACTTATACATAGGCGCCTAAACCTTTGAAAGATTTGAAAGTACCATAAAGAATTCATAGGACCCGATTTATCTTTCTTGTATCAAGAATAAACACACTTTGGGAATTCTTTAAGTGATTTTATGTCCTTGAAAAATAGTATACAATCATTTGGGAATGAATGTATTCTCTCATATATCGTACTTGTCGAGAAAATCATTTGTTTAGCATCGTATGTTCAGATAGGAAGCTCTTTATATTTTGGGATCATATCATTCAAGAGAGAAAGTAGTTTAGTAAAAATGGAATCACTCCATCAGTTGCCTACTTTCAGATGATACAACTTTAATATGGATTAAAATGATGTATATTTAGTGTAACCAGCATACAACAACATCTTTGTAGAACTCTTTAACTTTTCAAACAATTTTGGACCATCATGAAGGTCATCTTCAAATGTCCTTATCATTTTCCCAATACAAACTTCATTATCAGTCACACCTATTATCACATCATTTATATGGTCTTATTCATTGTCCATACATGTAATCATATCAGATGATCCATAAAATGCATTTTTATCCCATTCAGTATCTACATTTACTTTTGACTCATGTTTATTCCAATATTTTTAACTTCGACCAATTCTGTGACAAATCAAGTGTTCTTCCAAATCCTCTAGACTAATATTTCTTTAATAAAATTTGTTTAAACACTGACAAAGGGTTTTAGAAGGGTCCTATGCATGATCTTTTGCAAACATGATGAACTCTTTCAGTCTATCTTCATACTATTTTTTTCATACTATTGGAATCCATCCATTATTGATTTATATCCATTCAATTTGATTCAGTAATATTAATATTTAACAAAATAAACACACAAAAGATATTCAATTGGAGATAGAACTCATGAATTTCTTGATAAAAAATTTATAGTATAGAAAATGTTTAATCATTTCACATGACCAAAAACAAAAACTTATTGAAGAAAATTTATAAATACAACTATTGAATGTAATAATTTAAATAAAAAACTAATAGATATATTAAAAAAAGATTTCATAATAGAAGACATTACTATTGAATATAATAATGTTTTCAAAAAAATTAAACAAAAAATTATTATATTTTTTAAAATAACAATCAATAACTTTGAGAGAATTAGGGTTGTTACATGAGACCCAGGTAATTTAATACAGCAGTGCGATTAAATATTTTTTTAATTGAAAAATTGAATAGATTTAAAATAATGCGTGTAAACTAGAATTTTTAATTTAAGAAGGGATTTTGAAGGGGAATTTTAAATAAATAAAAATACTTCTCTAACTCTTTTAGGTAGTTAAATTTGAATTCTATGGTTTTGAAAAAAAATATTTAGAAATATTTTATTTTAGAAATTTTTGGATATAAAGTGAGAATTTTAAATGGGAGTACTTTATTAAAAATCACAAGGAAGAACATTTTTATGAAAATCTATAGGATACAAATGTGTTTTTCAAAAACCCCTTGGAACATTCCCATCTTAAAATATGAATATTTAATTCAAGAGGTTGGAACTTTCCCAGCCAAAGTTATATATCCGTATACAACTAGTGTTGCCACATTTTATACCCATATTACCATAAGATATAATCTTATGGATTATCATAGAAAATCAATTTTTGGATTACCTGGTAATAGTTTCACTTATGTCACCCTTCGGGTTACCTTCTAAAATTCCTCTCTCAGTAGTTCAAGGAATGCCTTTATTATTGCCCACATGAAACTTACGTCACCCTTCAGATTTCCTCCCATAAATCCAATCTCAATTGTTTTTTATTCCCTCAGTTCTTGTTTCCAGCCTATTGAGATCAATAATGTCCTTCAGGCCTTGTGAAAAATCCACTTAGGTGAGATGACAAGTTGACCTAAGCTGGTGCATAACATTAATTTTATAGTTTTGTTTTTCATTATAGTAATGAAATAAAAGAACATGTATTGTACAATTTCTATTATAATGAAATTTTTATTATAGTGAAATATCAACTCTTACACTATCCATGTGATTTTATTTTAATAAAATAAAAATCATGAAATCCTTGAATTCTATATAAGTCTATCAAATCGAACACATATTTCCCTAATCATTTGAAAATAAATCCTCAAAATCACCATTTTTTTTTTATTTTACCTTCCTAATCAATTTTAAGAAGAGTTATATTTTACCAAATTCACTATATACTTTATTTTAAAATACATTTATTTGTCCATATTTTAAGGAATTGAAGTATTCAGCAAAATCATTTAGAGATCCTCCTTTGAGTCTCGCTGTCACCTGGGCCTATAACATACTTGATCTACAAATTCAAGGCTCTTCTCCACAATGATACTGAGATCCTCTATATGTGGTGTGAAGAAAACCATGCAGTTGAGTTCTTGGCCTCCAAAGCTACCCAGGACCCACCCCCTCATGGGTTTTTTTAATCATGGATCCCTTCCCCTGGGAGGAGAGTATGTGGTTATCAGGTATTCCCTTAGTATCCACTTCTATAGTCCCCCATGATGTTTTCACATACTTTTCTAGAATATAATAATAATTTTAGAACAAAAAAAGTATTCATAAAAAAACACAATTAATAAATCATTATAATTGATATAAGTAATAATGATGACATTTTTTCGAAATACATGATTTTGATTCTCAATTGCCTAAGCTGAGAACTAATCAAGAAATAACCCCTATAGTGAAATACATAGTTTGAAAAACCACACATCTATTGAAAATCACCCATTATTGGTTAATTAATTTAATTTAATACTTAATCTCCTTTATGAAATTAATAATACAAAAAATTATTTAATTATGGTGTGTTACAAACTTTGGATTAATTTTAATTCGATGATTATAACTATATTGAAAGTATCTCTGTCCAAAGATGAATGCATACCAAAAGTAACTAAGGACCCACCAAAATGAAAAACCGACCATTTATCTAATTCAAAACCATCCTTCCATGTTAGAAACCCCAAAATGAAATTTAGTTTTTTGTCATAAAGAATCTAAGGTACCCAAATTCACAATCCCCCTACACTAACAAAGCCTTCAAAACCAAAGAATAACAAAATCAACAAATTTCAATGAATCTAGAATCCATTACCCAATCATAGAAACATAAACTATTATCGGAACATTTACCCAAAAAATACAATGAATTCTCATCCTAACCTCTATCTCTTGAATAAATCCAAGTACCATCATTACTATATCAATACTCAAACTCATTCCTATAAAAAAATTTACACTAAAAGATAATTAATTATATCTAAAACATAAAAACAAAATTTTGGTAGATCACATTCCTATAACCAAAATAAAACCCTTCCAAACCAAAATTTCCCATCACATAACTTGACCATATCAATTTACCAATGTCATATTTAACTTTCAACAACCTAAGACCATAACTAGAGACAGAAAAAATTTCATAAGAATAACATAAAGGGGGTGTCACACACACTATTTATCAACAATAAAAAATGGAAACATGAATAGAATTGGTTGAGAAATACATAAAAACAAGATTCAAATCACATACTTTTAGTTTTTAGTGTCCTGATTCACCAAAAATGTTCAGCAACAGAGATACACCGGCAGTAGGATTTAGTGAGGCAGTAGTGGGGTTTATCGATGTGGTGGGGGCGAGGTAGGAGTGGTGTCTGGTGAGGCGGTGGGGAGAAGCAGTAGTGGGGTTTGGCGAGGCGGTAGTGGGGTAAGAGCAGTGGTGACAGTGGAGGGGGGGGGGGGGTCGGGTTTGTGATGGGTTCCGATTTATCCCAGTTCAAAAGGGGGTTGTGTTTTTCTTTTTTTAATAAATAGGGTATCCCCCAACCTTTATAGTAATATATTACATTTATTTATAAATATTTGTTTATATTTATATAAAGATATATATTTATAAAATTATAAATATTATAAATATATATATGTATATATATAATTATAAAATTATAATAAATATATTTATTAAAATTATAATTATAATTAAAAATATATATAGATAAACATTTGGAATAATGTTGATGCTGTAGGCACCCAGATGCTTGTGGACAATGTGAAAAATTATTGACCCATCCCTACCTTCAGAGTTTGAGGTCGTCTCATGCCAAGAACATTGCCATCCTGTGCAAAAACTCCATCCACTCCACCCAGGCACCCACACAGATAAGGACTATGTCTGCTGGATCTTGAGAATCGTCACCGGTTGAAGCCTCTACCGACATCATATCTCCATCCTTGTCGATGAGTAGGAACCTTTTAGGATCTAAGGTTATCCCTCTAAACCTCTTGCTTCCCAACCTTTTCAAAATACTTGAGAAGGATGATTTTTATGCTCGAGAAACATATAGCAAAGAGCTAATTTTTTTATAATTATATATATATATATATATAAACAAACTAATAATAAATGCCTTTATTGTAATTTCATAATTATTTAAATAAATATATATTCAGTTATAGTTATAAATAAAAATATATATATTTAAAAATTATTTATATATAATTAAAAATTTATGACTATAAATATAATAAATATATTTTTTATTTAACTATATTTATTGTAATTTTATAAGTATTTATGGAAATGTAATAAGTTAATGGGTATAACATGAGTGAATCATACCAAATAATATTTATCTTATAAAAAAAATCATCACATATAATGGAAATCATGATTAGTAAGGATTTTGATGTTTAAATGGGAACTCATGAGTCATGAAAAAATTACATATGAATGTGTCATCATAATATAGGTAATCTTATCATTTGTTACATAACAACCGACAATTATTTCCACAAATAAACTTATGATCATATAACTTCAATTATACGTACTCACACATCAATGCATGAAAATAAATAACTCCAATCATATCCATGAATATCATCATCATATATTAATATATATATATTTAATAACCAAATTCATTGGAGACATATATTTATTTAAATAAATAATTATTTATATAATTATAAATATAAATAAATATATTTGAAAATTATTTATATAAAACAATAAATTTAATAAACAAATTTGTTTTTTTTAAATAGTATTAGTTTATAGTTATTTATATAGACATATTTATAATATTTAAAATACAATTTAAAAAAATTATATATATTTTAATTATTAAAACAAATATTAATTATAAACTTGTGTTTTTTTAATTAATGTATCAAAATAAACATTATTTTTGAATATAGATATAATATAAATATATATATATATTAATAATATTTTTTATTAAAAACATTTATCAGTGCTAAAAGAATCTCTGATAAAGGATACATCTTTATCAACGTTTTTTCTAGAACTAATAAAAATGAGGCTTTTATCAGCAGTTTCTGCTTATCGCTGATAAAAACTAGTTGATTCCTTACCCGGATATGTGGATGTGGTTATACATTTTTGAATCTATTCCGTATGATCATGTACATGTCACACATAAACAAGTTACATGATATGACATTCTTGATATTCCCTTTTTTATCTTCATCATCCTGTAATATATAATTCATATTTCTCCTTATTTATCAGAACAAGTGCAATATCCCTTTGTTATTACTATATCTTGGTCCATTGGTTTCACTTCAAGAAAGATTTCATGGTTCCCCTTTGCTCTATTTTCCGAAGTTAGTGCTTCATGTAATCTTGTTTATTTATAATCAATTTAATATTTGTGAAATAACACTGATAAATGGAACTTCTTGAGTCTTCTTCATGAAACTGAGTGAGAGAGAACAACTTAAAGGTTGGGTATGGTTTTTGTAATCCTTAAAAATCATGAATAGAACCCAAGATATTTGTGTTTCATGGATTTAGGTGGCATAGAGATCAGTTTGGAAGAACATGTCAAAGGACATGTTCAAAGAAGATGACAGAAATTTGGTATTCAGGATCACCGGCACACAGAAACCCATGGTGACAAAAAGAAGGGGATGAGGATGCATCACGGTACACATCATAAAATCATTTAAGATCGAACAAGAAGAGTTCTTTATATCATTTTAATAGAATATTCATGGCCTTCACGCTATCGCTCCGCTCCCCTATATGGTAGAATCAAGCACAATTTGTTATTTTTTTATTCAAAAAATATTTATTAAAAACGAATAGAGTGTTTTAATTGGTCAATACACCATTTAGTTGGATTGATGAGGTGGCGTATAAAATTAGAATCCCACATTGGAAATATGGTTAGAATTTCCATAGCTCATCCACTATAAAAGATCCATGGGAATTTGTTTTATCAATAAAATATATATTTTTCTAATGATATTCAAGTGTTTTAAAAATATATATTTAGTAATTATATATATATATAATAAAAGATTAGTCGTAACTGTTAGATTTAAAATTTTTCAAAATACGAACTGGTGCCCCACATCAAGAGTTGTCTCATTTTGGTTGAACCAATACATTCTTTTACCAAAATAGTGATATCAAATCGGTACTATTTACACTCATTTAAATTTATAAATATGAGATGATGATATCACTTATGGGTTAATTCTTTTTCAATCTGTGAAAATCTCAAGATTTTCCTAACTTTCATGTGAAAAACCAACCTAGGTCAACCATGAACCGGTTTGCGGCCTGGCCCGAGGGGCATTCTCGATCTCCACGGGCTGAAAACCAGTGCCAGACATCCCAATTTAATCATTGGGAATGATTTCAACCAAGAAAAAGGATAAATTTATAAATAAAAACTGTCCATAAAAAAACTAGTGGTGGAAGGAAAGAAAAATCGCACATACCACCGTGTGGCCTTCCATGTCACCACCAAACCAAAGACTGACCTTTCTTGAATAATGAGCAACTCATCCAAGAGAACCTGAGCCAAGGGAACCTGAAACTGAGATGATAAAATAGGCGTGAGCATTAAAATGATCAGTAGGGTTGCAAATATAAACCACAGAATTCAACGTCTCCTTTCATGAAATCATCCATTAACACAAGTTAGAAATACAAATATAAAAGTAGTGTTTTCACATTTTTAAAACAAGAAACATGTTTTTCCCATTTAATAATTGAACACACGTGACATACCATTTCCAAAAATCATTTTATATTTTATAAATTAACCCAAAACAATTTATTCGAATGCTGGGATAAAGTAGAACAGGAAAGCAGTGTAAGGTGGAAATAAACTATTATTACAGAAACTGAAAAACCAATGAAAATAATCTAGTAACCATGGGTAATCCTAAACATCACTAGAATACCCCTAATCCCACTTTAAAGAAGAACTTTCATTTAGAAAGAACAACCAAGGTGAAAAAATCCTAAACAATATGTATGAAGATCATTAAAACATACTTTTAATAAATTTAATCATTCCAAAAACACCACAACAAACTAATTGCGTGCATTATGGAGGTGTGAGTCAAATTTGAAAAAGTTTCAAAGAATGATTTGTCACATAAATAAATAAATTCAGCATAGACACATATATGCATTTAAATCAAACATACTAAATGTAACAATACAAAGACATAGCTGAAAAATTGCACCAAAATCCATTTTTTACAAATTCTAAAAACTTATAAATATATAATAGACTAATTAGGTATATTGAAATGATGAAAATAAAATAATAAAATAAAAATATAATAATTGGAAGAACGAAGCGCCAAGGAAATGTGTTGGAAAGGAATATTTATGGATTTTCCTACCTCAAGTCAAGTGCGAATGTGACAGAACCTCGATGTAAGGAAGAATACGCCCAAGGGATAATATTCACATCCTAGAAAATGAGTAAAAAACACAAATTACAACTTCAAGCCTTAGGGTTTGTCTAAGGAATATAACCCCTAAACATTGATAAAAAACCACACCGACGAGGATATTTGCGGCTGGACGGGTGCTTCCAGTGAGGGGAAACATGGCCAGAAAAGGGTGGTCACTGCTGGTATAGATGCAGATGGAGTGTACGGGCATGGTGGGAGAGAGAGATAGAGCATGGATCAGGCAGATGGGAGTAGGGAATGTCACGACGGAATGAGAGGTCGGAAGAGGTGATGTCGGCTGGGAGTCGTGAACCAGTGACAGAGATCGAGATGGTACTGGAGAGGTTACCCAGACAGGGTAGGCGACACACCAGTGAGGTCAGTTGGATAAGGAAGGCGGTGTGCTAGTGTGGTCTGCCAGATAGGGGAGCTGGCGTGATGGTGAGGGGATGGGTGGGGCGTCACACTGTGAACTGTAGGTTGAGGGGAGGAAGGGTTGGCATTGGTGCACCAAAGCCACATAGGTGGTGGAGGCGCGATCTATGGGGAGGAAGGGGCAGCGCACCCTAGGGTTTTCTCCTGTAAAAATAGAATAAAATAAAATCAAATTAAAATAAAAACTTTATAAAATGTAAATATAAATTTTGTTAACAATAATTATAGTAATAGTAATAATAGAAAAGATTTTAATAATACTACTACTAATCATAATATCTTAAGGATAACAATAATAATTATTATTCCTTGTCAAAAAATTCTCATTATAATAAAACATTTATTATTAATTAAACATTCTTATTAATAAATAATTTATGGTTTTAATAATTATAAAACATTAAGAATACTTTTTATTTTATTATTATTAAAATTAAAATTATATTCATTTTAATTTTAATTATAAAAACATCAATAAAAATTTTATCTATAAAAATAATAATAACACTTTATTATTAATAATATTATTATCTACACAATAATAATATTATTACAACTATTTAAACATTTAGCTTATTTAGTTACATAAAGTTTTTTTTATACATTAGATTACTGCACAACACCTGTTCCAGCCACGCAGTCACCGCCACCTGTGCGCTACCTGCGTACCAGTCTAAAACCCACCAAAAACATTAACCATCATAAATTCTAGAATATCACTCAACCCACTCCTTAAAGAGGCTAACCAATGCCAAAAAATAATAAAATAAAATAATTTAAAAGGTTCGAGGTGTGCCAATTCTCCCCAACACAAAACTCTCTACCCACATCAAGTTACCAAGACAGCTGTTAACACAACTCAAGTCCATTCTCAGACCAAACCAAAGGAAACTGAGATCCTCTAGGTGACCATTCCCAACACATGTCATACTCAACCAATTCATGAAAGACCATTGTCAAATGTTGAAGGGGGAACATGAGTGGGTTCTCCGCACCATAACAATTCACTAGAATGGGAACCTTGAAACCCAAAGACACCCCCAGGGGGGTAATGTCTTAACTCCCAAACCAAACTCATTCAACTCTTCCAAAAGGACTGAACATCACACCTAAGATGAAGCTTTCTAAGAAACAACCCAACAACCTAGGGAAGAGAAATTAACTCAATGCCTCCCACACTGATTTAATTTCACAACATTAGGGAAAACCTTGAGAAGAACTCAATTTAAAAGGTGGACCCAAAACACTGTCCACCTTACTTCAATGAACCCAAACTTCCTCAAACGAGTAGTACTAAACTAGAACCAACATCTCACCTCTAAAGGCCGAAAAAATCTTAAGAAGAATTAATGACTCAAGGTGTCCCATCCAAATGAACCAAACTATTTACATCACATCAGAATATGATTATTGCACCTTCACACTGAAATGATGAACCCATCCTTTCTAAGAAATAACAACAAGGAAATTTCAGATATTTCTATCCTAACATGGAAAACAAGAACCAGAATGATGTCCCACACACCCTGAACAACTCCCGACTGTGTGCGAGCTTCACCACAAGACCTGAGGTTGGGGATATAATGGCCGAAGAATATTATACCTCACTGTCTATTAGTATAATCCCCCGACCAAAATTATTTCCCCAAATGACACATATTATAGAACCCTTCCTAGCGACCTGAACAACCACAACAATGAAAAAACCTTTATGGGATGCGACAAAACGAATTAGAATTCATAAACCGGCCACACTTGTGTCATGTAAGTGTACGGTCTGATGAAATAAATGTTGCTACTAATGAATGATATTTCATCAAGAATAGGTTCATATGGAACACTCCGCTCGATATATGGGTTACCTTTGCAAAAGAGGACCACCGCCAATTCCACCTCAAAATCGAACGACAATGAGTCATTCAACCTCCACTGATAGAAAACCGGACCCACCATTAAAAATGAAACGACACTAACTTTAACAAACTCGGGAGTTCCCAACAACCCGAAGACACTCTATACTTCCACAACCACGCAATTTTCCCACGATACATTTATTACCACGATAAACTAGAAATAGTTAAATGGAACTGGAATGGGGAACGAATCATTGGCTGTATTATCGTCATTTTTGGGTGGCATACTCTGAGGAAACGAAAAAAAACCCAAAAGAAAAACCCACAAGCCAAGGTTAATAGGCTAATAATCCAAACATATACAAACGAAGGAAAAATACACTTTTCAAAAAACATACATTTCTTTTTAAATATAAAAAATGCCTTATTCCAAAGCCACATTCCAAATATCAAAAACAACTTTTCATGAAAAACCATGTCCCTAAATCCCTTTTTCATTCATGTAAATTTTATAAAAATTATGCCAAGACATAAATTCCAAAACTCCACCCATGGAATCCTATAAACCACCGCATAAGCCTTCATACCTTTCAACTCAAATCACCCATAAATATGTGACAACATGAACATCACATGTCTACCCACACATATGCAGATGATCCTAATTAATACCAAGGGTCACACTATCCATTCCATTACCAAATCCAAACATAAGCCAAATTTTCCAAATCGAAACACTTTCTCTTTAAAAACCCACTTCACTAATTTCAAAACAATTTAAATGAAACTCTATTTTCACCAGTTTAAAATCATTAGAGAAAGATCTATTTCAATTCAGAACCACCATATTTTTAAAATCATATTCACACTAACCAATTTTATAACGAATCATTACTCACATGAAGCCACCAAAATGAGGAACTGGTAGTTATGCTTAACCTAACGATATGTTAGTGAGCCATACCACAAGCAAGTATCAACAACTAGGATGTACTTGAACCATGCACTCGGAAAAAAAATGGGTCACTACTCTATGTGAGATCATGAAGTGACACTAGATTTCTTTATTTTCCATCCCTGAATCCAAAACAAAGACAAAAGACTCAAAACTAGGATTCCCCTGGTAACACAGGTCTCGTCATGAGTGGTGGTGATTAGGCACCGACCTGTAACCTACCTCATGAGCCATGGAAATCAAAATATCCATATACTGGACACTCCAAATAACAAGAACCTGCTCTAATACCATTTTTTAATGAACCAATCCGAGTCGACCATGAACCAGTCACCTGATCTGGTTCGCGTCCTAGCTTGAGGGGCATTCCTGATCCCCAAGGGCTGGAAACCAGTGCTGGGCATCAAAATTTAATCATTTGGAATGATTTTCCCACGAAAAAAGATAAACAGATAAATAATAACTGTCGATAAAAATAAAACTAGTGGTAGAAAGAAATAAATACAGCACATAACTTCGCGTGACCTTTGAGGTCACCACCAAACCAACGATCGATCTTGATCCAATAATGAGAAACTCAGCCAACAGAAGATAAGAAAAGGGAACCTACAACTGAAATGATAAAATTGTCATGGGGATTAAAATGCATTGTATGGTTTCCAAGATAAACCACATAGTCCAATGTCTCCTTTACCGAAACCATCCATTAACACAAGTTTGAAATACAAATATAAAATTAGGGTTTTCAAATTTTTAAAATAAGAAACATGTGTTTCTCATTGAATAATTCAACACACGCGACATAACATTTCCAAAATCATTTGAAATTTTAAAAACTAAACCCAAAAATAGTATACTAAATCTGGGATAAATTAGAACAGGTAAGTAGTGTAAGGTGGAAGTAAACTTGTATAACAGAAAGTGAAAAAGCAATGAAAAAAATACAGTAACCATGGGTGATCCTAAACTTCATTAGAAGACCCATAATTCCACAATAAAGTATCACTGTCAATTAGAAAGAAGAACCTAGGTGCCAAAATCCAAAACAAAACGTATGAAGATCATTAAAACTTACTTTTAAAAATTTCAATCATTCAGAAAACACCACAACAAACTAATTGTGTGCATTATGGAGGTGTGAATAACATTTTAAAAAGTTTCAAAACACGATTTGGAACTGAAATAATCAACTTTATCATGGGAACATATATGCATTTAAATAAAACATACTAAATGTAGCAATACAAAGATATAGCTGAAGAATTGCATCAAAATCCTTTTTTTACAAATTATAGAAAATTATAAATGCGTAATAGACTAATTAGGTATACTGCGTTGATGAAAATAAAATAATCAAATAAAATGATAATAATTGGAATAACCAAGCACTAAGGAGATGAATTAGAAAAAAAGATTTATGGATTTTCCTACCTCAAATCATGTGAGAATGTGATAGAACCTCGAAGCAAGGAAGAATAATCCAAAGGGATAATATTCACATGCTATAAAACAAGTAAAAAGTCAAATTAAAACATCAAGAACTAGGGTTTGGATACGGGATAAAACCCTTAAAAATTGATAAAAAACACTACAGTGAGGAGGTTCACGACCAGAAAGGTGATTCCAGTGAGGGGAAACATGGCCCGGGAAAGGGGGTCACTGCCTGTAGAGATGTAGATGGAGTGGAGGGGTGTAGTCAGAGTAAGAGAGGGAGCTTGGTTCAGGCCACTGGGAGTAGGGCACGTCACTCCATAATGAAAGGTCAAAGGAGGAACTGCTGGTTGGGAGTCATACGTTGGGGAGGAAGATTGAGATGGTTCTGGAGAGGTTAGTCAGACATGGAAGGTGACGCGCTGGTGATGTCAACTGGATATGGAAGGCGGTGTGCTGGTGAGGATAGCCAAATAGAGGAGGTGGCGTGATGTTGAGGGGATGAGTGTGGGGCTGCACTACAAACTACAAGTTGTGGGAAGGAAGGGGTGGCATTGGAGTGTCGAAGCCACACAAGGGGTGGAGGCGAGATCCTTGTGGAGGAAGGGGCAACGCCCCTTAGAATTTTCTCCGAAAAAAATCAAATCAAATCAAATCAAAATAAAAATTTAATAAAATGTTAATATAAATTTTTTTAACAATAATTGTAGTAATATTAGTAAAAATAATGATTTTAATAATACTACTAATAATAACAATATCTTAATGATGGTAATAATAATAATACATTTTCAAAACATTCTTAGTATAATGAAGCATTTATTATTAATTAAACATTCTTATTAAAAAATAATTTAGGGGTTTAAAAATTATAAAACACTAATAATACATTTTATATTATTATTATTATTAAAATTACAATAATATTCATTTCATTATTAATTATAAAGATAAGAATTACAATTTTAACTATAATAATAAAAATAATAACACTTTATTAATTATAATATTATTATCTACACAATTATAAAATTATTATTACTGTTTAAAAATTTAGCTTATTTATTTACATAAAATTTTATTTATTTATTTATTTATTTTTAAACATTAGACAAATTCATAACACTTGGGCCAACCACCCGGTTACTAGCACTCGTGTGGTGCCCACACACCAGTCTGAAACCCATAAAAAATATTAAAAGTCAATAATTCTAGACGAGAACTCAACCTGCACCTTAACGAGGCAATCCAAATCCATGAAATAATTAAATAATATAATTTAAAAGGGTTAGGGCGTGATAATCCAATATTTTTTAAAATTGAAAATTGGTGCTTGATTTTACCCAAATCATAGTAAAATCCTCGATGTAAAATTCTACAGTGAACCCTAAACCATCAACATGGGGGTTGATCAAACCCTTTTAGACGTCGAATTATGTTCACACATCAAGATTCAATATGTCTTCTTCATATGCCTACATATTTTCCCAAAAAATAAAAAGGGTATGATACCCAAGGTAGAACCTAGAAGATGGATTTCAAAAACCTCAAAGTGTTGAACCAAGACATGGTCAAACATGGCTGTTTAGATGAAAAAACTCTCCTGGTGGAAAAATAAGATGATGTTTTTTCTTATGGTGTTAAATATTTTTACATTCTTGAACCAAATCTTCCTATCATTCCTAATGATCCTACTAAAAATACCAATGAAACACCCATTTATGTCACTCAAGTTTAGCACATTCGGGAAATGAGGAATAAATATGAATACAATCATGTTTTGTGTTGAGTACATATTCTCAACACATTATCAAATCGTCTAAGTGACTATTTCTTCCAAATGAAGACTGCTCAAGAGATATGGGATGCACTCGAGTTCAAGTACAAAGCTGAGGAAGAAGATACCAATAAATTTCTTATTGAAAATTATCTAAACAACATGATGGTTGATAATAAGACCATTTTGGATAAAGATCATGAGATTCAAGTTATAGTAAATAAACATATTTACCTAAATATTAATTTACTAGAAACGTTCCAAGTCGGTGCAATTGTTTTGATAAATTTCCACCTACTTGGAAAGATTTTAGTAAATCACTCATTAAAAAGAGTGCTGATATTTCCTTGTAGCAATTGAAAAAGATTCTTAAAATTGATGAAGAATCCACATTATGAAACATGGGTATGACATTACAATTTTATAGAAAGATAAATATTGTTGAGGGAAAGACACAACCAAAATATTCCATACATGTAAAAAATAAAAGTCAACAATTCTATAAGAAACAGATCCCTTCTAAGAAGAAAGGATAATTATTTGTTTGCGGAAAACGAGGTAATTTTCCATGGAAAATTTTCTATTTAAAGATGTTGATAAATCTGCTGGAAATATGCTCACAAAATATAATCTAGTATCAATGATATCCGAAGTCAATATAACTTTAATTAATATGGGATGATGGCTTGATTCTTGAGAAATGGTGCATGTCTGCAAGGACTGTTCAATGTTCAAATCATTTGAAGATTGTTCTATCATGAAGAAAGTACACCTTGGAAATAATGAATGCATAAATTTTAGCAGAAACAGAATAATGGGGATAATCTATACTTTTGGGAAGAAGTGTACTCTTTTTAATGTGTTTAATGTACTAGAAATTCAAAATAATTTTTTTTATCTTCTGTGTAAGATTGCATTTCATATTTTATTTGAATCCAACAAAGTTATCTTTTCAAAGGGAGGCATGTTTATGGGGGAAGGTTATTCAAATGATGGAATATATCAACTATCCATTAACAAAAATATTGAATCTTATACTTACTTGATTGAGTCCTCTATTTTATGACATTTTCATTTGGATTGGATGCCCAACTATAATGGGAAATTTAATGTTAAGGATTTTTATCTAATAAATTTTTATGGTTCCAATTGACCACCCATGTGGATGATGCAGTTCAAAGCATTTTTCATCAGGATTCTAGGATTTTGAATAATTGGAGGCTTTGGAAAAAATTACTTCCTACCAATGATCAATTGAGATGATCATAACAATATATTGTGTCTGCTTGTCGCTTATGCATGAGTGTTGAAGAAAACATGCATCACTTGTTTATAGAATGATCATTTGTGAAGGAGTTATGGGAATGTTTCAGCATTTCTTTTTTGGGATTGATTTGTGTTTGTGTAGTTACCTGGAGGAGCTCCTGACTCTCATCAACACCTATGGAAGGAGTGAACAGACTCAAAACTTGCTTGTGGCAGTTTATGCTTTTCATGTCATTTGTTCATCATAGAACTAATGTATTTTCAACAATCATCATACATATTTTCGTGGTAGATGTATGGATGTGCATAAGGACATATTTTCTACAATATCTGTTAAAATAGGATGCATGTCCAACTATGTTGAGAACCTTTAATCTCTTCATATTCTTGGAGTTGTAGGAAGGCCAAGGCAGTGACCCTATTTGAAATTCATCTGTTAGATCCCACCAATTACCTCCCACATTAAGGAAAATATTGACGGGGGAGGCGTCTGGATCTCCCGGACCAGTGGGTTGTGGAAGAGTCTTCTGAACCTAATGAGGTTTCATTAAAGGATGCTTTAATCATTTCATCAGGAAAGGTGTTGTATATGAAGCTGAACTTTGGGTTGTTATTTATTCAATTAAGAATTATGTTCATCACATTTGTTCACCCTTATAGATTGACTCTGATTCGAAAAATGCAGTCAATTCTCTCAGAGATCAATCCGGAGGCATAACTTGGAGGTCCTTCTATACTGTATTGAATAACTCAGTCTCTCTAGGACGATTTAAATAATTGTTTCTCATGCCTATCAGGATGTCAAATAGGTTGTTAAATCCCTTCCAAAGATAGTAATTGTGGAGATGAGTACCATGTGGTATTAAAGGATCCCTATTTACTACTCTAGGTATGTTGATGATGATATGAGGGGTGTGACACACTCTCTTTTATATAATGTCCCTTGTGTTATTTGACGATGTATGTTTACTTTTAATTTTTAATAATTAGAGGGTCAGTTTCTACCGAACCCTGGATTCCATTATATTAGAATTAGTTCATTATAATATTTTTGAATTAAATGGTTTTTTAACTCATGGAGGAAAAATAAATTTTGTCACTTTTTTATGAATGCAGTAGATATTTACATATATATCTTCTTAGAATAAATGATGAATCCTTTAATATGTTTAGAAAGTATAAAGAAGAAGTTGAAAACTAATTAAACAAAAATATTAAAGAATTATGATCAGATAGAGGGGGTGAATACTTTATGAATGAGTTTAATTAGTTCTATGAAGGAATTGGTATAATTCATCAAAGTAATACTTCTTACACACCACTGAAAAATGGATTAGGTGAAAGTAAAATCGTGCTTTAGCAGAAATGATAAATTTAATTATTAATAAGTCTAAGTTACCATTAAATTTATGGGGTGAAGCTTTATTGGATGCCTGTCATATTCATAATAGGATCTCCACCAAGAAATCTAATTTATCCCATTCTTAAATTTGGATAGGCATAAGACCTAATATTTTTTATTTTAATGTGTGGAGGTGTTTAGATGACTATAGAGTTTCAAATCCAAAAAGAACTAAAACTGTTCCTAGATAAATTACAACTATTTTTATATGTAGAAAATATTAAATCATATAGAATAATGGATTTGGGTTCTAATATAATTATTGACTCATGGGAGATTTTTTTTTTGAAAATAAATTTTATAAATATGATGTTGAGGAAGATATTCTTCATACCCCAATCTCATGTATTTAATCTAGTTCAAAATTAATTGTAGAGAATAATTATGATACTCGAGTTGAACCTAAGTAGAGTACAATAAATTGGAAGGAGAAAAATATATATCTATATTTTCTGTCTCATAATTCCACAGTTTTCCGTGTGTATTCAGATAAAAAAACCATATTCTAAATAATTATCCTATATTATTGACTATAGAAGATAATCCAAGGACTTATAAAGTGGATATAACATCTACATATGTTTCTTTTTGTAAAGAATAAATTAATGATGAAATTGAACCCATTATGAGGAATAATACTTGGGTCATTATGATTTTTCCCAGAGTTTCAAAACCTATTGGTTGTTAATGGGTTTTTAGAAATAAGTATGATTTCAAATGAAAAAATCAATATTTTAAATCAATATTGGTTACCAATGGTTTCAAAAAAATAAGGGATTTATTTTTTTTATACATTTTCTATGGTAGCTCAAATTACTTCAATAAGGGAAATATTTACCTTAGATTCAATTAATCTTTTTCATTTCCATCAAATGGATATAAAAAATGATTTTTTAAATGGACAATAAAATGAACATATTTAAATTGAACAACAAGAAAGGTTTTTTACTAGGAAATGAAAATAATGTATATAAACCAATTAAATATATTTTTGGTGCTAAATAAGCTCCGAAGAAATGACTTGAGAAATTTGATTCTATTATTTTATCTGATCACTTCACTCATAACAATGAGGATAAATGTGTTTATTATTAGTTTTTAAAAGAATATAGAGTTATTTTGTATCTAATGGGGATGATATACTAATTTTTAGAACCAATATGACTTGTTTAATTGTGACAATGAACTACTTATCTTTTATGTTTAAAATGATGTATGTTGGAATAATTGATACTATTCTAGGTATTAAAGTTAGAAAACATATTGTGTGTTATATTTTAAGTCAATATCATCACATATAATAAATGTTAAATAAATTCAATCATCTTGGTTTCTAGGATGACAATAATCTATTTGATTCATGTGTTAAACTTTTTATATATATGGGTATCGATGTAAAAAAACTTGAGTATGGTAATGCAATTGGTACTTTAATGTATGTAATGGATTTTTCTAGATCTGATATTGCTTTTGGGGTATGTAAAATTAAGATATATACTATTAATTCTGGTGTGGATTATTGGAGTTGTATAATGAGAATCATTGGATACTTAAGAACGATCAAAGATTTATGCTTATAATATAATGATTATCCATCTCTATTAGAAGGATATGATGATGCAAGTGGGATAACTAGTATTTGTGGTAACCATTCTGAATTTGTATAGATATTTTCTCTTAGACGTTGTCCTATTTGTTGGGAGAGAAGGAAACAAACCTGTATATCACATCCGACCATGGACTCAGAGTTAAATGACTTAGCATAATGTGGAAAGGAAGCTGAATGGATTATGAATCTTTTATTGGAGATTATATTGTGGCATAGTCTGATTCCTCCTATCTCTATTATCTATGATAGTGAAGAAACATAATCTAGGGAATATATATTCATGTGTAATGTAAATTATAGACATAAAAGTTTGAGATACGATTGTGTGACACAATTGTTACGAGGTGACACTATACCAATTGTCTCTATGAGATAATGTCAAAACCTTGAAGATCCATTTAAAAATATATGTTGATGGAGATAATTCATGAAAATAATAAAGATTTGGGGTTAAATTCAACTGAATAAATAATTTAAGAAATGTAAATCCAATACTTTCTTTAGGTAGATCTTAATCAAAGGGTTTAATGGGTAAAAAAAAGTTATAGTGATGATTGTTAATATTAAGAATTATAACCCCAACAATTTAGTGTCAATATCATTAGTGGTGATAAGAGGCTGGTTATAAACTCTTAACAAAATATTATGAATCAAGTTATGTGTTCTAATAGCAGAATCACATTGTAATATTTTTCCTATGTGAACTCTGAAGTAGTTCCACTCTATACAAGAGTTAATGGGTTTAATCATTATAGAGTTCATGAAAGGGACATAAGCACATGGCCATAAAAGTGATACAAAATGAGATGTTGGAAGGAAAGATCATTTTATGTATGATATCTTCAGTTTATCTTAAATATTAACAGATTTATTGTTTTAAATACTTGTAAATTTGATAAAACATTGAGATATTGATACCAAGTAACGATTAAAATCTAGAGATAACTTTATTATGCATAATAACTCATTTGGGGTATCGAGAATTAATATTTATGAATAAAAGTTGGAGATTGTTATATTTTTATTCAAAATAATATTTATTAAACAATATTAGAGCGTTTAGATTGGTCAAAAATACTTTTCTTTGATTGATGATGTTGCTTAAAAAATGGGAATCCCATATTAGAAATGTGGGTAGAATTCCCGTAGATCATTCCTTATAAAAGGTCCTTGATAATTGGTTTTTTCCAAAAAAAATATATATTTTCCTAATTCTATTAATGTGTTTTAAAAATATATTTTTAGTAAAATGAGATGATATATATATATATTACATATATATAAACGAAAACAAAACAAAAAAAATATTTTATTAAAATGATGAATAAAATGATTAGTCATAACTATTTGTTTTTTAGTTTTTCAAAACTTGAATGGGTGACCCTCATCAAGATTTGTCTCATTTCAATTGAAACAAGGTGTTCATTGACTGAAATAGTAAGATAAAACAGGTGCGATTCACATGGATTTTGATTTATAAATATGTGATGATGAGATCCTTTATCGGTTAATTATTTTTAATTCCATGAAATTCTATAGAATTTCCCAACATCAGTGACATGGAGAAATCAAAAATTTGTTTTTAATTTTCCCTAAATCATTGTGAAATACTCAAGAGAAACTTCAAATGAGAACCATGTACCATCAAAATAAGGGTGTATCAAACCCTTTTGGATAGTGAATTAAATTCCCGCATCAAGGTTGGATATGTCTTCTTCATCCGCCTATATATTTTCACAACAATCTAAAGGGTTTGATACCCAAGGTAGAATCTAGAATATGGATTTTAAATCCCTCAAAGTGATGAACCAAGACATGGTCAAACTTGACCGTTTCAATGGAATCAACTACTTTTGATGGAAAGACAAGATGAAGTTTCTTGTTATGGTGTTGAAGATGTTTTATAGTTTAGAACTAAATATTCCTCTCATTCCTGATGATCCTACTCAAAATCCTGACAACACACCCATTGACTTGACTCAAGTCGAGAACGTTCAAGAAACAAAGAAGAAACATGAAGACGATCAAGTTTTGTGTTGAGGAATAATTCTCAAAGCATTATCAAATCTTCTATATGACTATTTCCTCCAAATGAAGACCGACCGAGAGATATGGTATGCACTTGATTTCATGTAAAAATCCAATGATGAAGGTACCAATATATTTATTGTTAAAAAGTATCTAAACTACAAAATGGTTCTTAATAATACACTATTGGAGAAATTTTATGAGTTTCAAGTTATAGAAAATAAACTTCTTTACCTAAATATTAATATACCAAAATGTTTCCTTGTTGGTGAAATTATTACTAAATTGACACCTATGTGGAAATATTTTGGTAAACCACTCATTAAAATGAGTTATGATACTTCATTAAAGTAATTTGAAAAGCTTATTTCTATTAAAGAAGAATACATTTAAATAGACTAGGGTATGGATTCAAAATTTGATACCAAGATTAATATCGTTGAGGGAAAGGCACAAAAAAACTCTTCCTTACATGTCAAAAATAAAATTGAACAATTTAAGATTAATTCATATCTTTCCACGATGAAAGGAGAATAATTGGTTTGTGGAAAACCAGGAAATTTGGTAAGGTAATTTCATTATTGAAAGAATGTCGATAAACCCACTGCAAATATATTGACTGAAGTGAATCTAGTTGCAATGATATCTAAGTCAATATGATTTCGATGAAGATGAGATTGTGCCTTGATTATAGAGAAAATGTGCATTTTTTCAAGGATCGTTATTTGTTAAAAACATTAAATTATTGTATGATCATAAAGGAAGTGCACCTTGGAAATAATGCATGCATCAACATTAGTATACTAGGAAGCATGGAGATAGACTTTACTTATGGGAATAAGTTGTCTCTTCTTAATGTGTTATGTGTACCCCAAATTAAAATGATTTTAGCTTCTATCAATCTTTTATGTAAGAAGGGATTTAGAGTTTCATTTGAATTTGAAAAAGTTATCTTGTTTAAGGGTAGAATGTTTATGGGGAGAGGGTATTCAAATGATGGAATGTATCAACTATCCATTAATAATACAATTTAACCTTTTTCTTACTTGATTGAGACCTCTAATTTATGGCATGATCATTTTTCACATGTTAATTATAATTCATTAAAATAAATGAATATTTTAAACTTAATTAACATTGAAAATGAATTTAATAAATGCGAAACATTTGTGGAATATAAAATAATTAATAATCCTTTTCTTAATGTTGAATGAAATTAAAATATATTAGAATAAGTTCATTTTGATGTTTTTGAATTAAATGGATTATTAAGTCATAGAGAAAAAATATATTTTATCACTTTTGTTGACGATTTTAGCATATATTTACATATATATCTTCTTAGAATAATGTATTAAGCCTTTAATATGTTTAAGAAGTACAAATCTCAAGTTGAAAACATATTAAACAAAAATATTAATGTATTACGATCAGATAGAGGGGGTGACTACTTTATGAGTGTTTTTAATGAGTTCTATGAAGAAAATGGTATTACTAATCAAAGTACTGCTCCGAACACACCTCTGAATAATGCATTTGTTGAAAGGAAAAATCTGACTTTATTAGAAATTGTAAATTGAATGATTAAAAAATCCAAGTTACCATTACATTTATGGGGAAATGATTTATTGGTTGCATTCCATATTCATAAAAGGATTTCCTCAAGGGAAACTTAGTTACCACCTTATGAAATTTTGAGAGGTAGAAGACATAATATTTTTTATTTTAATGTTTTTTGTGTTTAGATTACTATAGAGTTCCCGATCCAAGAACAACTAAAATTGGACCTAGAGAAATTAAAGTTGTTTTTGTTAGATATACATAAAAAGTATTGTATATAGAATCATGGATTTAGGATATAATATAATTATTTAATCATGGGATGTAGAGTTTTTTAAAAAAAAATTTTATAAATATAACATGGAGGATGTTATTCCACAAAACTATATCTCATGTATTTCACACTATTCAAATACAATAGTAGAGAATAAGGATGATTTTTGAGTTTAACCTAAATAGAGTACAAAGATTAGGAAGGAGAAACACATACATATAGATTTTATTTATCTAGATTCCATAGTTTTCCTTTTTTAAGGATATAAAAATAATCATTATATAAATAAGTATCATACTGAATTGAATATAGAAGATGATCCAAAGACTTATAAAGAGGATATGACTTATAGAGATGTTGATTTTTGGAATGATTCTATTAATGATGAAATGGATTCCATTATGGGGAATAAAACTTAGGTCCTTAGGGATTTACCCAGAGGTTTAAAACATATTGACTATAAATGGTTTTTTAGGAAGAAGTAGGATTCCAATGGTATCATTCAATATTTTAAAGGTTGATAGGTTGCCAAAGGTTTCAGACAAAAATATCGGATTTACTATTTTGATATATATTCTCTTGTATCTTGGATTACACCAATATGGGCATTATTTTCTTTAGTTGAAACTAATAATTTGTATTCCCATCAAATGGATTTTAAAACTAATTTTTTAATGCATAATTATATGAAGATATTTAAATGGAGTTATGAGAAGGGTTTTTTTACTTGGAAATTAAAACAAGGTATGTAAACTAGTTAAATGTTTTTATGATATTAAACATGATCTAAAGAAATGGAATTATAAATTTGATTCTATTATTTTATATAATGTATTTATTCCTAAAAATAAAGATAGATGTGTTTATTCGATGTTTAAAAAATAATACGGAGTTATTGTGTGTCTATACGTGGATGATATGTTAATTTTTGGAAGCAATATGACTGGTGTAATTGAGACAATGAATTACTTATTTTCTAGGTTTAAAATGATGGATATTGGAATAGTTGATAATATTATAGGTATTATAGTTAGAAATATAGTAGGGTTTATTCATTAAGTCATTGTCATTACATAGAAAAAATATTAAATAAATTTGATCATCCTGGTTTAAAGTATCCCAATACTCTATTTGATTATAATGTTAATCCTTTTATAAATACGGGTAGAGCTGTATCACAACTTGAGCGTGCTAGTGAAATTTGTTCTTTAATGTATGAAAAGCATTGTAATTTATCTGATATTACTTTTTAGGTATGTAAAATGAGTAGATATACTAATAATCTTGGTGTGGATCAGTGGATATGTATAACACGAATATTGGTATACTCACGAAAGATCAATGATTTATGTTTATACAATAGAAAGTCTAGAAATATAAGTTTGAGACACGATTATGTGATACAATTGTTATAAGATGGAATTATAACAAGTATCTATGTGAGATCGTGTAAAAACCATACAGAACCATTTAAAAAACCTCTAGTGAGAGAGATTATTCTTCCAACTAATAAAGAGATGGAGTTAAATCCCATAGAAGAAATAATTTTAGCAATAGAAACCCACCACATTATTTAGGTAGATCCAAATAAAAGTGTTTAATGGGTAAAAAATTTAATAATATGATTTTTGATATTGAAAATTATGATCCCAACTATTTGGTTTCAATATCATCTATTATCACTAGAGGTTAAATTATAAACTCTCAACAAAATATTAAGACTTGATGAGTTATGTGTTCTAATAATGGAATCACACTGTAATATGTTTTCTTTGTGATCTTAGATGTGGTGACACTTCTTATAGGAGTAAATGGGTTTACGATATATAGAGTTCATGAAAAGTATATAAGCACATGGCCATAAAAGTGAAACATAATGAGATAATGGATGGAAAGATCATTGTATGTATGATATCCTCTATTTATCTTAAATAGTATAAAGTTTAATGTTTCTGAAACTTTTTAATCTTATAAAACATTGATATATTGATACTAAGTAATGGTTTAAATTAAAATATATATTTATTATTTATAATGAATCACTTCGGGTACGGAGAATTAATATTTATGAATAAAACTGGGGGATTGCTATATTTTTATTCAAAAAATTTATATTAAAAAAATAATAGATTGTTTTTATTGGTCAAAACAGACTTTTATTGGATTTATGAGGGGGCTTAAAAAATGGGAATCCAACATTGGAAATTTGGGTAGAATTCCCATAGCTCATTCCCCATAAAATAGCCTTGGGAATTGGTTTTATAAAAAAAATATTTTTCTAAATGTTATTAAACTATTTGGGAAAATTATATTTATTAAATTCTTTTGATATATATAAATATATTATATAAAACAAAAAAAAACAAAACAAAATATAAAATAATAATAAAATAAAATATTTTATTAAAATGACCAATAACATGATTAGTCATAACTGTTGGATTTAAAATTTCTCAAAATCAAAATGGGTTCCCCTAACAAATATTTGTCTCCTTTCAATTGAACCAAGGTTTTCATTGTTGGAAATGGTGAGATCAAACCGGTGAGATTCAAACTGATTTTGATTTATAAATTATTTATGCCTTGATCGCATATGGGTTAATTCTTTTTCAATCCAATAAATTATCTATATTTTTCCAACATCAGTGTTGTAGGTTAATCGAAAACCAGTGTTTGATTTTCCCCTAACCATGGTGAAATCCTCTAGGGAATCTTCCACTAAGAACCTAACACCATTAATGCAGGGGTGAATCAAAACCTTTTGGACAGTGAATTAAATTCACACTTCGAGGTTCAATTTGTCTTCTTAATCAACCTAAATATTTTCCAAACAATAAAAAGGGTTTGATACTGAAGGTAGAACCTATAATATGGATTTTGAATCCATCAAAGTGATTAACGAAGACATGGTCTAACCTAGCCATTTATATGGAAAAAACTTCTCTAGGTGGAAAGGAATGATGATTATTATTCTTATGGTGTTGAATATTTTTTACATTCTGGAACCGAATCATCCTCTCATTCTCGATGAGCCTACTAAAAATCCCAACGAAACACCCATTTATGAGAATCATATTGATCAAATTCAGGCAATGGGAAAAAACATGAAGATGATCATGTTTTGTGTCAAAGACATATTCTTAACAAATTATAATATCTTCTTATATGACTATTTCCACCAAATTATGACCGATTGAGAGATATGGGATGCCCTAGAGTTCAAGTACAAAGACAAGGAAGAAGGTAACAACAAATTTCTTATTACTATTTTTCGAAACTATAAGATCGTTTCTAACAAGTCACTGTTGAATCATGTTCACGAGATTCAATTTATAACAAATAAACTTCTTTCATTAAATATTAATGTAGCTAAAAAATTCCAAGTAGGTGAAATTATCACTAAATTTCCACCTATGTGGAAATATTTTGGTAAATCGCACATATAAAAGAGTGATGATATTTCCTTAGAGTAATTACAAAATATTATTCACATTGATGAAGAATCCATATCAAGAGAGGTGGGTATGGCTTCACAATTTGATACCACGATTAATATCTTTGAGGAGAAGGCACACCAAAGTATTCATTACAAGTTAGAATTAAAATTCAACAATTAAAGAGGAACCCAATTACTTCCTAGAATAAAGGATAATGCTTTGACTATGGAAAACCATGTCATTTTTAAGGGAATGTCTCTATCGATATAAAGTTGATACAACCTCTGAAAATATGCTAATTGATAATAATCTTGTCGCAATGATATCTGAAGTCAGTATGAATTTCATGAATATGGGAATGTGGCCTTATTCGAGAGGAATGGTGCATGTATGCAAGGATCTTTTTATGTTAAAAAACATTTGATGATTGTACTATCGTGATGGAAGTAAACCTTGGAAATAATGCATGCATCAATGTTAGTGGACACAAAAGCACAGAGGCATAATTTAATTTTGGGAAGAAGTTAATGTTCTTAATTTGTTGTATGTGCCTCAAATTTGAATGAATATTGTTTCTTTTGATCTTCTATAATAGAAGGGATTTTTGTAATGCCTCGACCCCAGTTACCCAGAGTCGGTGCATTACTTCGTAACATTGGCATGATCACAAAAGATCAAGTCTCGAAAGAACGATTAGTTTAGTATCCTTGGAAACACTAGACACATTCATAAGTCTTAAATTACATAAAAAAGTGAAATATCACAATAACATATTCTCCATTTTCCACACTCATATCCCCTCCAGACTATCCATGCAGGTCATTCCTAAAATACTTCTTCACGTCCTGGAAAAATTAACACATTGAAAGTGGTGAGCTCAGATGCTCAGTAAGGATAAAAATATAGCAGAAGCTTTCATAAATAAACATTAACATTTAAGGCAATGTATAACTAAAACAAAAGCCTTTTTAAACTTGAACTTCAGCATAATATGGGAAAAATTAAATTAAATAATTCCATTTACTTACTCACATGGATATTCTACTAGTCGAATGATCTCATGAAATATCAATAACCACTTTCATAATGATGGAATGCATAATGCCAAACTATCATAACCACGTTGCCAAGGCCTCGTGCCAATACCACAAATAAGATTTCGTCAAGGCCTCGTGCCAAGATACTAGTTTGTCTCATGAGACCTACCGATGCAATTTTTTTAGAATATAATTACATTTAAAATTGCTCAAATATACTCCAGTGTTTTTCTGAAAACATTATGAATGCTTCCGAAAACAAAATAACTAATTCTGAGACTGCTCGACTAATTACAGGCCATAATGGGTCCACACCCAATCCCTTCCTGTCTACCACATTTGAGAGTTGGGTTTTTTTGAAAACATTTTTAATCTTGAATTAAATACATATACATTTTCACTGGGTTTTCATATATTAAAACTCATAAACAACATTTGATACATACCATTTTCAATACCAAAATAAAAGAAATGTAAATCATTTTATTTTTTTCATTTAAAAAATTTATGGCTTGTAAGTGAAGCCAAAACTCAAATAATGGTCACGGCGGCGGAGAAGTCATTATTTCCGCATACGTACGACAAGAAAAACATTACTTTTTGTCGTTTAGTAAAACAATTCGTATAAAAAGATTCGTTTTGAATAATTGTAAAAGTCAAAGGGGTTTATACACCGTAAAAATAAATTTGTGTATAAAAAAAATATGCCTAAATGAATGGAGATTGAGACGAAGTCCCTTACAAAGATCATTTTTTAAATAAAATAGATCTATTATGTGTATTCACTATATTTACACATAAATAAAGTATAAATACCAGATAGTACATAATAATATCATGACATAATTTGAGAGTAGGAGATTAACCCAAAGAATGGAAATTGGGTTAAGAAGTTCCCTTACCTTGCGTCCTGTCTTGACCCGACTGTTCTTTAACCTCCTGAATAATAAAATAGAGTCAATTTATAATTTTTTAAGAACCTTTTCAAGTATTTTTATTCCTTTTATATCACTTATTACCATTTTATGAACATTATGTAATTATTTAAGTTAATAACGGTCGTTTTGTCGATCTTTGGTACTTGAGTCAAAAATAAACTTCTTATAATTACAAGTTGTTCATGTGGTGATATATCCATTATATACAGAATTATATACATGATATAGATATCATATATCTCATATATATCCACTATATACATGAATTTATAATATTCCATAACGTTTAGATGTAAGAAATGAAATGCACCGTTCATGGAGATGGTAAGCCGTACGTACGCATGAACGCTAGTTTCATTTCTATTTCATATTTAATGAAATCATAATGATATAAAGGTATATTATAATTCCAGTATAATATCATATATAATATAATTTACTCCATCCTTTATACATCCCACATATGGGATTAACGATTCAAATCACTTTGAGGGGGCGGTAGTCCGCACTTCCTAAAATGAAAATATCGCGTTTACCCATAATGGAAACAATAAAGGTATGCCATAAATGAAAAATACAGAACCTTATGTAAAACATAAACGTATTATATATCATATATATAAGTATAGTGACATCTTAATGGACACCTTTTAAGGTGTTATATGAGTGTTGAACAATCATCATTTCGTGAGGCAGAAATTCGCCATCCACAGAAACAGTATGTTCTTTAACCGTTACATTTATGTGTGTGTAAGTGTAGCTCGAATAATTATTATAAAAACATCCTAGTATATTGAGGATACTGGTGTTGTTTAAAAAGAAATTAATAAAAAGAGTTTAGGGGGTTGGATAAGAAAAATAAAACAAAATAACATAAGAGAAGACATTACCTTAAAATCGGGTAAATATTTTGATTTGAGCCAAAGGATTCCTTGGGAAGAATTCTTCCCAAAGTGAGGCTTCTAGGAGTAAGGGAAGGAATTTGGGAGAGTATTTGGGCAGAGTTTGGCCGAGCCAAAAGGCTTTGAAAGTGTGAGTAAGGTGGTAGTGGTGGGGGCCTTTTATAAGTGGAGAGGAGGGGCACTCTTGGAAAGTAATGAAATGTTACTTTATTATATAATGAGTTTCGGATTTTAAAGGTCCCAAACTTATATAAATAGAGGATAAGATGATAAGGTTTAGAAATATACTCATCCAATATGTTTTTGACAAGTGTGAGCCTTGGAGTTTACATTATCTTTTCATTTTATTTAAATCGTTAATTAATGACGTAATCGCTGAATCATCATGGTATCATAAATAATTTAATTTATTTAATGTCTAAAAATTATAAAACAAATTTCATGATGTAGGAAATATTTTTCTCTTTCTAATTAATATTTATAGTAAAAAATATGACTTTTATAAACCCATTTAAAAATTGTTTTAGTAAAACAACTTATGTTTGTGACATTTTTATTTTAACTTTAAATAAAAGTTATTTATGTCATTTTCCTACCAAAGTGGCTCCATGGGGTCCCCAAGATTACCCATGGATTGTCTTGGTCAGCCATGAAACAGCCAATAGGGGTAGGACAAGTGTAAATGTATTTTAATATTTTTATAATATCATTTTTACCTTAAATATCACTAATTACCTTTAATCACGATTAAGTAAACATAAAAGTTACTATTCACCAAAAAATTATTTTAATCCCATTGAACCACATTTTACATCCTAATGAAAACCATGAATGTCGGATTTTTGAAAATCAAATCACAGAAGTGGTAATGTTTCATTTAAACAAAAAATCAGTTTTTTAACTACCACTTAATGGTTTCACTATTCATCAAAAATTGAAGTTTTTCAGAACAATGCCAAAATTTCACCCTAATCTATAATTGATATTCCAAATTAAAAAATGATGTCTATTTTACAAAATTACAAACATATAAGTTGCATTAATTAATTTTATAATTAATTCTCGCAGTCACAACAAATAACGTGTTTTTAAGAAACAATATATATCAAAAGATTGACAATTGTTTATGTCTAATTTCAAATTGAAATTAATTATAATGAACACCATTGGATAAAATGGTAAAAATATATTCTAATTATACTTTAAAACCACTAAATAGTATAATTTTTCAATATAAATTATTTTGATTAAAAAAGTTGTTTTTAAGTATTTTTCACTATTCATAAAAAATTGGAAGTTCTCAGAAAATTACAAAAAATTCAACTTAGGATAATTTCAATATTATGAATAAAAAAATGAAGTCCATTTTTGAAATATAAAATTTTTATAATTTAAAAAAGTGGGTATTACTATTCATAACAGCTACTTTGATTAGTCGCGGTGTGTTAGAACTCGAACTTGCATACAATGCAAGCTATTGCATTATTGAAAGAGAAGCGTATCGTGGAAGCTCGGGGTGTTACATTCTCCCCTCCTTCAATAAATTGCGTCCTCACAATTTGAGATTTTTCTTTGAAAATAAAAGGTTGAAAATAGAAAATACCTTTGTGGAAAACTCACATCGGAAATAAGGTTAATAAAAATATAACTTTAAATGAAAGAAAGATAAGTACAAAGGTCACCCGAGATAGCCCATACTAGGATTCTATGAAAATATGGATATGGAAGAAAAATAAACCATCAAGGTCTGATAGAGAGTCGTATAAAACTGGATTAGAAGAAAGTTAACAATAAGAAAATCACAAACTTGTGATTGGTTAAATAGTCATTGAATCCCCAGTTGGAAAAGTTAACTGGAAACGTTTTTGTTTTAAGTTACCTTTTATAAAGTTGAGGAATTTATTTAGGAGATTTACTAAGAACGTAAGGGAATATACATACTTGTCATGTAGACTTTCATTCTTTAATAAATATTTACCACAAACCCATCTTTCACTCTAAAAGGTAATAGAACTCAAAAATATTCTATCTATCCTAATTGTATAAGGTTCCAAATATTAACACATACCATTTAGATTAGTAAAACTATTTTGTAATAACCTGGGACTTCCTATAGGATAGTGGTAGGTAATAAAGGCATGTCGCACAATGGTTGTGGGTTCGATTCCTGCAGCTTTGTCCGACGCGACGGGTTACGCCCCACCCTACAGGTTGTCCTTTTCCTAAAACTATAGTATTATAATATTCCAAAAATAATCTTCAGAAAATTTTTAACCTTAAACAATACTATTCAAATATCAACTTAATCCATTCCAACCTTTATAGTTATCCCAGACTTTCTCTAAAAGGTCTCTAAATTCCAAAATCAATTGTAACATCAGATTTCCCAAACAAATTAAAGTTTCTCTTTTTTTCACATACTAAAAATATGATTACCTTCATCATATTAAAACCTTACTGAAACAAAAAGTACTACAGTACAATCCTTATATATATCACATTATTATTATAACCAAAATATAATCCTTGAGTCCAAAAGCACCAATACATAAATTATTCCACTTGAACTGTAGTAATATCATAATATTGGCCTTCATCCCTTGGCCTTTTTTGAGGTAAGTTTTCATGATGCTTTGGACATTCATTTGCATAATGACCCATTTCCCTACAATTGTAGCATTCAACATTGATAGCCTCTTTCTTTCCCTTGCAATCACGAGCCTGGTGACCTTTTTCTCCACATTTGTAACAAACTCCCATTCCCTTTAGGAAAGTACCAGGGTGATTCTTCCCACAATTATCACATAATGGAAAATCCTTATTTCCCTTTTTCCCTTTATCTGTCTCTTGTTACACCGTTCTCTTCTTCTCTTTCTTCAATTTGTTGTCATAAGACTTAGAGAATTCTTTTTCTGTCTTGATAGAACACGAGACTATATCTTCGTACGTTGAGAAAGATTGTGATACTAAAGCTCGACGGAGAAATGGTTTTAACCCATCAGAGAAACGATCAATCTTACCTCTTGGGTTACGTATATAATCTGCAACATACGTTGCTAACCATGTAAATTTTGCCTCATACTTTGCGACATTCTCATCCTCCTTTTGTCTCAGACTCAGAAATTGCCTTTCCATATCTGCTCGATGGTCACAAGGAAAGTATTTTTCTAAGAAAAGCTATCTGAACTCCCTCTATTCCATATTCGATATGTCATCATCTTCCTTTGTGTTTTGAATCGGCGACCACCATTGATCGGAATCTACAGTGAGGTGGTAGACTACCATGAAAACCTTCTCCCTTTCACTACTCCCCAAGGCATGGAATAATTTTTATAAGGAGTTTATCCATTGCTCAGCTACTAATGGATTTGTACCCCTATTAAATGTTGGTGGTTGTTTCCTCATGAAGCGGTCTAACATTGATCCTCCATGTTGCGGATCAGGGTGCTCCATACGAGTAAGGTTATTATTCATAACCTGAGTGAGTTGTCCAAGTATGGTAATAAGTTGATCAGCACCAGTTGTATCTCTAGCTCTATAATAATTATCTTGAGCAGGAGGGAAATCCCTACATGGAGTGCGTGCATTGATATGATTTACATTTCTTCCACTAGGCGCCATTCATAAACAATGGCATAAACTAGATTAGATTGTGAATCAAAATACATAATTCCATACTTATAAAATACTTAACATAAATTGAACTATTTATGGATATAAACTATAATCATAAAAATGTTTTCTTTGAGGAAGTATATACTCATAACCCTTCATAGTGGTTTGTAAAGAAAATGAGAATTATCCTAAGAATATCCCCCGGGAGTGTCGTAACCAAGAGTGCAGCAAGGCCCGTTGTCGTGCACCAGTTCCCGTTCGAGTCTAGCTCAAAGCGGTGTTTTCGGGTTTTACCCCTAGGTACATCTGTGCCAGAGCCGCCTCTACCTGCTCGTATCTAGACAGGGATTTTTTGCTCGGAAAACTCACAACATCTATGTAATACCAAATTTTAGGAAGTTCTTCTATACTAATCCTCAAAGTCTATCTTTGGGATATGTGCTCTAATCAGAGTTTATCTAAATCTAGCTTCCAAGGATTGTACTAAACTGCCTCTGATACCAACTGTAACGCCCCGACCCCAGTTACCCAGAGTCGGTGCATTACTTCATAACATTGGAATGATCACAGAAGATCACGTCTCGAAAGACCGATTAGTTTAGTATCCTTGGAAACAGTAGATACATTCATAAGTCTTACATTACATCAGAAAGTGAAATATCACAATAACATAGTCTCCATTTTCCACACTCATATCCCCTTCAGACTATCCCTACATGTCATTCCTAAAATACTTCTTCACATCCTGGAAAAATTAAAACATTGAAAGGGGTGAGCTCAGATTCTCAGAAAGGATAAAAATATAGCGTAAGCTTTCATAAATAAACATTAACATTTAAGGCAATGTATAACTAAAACAAAATCCTTTTTAAACTTGAACTTCAGCATAATATGGAAAAAATAAAATTAAATAATTCCATTTACTTACTCACATGGATATTCTACTAGTCGAATAATCTCATGCAATATCAATAACCAATTTCATAATGATGGAATGCATAATGCCAGACTATCATAACCACGTAGCCAAAGCCTTGTGCCAAGACCACAAATAAGATTTGGTCAAGGCCTCGTGCCAAGACACTAGTTTGTCTCATGAGACCTACCAATGCAATTT
This sequence comes from Viscum album, assembly GCA_963277665.1. NCBI lineage: Eukaryota > Viridiplantae > Streptophyta > Magnoliopsida > Santalales > Viscaceae > Viscum > Viscum album. The sequence goes on from OY728119.1 coordinate 505,622,252, forward strand.
TTTTTAGAATATAATTACGTTTAAAATTTCTTAAATATACTCCAGTGTTTTTCTGAAAACATTATGCAAGCTTCCAAAAAACAAAATAACTAATTCTGAGACTGATCGACTAATTACAGGCCATAATGGGTCCATGCCCAATCCCTTCCTGTCTACCACATTTGAGAGTCGGGTTTTCTGAAAACATTTTTAAGCTTCCATTCAATACATATACATTTTCACTGGGTTTTCATATATTAAAACTCATAAACAACATTTTATACATACCATTTTCAATACCAAAAAGAAAATAAATGTAAATCATTTTATTTTTTTCATTTAAAAAATTTATGGCTTGTAGAGGAAGCCGAAACTCAAATAATGGTCATGGCGGCGGAGAAGTCATTGTCGCTGCATACGTATGACAAGAAAATCATTCCTTATTGTTTTTTAGTAAAACACTTCGTATAAAAAGATTCGTTTTGAATAATTGTAAAAGTCAAAGGGGTTTTTACACTGTATAAAAAAATTTGTGTATAAAACAAAATATGCCTAAATGAATGGAGATTGAGACGAAGTCCCTTACAAAGATCATTTTTTAAATAAAATAGATCTATTATGTGTATTCACTATATTTACACATAAATAATGTATATATACCAGATAGGAAATATTAATACCAGGACATAATTTGAAAGTAGGAGATTAACCCAAAGAATGGAAATTTGGTTAAGACGTTCCCTTACCTTGCGTCCTGTCTTGACCTGACCGTTCTTTAACCTCCTGAATAATAAACTAGAGTTAATTTATAATTACTTAGGAACATTTTTCAAGTGTTTTTATTCCTTTTATATCACTTATTACCATGTTATGAACATTATGTAATTATTTAAGTTAATAACGGTTGTTTTGTCGATCTTTGATACTTGAGTCAAGAATAAACTTTTTATGATTACAAGTTGTTCATGTGGTGATATATCCATTATATCCAAAATTATATTCATGAAATAGATATCATATATCTCATATATATCCAGTATATAAATGCATTTATAATATTCCATAACGTTTAGAGGTAAGATATGAAATGCACCGTTCATAGAGACGGTAAGCCGTACGTACGCATGAACGCTACTTTCATTTATATTTCGTATTTAATGAATTAATAATGATATAAAGGTATATTATAATTACAGTATAATATAATATATAATATCATTTACTCCATCCTTTATACATCCTACATATGGGATTAACGATTCAAATCACTTTGAGGGGGCAGTAGTCTGCACTTCCTAAAATGAAAATATTGCGTTTACCCATAATGGAAACAATAAAGGTATGCCATAAATTAAAAATACAGAACCTTACTTAAAACATAAACATATTATATATCATATATATAAATATAGTGACATCTTAATGGCCACCTTTTGAGGTGTTATATGAGTGTTGAACAATCATCGTTTCGTGAGGCAGAAATTCACCATCGACAAAAACAGTATGTTCTTTAACCATTAGATGTAGGTGTGTGTAAGTGTAGCTAGAATAATTCTTATAACAACATCCTATTATATTGATTATACTGGTTTTTTTACAAAAGAAATGAATAAAAAGATTTTAGGGGGTTGGATAAGAAAAATAAATCAAAATAACATAAGAGAAGACATTACCTTAAAATCGGGTAACTCTTTTGATTTGAGCCAAAGGCTTCCATGGGTAGAATTCTTCCCAAAGTGAGGCTTCTAGGAGTAAGGGAGGGAAGTTGGGAGAGTATTTGTGCAGAGGTTGGCCGAGCCAAAAGGCTTTGAAAGTGTGAGTAAGGTGGTAGTGGTGGGGGCCTTTTATAAGTGGAGAGGAGGGGCACTCTTGGAAAGTAATGAAATGTTACTTTATTATATAATGAGTTTCGGATTTTAAAGGTCCCACACTTATATAATTCGAGGCTAAGGTGATAAGGGTTTGAAATATACTAATCCAATATGTTTTTGGCAAGTGTAAGCCTTGGAATTTACATTATCTTTTCATTTTATTTAAATCGTTAATTAATGAGGTAATCACTGCATCATCATAGTGTCATAAATAATTTAATTTATTTAATGTCTAAAAATTATAAAAAAAATATCATGATGTATTAAATCTTTTTAGATTTCTAATGAATATTTATAGTAAAAAATATGACTTGTATAACCCCATTTAATTTTTTTTAGTAAAACAACTTATGTTTGTGACATTTTTATTTAAACTTTAAATAAACGTTATTTATGTCATTTTCCTACCAAAGTGGCTCCATGGGGTCCCCAAGTTGACCCATGGATTTTCTTGGTCGGCCATGACACATCCAATAGGTTTAGGACAAGTGTAAAGGTATTTTCATATTTTTATAATATCATTTTTACCTTAAATATCACTAATTGCCTTTAATCACGATTAATTAAACCTAAAAGTTACTATTCACCAAAAAATTATTTTAATCCCATTGAACCACATTTTACTTCCTAATGACAACCATGAATGTCGGATTTTTGAAAATCAAATCACAGAAGTGGTAATGTTTCATTTAAATGAGAAATCAGTTTTTTAACTACCACTTAGTGGTTTCACTATTCATCAAAAATTGAAGTTTTTCAGAACAATGCCAAAATTTCACCCTAAGATATAATTGATATTCCGAATTCAAAAATGATGTCTATTTTACAAAATTCCAAAAATATAAGTTGCATTAATTAATTTTATAATTAATTCCCGCTGTCACAACAAATAGCGTGTTTTTAAGAAACAATATATATCAAAAGATTGACAATTGTTTATGTCTAATTTCAAAGTGAAATTAATTATAATGAACACCATTGGATAAAATGGTAAAAATATATTCTAGTTATAATTTAAAACCACTAAATAGTATAATTTATCACTATAAATTATTTTGATTAAAAAAGTTATTTTTAAGTATGTTTCACTATTCATAAAAAATTGGAAGTTCTCAGAAAATTACAAAAAATTCAACTTAGGATAATTTTGATATTATGAATACAAAAATGAAGTCCATTTTTGAAATATAAAATTTTTATAATTTTAAAAAGTGGGTATTACTATTCATAATGGCTACTTTGATTAGTCGCGGTGTGTTAGAACTCGAACTTGCGTACAATGCAAGCTATTGCATTATTGAAAGAGAAGCGTATCGTGGAAGCTCGGGGTGTTACAATTTTAGTTTTCATTCTAATTTTAAATGGTTATATTGTTGAAGGGAGGAATTGTTATGGGTTAAAGGGTATTAAAATGAGGACTTGTATTGAATATAAATTAATAATACGACTGAGTCGTCAGCTTACTTGAATGAGTCCTTTAATTTTTGGCATGATCGTTTATCATATGTTAATTTTATTTCATTAATAATAATAAATAAGTTAAACATTATTAACATTGTAAATGAATTTAATAAATTTGAAACATATATATAATCTAAAATAGTTAATAAGCCTTATTTCCACTTTATATAATCATTCGCCAGATGGTCAATTGGAGGGGTTGAGTTGTTTGCAATCATTCACAATGGGTTCACTATATCTGAATGGTTTCCAATAGTTTTGTTCAGGGAATTGAAAACACTCAATGGTTCTATATTCAAAGGTACCCTCTTTAAAAAGGTAGGCACTCATTGGGTATTTTGGAAATGATGCTTAAGAACTCACATTAGTCAAGAGGATGGGAGGTTGGGCTCATTAAGCCCTTCTGGGGGGAATTATTTCCTACTAGAGGAATTTGTTATAGATCTAAGAAATGTTTATGAATACATGATTAATTCCCAAGTATGATGCTGGTCATTTAATATTTGAATATAAATTATTAGCATGTATAGATCATAGAATCATCTATATGTATATGAGGTTCTTTATCAATGGAGATATCTGTATGTATCCGAGGATCTTCGTTGATGGTATCCTCTTATATAATACTTATATATTATTTTGTCATTATCATGATGATTCTGGTTTCTTATCCACACAGTGGGGAAATCTGAAACCTATTGTAATCCGGGGAGAGATAAGTTATTTTGATGTTGGGATGGAACCCATAAATGGGCTTCCTACGCATCCTTATAAAAGGAATAAAAACCCACATAGTTTGGTATCACTTAATGGGGAACAATATACCTTTTATGGTCATGTGATAAGGAAAAAACCATACAATTTAACGCCATGTGTCAAGAACTTCTAGGTGGAATATTCCTAGTCAGCGTTTGGTGTGGGACTTATACGAAAGCAGATTAGGGAACCTGGAAGGGATATGAATTTCTAGGTTGAATTAAGCCATATTGGGGATATGGACTAGAGAGAACAAGGTGTATTTGGGGTGTTGTATATGGACCTTATGGAAGCTTCCTATATATCAAATAAGAATGGGAATCAAATACCACAAAGTTTGGTGGTGAATAACCTTGCCTTATTAAAGATTTTATTAGGTTTGGTTGGCAAGGGAAATGTTATAGTTGGTGTTATAGAACCAATATTTTGTACTTTAATTTCAAGAATATTTGATGTATAAAAAATTAAATTAAACATAATATCACATATTGTTCATTGTTCTATATGGATTTAATGTAATAATGTTCTAGAGTATTTTTCTCATTGATTTGGTCTTAGTAGTTCCCCACTATGATGTGAACATTAAAGTGCTATGAATATATTCTTAATATAGTTCTTTGTTTGTATAACATACTATGATGGAACATATAGAATATAGACCATCAGGTGAAAATACTAGTAAGTAGGTGAGACTTATTCTCATGAATTTCACACTCGGTAATCTCCAGAATACGAGATTATGATAGCAGACTTGCTTGTAGGAATTCTGCATGTTTTGGTTTCTTCTGATATTCCTATCTAGAATCATGTGTAATGTTCCTTAGACATTAAGATTATCATTAATTCATGTCATGAATCATTCACATTGATTTGATGAAGAAATCCATCATGTCATATATTGGTGGGACAAAGGGTATGTTGGGTACGTCCTGAATGACATGTTATTAATGGATATGTCAAGGAAGTATTTGTCACTTCCATATATATAGAAGTTGATATCAAAGTACTTTGATTGAAATAGAACTATTTCCCTAAATTCCATGGCCATAATGTAATGATGAGTATATTTCAGATAATCAAGGATTGATGTATCCAGCATATAGGTTGATGACATCATCATGAAACTTACATTATGAGATATTGTGACAAAGAGATTACTTTACATTGTGAGAATTAATATTTTATTCTCATCATTGCAACCTTAGGGTCTTTCACTTAGGTCCCTTGACCCATTTCTAGAAAGAAATCCTGGACTTTTGGAAATACCACCTAATGAAAACAAGAAATAATTCAAGTGGTTCACACACTAAGTGTTTTAGTTGGTCTTGATCAAATTATATTTGAATTTAATTAATGTAATAAATATTATTCTCAATATTGAGGAATAATTTTATTCAGGTTTTATTGATCGCATAAATTAAATAAATATTTATTCTCTGAATAGTGAAAAAATATATTTATTTATTTTATTGAATATATAATAAATATTTATTTACTATTTTATGAATAAAATATTTATTTAATAGTATAAAATACTTATTCGGGTGTTCAATAAATTCAAGAGGAATTCAAACAGACCAAGACACTGTCCAGTGATAAAATTATTATTCATGAGCCGGTAAATATTATTTATCCATTTTGCGTAAGTTAGAGCACCACAAAATAATAATAATAATAATAATAATAATAATAATAATAATATTATTATTATTATTATTATTATACCCGTGGGATTATATTAATGGTTATAATTATATTTAATGGATGTTAGGAAATTAAATTTTGTAACTAAAATCCCAGCTCTATAAATAGGAGGCTATATCTATTGTGTAATTTATTCAAATCAAATTCCATGTTTGGAAATAAATAATTTTTGCGCACAATGAATTCTATCTCAAATCCTCCTCCTCTCTCCCTCTCAGGAATGAGAAACCAAGAGAGAATTTTTTCAAGACCAAAGAATAAGCAATCAAGAATAAACAACACCAGACATTCGATTAACCACGCTAGTACCAAGAGAGAAAGTGGGGTTTCTCAGAGACCGTAGGAGCACATTTGGATCCCCACTATAGGGATTCTACCATTGGATCCTTACAAGAGAAATGAAGGCAATACAGAAGGGTCTTTTCAGACAATCAAAAATCATTAATGAAGAAATTTCATAATGTTAGGTATTTATTTCTTCATATATTAAATAAATTAATTATAAATGTGATGTGCATGATCCTCCTTCTTGGTTTAAGTTAATGAATACTAAAAGATATTTTAATATATTGGCCTCCACCACAATGCTTCCACTTTTCTCAGAAACAACAAGTGGTATCATAAGAGTCGTGTTTATGTTTATATTTATTCATTTGGCTGTTGAGCAATAAAAAATAATGGTTAGATTTTCATTTAATTCTACTAATTATTTAAAATGATTAGAATTAAAATTTTATTCACATATTAATAATGTCTGTTAATTGTTTAATTTTCTTAGATATTTAAGAACAAATGAATAAAGAATAAATATTCCACCAGGAAGAGCCAAATCTTCGGATGCAAAAGCTGGGTTTCATAGTGTGTGGCTGGAGCACACGCTATATACCCATATCAATTGTATCTAGATGAATTGAGTAATTTAATACACATGGTTATTTTACTGCACCCCACGTGTTGACCAAGAAAACCTAGCACATGAAAAGTATATATAGGATATTTAGCTAGTATTTAAACACCGTGTAGCCTGGATGAGTTAACATGCTGAATCCCAAGATGTGTGACTTGGATATACGGTAACAGAGGTACATGTAGTGTAGCTGGATGTACATGTCATGTAGTATCCCATTAATTAGTAAAATTAAAACTACATTAAATTTTAAAAATTACAGCATTAAAACCTTATTTTATTGATTGGAACACCCTTTTGTGTTTGGTAATTTAATAAGTGTTTTAAAGAATTTTAAATGCTCAATTAATTTTCTATAAAAAATATTTCATTAAATTTTTTTTCATTTATTTCCCATGAATTAAACATTTATGGGTATCTCCAATTATGTTCACATGATCGTTAAGATAAAAAGGAAATTAATTAATTAATTAATTAATTAATATAATCACATTTACTTAATAAAGAACGAATAAATAAATGAATGTTTTCCATATACTTTATGTATGTTCATTGAAGGTACGACTGATCATGGGCTTGACCAAGAGCTGTGTATGTGTTTGAATTTATTTAATTAAATTTATCAAATGGTTTTTTGTTTATTTAATACTAAATTAAAATATGGCTAGTGAGTCACCCCTCCCTCTAATATTATGTAGGACCTATGTGTCGAAGGATATTTGAGTAATTCCCTTTAACCAATCCTTTGGTTCCCCTCACTTGGATGCGAGTAAAAAATATTTTTAATTAATGGATCATCCCAAGGCGTGTGGAGATGATCCAAAATGGAATCATAAGGTTTCCAACTTGGTGATACATAGGTGGACATGTTAAATGATGTAGCTTATTCCATGTCCAGCATAAGGAGTTATTTCACCTATGTCATTGGTTTATTTAATGCTTCCTCAGTAATCCAACCATTGGATAATCTCGTGATTGGGTAATTTTATTTATGATTTATTTTCTGTATAATTCATTAAAAATATATTTATTGATGCAAGAACACAATCACATAAATTAATTAATATATAAATATAGAATTTAAATAAAATTTATTATGCATAAATGTTTTATCCACACTTTTTTAATTGAATAAAAATTACTTTTTTTATTATAAAAACACATTTTAAGGAAAAAGTGAGAAACCATGAAGTCCCAAAAGCAGGCAACAAAATAACCCATGAATTGAAAGAAAGAGAAACAAGAACAAACTACAGGATCTGCCCCTCCCAAAAGCTGCTCCATGAAAAAAGACTTTACCAAGCAAGACCCTTCAATAAGAAGTCCCGTGAAGCATTGAAAAGGCACAGAATCGATGATGAACACATAACCTCTCAGGAATCCAAGTAAAAAAGGCCATCATCAATGAAGACTTCATGCTATGATCCTATTTTGAAGCAGACCCAAGTAGATTGTTGGAAAAAAACTCACACGTCGCAACAACACTGAATGGAAATGGAAACCAAAAGCAGATGAATTCCTCTCATCTAAAACAACCAACTCTACTAACTTAACCAATGTCATTAAAGATTAACTTGATATCACCCGAGTCTGTTTCCCTAAATAGTTTCCAGGACAATGATGTGATATGAGTGGTAGGTGAATCCATAAGAAGATCATCTAATCAGATGGTCAGCTTGTCCCATGTCTGAATATACTCCTCAAGACTGATCCTCCCATTGTTGAAACATTTAACTAATATCGAGTCTTGACTATCTATACAAGAATATTGTTCCTCATTAAGAGTAATCCTTAATGGTATCCCCATCCTTTTAGTGGATTCTTCTTTAGTTGAATTGAGAAAAAAAACTTGTTCCACCATTTCTTCTTCCAAGCTCATGAGAAAATCCAAATGTTGTTCGGCCACAACATCTACATTTTAGTGGTTGTCCAACTATTTGCCTTTCAATTTCTTCACTGACCGTGTCTCCTTAGGAAGGGGTAAGGTGTAATAATCCTTCCTCTCCTTATGACTACCCTTCCTCCCTTCTAAGGAGGGCCTGATAAAAATTCCTTCCAACTTTTGAACCACATTTCTAGTCTCTTTAAACTCATTAACCGGTTGAACATATGCATTGGAGCCAACATCTTGAGATCTAGAGGAAATGGAATCACCACTGATATGATACTCTTGAACCTCCTTCAATGCCACATCCTGAAGTTGGGAGTCCGAGACATCCTCATCCGCACGCCCCCCGAGTCCTTCCCCCTCCAAATCTAGTCCTGTGTCATCAACTTCAAGACACTGAAAACTGTTTCAAACATAGACATTAATGATGGGCCTTTCCAATATCACTCCTCTTGATGACTTCACCTAGTCCATTCTGCCTTCACTATTGGTAGTTCCCCTTGATTTTTGGGCCTATACATCCTGGTAATGCTCCCCATATTCTTCTGTATTGTCCACATCCATTGTAACCTTAACAGGAGATATAGATCCATTGCTTGGGCTCACGGATGCAGAAGAAGGCAGACCCGCTCCTGCATTAGTAGCCAACCCAGTGCATTCCAACCCCCTCCCACCTGAGGACCCAAATAAGAGGCCCCAAGATGCTTTTTATGATTGTAGGTAGCAACTCCCTTTTCAAGTTTTATATGCTACATGTCCCGATGTAATTATTAATAAAACCAAAGAAAGTGACAACATGTCACTCTCTTATATATTATAAGTGTAATAGTTTTAATTTAGTGATAAACTTAATAAAACTTTGAACATAAATAGTAACAAGAAAGATAATAAAATTATCTACATCATGTTAATTTATTTAGAATATTTAGGGATTAAATAATTATCATTATTGGTGACACAATAGTGATGTAGAAATAATTTTATTGATTGAAATATCAAATAAATTGTTTAAAAATATTAAAATAAATATTATATTAACTATTTAATGTTCTCTAAAAAATTTCTATAAAAATATGACATCTTATTAATCTATTAAATATTTTTTTTTCTGAATATATCTACTGTGTGGATTTTATTTAAATTCAAATAATTCAATAGTGTCAAAATTGAAACTATTGAGATTTTATGAAAACAACATATAATTAAATTGTTTAAAAATAAAAAAAATATTTAAAAATTATAAATTGAAATTTATATGCTCTAAAATGTCATGAAGTATCCAATTATGGACAATTAACAATACATAAGTAAGTATTTATAATAATTTAAAATTTAGAATATTACTACCACAAATAAAATTGAATAGATTAAATAAGGATAAATCAAGATGATAAGGCTTAAAATAAAATCTCAACTTGTATAAATTTTATTGTATTTTTAGATTACAACCCTATCTCATATCATCTTAGAATTTGAGTTATTTTGGATGTTTTTATGTGGGGTTTGGGTTTATTATAAATTAATATTTTAGAGGTTTCCAAATGTGCCCCTCTTATCTCTTATAAAAGGGCACGTTATCCTTCTCCTCTTCACAACATTTTGAGCCATAAATCTCAGCCAAATCCTGTCCAATTATCTGATACACTTCCCTATCAACATTATAGAGGTCCTGGTCTTCTTCAAATACCAACTTTAGTGCCCTAAGTGGAGGTTTAGAAGAGGCGTGTCGAAGAAGAGGTAATATCATTTACCAATTATTTCAAATTCATTTCTTATTCTATATCATATTCTTTTATTGTTTCATAATAAAGTAATAACATCAGTATCACTAATATTTTGATATATTATTATAAATACTAAACAACCCTATTTCACCTTCTATCCATCCTATGGAAAACAAAATCACTGCGCATGCGTACGTACGGAATACCATTTCTACGCCTAGGTGTAATCTATTTTTCATATCCAACCTACTTGGATGGGTATAATAATTGAATAAATAACTATATATGATTATTATAACATCATAATTGTTTTTATATATTATATAATCCACTCCAATTCCATTCAATAATTATGGGAATGATATCATCGCTCGTGCATACGTACGGATTACCGTCTCCACGATTCGATGAGATTCATTATCCATGTTAACCATTCAGGAATGATTATAAAGTATATATAATAATTAATAATGAAATATATGAAAAAATTATGCTACTGAATTTATTTATATATATATATTTCATTTACATCCATTCAATTTAATAAGGAAAAGAAAACAACGTTCATGCGTACGTACGGCCAACCGTCTCCATGAACGTTGTATTTCATTCCATTTATCGATCTATTATATATATACATATTCTAAATATATATTAAATATAAAACATGTTTTACATTCTGTAAGTAATTAATCATGATCTATGTAATCATATGAATGATTACAAGTCAAAACACGTGAGATGAATGAAACAATTTTACCAAAAACACTACTTTAACATGGAATTGACAAATGAACGAGTAATATAAACTCGTAAGTGAATCATATATGATATCATAAATATTATTATGGTTCTGATACAAGTTAATAATATGTTTAAACCCACTATACAGGAGTCTCGGACACATACGGATGAAATTGGACATAAGGTAAGGGATAATTATTCCAATCTCGTTCTTATCCGAGATTATTTATTCGTAAGTATTTACTGGGGTTATGTTTATCATCCATGTCCATGTTTTCTCAAAATATATTAATTTTTTTTACTATTCATCCATGTACGTTTAATGTAATTTTTACCATTTTTTGACTTTTTCCACAAGTCATGGAAGGAATCTTTCTTTTGTTTACCATATGTGGTACTTTTTTGACCTTTTCGACAAAAGTACGAGGAGAACGTTTTTTAACTTATACGACATGAAAATATTTTTTAAGATTTCATAATGCCTTATTTCCATGAAGCTTACTCTATAAGATTTCATGATTATCTGCAACAAAATTCTTTTATTTTAAAATTTCATGGCATTTTGTGAAAAGAAAATGATTTTGAAGAAGAAAGGATATTTTCCTCAATAATTCATTTCAAGTGTTTGTCAAAACTATTTTCAAACTAAGATGAAATTATTTAGTATGTTTATGTTTCAAGTATAATGTCTCTATTATTTACATATTTTAATTTTTCTTATGTTGAAATGATATCCATTTGTTTTATATGGATTATGTTATGATGAGATGATGTTCATGAAACCCATTTTATTCTTTGGGTTATGATGAATGATTTATGTTTATTTTGTGGCACACATAAGAATGATTTAATTATGAGATGGGTGGGAACTATATCTCCCTAAAATGCATTGGGTAAAGATTTATATATCATTAGATAGACATGATTGGAACGACAAGTAAATACGGTTCAGTAATACAGGGCTGGAATGACAAGTAAACCCGGTTTAGTAATGGACTTTGTCCACTATGATAGTCTTGACAGCAATTCCTTGGCTACTATGGAAATCATATCATGAGATTAATGGTTTTCCACAATTAAATGTTTTATTCTCATGATATTTTATGATGATTAATGTTCCTTTCTGATCTATACCTTATGTACTTCCAAGATTTATGTCATTACTCATGTTTTATGTTCATGTTTTTACGTTCAAATGTTTATGGATTGTTTGATGTTCTCCATGTTTACCCTTACTGAGTATTTGAGATCCCACTTTTTATGTTTTATTTTCCCCAAGATATAAATAAAGGTTTTAGGTAAAAAAAGGGAAGAACTTATGGGATATGTTGAAGAACTTTCACCATGATTAGAAGATTTTGTTCCGAGTTTCCAAAGACACTAAACTATTACGGTCCTTGGGTGTCTATTTTTGTTATATATTAAGTATTCTACAAAAGTAATTTAATTTCTATGTATGTCAAGATTGGGTCCCTACACTCACCCTTTCCAACCAAAGTTTTAACACCCCAAGACTTCATAGTAAGTTATTTCTTTAAAGTAATTTAATAGTTTGCGCTACATGCAACACCGAGTTCGAGCGCACCACGACTTACCAAACTAGCCATTCAAAAAGAGTTTATGAATAGTATTAAACGAATTATGAATTTTATATACTTAATATAATCTTAGAATCTATATTATGTGTTTCTTATACATAATATAAGAACAAATTCATTTTTTCATATAAAAGAAGTATTTTTCACAAAAATGCAATTTTAACACCTTTTAATGGAAAAATGTTTTGAAAATAAATATTTGATACTTTTATATACTCAATTTAATGAAATTAAATTCTTCCTTATAATCAGGACATAAAAATTTATTTTCAATAAATTTTTGGTACTTTTAGAGAACATTCATATTTTGATGAATACTAAAAAATACTAAATTTTAATTGAAAATAACTTTTTTAATAGAAATAATTTATAGTGTTAAATTATTCATTTGAATGTTTTAAAAGTATAATTAGATTATATTTTTATCATTTAATAAAATTTAGGTCATTATAAGTAATTTTCATTAAAATTTGACATAAACACATGTCAATGTATGGATTGTTTTTACTTTAAAAAACACGCTTTTCGGTTTTGACAATAAAAATGAATTTTAAATTAATGAAAGCAACTTATATGTTTTGAATTTTGTAAACAAGAATTAATTTTTTAATTATGAATATCAAAATTAGCTTCGGGTAAATTTTTGGTATTTTCTTGAAAACATTCAATTTTTAATGAATAGTGAAAAACACTGCGTTATTTTTTAAAACTGACTTTTTAATTAAATAATTATTTATTTTATTTCAATTTATTTTAAGTCGAAATAGATATATAATACCTATATTAGTTCAATGTAATTCATTGGAGTCATTTTATAATAAAATTAGATGTATAAAATTTTATTGATCTTTTTATCGTCTTTTACCCATCTTCTAGGAGCATTTGCAAATTTGCATAAAACTTAATTTTACCTCTTCTATGAGTTGAATTTCAAAAATACAAGAGACAAGGCTGACATCAGTATGTAAAATTTTGTTCAATAATATGAAAATAATTTTGGATGAATAGTAATTTTTTACTTTTATTTGCCACGGTTAAAAGTAAATAGGGCAATTAAGGGTAAAAATGATATTATAATTACCCTAACACATGCATAATTCTATTGGATAAGTGTAATTAGAAAAAAAACTTATGAATAAAATATTATCCCTTTTTTACACTTATATTAGATTAGTACATTTATTATTATTTTATTTAAAGAAGAGTTAAGTGTTAAATTCAATGATTAATAACTAAACCATTTTTTATATAGGGTTATACACAAAATAAATTTGACTACAAATATTAATTAGAAAGATAAAAATATTTCCTAAATAATGGTAGTTTATTTATAACTTTTAGATATTAAATAATTAAATTTATTTATGACACAATGATGATGCGGTAATTACCTTATTAATGAAAGAATCAAATAAATAGTATTATAAATATTAAAATAAATATAATTTAAACTTTTTATTACATACACGAATTTTTTATGTGAATATGAAATTTTTGGGTTCATTCAATTTATTTTTTTCGAATTAATCATGCTATTATGACTTTTAAAAATACAAAATACATAATAGTGTCAAAATTGACATAAATGGGTTTTTAAAACCAATACTATATTTTTAAATTATATAATAGGGTTAGAAAAATATGGTTCAACCAATGGAATATTATAATGATTTATATGTAATTAATGAACCACATGGGGTTCTTTTTTCATTTCATAGTAATTTTATAAACCATATAATATAAAAATACAAGGAGACATTGTAAATGATTAACTATTTAACAAAGAGTTAAATCTAAAAGATAAGGTTAATATGGTGACCTAAACCTGTCAAAAACCTATTATTTGAGAGTTGTTTGACCTATAACCACCTTATCCTCTAAATAAATTATTTTAGAACCATTATAAATTCAAAATAATTTTATTATAAAATAATATTTCAAGATTTTCCTAAAGTGACCTCACCTATCTTATTAAAGGGTACTTCCCCTTCTCTTAATTTCACACCCCCAAAACCATTTGGATCGGCCAAACCATGCCCAAATATCTTTCCAACTTTCCTAAAATCATCCTAGAGTCCTTGATTTGATCATAAATCCGACCTAAGTAGCCATTTTGATCATCTTAAAAAGAAACACCCGAAGAGGAGGTAATAATATCACCACTCTGTTTCAAGTTCTTTTCATCTTCCACTTCCTATTTCTTTTTTGTTTCTATTCCAAAATAGTAATTTAATTACCTCCTATATACATTGATTTTATTATAAATATGGGGCAACCATATTCTTTATTCTATCCATCCTATAAATTACAATGTCACCATACATGCGTACGTACGGGTTACCATCTCCATGTCATGGTGTAGTTTGTTATTCAAACACTTAATTATTTGGATGGGTATAATAATGAGTATAAATGATGTAAATAATAAATATAACATGTTAATTATTCTGTATATATTATATACCATCCAATTACATATGATTTCACCATCAATATAATGATATTGTCGCTCATGCGTACGTACGGATTACCATCTCCACGGCGCGATGCGATTCATTCCCATGTTCACCATTCAACAATGATTATAAAAATATATTTTATTAATAATTATGTAATATATGAAATAATAATTCTACTAGAGATATATATATTTATATATGTATGTACTTACATATATCTTATTCACTTACTTCCGTTCAATATGATATGAAAACGGAAACAACATTTATGCATATGTATGGCATACCATCTCTATAAATAGTTCCTTCCATTTCTTATATCTATCTATTATAAATAATTATATGCTAAATATATATTATATATAAATCAAGGTTTATATTCTGGAAGTATTTAAATCACGATCTAAATGATATGATCGAGAATAACAAGTTAAAACACGTACAATAAAGAAAGTGATTATTACCCAAAATGTTAATTTAACATGGAAATAATTAATAAATGGGTAGTATAAAGTCATAAATGAATCATTTATGATATAATAAATATGAATATGGTTCTGGTATAATTTAATAAAATACAATTGTCATTATACTGAAGGTTAAACATACCCTCGACCAATGGAAAGTGCAAGTTACGGGTTAATTTCACAATCATTTTATTATCCGAGGTTGTTTTTACATTTGTATATACTAGTAAATATTTATTATCCATTTACATGTTTCATAAAATAGTTTTAAAAGGGATTTATTTTATGGTACTTTTTTACTAAAACAACATTTTAAATGTTTAAATGATTTATTCATCTAAACCTTTCTCATTAATGTCCATGTTTTCAAAATTGTTTTAAGGATTTATTTATATGGATATGAATGTATTAAAATGTTAATTCCTTTCAAAAGTTTCAAAGTGGTATGGGAAACTTTGATTAAAATATATCTTTTAAATTACTTCTTTTATAAATTATATGACTTTTAAATTATTTCATGAAAAAGGGATATTTCTCTCAAATATTTTTACTGGTTATTTTCAACTATGTTAACATTCTTTATGGGAAATTATTTTGGATCAAGGTTGATTTATTATAAAAAATATAGTCTATATTATATTGAATTATTTATGAAATGTGTTACTATGGATGGTCTATTTTTATACCATTTATGGTTTATGGATAAAGTATTGACATTTTTTTTGCAAGTTTTAATATAAATGTTTATGTTATGTTTAAACCTTTTCATATGAGGGATGCATTGGACATAGTAAGTGACAGGTGGAGCCCTCTATAGCACCTCGATGCATCGGTATGTCTAATTAGACAAACTAGTGTATTGAAATAAGGACTAGACAAAATCTTATTAGTATTCTTGGGACAAGGCCTTGACTATGTGGTTAGGAAGTTTGGCATTATGCATTCCATCTTTACGAAATTATCTATTGATATTACATGTGATTATTCGACTAGTAGAATATAAATGAGAATAAGTAAATGGAATTATTTGATTTACCTTTGCCATATTATGATGAAGTTTATTTTTAAATGGATTTTGTTTTAGTTTTACACAATGACTTATATATATATATATGCTTATTTGTGAAAGTTTTCACTATATTGTTATCCCAACTAATCATCTAATCTCACTCCTTTTTATGTTTTATTTTTCCCAGGATGCGAAGAAGTATATTATGACTGTCCTACAAGGATAGTCTAAGGGATATGAATGTGGTTAATGGAGGCAATTTTATTTTTGTTTTTCATTTTATAATGTAATGTAATGTTCATGTATGTAATCTATTTTCCATGACTGCTAAACTGATCATTCCTTCAGGACCTGATTCCTTTTAATATTGCTAATGTATTAAAATAATGCACTGACTCTGGGTAACTAGGGTCGGGGAATTACAGTTGGTATCAGAGGAAGTTTATCAACAACCTTGGAAATATATTTAGAAAAACTCTGATTAGAAAACAGTACCCTAAGATAGACATTGAGGATTAGTATAGAAGTACATCCAAATTTTTTGGTAAAGTATATATTATGTGGGTTTTCTGAAAAATACATCACTGTCTGGATACAAGCAGGTAGAGGTGTCTTTGGAACAGATGTAGCTAGGATTGAAATCTTCGACAATTAGTTTTGGTCCTGACCCGGGGTATCTTGGTTCAAGAAAATGGGCCTTGCTGCACTATTGGTTAGGAAACTCCTGGGGGATATGCTTAGGATAATTCAAATTTTCTTTACAAACTGATTTGAATGATTTTAAAATAAGATGAGAATAAATAACCTTGGTTAATCGTAAGTTGTTTTAGATTGAAAATACAGTGTTATAATATTCTCTAAATGATTTTATGTCTCACACTATGCTTTCTTATGTTATTTAATGGCTGGATTCCAAGGAAGTCATAGTAACATAGAACATGATGTACAAGGTGGGAATGATGGTGGAAATGAGCAACAAAATGGAATCTTGATATGTGAAAATGATATCTTGTTCATACTGAATCAGTTTTCCAAAAATATGATCAACAACATATATATTAACCAACTCCCAGACTCAAACAAGAAGAGAAATGCGGTGAATTATAAGAGCTCCAACAATGGAGACCATGGAGAAAAGAATGCTCAATTTCCATCATGTGGGAAATGTGGAAGGAGACACCTTGGAATGTGTATCAATGGAACAAATAAATTATTTATGTGTGGGAAAGAGGGACATAAAGTAAAGAATTGCCGAGGAAAAATGAAGAGTACTATGGAAGAAAATAAAAATGATACCATAAATACATTTAAAGTCATTTTCTGTAAATGTAGGGGACCTGAGAATTACTCGAGTGAATTCCCTATTCTATAGTATAACCTCTTGGTCAGGGAAGATCCTATGTGGAAATAAATGGATGGAAAAATGTTTAAAAGTATTAGTGATCTTTGTTTATGGGATTAATTTGGAATACTTTTCTCTTGTATGTGTAACGCTGCAGTTTGTTATATGAAAATTCTATTTTAAGAATAATTATATTTTATATTATTGATATAGTTATAAATAACCATTTGTGTTTATATGATCTTTGAATTTGAGGCAATTACAAGTTATTAAATTTTGGGATGAAAAGGCGATGTATGAGATAACATTTGTGGCAAAATTATGTTATGGTTATTTTGAGGAATTTATCTCATTTTGGGAATTCTATAAAATATATTTTTTTTGAAAAAGGAAAATACGCAGACTGTGTGACAACCCGTCGTGTCGAACAAAGCTGTAGGAATCAAACCCACAAATAGAGTGCAATTTTAATTTATCGCCTACCACTGGACTATGTGAAGTCCCTGGTTAGTGTGACTAATTCTTTTTAGTTAAATGATTTTATTGATCAATAATAAGTTGATTTGGGATATTAGGTCTTATCAAATAGATAACTTTAGTAAAGGAAAATGATTTGGTTATTAAGTGATAGATGTTATTTTGGAAGACATTCGCTCTGTTGGGAACACTATATGCCTAGGAAGAATAGAATACTATGGGATTTCATTTTAGGAGTAATGGTGAAATTTTATATACGTTTTTATTGTAGATTTATAGAGATTAGGGTTATTTATGGAAATGATTTACCTATCATAGGGAATATGTTATGAGGTTAAATAATTTTTAGTTTATGACTTTAAGAGTAGTCGATGTAATTTGGAGATACGATTTAACGTGGAAGACTTTGTAATCAAATTCTTATAAGTTTTGGGTTTTAATATTAGTTTGGATTATATTGAAGGATTTTAAAGACAATTGTTCATTGAATGGTATTTATTGAAATTTGGGTATCGTTGGTTTAATTTTACAAATTAAGATTAGTATTTCTTTTTCTAAATGATTATCATTTTTTGGGATCATCTGATCTTTTACTAACCATTTTGGATTTGGTTAGTATCTAAAGAAAAGGGAGATATAAAGTTTATCCTTTATGGATCATGTGATTCTCTAGAAGTTTATTCTAGCGCTTCAGGTTTCACCAAATCAACTTGAATACTCATCGTTTAAAAAAAAGATCAGTTAGTGTTAGAAATTTATTAAAGGATGAAACTATACTTAAAAAGTAAGTATATACCTTTATGTTCTTTATCTATATCATAAATAAATTCCTCAACTTTATGAAATAGAACTTAAATCCAAAAAACATTGTCCATTTAATTTTCCCACTGGAAAACTAATGACTGTTTATCCCATCACAAGTTTGTGGTTTTCTTATTGTTAACATTCTTTTAATCATGTTTTCTATCACTCTCCATTATAAATTGACACTTATTTTATCTTCTATATCCATGTATTCCTACATGGAATCCAAGTATGGGTTATCTCGGGTGACCTTTTACTTCTCCTTATTTCTTCTAAAGTGATAGTTATATTGAATCTTTTTCCGATGTGGGAGTTTCAATGAAGTTCCCAAGCCCTATTTTAAAATTGAGAGGTTGAAATTTCCCAAAGGGGGGAATAATGTAACACCCCTTGATTTCAAAGTATGTTATTTTCTTTAAATTAATTCAATAGCTTGCGCTACACGCAACACCGAGTTCGATCTCAACACAACTTACCATACATGTGGTTCAAAAAGAAGTTATGAATAGTATTAACCGAATTTTAATATTTATATATTCCATATAATTTTAGAATACATATTGTGTGTTTCTGAGATATAATATAAGAACAAATTCATTTTTATCAGATAAAATAAGTATTTTTTAAAAAATGAAAATTTACCACCTTTTAATGGAAAACAATTTTTAAAACCAATATTTAACACTTTTATATATTCTATTTAATGAAATTAAATTCTTATTTAAAATAGGGGCATAAAAATTTATTTTGGTAAATGTTTTATACTTTTCTGATAACATTCATATTTTGATGAATACAGAAAAATACAAAATTTTAATTGAAATTTTATTAAAAGAAATTATTTATAGTGTTAAACTATGCACTTGAATGGTTTGGAAGTATAATTATATTTTATTTTTATCATTTAATACAATGTAGGTTATTATAAGTAATTTCACATTTAAATTTGACATAAACACATGTCAATCTATTGATGTTTTTTACTTTTTTAAAAAACCCCCTTTTTCGATTTTGACAATGGAAATTAATTTTAAATTAATTAATGGAAACTATATGTTTTTAATTTGGTAAAATAGAATTTATTTTCTAATTCAAAATATTAAAATTATCTTTGGGTAAATTTTTGGTATTTTGCTAAAAATATTCAAATTTTAATGAATAGTGAAAAACACTGCGTTATTGTTTAAAACCGAATATTTATTTAAATATTTATTTATTTTATTTAAATTTATTTTTAGCCAAAATAGATATATAATACCTATATATGTTCAATTTATTTCATTGGAGTCATTTTATAATAAAATTATATGTATAAAATTCTATTGAACTTTTTACCGTCTTTTACCCATCTTCTAGGAGCATTTGCAAATTTGCATAAAATATAATTTTACCACTTCTCTGAGTTGAATTTCAAAAATCCAAGATACACAGTTGACATCAGTAAGTAAAATGTGGTTCAATAAGATGAAAATAATTTTTGGTGAATAGTAACGTTTTATTTTTATTTACCACGGTTAAAAGTAAATACATTAATTAAGGGTAAAAATGATATTATAATTACCCTAAAACATGTTCTAATTCTATTGGATAAGTGTAATTCGACCAAAAAAATCTTAGGAATAAAATACTATCCCCTTTGGTACTCTTGGATTAGATTAGGATGTTTATTATTATTTTATTTAAAGAAGAGTTAAAAGAGTTAAATTCAAAGTTTAATAACCAAAACATTTTTAATATAGGGTTATGCACATTATAAATTAAACTATAAATATTAATTATAAATATAAAAATATTTCCTACATAATCGTATTTTATTTATAATTTTCAGACATTAAATAATTAAATTTATTTATGATATAATGATGATGTAATAATTACCTTATTAATTAAAGAATCAAATAAATGGTATTATAAATATCAAAATAAATATAATTTCAAATTTTTTTGTACATAAAAGAATTTTATATTTGAATATGACATGTTAGGGTTGGTTAAATGTATTTTATTCGAAGTGATCATGTTGTTATAACTTTCACAAAAACAAAATACCAAGTAGCGTCCAAATTGACAAAAATGAGTTTTTAAAACAAATACTATATTATTAAATTATATAATAGTAAAAAAAATATAAGGTTTGTCCAAAGGAATATTATAATGATATAAATTTCATTAATGAACCATTTGGGGTTCTCTTGGCATTTTATAGTAATTTTATTAACCATATAATATAAAAATACAAGGAGACATCGTAAATGATAAA
Organism: Viscum album; assembly: GCA_963277665.1. Classification (NCBI taxonomy): domain Eukaryota; kingdom Viridiplantae; phylum Streptophyta; class Magnoliopsida; order Santalales; family Viscaceae; genus Viscum; species Viscum album. The sequence goes on from OY728119.1 coordinate 505,643,702, forward strand.
CTATTTACCCAAGGGTTAAATCTAAATGATAAGGTTAATATGGTGACCTAAACCTATCTAAATACCATTGGTGGAGATTTTTCCTACACATCCCCACCTTATCCTCGAAAAAACTCATTTTGGATTCATTATAAATCGAATTTTTTTTATAATAAAATTATATTTCAATCTTTTCCTAAAGAGACCTTCACCTCTCTTATAAATGGGAACTTCCCCTTCTCTGAATTTCACACCTCCAAAACCATTTGGTTCAGCCAAAACCTTACTAAATATCTTCCCAACTTCCCTCAAATAATCCTAGAGTCCTAACTTTGATCACAAATCCATATTAAGGATCCCTTTTGATCAACTCAAAAGAAAACACCCGAAGAAGAGGTAATAATTTCACCACCCTATTTCAAGTTCTTTTCATCTTCCACTTCCTATTTATTTGTTTTTTCCATTCCAAAATAATCACTCAAGTACCTAATACATAAAATATTTATTTTCATAAATATGGTAAAACCATATTAGTTATTCTATCCATCATTAAATGACAAAGTCACCATACGTGCGTACGTATGGCTTACCGTCTCCACGTCGTCATATAGTTTGTTATTCAAACACTTCACTATTTGGATGGGTATAATAATGAGTATCACAGATTTAAATAATAAATATAACATTTTAATTATTCTGTATATATGATATACCATCCAATTACATACTATTTCATCATCAATATAATGATATTGTCGCTCGTGCGTACAGACAGATTACCGTCTCCACGACGCGATGATATTTATTCCCATGTTCACCATTCAACATTGATTCTAAAAATATATATTATTAATAAGTATTTAATATATTACATAATAATTATACTAGATACATATATGTATGCATGTACTTACATATATCTTATTCACTTACTTCTGTTCAATATGATATGAAAACGGAAACAACGTTTATACGTACGTACGACATACCGTCTCCATAAACGGTGCCTTCCATTTCATATATCTATCTCTTATAAATAATTATATTCTAAATATATATGATATATAAATCATGTTTTATATTATGGAAGTATTTAAATCATGATCTAAATGATAAGATCGATAATAAGAAGTTAAAACATGTACGATAAAGAATGCGATTATTTCCCAAAATGTTAATTTAACATGGAAATCATTATTAAATGGGTATTATAAAGTAATAAATGAATAATGTATGATATATTAAATATGAATATGGTTCTGATATAATTTAATAACATACTATGGTCAGTATACATGAGGTTAAACGTACCCTCAACCAACGGAAAGTGAAAGGTAAGGGTTAATTTCACAATCTCTTTTTTATCTGAGGTAGTTTTTACGTATGTATCTATTGGGAAATATTTATTATCCATGTCCATGTTTTATAAAATAGTTTTCAAAAGGATTATTTTTAAGGTATTTTTTTATTAAAAATTCATTTTAAATTTTTTAAAGATTTATTCTTCTAAACCTTTCTCATTAATGTCCATTTTTTCAAAATGGTTGTAAAGATTTATTTATATGGACATAAATGTTTTAAAATGTTAATTATTATCAAAAGTTTCAAAGTGGTATGGGACACTTTGATTCAAAACTATCTTTTTAATGAATTCCTTTCGAAATTATGTGACTTTTAAATGATTTCATGAAAAGGGTATATTTCTCTCGAAGATTTTTACTGGTCATTTAAAACTATGTCAACATCCTTCATGGGATATTATTTTTAATCGAGGTTGATTTATTATAAAAAAATCTTCTATATTGTATTGAATGAGTTATGCTACATTTTACTGTAGATGTGCTATTTTTATTCCATTCATGATTTATGGATAAAGTATTTACATTTCGTATGCTAGTTTTAATACGAATGTTTATGTTATGTTTAAAAAAATTTCATATGAGGAATGCATTGGACTTAATAAGTGACGGGTGGAGCCTGATATAGATCCTCTATGCATCGATAGGTCCCATGAGACAAATTAGTGTCTTTTCACAAGGCCTTGACAAAATCGTATTTGTAGTCTAGGCATAAGGCCTTGAATATGTGGTTATGAAGTCTGACATTATGCATTCCATCGTTATGAAATTAGTTATTGATATTACATGTGATTATTCGACTAGTATAATATCCATGTGAATATGTAAATGAAATTATTTGATTTATCTTGTCCATATTATGATGATGTTTATGTTTAAAAGGCTTTAGTTTTAGTTTTATACATTTCCTTACATATTTATTCTTATTTATGAATGTTTGCACTATATTGTTATCCTTATTAAGAATCTGACCTTACCCCTATCTATATTTTATTTTTTCCAGGATGTGAAGAATTATATTATGACTGAACTGTAGGGATAGTCTAAGAGATATGAATGTGGTCAATGGAGACAATGTTATTGTTTTTTTCATTTTATAATGTAATGTAACATTCATGTATGTAATCTATTTTCAAAGAATGCTAAAATAATCGGTCCTTTGGGACTTGATTCCTTGTAATCATGCCAATGTATTAAAATAATGCAATGACTCTGGGTCACTGGGGTGGGAGCATTACAGAAGTTGCATCCAGCTTCTGAAACGGGTTCTGCCCAACTCTAGGGTCATAATGGGCTGCCACATCAAACCGCACACCCCGTTTCCCCTAGCTCAAAGACCCATCCACACCACTATCCTCATCCCCATGTTGCCTCAAACCACTTCTAGAATTCTCTATCGAGTGGCCTATCCTCTTGCAAGAAAAACAGAAGTCAACCCAGGACTCATAAACAACCTATTCCCTATAAAATATTCCTCTCCAATGGTGATCCAAATAAAATCCAGAGGCTGTCGAGATACATCGACCTCGACACACAACCTTGGGTAGACCGGGTGTCACACAACCTTGGTACGACTATCAGGACACATAAACCTTCCAATGAGATTACCCACCATCCTGATAATCGATGTATTCCGTAAAGGGAGAGGAATATTATAAAAAATTACCCAAATCACTGCCGAAGGGGAGTCTCGTTTCGTTTGATATTCATAAATCCATATGTGAAGGTAGAATCTGGCTCCATTGTAGTTGTGAGGTGTGCACGACTCGGCCTTGATCAAGTATTCCTGCAATGAGAAGCACACCATTATGTTCCTGTTATCTAGTAGACCAATATTATCCCTTTACTGAATACCCCACGAACCGAAGACACATTTATTGAATGAATCCACTGATGACCTTCTACGTGAAAATCAAGAAATCAGGGTCCAGTTGAGCAACACTAAAGCTTCGTATAATTATGCGTTCGACAATGGAAGATTAGAGATTCCCTTGTACAAATCAAGAACCTTCAGTTGTTGAGAATATTCTGAAAAGGAAGGGAGAAAATCAGGTTTGGAAAGGGGGGAAAATGGAAGTGTCATTCCCTTGGAGGACTACGAAGGTCCCTCCCCCGGAGGTGGCGGAGGGACCGACATAGATGTCGAATTTGTCAGGAAGAATGAGGGGCATCACGAGCTCCCTCCTTCTCTTGTAGTCTTTCCTCCCACGATGTGTAAACTTAAATATATATTTTTTTTGTGGAAAAAACACACTTGGTTAATTAATTAAGTAAATATCCACTTAAATATTAACAAGACATGTAAATAATAAAATAGGAAAAAAAATTCATAATGAAATAATATTCCTCAATAAAATATTAATTCAGAATAAGACATATGTTATATGATTTGGAACAAAACATAATAGAACTATGTGTTTGACCTACCCTTGTTGGAACACTTAATTTTATAAGGGGAGTTATTATGAATGTTTTAGGTTGACTTAAACATTTTACATCAAGAGTATCTCTTGCTAAACTTGGTGTAATTTGGAGGGAATTATTGAGAAACTCCATGTTAGGATTTATGGATTGGGGAGTCAACTCAATGGATCAAGGAGCTATAAGCCCACATTTGGAAAATAATTTCCTACCTAAATACCTTCAAAATAGCTTGACAAGCCCTTGTTGGCATTATGATAAGGGGAATATGGATCCTTTCCACTAGAATATATTAGCAACTATACATTCCATGTTCAATGGTGAGGTCTATTGGGACATGATAAAATGGTGGGAGATTTATTGAAATCAATTAATTTATTATTTATCAAAAAATTGTAATACATAAAAGTACTAATAATATGCTCTTTTAATTTTAGAATAAAATGAAAATATCTTCATCCAAACTACCTCTAAGATCAATATTGGATAAATACAATCTCCTCATTAGTGGTAAATTCCATAAGGGGTTTAGATTCCTTCGAGTTATTCAATTCCATTAATAGAAATACTAAATAATAGAATCCTAAATGTTTAATCCTCATACTCAAGAGACATGTGATGAAGAGTTACTAGTCTATGAAAAATATATGAATGATGGGGTTGAAATTTAATGTTTGATGCTTTCATCTATTTCTAATGAACTCATAAAGTCTCATGAAAACATGGATATGTATAGAATGCTTGAGAACCTCCATAGTATTTACTAGGAGAGAGCTAGACATGAATGGTTTGAGATTTCAAAGGTTCTCTTTTAGAGTATTCATGGAGAGGGTTCCCTCGCAAGGCCTCATGTAGTCAATATAATTAGCTACATTGAGTTCCTAGAGGTTCTAGGTTTTGAACTCCCCGAATAATTGGGCTCCGATCTCATTCTAACATCACTCACTTAAAACTTCTCCATTTTTGTTATGGAATTTAATATCAACAATATTGAGAAATATCTTCCAGTTTTTCTTAGCATCCTTCCCCATGTAGATAAATATATGAATCATGAAAATCCTTATGTCCTTATAGTGAAAAAAGAAATGGAAAGAAAATAGATTTAAGCCCAAAGCTTATTCATGCCCTTCCAAGAAGAATAAGATCAAAGGGGAAGTAAGGGAACATGATGTGGTTTATTTCACATGTGAAAAGATGAGTCAATGGAAGAAAAACTACACTCAACTAAATAGCAAGGGAATTCTTTAGGTGTGTTTTTTATCGAGTGAAATTTATCTATTTATGCAAATTGGGTTTTAGATACATATTATAGTGCTCACATATGTATTCAAATACATAAAACCAGTATATTTAGATGAATTTAATGAGGGGAGGTAGATATATGAGTAGCCAATAGAGATAAACATGCTACTGTAGCTATCAGAGACTACCACCTTCCGTTGCTGACTAAAATGATCTTGGTTTTAAATGGTTTTTATTATGTGACTTTAGTTACCAAAAATATTATTTCTATATCCATACTAGATATGGATGGATTCATTTTCAAATTTGGAAATTAATGTTTCTTATTTTACAAATATATAATTATTTATTGTAAGTCACATTTAAATAACATTATTTACTTGTTGGATTATATGAACCAAGTAATAGCAATCGATAACAAAGTCAATTCACAAGAATCATACCACACCCAACATTGGTATCACATACTAGGACATGTAAATGAAAAAGTCTTGAAAAAATAACATCATGATGGAAATTTAGATTATTTAAAACTAAAACCACTTGATGTATATAATGCATGATTACAAGGAAAAATAACTAAATCCCCATTTAGTGGGAAAGGTCAAAGGGATAAAGATCTTCTTCAATTAGTTCATACCGATGTGTGTGGGGCATTTCCTGTTGAAACAAGGGGTGTGTACTCATACATAATAACTTTTACTAATTATTTTAATAGATATAAATATATTTACTTAATGAGGTTTCAGTCATATTATTTTGATAAATTAATGGAATACAAGAATGAAGTTGAGAACTAGCTCTGTAAGAAGATTAAGAAACTATGCTTATACCTTGGGGGATAATATCATCAAGAATTAATTGATCACTTACAAGAGTTTGGGATCCTATCCAATCAAACTACTACTTAAATACCTTAGTGGAATGATGTAAGATAAAGGAGTAACCACACCTTATTGAACATGTTGAGATCAATGATTAGTCATGCGGGTCTTCCACTATCATTTTGGGGATAATAGTTAGAAACAGTGGCACAAATACTAAACCAAGTACTAACTAAATCGATAATTGGTATTCCATTTTTATTTTGGAGTGGAATAAAAACCATGTTATCAAATTTATATGTGTGGGAAGAAAAGTGTTTGTTACAGACTTTTCAGGTAACAAACATGTACCCCAAGGCTCAAAGTGTACCTTTATAGGATACCCTAAAGAAACAAGGGGATATTACTTATAAAACCCCTCAGAAAAAAGGTTATTGTGGAAAGAAACACCATATTCCTTAATAGGGATAACATATCCAAAAGAGAAAGTTTGAATGAGATAAAATTCAGTGATGTTGTGGATCAAATAACAAAATAGTTGGTACAAAATCAGATTCTACAGAGCCCCATGGAAGAAGAAACTATTCCAGAGACTCAAGTACTATATATGAGTACAAGAGAGGTTATAGAACCATAAAAATATGTTTTTTAGTTACTGATGATTGTGAGTCATTATTAGTTTATAATAGCGATCCTCTAACCTAAAAGGAAGTATTAAGTGGAAGATATGTTTCTAAATGGCAAGAATCCCTGAATTTTGAAATAGATTCCATGTACCAAAATGAAGTCTAGATTTTGGTATATCTTCCAGTGGATGTGAAGAGCATTATTTTCAAATGGATATTCTTGAAGAAACTAGAAATGGAAGGATAAGTCAACACCTATAAGGTAAGACTTGTTGGAAAAGGTTTTAATCAACATCAAGGGATTGAATATGATGAAACATTTTCACCGGTTTCAATACTGAAATCTATAAGAATTCTACTTTCCACTGTGTCTTACCATGTGTATGAGATTTATAAAATGAATTTCAAAATAACCTTCCTTAATGGGAACCTTAAGGAATATATCTACACCAAACAACCTGAAGTGTTTTTACTCAAAATGATTCCAATAACATATGCAAGTTAGAAATATCCATTTTTGGATTAAAGAAAGCATCCAGTTCATGGAACATTTGTTTTCATGAATCCATAATGGATATTGGTTTTATAAAGAATGAATGTGAGTATTGTGTCTAAAAACAATTTAGTGGTAGTGAATTCGTTTTCTTAATAGGATATGTTGATGATATATTACATAATGTATAGCATCCCGCTTTTTATCACATAAACTTTCATTACATTATACAAAACTGAGGATCTTGAAGGTTTAGTGTCTTGGAAACCAGGAACTTAAAACATGAAAACATAAAACATTCTTATTAAACACTTGAAAGGCTTCACCTCATGTTCATCCTAGGTTCATTACTGCATCTCATAACCTGGGGACGTACATCAAATGAAAGGGTGAGCAGAAGGCCCAGTAAGGGAAACAAGGGAAACATTTAACATGTGAACTTGAGATACATCAACTATGTCATGAACAAGAACTTTAAGGCATGATAAAAAAAAATCATGTGGAATATCATAATAAAAATAACATTTTTCATAACTTTAATATGTGGCTGAAACATTTAATATTGACAATCGTTTCGTTTCACCAAGGTCCATCCCCAAGGTGTCGTAAAAAAATTTACCAAGGTTATTCACCATGGCGTCGTTAAAATGGTCATCTCTAGAGATTAAGTCTTTACCCAATGCATTAGAGCGCTATCAGGGTGCACCCTTAAATTTGCCTTTATTATCATGTCAGCCACATATATCATCATCAAACATTTCATAAATAACCCATATAGCATAAAATAAATGGGTTTCATTTCATAATCATAACGTTTTAAAAACTGATTTAAAGACATGATCTTTACGTCACTTTAAACCCACGGAAGGGGAGAGTGGGTCTCATGTATGTAAATACCAGAATTTAAAATAGAACATTTTGATATATGTGTGAATACCCCTGTAGAAATAAGAGCTTTGAGTATTCACTTTATAACATAAAATAATTTTTAGAAAAGAGAGAGAGGCACTTTGAGATGAAAATTCTGCAGCATAACGGCTATGTTACAAGATTTTAAAAACATTGAGAAGAGAGGGGACATGGGTCAAACATTCATAAATGACCCATCAAACAGTAGAGGGAAAAAATATAAGGGATTTAAGAACAAGGTAATGAAATTTGAAAATATACCATATGAAATGAAGAACATGAAAGGAAGGATAAAAAAACAAGATTTCTCTTGTGAAAATTCGGCAGCCTAACGGCATCACTTAAACTTCAACAAAATTGAATTGACAAGGTCAAATAGGGTCTCTCATAACATGAACATAAGAGTCCAGTATGATAGATATAGAGATCATACCCAAACATAATAGAAAGTAACTTTAAAGAATCTACATGAAAGTAGAACTTCAAAACAAGAAGGGTGAAGAACCACTTAAAAATTCGGCAGCCTAACGGCGCCACTTAAAACTTCAAAATACTGAATTGAAGAGATCAAATGGGGTCTCTCATCATATGATCATAAAAGATCAGTATGATAAATTTAGAGATCATACCCCAACATAATAAAAAAGGTACTTGAAAGAATTGACATGGAAGTAGAACTTCAAAACGAGAAGGGTGAAGAACCACTTAAAAATTCGGCAGCCTAACGGCCCCACTTAAAACTTCAAAATACTGAATTGAAGAGATCAAATGGAGTCTCTCATCATATGATAATAAAATATCAGTATGATAAATTTAGAGATCATACCCCAACATAATAAAAAAGTTACTTGAAAGAATTGACATGGAAGTAGAACTTCAAAACGAGAAGGGTGAAGAACCGCTTAAAAATTCGGCAGCCTAACGGCGCCACTTAAAACTTCAAAATACTGAATTGAAGAGGTAAAATGGGGTCTCTCATCATATGATAATAAAAGATCAGTATGATAAATTTAGAGATCATACCCCAACATAATAAAAATGAACTTGAAATACTTGACATGAAAGTAGAACATTGAAAAAGAGAAAGGTGAATGAATCCCTTGAAAATTCGGCAGCCTAACGGCGCCACTTAAACATTCTTAAAACGAAATGATGAGAGTATGAGGGGGTCTCTCATCATATGAACATAAAAAGGGCAGTAAGAGGAGTATAAAAGAACATCCTCCAACATAAGAACATGGAGCATAAGAGTAATGACATAAAAGAGATCACTTGAAAAGAAAGAGAGGGTTCGGATCCCTTACCTTAAAATGTAACTCTTAAACATCAAAGGTTGGGACCTTGAGGGCCTGGGGGAACCTTGGAGGGACTCCTTGGGAGGTAATGAGACCAGAAATTCGTTGGGAATGAGTGGGGAGTCGAATGGATGAGAGGAGGGCTTGGTATTTATAGGGAAAGTGAGGGGACAAGGCATTAATGGCCAAGGGACATCTCACTAGTGGTTTTGGCAAAACCATGGGCTTGCCCATGGTATTTGCCCATGGTATTGGCCACTTGGGACACCTCACACCTTATATTACTATTCATAATTCGACCATATTGAATATATACTTAATACATCATTTAATGATGTCATTAAAAACCCGGAACTTAAAAACTATACTTTCACTATTCACCGAAAATTCAACTTTCTCAGAATAATCCCAAAATTTCACCTTAACCAAATATCAATGCTATGATTTCAAAAATGAACTCCATTTTATAAAAAAAATTTTCTAAATATTTTTAATTTTATTTTTAAATAATTACACTATTCATCGAAAATTCATTTTTTTCAGAAAAATCCCCAAAAATTACCATAACATAATATCGATGCTCTGAGTTCAAAAATAAAGTCATTTTTATAAAAATAATTTTCTAATTATTTTTAATTAATTTTTTAATTAAAAAACACTATTCATCCGAAAAAACTAATACTTGAATAATAATTTATGAAACCGTTATTTAACCATTTTATTGAATCACATTACTTAATCAAGGTGCCTAGATTATTTTAAAACTTTATTTAAGTAAGATTACTAATCCATTTGGTCATATTACTAATCCTAATCATAAAATCACTATTCATAATTTAGTATTCATCAAAAATCATGTTGATCTTATTAGACTCTAAATTTCGTACTGAACATAATTGTAGAAGACCATTTTTTGAGAATCATTACACATTTTAAATTATTTAAGGTTTACACAAACATTTTTTTTAAAATATCCTTTTGAAAATTCATCAAAAATATGCATACTATTTTTATCCAGTCATTTGAAAATTCATAAACTTCATCATAAGAGGAAATCCCAATTTTTATTTAAAACAAGGATTACACAAGGCAATTACGGTCTCGTTACATAGCCCCTTATAATACCAGCATAGGACCTAAGAGTAAGGTGTGCTAGGGTGATAGAATCTTGGGGCGGCTCGGACAACATTGCCCGAGTAGTAATTTCTATCAGTTTGAACTTCTCGGGAAGGCGATTCCGTTCTAGCTTCACATGATGAAGTTCGGCTTGGGTTTGGTCCAGAGCAAAGGCCAATGGTGCTACCTCCTTCCCAAGCTCTGTTAGATGGGCTTCGATCGGTCCATGACTACTAGGTGAGGCCATCAAATCTTCTTTCTATAATAATTAACCAAGATTACTTATATTCAGAGACAATAATAAAAACATTTTGTTCACAGCGGTCTTGTTGACCGATGGTTATATAATAGTCAAAACCCACTGATCTCATTTTAATTATAATCATGTTTATCAAATAAAACATTTTTGTTGAGTATAACAATAACACATAAAATTAGGAAACAAAATTTATTTAAAAATTTCGGGTCGTTACAATCTTCCCCCCTTAAGAAATTGCGTCCTCGCAATTTTAAAATTGGGTTTTGAAATTTCATTGAAAGTCCCACATCGGAAAAGGAGTCAGTAAAACTATTACTTTAAAATAAAGAAAGGGAAGTACAATGGTCACCCGAGTTAACCCACACTAGGGTTCCATGTAGGAAAACATGGACATGGAGGAAAAACAAAGGGTCAAGTTCTGAGGGAGAGTGATATAGAACCTGATTAGGAGAAAGTTAACCATGAGAAAATCCCAAACTTATGATGTGTGTAAACGGTCTTTGATTACCTAGTAGGAAACGTAAACCAACAACATTTTTGTTTTACATTTCTTTTCATAATTTTGAGGATTTCATTTACTACATAGAATAAAAACATAAGAAAATATACCTACCTTCAAGTAGAGTTTCATCCTTTAACAAGTCCCTACCAACACTAATCTTTTCTCCAAATGATGAGAATTCAAAAACACTTGGTCTCATAAAAGCACAAGAATCATCTTCTATAGAATCACATAATCTACAAAAGATTAACTATCTATTTCTTCTATCTTTAAACATTATCCCAAAATCAGAAAGGTTAAGGTAAAACAACTCTTCAAAAAGAAGAATCCCATAGGAATGGAAACTACTTTTAAATCATCAAAGTTCCATGGTACTACCCAAAGTTCATCATAGACCATTCCATAAATAACGGTCCTTAAAATTCCTCAAAGTAAACCAAACTAAGATTGAAACCCAAATACAAGAAGGACTTGATAACATAGTCTTCCAAAATAACTTTCATTGTTCATCTCCAAACAAAATCAACCACTCCTAACATCTTATAACAAAAATAGCTAACCTAAACATATTTTACCCAAGATAGGTTAATCATTCCCTTAAGTAACCTAAATTACTCTAAGTCCACCTTAAATTCATTGATTTTTCAAAATATAAGTCAACCATACTCCTCAATGAAAATACCGTAGTAATCTATCATACATGTTCCTCAAAATAGTGAACGTCTTCCAAAATAATAATCATCTTTTAATCCCCTAATCATCTCTGTCGTATTAATACGGCAATCGTAGCATTTACTATCACATTGGTTGTTGGGACATGTTCTTCCATTTCCAGCCATTAACTAAGAAAAGAAGCTATAGTTAGGGGCTTAAATACTTAGCCAATAATCATGAAAAGAAACTTAAAGCATCTAAGGATAACATGTAGAAGTAGAGTATACCCTAACTTGTGATCCCCTAGGTTCCCTTCTAGGTTATCCATGATCATATATTCTTATGTGAACCATTATTTTATTTTATCTTTGTTCCTTTAACAATGGTTCATACTAAGCTTATGAATTTACCAAAGCATATCCCCCGGGAGTGTCGTAACCAAGAGTGCAGCAAGGCCCGTTGTCGTGTACCAGTTCCCGTTCGAGTCTAGCTCAAAGCGGTGTTTTCGGGTTTTACCCCTATGTACATCTGTGCCAGAGCCACCTCTACCTGCTCGTATCCAGACAGGGATGTATTTGATTGGAAACCCCTTACTCAATACTCACCAAAATACCAGGAAGACTTCCTATATTTAAACTCTTCTATAGGGTTTTTCCTAAAGTTTTTATATCCCAATTTCCACAAATAACTAAACCATCCTTTGATACCAACTATAGCATCCCGCTTTTTATCACATAAACTTTCATTACATTATACAAAACTGAGGATCTTGAAGGTTTAGTGTCTTGGAAACCAGGAACTTAAAACATGAAAACATAAAACATTCTTCTTAAACACTTGAAAGGCTTCACCTCATGTTCATCCTAGGTTCATTACTGCATCTCATAACCTGGGGACATACATCAAATGAAAGGGTGAGCAGAAGGCCCAGTAAGGGAAACAAGGGAAACATTTAACATGTGAACTTGAGATACATCAACTATGTCATGAACAAGAACTTTAAGGCATGATAAAAAAAAATCATGTGGAATATCATAATAAAAATAACATTTTTCATAACTTTAATATGTGGCTGAAACATTTAATATTGACAATCGTTTCGTTTCACCAAGGTCCATCCCCAAGGTGTCGTTAAAAATTTTACCAAGGTTATTCACCATGGCGTCGTTAAAATGGTCATCTCTAGAGATTAAGTCTTTACCCAATGTATTAGAGCGCTATCAGGGCGCACCCTTAAATTTGCCTTTATTATCATGTCAGCCACATATATCATCATCAAACATTTCATAAATAACCCATATAGCATAAAATAAATGGGTTTCATTTCATAATCATAACGTTTTAAAAACTGATTTAAAGACATGATCTTTACGTCACTTTAAACCCACAGAAGGGGAGAGTGGGTCTCGTGTATGTAAATCCCAGAATTTAAAATAGAAAATTTTGATATATGTGTGAATACCCCTGTAGAAATAAGAGCTTTGAGTATTCACTTTATAACATAAAATAATTTTTAGAAAATAGAGAGAGGCACTTTGAGATGAAAATTCTGCAGCATAACAGCTATGTTACAAGATTTTAAAAACATTGAGAAGAGAGGGGACATGGGTCAAACATTCATAAATGACCCATCAAACAGTAGAGGGACAAAATATAAGGGATTTAAGAACATGGTAATGAAATTTGAAAATATACCATATGAAATGAAGAACATGAAAGGAAGGATAAAAAAAACAAGATTTCTCTTGTGAAAATTCGGCAGCCTAACGACGTCACTTAAACTTCAACAAAATTGAATTGACAAGGTCAAATAGGGTCTCTCATAACATGAACATAAGAGTCCAGTATGATAGATATAGAGATCATACCCCAACATAATAGAAAGGAACTTTAAAGAATCGACATGAAAGTAGAACTTCAAAACGAGAAGGGTGAAGAACCACTTAAAAATTCGGCAGCCTAACGGCGCCACTTAAAACTTCAAAATACTGAATTGAAGAGATCAAATGGGGTCTCTCATCATATGATCATAAATGATCAGTATGATAAATTTAGAGATCATACCCCAACATAATAAAAAAGGTACTTGAAAGAATTGACATGGAAGTAGAACTTCAAAACGAGAAGGGTGAAGAACCACTTAAAAATTCGGCAGCCTAACGGCGCCACTTAAAACTTCAAAATACTGAATTGAAGAGATCAAATGGAGTCTCTCATCATATGATCATAAAAGATCAGTATGATAAATTTAGAGATCATACCCCAACATAATAAAAAATGTACTTGAAAGAATTGACATGGAAGTAGAACTTCAAAACGAGAAGGGTGAAGAACCACTTAAAAATTCAGCAGCCTAACGGCGCCACTTAAAACTTCAAAATACTGAATTGAAGAGGTAAAATGGGGTCTCTCATCATATGATCATAAAAGATCAGTATGATAAATTTAGAGATCATACCCCAACATAATAAAAATGAACTTGAAATACTTGACATGAAAGTAGAACTTTGAAAAAGAGAAAGGTGAATGAATCCCTTGAAAATTCGGCAGCCTAACGACGCCACTTAAACATTCTTAAAACGAAATGATGAGAGTATGAGGGGGTCTCTCATCATATGAACATAAAAAGGGCAGTAAGAGGAGTATAAAAGAACATCCTCCTACATAAGAACATGGAGCATAAGAGGAATGACATAAAAGAGATCACTTGAAAAGAAAGAGAGGGTTCGGATCCCTTACCTTAAAATGTAACTCTTAAACATCAAAGGTTGGGACCTTGAGGGCTTGGTGGAACCTTGGGAGGACTCCTTGGGAGGTAATGAGACCAGAAATTCGTTGGGAATGAGTGGGGAGTCGAATGGATGAGAGGAGGGCTTGGTATTTATAGGGAAAGTGAGGGGACAAGGCATTAATGGCCAAGGGACACCTCACTAGTGGTTTTGGCAAAACCATGGGCTTGCCCATGGTATTTGCCCATGGTATTGGCCACTTGGGACACCTCACACCTTATCTTACTATTCATAATTCGACCATATTGAATATATACTTAATACATCATTTAATGATGTCATTAAAAACCCGTAACTTAAAAACTATACTTTCACTATTCACCGAAAATTCAACTTTCTCAGAATAATCCCAAAATTTCACCTTAACCAAATATCAATGCTATGATTTCAAAAATGAACTCCATTTTATAAAAATAATTTTCTAAATATTTTTAATTTTATTTTTAAATAATTACACTATTCATCGAAAATTCATTTTTTTCAGAAAAATCCCCAAAAATTACCATAACATAATATCGATGCTCTGAGTTCAAAAATAAAGTCATTTTTATAAAAATAATTTTCTAATTATTTTTAATTAAATTTTTAATTAAAAAACACTATTCATCCGAAAAAAACTAATACTTGAATAATAATTTATGAAACAGTTATTTAACCATTTTATTGAATCACATTACTTAATCAAGGTGCCTAGATTATTTTAAAACTTTATTTAAGTAAGATTACTAATCCATTTGGTCATATTACTAATCCTAATCATAAAATCACTATTCATAATTTACTATTCATCAAAAATCATGTTGATCTTATTAGACTCTAAATTTCGTACTGAACATAATTGTAGAAGACCATTTTTTGAGAATCATTACACATTTTAAATTATTTAAGGATTACACAAACATTTTTTTTAAAATATCCTTTTGAAAATTCATCAAAAATATGCATACTATTTTTATCCAGTCATTTGAAAATTCATAAACTTCATCATAAGAGGAAATCCCAATTTTTATTTAAAACAAGGATTTCACAAGGCAATTACGGTCTCGTTACATAGCCCCTTATAATAACAGCATAGGACCTAAGAGTAAGGTGTGCTACGGTGATAGAATCTTGGGGCGGCTCGGACAACATTGCCCGAGTAGTAATTTCTATCAGTTTGAACTTCTCACGAAGGCGATTCCGTTCTAGCTTCACATGATGAAGTTCGGCTTGGGTTTGGTCCAGAGCAAAGGCCAATGGTGCTACCTCCTTCCCAAGCTCTGTTAGATGGGCTTCGATTGGTCCATGACTACTAGGTGAGGCCATCGAATCTTCTTTCTATAATAATTAACCAAGATTACTTATATTCAGAGACAATAATCAAAACATTTTGTTCACAGCGGTCATGTTGACCGATGGTTATATAATAGTCAAAACCCACTGATCTCATTTTAATTATAATCATGTTTATCAAATAAAACATTTTTGTTGAGTATAACAATAACACATAAAATTAGGAAACAAAATTTATTTAAAAATTTCGGGTCGTTACATAATGGATATGAAATACTAGTCTTACAGTATGTTATGGTGTGGTTGGATAAATGCTTCTCCATGATAGACTTGGGTGAGATAACAAATATTCATGGGATCAAGATCCATCGTGATATCTCCAAGAGGTTTCTAACCCTATTTTAAAGTACATTCATTGACAGGATACTGAAGATATTCATTATGAAAAAATACAAGAGGGGACTATTTCCAACATCGCATGATATTCATCTTTCTAGGAAAATGGGTTCTTATACCCATAAGGAAGGAAATAGAATGTTAAGGATTCCATATGAATTAGATATTGGGTCATTTATGTATGCTATTATATGTACAAGGCTTCATGTTTCCTATGAATTATGTGTGGTAGGAAGATATCAAGATAATCCATGTGAACACCATTTTATGGAAGTCAAGACTATCCTTAAGTATCTGAGGTGTACTAAGGTTATGTTTTTGGTTTGTGGAGGAGACAAGGAACTAGTCAACAGATGATATCTATATTATAGTTTCTAAACTGATCAAGAATACATGATGTCACAAATGAGATATATATTCACTCTAAATTGAGGTGTTGTGACCTAGAAGAGCTCAAAGATGATAGTGAGCTGGAATACCTCAAAGCAGGTTGTGGTCGCAAATTCTATAGTAGAGTCCAGGTATATTTCATCTTCTGAGGTAGCTAAAGAAGTAATTTGGATGAATAATTTCAACCAAGAGCTTGATGTTGTACCTATCTGTAAAGATCTCATCACACTCTATTGTGATAATATTGTAGTGGTGGATCTTGAAAAAGAGACAAGGTCACATCAGTGAAAAAATAAAATACTTCAAAAGTATCATCTCTTGAGGTATTTTTATCAGAGGGGTGGGGTTGCGTTGAGAAATATTTCCATGGAAGACAACAAGGTAGACCCCATGACTAAATCCTTAACTCAACAAAAACATTATTATCATGTGAGGTATAACAGACTTAATGTTATAAGAATTTGGATGTAGTCCAAGTGGGAGTTTTTTAGAGTTGGTTTCCTAGAACCAACTATTTGTACTTAGATTACATGAATATTTGATATATAAAATATTAAACAAAACATCTTATTACATATTGTTCATTGTTACGCATGACATAAATGTAATAATATACTGGAGTATTTGTCGCATTAATAAGGTCATATTAGTTTCCTGTTATTATGAGAACCTTGATGTTCTATGAAAATATTCTTAATAAAGTTCCACTATTATATAACATACTTTGATGAGACACATAGTATATATACCATTAGGTGTGGGTATTTGTAATAAAATGAGACCTATTCTCATGAAGTTCACACTTGGTAATCTCCAAGATAAGATATTATGAGAGAAGAACCTCCATTAGGAATTCTGTAATTTTTTTGGTGTCATCAGATGTTCATATTTTCAAGAATTTATAGTGGTATTTATATTTTACCTTTATCATTAATTCATGTCAAGACCCACACACATATATTTGATGAATAAAATCACCACTCTATATGTTGGCAGGAAGTAGGGTATGTTGTGTTCATCATGAATGACTTGTTATTAATGGATAATTCAAGGAAGGATTTTCCCTTACGTATTTTTAGAAGTTGATATCATTACCCTTTGATTGAAATAGAACAGTATCTCAAAATTCCATGTCCATGGTGTAATGATGAGTTTATTTCAGATAGTCAAAGAATGATGTATCGAGCATATATGTTGATGAAACCTTCATGAAAAAATTCTTGATGAAATATTTTGATAGAGAAATTATATTAAATTGTGAGAATTCATATGTGGCCTTCATCATTGTGACATAAAGTTCCTTCTCTTGGGATCCATGAACCATTTATAGACAGTAATATTGGACTTTAGGCAAGCCTGTCTAATGCCAAGAATAAATAATTCTAGTGGTCCACACACTAAAGGATTCTGTTAGCCTCGATTAAATTCTATTTGAATTTAATTAATGGATTAAATATTATTCTCAAGACTGAGGAATAAAATTTTTCAAGATATATTGATCAAATAAATTAAATAAATATTGATTCACTAGATTGTGAATAATATATATATATATATATATATTATATATTTATTTACTAGCATGGGGATAAAATATTTATGTAAGAGAATACAATATTTATTTGGGTGTTCAGTAAATGAAAGAGGAGTTAGAACAAACAAAGACCTTGTTCAGTGATAAAATAATTATTTACGAGCTGATAAATACTATTTATCCATTTTGTGCAAGTTGGCGCACCATCAAATAATAATAAAAATATTCTTATTTTGTGTCAAGGGATTTTGTTAAGGGTTATAATTATATTTAATGGCAATTATAAAATTAACTTTTGTAACAGAAATCCCTACTCTATAGATAGATGACTATGTATATTGTGTAATTCATTCAAACCCAATTCAATGTTTGGGAATAGAGAATTGTTGCACACAACGAATTACCCCTTGACTCCTCCTCCTATCTTACTCTCAAAAACGAGAAACCCATGAGGTAATTTCTTTGAGAAATAAGAATAAGTGATCAATAATGAACAATGAAAGACATTCAATTCACCATGCTAGCCTCCCAAAGAATGAGTGACATTGCCCGATGTGCATTGGAGCATGTTTGGATCACCAATGGAGGGATTCTACCCTTGGATCCTTACACGGGCAACAAAGGAAATATGGAAGGGCCTTTTTGGATGACCAAAAATGATCAACAAAGAAAGTTCCTAACACCAATTATTTATTTCTTTAAATATTAAATAGACTAATTATAAATTTTACATGTAAGATCATCTCTCTTGGTTTTAGGGTATGATTATTAAAATAAATTTTAATATATCTCCCTCCAATGAAATTATATTTCTATTCCTATAACTAATAGGAATATGAACCTTTGAGAGGATTAAGTTATGGATTGTTCCTGAAAACTATTCTTGTACTAGTAGAAATAGTGACTTTAACATCAAATATATGGAATTAGTTATTTGATATAATGGTTAATCTGGTGACTTATTTTGTGAGTGAGATATGAATATGTGGGTTTTAATTTAAGATAGATGTACCCTTTACAAAGATATATTAAAAATTTGAAAGGATATGCTAAAAATATTTATCGACAAGAGGCCAATTTTTTTCAGAAATATTTATCGAAAGGGGTGATAGAGTCCTGTACTGATTATTTGTATAAAGTATAGCATATTGGTCTCCCTATATCTCAACATATGATAGTTTATAGTGAAGGTAGATGGATTCAAGTCTTAAAGGTAAATTTCATTCCATGTGATGAAGTGATATAGACAGATTTATACATTTTGAACAACACAAATGAGGTTCAATCATATATATCATCACATATTGTAGAATTAAGTTACTATATTCTAAAAAAATGAAAACTGGATAATAATGGAGAATAAAAATACATTTGTTTCATGGTTCAAAGAGAAATTCATCATAGATATATCTGTATTATAAACATTGAAATTTTTTGTAGGGGGACCATCTCTTAATGTGATCCCATGGTATGGTTTTGATATTAATGGGTACACATTTTATACAAAGAAGACAGATGACAAGAGTACCGTTCAAAATAGTTGTGTAATGGTCATCACTGATTTGATTCATTTTTCAAGTGCAAAATATAAAACCCAATTTCTGCATCAACGACATAGGTTGGACTGCTTGAAGATATATGAGAAATTGATTATATTAAATTTTGTGTCACCATATTGAAGTGTAATTGTGTTGAATGTAATAGTAGTGTGAAACATGATGAATATGGGTTTAAACTGGTTCATTTGAAATGATTTAGTAGCAACGAGGAACCATTTATCCTAGCCACATAAGAAAAGAAAATATTTTATATTATGAATATATAAAATGAAAGTGGTCCATCATTTTTCTAGGGGAAATAATCCATTCAGACGATGAGGATGATGATGATGTTATTGATTTATATGAGGCTTCTTCATCTATTACACAATTTCCAGACAACAATGAAAATAATTCAACCAGAGTGCATGCAATACAAAATGATCATGATGAAGGGATATAGGAAAACAATAAATTAATCTCTTAATTAATTTGGTATTTATTTAAATTATATTTCTTCTTTGAATTTTACATGTGTAAAAACTATATTATTTAAAAAAAATTGGATATTAAATTATATGTATTTTATGATATATTTTATTTTTTTGTGTTAAATTCTGATATTCCACAGTTATGGTTAAACATATTTTAATTGAAATACCTGACATACATTATTACAATTTGGTTTAATTTATGCATATGAGAACACCTTTTCAAACATTGATATTTAAATTTGGAAATGTTTATATCTTTTTATAAGTAATGTTTATGTTCAATAGTTTACCTTGCATATTGTTTTGGTTAATAACCATAACATCATTATTATTTTTAAAAACATACACATGTGTCTCACTTGTTTACTTACATATTTCTATTTTCTAATCACTGACTTGTCTAAAAATATTGAGGTACATAATAATTTCATTACATTTTCCCATTATAATGAGTGTTATAAATATATAGACAGAGGAACATCTACCAAGGTATTTTGATTTTTTAATATTAATAAATATCCAGAAATATAATTAATTAATGAAAAAATAATTTAATTTTAAAAAAATAATTGCAGGACTATTGATGAGACTTCAGTGGGGGACTATTCTACTTTTAGTATTCGTAAATTGAATTCTTGTGTTGGTAAAAGTGGAATTACAAGTTAACCAAAACTATCACTTTCGCGTGGGGATGAGATATTACATATTAGTTTCGATGATAATAATGATGCAATTGGCACAAATGAAATGCATTTTATCATCTATATCGGCATGGAGAGCCATTTCATGATTAGTATTTTGTATGCTGATTAGATGTCTATCGAAAATATGGTGATATATCCTCTTTGGGATGTCATGAAGGTAAAATATCTCATCTGATTTATTTTATCTCATTTTTCAAATATGATATATTTTAAATGACTAATATTTATGTTATTCAATTATAGATGATATTCAATTTCGAAGAAAGAAAATTAGGTAACAAAAGATGTATTACTTTAGCGGTGGTGCGATGGATGTATTTAAAAACAAAGGTGACAAAAAATAATGTGTTTTCAAAGAGAAAAAATGAAATCCCAAGACTTAAGTGTTCGTTTTTAGATTAAGATACAAGGAAGAATGTTTTTTCCACCTGGCATGATGAAATATTTCAATTATATTGATAATTATGTTATATTGTATTGTAAAAGTTCTTATATATGTACCTAATTAATTATTTGTTTACTTTTTATAAAACATGTCTCTCATAAATCCCATCATGAATTTCAGTTGTAGAATGTTTACCCTCATTATTTATCATGTGGAGGGTATCATTTATTAGAGAAAAATTATTGTGATAATGTTTTAATCACTAAGATCTCACTCCAATAGTGGTTAAGATGAGGTTCAATTTGGTCCTCCATCTCCACCCACCCTACCTGAGAAATGGAAAAGTACAAGAAGAAGAAAAAATTAAAAGTATATTTGTAGACCCTAGAAAACGCATCCTCAAAATTTTACAAGTGATTCCATACACAATACAAGATCGTAGACCTTTTCTAAAGCTTCGATTTGGTAGGTCGTAGGTCCCAAATGGAGTTACGGATAAGGAGTTATAGAGATTTGAAGTTGGGATGGAAACTTGGCTCGCAAAGACCATTCACGAAGCTCCCTCCGCGATCACGGAGCGCCGCCATGAAGAAATGAGGCGGGAAGCACCTCTAACACCCTTGATGTTTGCGAATCCTCCGCGAAGCAAGATAGGTGAGAAGATCCTCGAACGCCCCTAACGTTCGCGAAACCTCCACGAAGCAAGAGAGGCGGGACACCCCGCGACCTCCTTTGATGTTCGCGATCCGCCATAGAGCAAGCTCCGGCTTCACACCAAGCACGCTTTGCTTCGCGGCGCCTCTTTCTTATAAATACCCATCTCACCCCCACCTGCTCGAGAGGATGGCCATGGACACTTCGCCCCTAGGGCGGCCGATCTCCCGGTCCGTGGAGCTCCTCTTTGCAGCTCTGCGAGGCCATCCTCCGTGAGCAGCTTCCTTCACGTTGTTGCTCTGCAAGTCCATGCTCCACGAGAAACATCCTTCGCGTTGATGCTCCGCGAGACTTTTCTTCGCGAGACGCACTTTCTCCGCAAGAGGCCCATGCTCTACGAGATCCTTCTACTCCGCGAGACCTTTGCTTTGCAAGCCTCCATTGCTCTGCAAGAGGCCCATGCTCCACGAGATCCCTCTGCTCCGTGAGACTTCTCTCCGTGAGCCACCCTTGCTCCGCAAGAGGCCCATGCTCCACGAGATCCCTCTAATCTGCGAGACCTTTGCTCCGCGAAGCTACTTCGCGAAGACCTATCCTTTACAAGGCTCCCACCTTCGCACCCACCGATCCATACCGCATGGGCTATGCCCCCGCACCCCCGCTTGGGATCAGTGCCAGGCTGCGGTCCCGACCATCCGGGACGGTCCCTTTGCTACCGTCACAGACCCCCATGAAAAATGGAGAGTCGCACCTCGAACTTCTCAAGCCGGGATGTCGGGACTTTCCATTGTGCCCGTATGTGCACCGACCTTCCACCCATGGAATACCATGATTTGAGATGCTCCTCCACGCGCTATGAAACACCTTGAGTCGACATATTCCTCTAGGTTTCATTCCCATATCGTGAGTTGAGATTCTCTTCATCAATTCCCCAAGTACCTTGAGTCAAACCATTCCTCAGGAAACTCCTCCAAAGACAATCACTTGGCTCCTATGCCAGGTTGAACCGGAAAGGGCTTCCCTTGTTAAAGACCCAACACCAACCATTGCTAGGCTCCTTATACCCATTAGTCCTACCTACAAGACTCTAAATTGTAGCTCTCCCTATGTTCAAATCATAGGATGCCTCTTGAACTATACGGGATATGCCTTATGATCCAAGAATGAGATGCCAATAGTTCTATATACATGACTATAAACTGTATTACTCCCTATCTAATAAATGATAGGATGCCTCTTGCCCTATACGAGAGATGTCTTGTGCTCCAAGCATGAGATTCCAATAGTCCTCTCTACATGACTCTAAACTGTAGTCTTCCATTTGTTCCAAACATGGGATGCCTCTTCTTCCAAATAAGAGATGCCTCATGATCCAAGCATGAGATTCTAATAGTCATATCTACATGAATATAAACTGTAGTGATCTCCCTATGTTCCAAACATAGGATGCCTCTTGCACGAAACCAGAGTTGCCTTATGATTCAAGCATAAGATACCTAATGCCATGATTACAGTGGCATAATTCCAATACCCCTTGGTGTTAACCCTCCTGTGCACTAGCACATAGGTGTAGAATCATAAACCTCAACCCACCAGTGGGTTGGGATGCCCTCATTGCTAGACATGAGGAAGACATTATGGGCAGAATCCTTGCGTAATCCCCATTCACCATTGCATCTCCATAGCAGCACCCGGGAAGCATCCTTACATAAGCCCCATCCAGGATTGCCGCTCCATTGCGGCACCCGGGTAGCATCCTTGCATAAGCCCCATCCACGATTGCCGCTCCATAGAGGCACCCTGGTAACATCCTTTCATAAGCCCCATATACCATTGCTGCTGCTTAGCAGCACCCGGGCAGCTTCCTAGCATAAGCCCTATTCACCATTTCCGCTCCATAGCGGCACCCAGGAAACATCCTTGCATAAGCCCCACTCACCATTGCCGCTCCATAGCGGCACCCGGGAAGTATCCTTGCATAAGACCCATCCAGGATTTCTGCTCCATTGCTGCACCAGGGAATCATCTTTGCATAAGCCCCATCTTGGATTTCCGCTCCATTGTGGCACTCGGGAAGCATCCTTGCGTAAGCCCCATCCACGATTGCCGCTCCATAGAGACACCTGGGCTGCATCCTTGCGTAAGCCCCATCCACCATTCCTACTCCATAGCGGCACCCGGGCAGCTTCCTGGCATAATCCCTATTCACCATTGCCGCTGCATAGCATCACCCGGGCAACATCCTTGCGTAAGCCCCATTCACCATTGTCTCTCCATAGCGGCACCCGAGAAGCATCCTTGAGTAAGTCCCATTCACCACTGCGGCTCCATAGCAGCACCCGGGCAACTTCCTTGCGTAAGCCCCATTCCCCATTGCCGCCCCATAGCGGCACCCATGCAGCATCTTTGCGTAAGCCCCATTCACCATTGCACCTCCATAATGGCACTCGGGAAACATCCTTGCGTAAGACCCATTCACCATTGCCGCTCCATAGCGGCACCCGGTCAGCTTCTTTATATAATCCCCATTCACCATTTCCAGTCCATAGTGGCACCCGAGCAGCTTCCTTGCGTAATCCCCATTCACCATTGTCACTCCATAGCGGCACTCAGGTAGCTTCGTAGCGTAATCCCCATCCACTGTTGTGATCCTATGCAGCGGTAAGCCGTTGACATCCTTATCCAGTGGTAATCCATTGTGATCCTATCCAACGGTAAGCCGTTGTGACCCAATCCAGTAGTAATCCATTTCAACCCCATTCAGTGGCAAGCTGCTGACATCCTCATCCAATGGTAAGCCGTTGCGACCCCTTTTAGCGGTAATCCGTTCACATCCTTATTCAGCGGTAAGCCATTATGATCCAATCCAGCGGTAAGCCTTTGAAACCCCCAATCAGCGGTAAGCCATCATTAGAATAACTATGTGGACTTTGATTCCCTACCACATGGATACGTAGAAAGCCTCTTCAAGGCTCGATCCCAAAACCATCATCATCCTTTTCATCAGGCCTCCATCCTAGAGTATGTCCCAGCACCATGGACTGCCTAACGCATAAGCCCCTCTTCGCTTCTCACGGACGCACCCTTCGCTACGTGATCGTCAGGTCTCTGCTGCCTCTTGTTTCTCACACCGAGCACAACTCACGTGGGCTTAAAGTAAACATTGACTATGACAATTCCCCGTCCAGCATGACGTTAAACTGTATGTCTCATCCAACATGAAGTTAAACTGTATGCTATCCCGCATGAAATTAAACTGTAAATCCCTTTGAACTACGAGGTCTTTGATCCATGTCAAGGCATGGTACGTAGGAAGCCTTTATGAGGTTCAATCCCACCACCCATTGTTTATTCACGTCAGGTTACACCATTGTCCTACATGACGTTAAACTGCATTCCAGTCCAGCGGTAAGCCGTTGTGATTATCCAGAACTACATGGACTTTGATCCATGCCAAGGCATGGTACGTAGGAAGCCTCATGAGGTTAAATCCCACCACTAGTGGACCCCGGGTTCACCTTCACATCGGTTCACTAACAAATCCCTACCCGAACTACGAGGACTTTGATCCATGTGTTAAACACGGGAAGTTGAGGAAAACCTCAGGGACATGCCTATGGAATATGATTCTCCGCATTTGAAATGGTATGCCTCGGGTTATGAACCCTTCAGATTCCCTCTTATGAGGAAGAATACAGGTTCCCCAATGTCCACGCACCCAGAGATGCCCCGACATTCCTGATGTTGTCATCTACTTTGACCGAAGGTTTCTACCATGTCAAGATTCCATGGAATGTCTTGAAAGAAGTAGTGTAATTAACTGGTGTCCATGAAGATATGGAACCAGTAATGAGATTCACGAACAATGTATTTAATCTATGAGGGAGACCCGGACTAGGTGAAGAGTTCCGAGGAGTAATCCATAGAAGGAAGAACCGACATCCCATCATCCCGTTTCAATCAAGGAGCAGACGTCCCTGAATAAGGAGCGAATTCCACCTGCCTTTGGAAAGAAGGAATGCGGGGTAACAGTAGTGCGTCCTCACAGACAGATGCGCGCGCCCCAACAAAAGTATCAGAAACAATATTGTAGAGAATGATAAAGAAGTAGCTGAATAATGTTTTGTGAATAATTATTAATATTCATTATTTTTTTGTAAATTATTAATTAACAACTCTAATATACCATTTTTATTTTTCATTTCAGGATGAACATCATGAGTAATCATTACAGGGATCTTTTAACCCTGAGGGTAGTATGGGAATCCTAGCCACTGCTTTAGGAATGGAAAAACACCTTGGCAGAATAAGAGGATATGATGCAGGTGTCTGTATATGAAAATTTTTTGGCCATCAAAGTAAACAATAAAGAGACCCAGAAATCGAATCCTTAAAAGCTCAGTTGAAAGAAATGAAACAGTCTATGGGAGATCAAATTCAATAAGTTTTAAAGTAGACTATGTTAGAAAAAGTGATGAGATAGTCATAGTCTGTGAAACCTTACCAAACTACCAAACCTTCCAAGCTTGGCTACTCAGATCCTCCACCTCATCACTCAGAACCGACCTTATACTTTGAGTTTTACACAAGAGATCCTGATGTACATATTGTAACATTCAAAGTCATGCATTTATTGGGGGATTCTGTACATCACCATCATATTCATATGGGTCAAGTTAGAGTATATATGTATGATATTATTACTCATACTGCTTTATTACCATTACCTACCACAGACATTAAAAAAGTTGGTGATTGTATGAGTCATTTTTTACTTTGGACATCTAGCCTCCTTCTTCAAATTTCATTTGAGGAATGTGTTTTTTAAATATTAATTACATTTGATTGAAAATTAATTATAATATTTTCTAAAAATTAACTTATATAGGAGCATATAAAATACAAAGAAATGGAAAAAGGAAACAAAATGTTTAGGAAAAAACAACTTTAGATACTTCAGATATTTATGATAGGATAGAAATATTATCTCTTGTATATTATTACTTGGCTAATATCAATGAATTTCAGATGTCATTTGATATATGTGGAAGATATTGTAAATTTGGAATATTATGAAAATATATCTGGGATATAGTTTATTTTAAAGTTCTCAGAATGCCTATGTTGTAGTTTTTTTCCATGAATGTAATTTGACATTTCACTACGTTTTTATTTTTTTTAATGGAAGACGGTTCAAATTGACTAAATATATAGATTTTTTAATTAGGTATCTACACATCACACATCTTCATAATGATATCAAAGGTATTTATGATTTTATAGATCCAGAATACATTTCAACATATGTGCAATATGTGTTGATTGAAAATAGTGTTGAAAATATACATGAGAGGCTATCAATGACAAATAATGGGTATTGATTTATTCCATTTTTTTATGGGTAAGAGAAAGAAAAAATTTATGAAGTAATATTAATTTTAATGTCATTAAATGTGATCTTTTCTATTTTTTAGGGGGCATTGTATGTTATCTGTATTTTTCCTATGTTAATACACAATATATTGGGTTTTCTATTTATTAGGTTCTCTTCATAGAAAATTTTCCACCTTATTAGACATGTTTTTTTTTTGTTTTTTATATGTTCATTTTGTTTAATTCCCATTTTTTATACATGTATAATTAGTTGATATATATGAAAATGAAGGTCATGGATTTTTTTTAACAAAGATAATTTGTTAATAAAGAAGCCAATTGCAATCAACTATGTGAATGTAAAGGTAATTATTTTTTATATTAGAAATTATTTTTTATTTTTGGAGAGAGAGATATATATATATATATTGGTTTTTATTATGAAGTTAATGTTTTATTAACTGTAGTGTCACTTTCAAAAAGGATATATTGAATGTGGTTATTTTGTTTTATGATTCATACATGAGATAATCACAACTGGGGTAACACATAAATATGATCATGTTATTCATATTAATTTTTTTATATTTTCTATCACAATATTTCTGTTTTAATCTTATATCATTCATCATCATTGTAGACATTCAATGAAATCAATTCATACATGCATTATGAACTTAACAATCATCGATCTTTGTTTTTGAACTATTTGTTAAGTGTGATTAATATGTAATGTATGTATATTCTTATGTTTCTGATTAGTATTTCATTTTCCCAATAAAAAGTGTTCAAAAAAGAATTCTTTTGTACTAATAGGTGCTTGAATATAATGATATGAAATGAATGCTTCAACAATAACCAACAATGATCATGTTATAAATTTTAGGTATGTGTTTTTTAATTATACTTTATAATACAAGTGCATAGATAATTTTTTTATTAAGTTGTTAAAAGATTGTATGTTTCTATAGATTTTTGGCCAATGATACATGCATTTTGATGGTTTTATACTATGTTTCTATTACAGGGATCCTGATTTTCTGGGGGTGTAATATTTATTTATTTTTTATTTTTTTTAACATTCAGCATTAGTTTTTTATAAATACTAATGCCAAATCATTTTAAAAAATACGAATGGTTTTTGGTGTCGGTTTTTATAAAATCTTACACTGAAAATGATGATGGTACACCTTTTTGTTTTCAATTTTTAATAACAGACTCAGAAAAGGTGGTTTTCATTGTTAGTTTTTTAAAACCTAAAATGAATAGGTGTTTTTTGCATTAGTGTTTTTAGAAAAATTGATGCTGAAAAATTGAAAAAAATTTATTTTTATTTTGGGCATCAATTTCTAAAAAAAACCAATTCCAAAACCCTTATTTTTAATGTAACACTTATATGCATTAGTTAAAAACCGACATTAAAGTTGAAAAAAACTGACATTACGTCAAATTTATATACTAGTGCTGGACTATTTGATGACATGATTAGGGATTGATCATAATAAGGATGCCTGATTAAAGGGACCATGAGGGGTGTTTAACTCATGGTGATTTGGTGGATTGTTTCGGGGATTACTCCAAAGGAGGATGTCCGAATTATGGAGAATTATGATTGGGGCTTACTCTTGAGGAGGATACCCATGGAGATTAGGCCTTAAGTGGGAATCCTATGTATCCTGATTATAGAAAAAATCATTGTTTTTGTAGTTCATTAGAAAAAATAAGAATATTGAGCTCTATCCCTAGGTAGGAATCATACTTTTCCTGAGTAGAATAGGAATCAATGTTATCATAGTTCAATAGAAAAAAGAAGAATATGGAGCTTGGGACATAGGTGGGAATCCTACGTTTCCTGATTATAATAGGAATTAGGGTCCTCATTGTTCAATATGTCACATGGATCATGCAGATGTCATGATCATCATTAACCTCTATGGCCAAACGAGTCATGTTCATTGTGAGAAACAAGGGGAGATAGAAGATATGAGATACCCCGAAATCTTCTTCTATATGTAGGTGGACATGGTGAAAAAATACAAATGGAGATGGATGGGGTGTTGAGTTCCCACATCTCTTCTATACTAGGATGATGATGGAAGAGGTTAAGGGAATGAAACATCCCTCTCTTCACTTTACCCTAGAATGGATCTAGGGGTTGGAGTCTAAGGAGGAAAGGTGGTAGGAGAGATGGGATATGGATCGAGTTCCCATCCCCTCTCTGACCTAATGGTTAAGAGGTAGAGATAAGTGAGAGTGAAACCTCCAGAAATAGTGTCTAGGGGATTACTCTAAGAGGGATACCCTAAAATTGGTCCCGTTGTGAGGGGGAATATGTCATTCCATGTTTAATGGAAAGGAAAGCATAATCTTCACCATCCCTGCTAGGAACTGGAGGATCCAGTTCAAATAGATGGGAAGGGTAGGATATGGTCCTAACCATAGCGTCCAAGATCAGGAACTCGATGAACATTTCCCTAGGGTAAGGGTTCTCATGACCATAGGGATACACATTTAAATGCACCCTGAGAACCCTTACTAGCCAAGTGTCCAAGTGAGGGAAACATCTTATCATAGGAATACACACCCAAATGGAGGACATGATGGTGTTCCACTCACCATGGTTGTGAAAGTATAGAGGTTTCGGTGGAGGATTCAATTTGATTCCTCTCAAATAAGGGATCCAAAGGAGGATACACCCTTCCATTTATGGATTCAAAGAAGGAATTACGGGTAGAATGTATAGGATGAATGGTTGGTTGAACTAAGAGGGCTCATGCATGGGGGGGGGGGGGTCGCAGAGGTAGGTCTAGGAAAACTGTTGGAACCTTGGGTGATAGACCACCTAGGTAACTACACATGGGTGAGACCTTTCTCAAGCCTTCTAGGGTCTCCAGATGTGTTCTCAGATGTGGATCATATTGGTCTCTGGTAGAGGAAGGGTGACTCATGATAGTCTTTTTTAACCACGAGTTGGGTGTGTCAATCACACATGTATTGTTTATTTTAAACCCTGGGAGGGATTTAATTTCACCATCACCATTTAATACCCTCTTCTTCTGGTTTTAGAATGCTACCTAAAATATTTAGGAGGAATTGAGCGAAGGGATAGGTTGAACAGAGTGTTGGTTGGCCTTATGTAATTTTTGTTCATAAAAATGAAGACCCCAGGGTATTCACGATCATTATAGTTCTTCAGTCTCATCCATTATGTCTAGTTTCTTTTCCACCTTCACCCACACCAATGAAAAATGGAGAGTCACACCTTGAACGTTTCGAGCCTGGTTGAAGACGTTTTGGGTCCCAACATAGGGATATCCATTATATTCATTATTCTGGCATAAATATGTATTTATAATAAAAATCAAAAGTTGGTATCTAAGTGGGGTTTCCATATGAAATTCTGTGGAAAATGTGCATGGAACAGATGTCATGGTTTCAACAAAATACCTCCTTAAAATTAAGATTCATTCCAAACAAAAATAAACTAGTCCTAAGGTAACCATAATGAACTTTGATGCATTCCAAAATCATTTGGTGGACTTTGGAGATACCTGAAGTGTGGGTGGATTCACTAATTTTTTCTTGGTACATGCGGCCTAGAGAGCGTAGTTTGATTGTTTCTAGGGTCATATGGACTACCCTACAAACATTGTGTCTTTTGTGTCAACAATCTAATTTTTTCCAAAGTTTGATATAATGTTGAATTAGTTAGTGAGGCTTTGATTTTTCTTATACTTCCCTTTTTAGGTTCTCATCCTATGATTGTTTGTTCATTTTATCATTTTATCACTTGATATTTTTCCTAAACCATACAGAGTGTAGGTCTAGCAAGATAAGTGTCAAATTTTGTACAGAGATCCCTTTGCAATTTTCAATTTGGTGAGTACTGCGTATCTTTTCAGCAGAAGTTTAATGTTTGGAAAATTATACAAATAATTATAGTGTTTTAAGTAGAATATATTTGACTATAAATTTTAAAATAATAACCCAAACAAGACTTCTGGGATGAGAATGTTCTGACATTCTTCAGATATCCAGTGGGGAATCTTGAACCACAGTTTTTTGGTTCCTAGGTCTAAATAATGATATTAGGTAATTGAGGAGCTCTCTCCTAAGGATGAAGTTACCACTAATTATTAAACCTATATAGTGGGATATTTTAGGATAACTAGGGAACATGCTTTATATTCAAATAGTGTCATCCTTTGGATGACATGCTCTGAAATTTATGAGCAACTTATGCAAAGAAAACTGGGGTACATTACAACATATTAAGGAAAATATGTTCTTACAAATTTAGACATTCTATTACTGATGGTTTAAGGTTATGATTCATATTTCTCAAGACCATGATGGGTGGTTTTGACAAAGGTATGTGTCTTATAATAATGGAAATATTTATGTTGGTATTTTCCATGAATGGGAAACTGTACCTACATGAATTTGGCTCCAGTGGAAGAGGTTGGATTTTTAGATGGTCAATTTCAGGGGGGAAGTCCCCTTTCTAAAAAATATAAAGAAATCATGCAGTTTAATGTCGTGAAATTAGGAAATGAATCATATATTTTAATGTATTATGGTGAGGACTTTTTTCTATGTAATTTAAATTTGTAACGCAAGGAAATTATACTATGTAGTATAATTTCATACCAGAAGGACATTATTATTTTTAGTTTAAATTCATACAACAAAGACATTATGCTATTTATTTTAAAGTTATACCACAAGGAAATTGAGGGGATATAATTTGACGTCTTTAGATCTTCGAAGACAGGTTGATGATTATCCCATTCTTAGTAATTTTTCTAGAAATATGATAGCATATTCAATCATGAGAGGAGGTAGTTATAAATTATGATTTGGGGAATTCCAGATCCAAAGAGTGGTATAGAAACGGTTCTTATGATTTTAGAGGAGGTCTCTCTATATTAAGTAGTTAACACTGGTTTAGAAACATGTTTTATGGGATTTATTATGTAAGGCTGATTAAGGCATGTACTACATAGAAAATAGTTTCATCCTTTGGCGGATAAGACCTAAATTTTTTGAGTGGCTTTTGAAAATAAAATTGGGGGAAGTTATGTTGTAGTTAGGAAAATAAGTCTCAAGAATTCTGACATTCTATTGCTAAAAATACGATTGATGTTTATGAAGATTCATATTTCTCTAGGTATATAGTTTTGTTTGTGAAAGTAAATGAACTTAATTTTAAAGGATCATTTTGAGATAGAAATTCCAAGGAATCAAGAGAATGGGTTCCATGCGTATGTAATGTGGTGCATTTAGTTTTTGTTCATATGACTAGGACCATAATATTAAGGAAACTACAGGTGATATATAGCCTTGGAAGACAATGGTCATTCCGGTATACTTTGGACATGAGGGAAGAAATTGTAATCCATGATCTTGGAGGTTTTCAGATTGAGATAGAGAATATGGTACAAGTATGCACAGAGTGACCACTAACATTGAATTGTGGGTTCTAGCATAGTGTCTTCAAAGCTTATAGGGACAGAAGAGGCTTCTCCTAAGGGAGAAATTACTGCTTTTTGAAAAATTTGTTTTGTGGGCTATTTAATCTAAGGAAAACTAGGGAGCATACTGCATAGTCAAGTAGTATAATCCTTTGGATGAGCAATCCATTTTTGGTTTGTTTTAGGAAAATCCAACTTGGGCATATTTTAACATAATCAGAAAAAGATCTCTCAAGTATCATACATTCTACTACTAGAATTCGAGGAATAGAAATGAAGATATGAAATTGTTTAATAGTAGGAGTATGATATGAAAAAGGGATATGTATTAGAACAAAGGAAGTGTTCAGACCAATATTGGACATGATTTGGAAGTCCCTTGAATAGACCTAACTCATACATAGAAGGGGTCCATCTCTGTTTCTTTGGTGGGCCCTTTAATGAGGGGACCCAAAATAAAAGATATTTCATGAAAAATTGTTTTTATGTGGGAGAAGGGGAATTTTTATTTAACTTATGGTCATTTCAATGATTAAGTCATAGAAACCACTACGTATCTCAATAAGATGATTATCAAACCACACTTAGTTGTAACAATAAAGGTACCCCATATTGATTGAATTCATGTGTGGAGGACATGAGGGGTTTGGATACGGGTTCATGCATAGGGTGAGAACTTGTATTGGATCACTTAATATAGATATGACTCATACAAGGGAGAGTAGAGGCATTTACCATATTGTATTATGGCTAGGACTATGATTGAATATCAGGACCTCACTCCATATCTCATAGGGTTTAGAATCAAGCCACACATAGTTCTTTAAGAATTGTGCAGTTTATAATCATGTGAGAAGGATATGGGTGATTCTAACGTGAAAAGAAATATCACAGTTAGAACAAGCTGTATAAACCGTGTATCACTATGTATCTTTATAAGTCAAGAATAAATCCACACAAAGTTCTTAAACATATCTTGCAATTTATTTTCATGCGATGAGGAAATACAGTGTACCTTTTAGGGGCTTATAATCAAGACCAAGATAGACCAAATGGTAATTCATAAACCTTATTTATATGAATAAGTCCATTACCATACTCCTAAGACCATGCGACCTATGATCTATGTGAGAAACAAGGTCTTATATAGGTTTCTTATATAATACATGGGAAACACAAGTGAAGGATAGAGGCATTTTAATTATGTGTTGGCTTGGCCAAGAGATAGGATCTAGGCACCACTATGTATCTCTTTGGGATGAGAGATGACATGTATGTAGTTATTAAAACACCATTTAGTTTAATTCTATATGGCAAGGAAGAAGATGAATCGATGTGGAAGGGAAAAAATATTTTAGTCGGACCAAGGTGTAGGAATCATTCATCAATAAGTATCTTACTAGGTAATGAATCAATCTATACGTAGTTCTTAGATATATCTCCACTAAATTAATCTTGCATTAATATGGGGTATGGAGATTTAGAATTTTCTAGGATGGTAGTTGGGATTGAAACATTATGGTTAAGCAACATTTCATATCCCATTGTAATTTGAATCGTGATGCATGCCTTAGAAATGTTCCCTATGGATACATGATTCATTCACATGGAATATGAGGGGGTTTTTCTTTTATTTAATCTCCATTGTACCAAGGATAAAAGATCTGGGCACCACTAAATATCTCATTAACATGAAAATCCAGCCACATGTAGTTCTATAAAATGTTTCGTGTTTAGGTCTGAGCCATACACACATGGAGTGAAGGAGGTTTTTTGTTTTATTATGGTCATGAATGGACCCAATATTAGAGATCTGAGCATCACTACATTTCTCATTGGAATGAGAATCATGAAACATGTAGATCTTAGATGAACCATTCAATTTAACTTCATATGATTAGTATGCGGTCACATTGGGACTTATACCTATAAACGGTCCCAAGTGCCACTACGGAGTGTATGTGACGTGAGTGGGGATTGTACACGGGAACTGCCCATATGTTCTTCATCATATTCTAGGGACCACATGGTGTTTCAACTCATGGTATTATGGAGGTTTCCTAACATCAAATAAGAAAGGAATTTATTCTTCAGTTTAATGTCAAACGGTAAATATTAAAGATATCTTGTAGTTTTAGGTCATACGACTAAGAACAACTATTTATTTTAACAAATTGTAGTGGGGATGTATATGGTTCTATATAATTTTAAATCCTGCAACTAGGACGATCTTTGTTTGATTACACAAAATATTTCTTCCAAAACCTTGCATTGTTTAGAGTCATGATGAATTCTCCATCCATTGAGATAAAAGAATAACCTTCGTTAGAGTGAAATTTATATATGGAGTAAGGCACCCCCACGTCATCTCAAACATTGGAGGCATCGTTCTATGTATCATCAGATTCCTAAGGACCAATAACAATTCTACTTGGGGGAATGAACAAAGATGAACGTTCTTGTTAAAGTCTCATGCTATCTGATTATGGTAGACTTACAAGTGATGTAAGGTACGCAATCAGTTTTAATTCAGTCACTCGAATTGATCCAATCATTTCAAGGATTTTTCATCTATAGACAGCTGGTCATAGATTGAAATATGATGCGATGGAAATTGAACCTCAATGGGTTGGACTACTTATGTTCCATACACCAATGAGTATGGGATGTAGTCTAATAATCCCATAAGGAAAAAAGATATTTTTAGGAAAATATTTTTGGTCTTTTTCTACCATCTTATGGATTATTTTTTACATGGTCTTGTTAGACGCCTCTATCTTTCTATTAGTCATTGAATAATAGTGGGTTGAATTATTGTATTTCATAATGTGCTCTTGATATAACATTTCCACCTCAGTGGAGTATAATTTCATGGAATTGTCCATAAATGTTGTATGAGGGACACTAAATCTATTAATGATGTTATCTTAGATAAAAATAACATTGTTTTTGTCTCTTACTTCTTTGAGGTTTATTTCCTCTTCCCATTTGGAGAAGAAGTCCGTAGTAGTCAGGATGTATTTTAATTTCTTGATCGTAGCTGGAGGGTATGGTCCCACAACATCCATTACCCATATAGAAAATTTATAGGAGTATTTGGATATATGTAGAAACTATGGGGGTTGATGGATGAAGTTGGATTGTACCTAGAAGGAATGAAACTTCTTGGTGAATTCTTTACAATCCTAACTCATCATAGGCCAGAAGTATCCAAGCCTTCATATTTTATCAGAAATCATGCACCCTGACCAGTAGGAACCCCAATATCATGAATGTACTTCTTCTATAATAGTAATAGTCTCTTCTCCGTCGACATATATTATAAGGAATCCATCAAAGATTCATTTTTAGAGGACTTTATGGGGATTTGGGCCATCATAAAGAGTGAAATTGGCTGCTCGCAGTAATATATTCTCTCTTCCAACTCTATCCAATGGGATCAACCCATCTAAAAGGTAGTCCTTGATTAGAATTATCTATCTAGTTGTAGGGTTATATAGAATAGTGATGGGGATGAATTCATTGATCTACTCTATTATAACTTGAACAAAAGGTGAGACCATAAATCAATGGGTAATGCTAATGACTGTTTCATCCTGATTTGGATCTGCCAAAGCCATAGATACATTTTCCAATACATCTTATTGGGAATTCTGTGATCATGGGATGTGAGTCAATATTGGTTATTAGGGAAATTCTAATATTAATACTTTGGGATATTCAAATAGGGGAATTAGTTTCTGTTTTCTAATGGTGTAATCAACATTGATTTTCTTAATTAACAACCCTGAGTTACCTTTCACCTCTAGGTCACTCACTGATATTTGAAGTGATAATTCCAAGCCTATAGTGAGGGATTGATATTCCGCCTCATTTTTGGTACATACTTATGATAATATGAAGTATTATGTCAACACTTACTTCTCTATGGAGGTAAGAAAAATCCCTAACCTCACTTTTTTTAGTGTAGGGTCTTCCATTCTATTCCCCATTCGTTTCCTAGATACACCATAAAATAAATTTCCCACATTTTGGGATCAACTTGAGTAGAGAGTATCTCATAATATGGAAATTCAATATTTAATAATATATATTTTATAGATGGGTGTTGGTCAAGGAAGTCCACCAAGGACTAACCTTTCCATACTTTTTTAGGAACATAATATTTGTAAAAATGATACAGAATAACTTCCCACCCAGACAGACATCCTGTCAGAATAGGATGACTGGGGATAAATTCGAGTGGGTTATTACAAGACACCATGTAGAACTTGTGGTGCTACAGATAGTGTCTTAGCTTCTAAGCCACAAATATTAATGCTTGCAATTTTTTCTCATTATCTTAATAATGAGTGTCAACATCATTCATGGTTTTTATGAGACATTAAATTCTATTTTCATTCCCTACATCATTTTTTTTCATAAGGAAGGTTATTAGTGATCACTATAAGGCTGTCACATATAAAATGAGTGGTTTTCCTTGAACATTAGGCATTAATACCAATAGACTCAAGAGTTAGTTTTTGAGTATAAAACACATATTTAAAATCGTTGATTTACTAATACGTGACCCATTTATTTATTAGTTTAGTGAAGGGAAAACAATTACCTGAAAGGATGGATATAAAGAAATGGATGTAGGCCAAGTGTCCTTGAATTCCTCTCAAAACATTCAGGTTTCGAGGAGGTGACATGCCAAGGATAACATTACTTTTATCAAGATCAACTTTGATGCCATGATGGAATACAATGAAGCTAAGAAACTTCCAAGAGGATACCCAGAAAGCACATTTTAAGGGTTCCATATTAAATCTATGCTATCAAAGCAGGTTGAAGATGGTTTTGAGTTCATCCATGTTGTCAGAACGTTTCTAGGACAAAACT
This sequence comes from Viscum album, assembly GCA_963277665.1. Taxonomy (NCBI): domain Eukaryota; kingdom Viridiplantae; phylum Streptophyta; class Magnoliopsida; order Santalales; family Viscaceae; genus Viscum; species Viscum album. The sequence continues at coordinate 505,681,267 of OY728119.1, forward strand.
ATTATATCATTATTGTAGAATTCAACAAACATCCCCAAGAAGGGTTTAAGGATGTGATGCATGGAACGTCGGTTTGTAGCACCAGCATTCTTTAAGGTAGAGTTCATTAGTCGATAATATAATAATCCTTGGGGGATATGAAAGTTATGGATTATTTATCTTATAGGTTGATATTCATTTGGTTGTACCCTAGATATCCATCCATAAAGGAGTGGTCTTGATAATAAACCATTTCATTAATCAAGAGTTTTGTTATTGGAACCAGGAAATCATATTTGGGACAATTTCTGTTGAGATCGTTGAATTCAATGCAAACCCTAATTTTCTTATTTTTCTTATTTAATGGGAAAATGTTGTTTATAAATTTTTGGATATTATACCTATCAGATAATGTCGAACTTGATTATCTTTCCTACTTCAACCACAATTTTGGAGGCACGAGTTGGATGTGTCCTTCTAGCAGATTTTTTTATCCCTAAGGATCTTTTGGAAAACTCAACTGATGGGTGGACACCATAGGGATAATGCCTAGAATATCTATGTAATTCCAAGAAAACACATCATGGTGTCTCATCATAAAGGATGTATATACATTATATTCTTTTTAAGTCATGGACATAGTAATTAAAGTTGGTTGTGGATCTTCTTATCTACCCAGATTTATCTCTATGAGTTCATCCATGGTGGTGGAGATGCATTCCTAAAATGCTTTAAGGGAATCCCTGAGGTATTCCTTTTCTTTTTATTCCTAAAGCTTTACTTATTTTCCCTCTACATGGGAAGTAGGGGATGGAGAAATTTCCTTAAAGGTAAGAGGGGGGTTCCATTGGGGAATCTAAAAGATGAAGTAACCATTTCTGGCCCAATCAAGGGTGATTGGCCCTTTTGGAGATCCAATAGGATGATGAGTGATTTAGAATGAGAATATCTATCTTATTCTTTTCTTGAGAAAACCTCTCTAGCCTAGTTGAATAAAAATGGGTTTTTTGAATCTTAGGGGGTGGAATGATGATTTTTCAGTCAGGATTTCATCCCTTCTCAAAGGGTTGATAAATTCTATTTCACCATCAGATTCAGTTGTCATGAATAAAATTATAGAATCCACTAAATGAATATTGGAATTTGATCTCACCCCTTATATTTTAATGATTGCAATCACTTAATCTTCATGGAGATTATTGAAAAAATTAGCTCGGATCATCCCCAAACAATTTGGGACATTAATCTGAGTAACATCATTAAGCATGGGTTGTTTTCCTCCCTTGTGGTAGAATCTTGTATCGATGTATTATGTCTCACATGATTTGAATGGGCCCCTGTCACCATGTAATGTCCCAATTTTTCCATCGATATAGTATTTGAGACATTGGTGATATGATAAAGGAATGGCCACATGCTAATGCAACCTAGGTCTTCCAAGCAGGGAATTGAAAGCTGTATCCCATTGAACAACCATAAACTCCGAGTCAGAAATGATATCCTTGTATCAAGTTCTATGTTTGATCTCTCGAAGTGGCTATTTCTCATTCTATTCTTAACCTTGTAACATGAGAGTAGAGGGAGACATATGATATTCATTGAGACCAAATTGGAAAAGTGTCTAGAGTAGAATGAGGTTGAATCCAAATCCATTTTCGATATAGAATCATCAGATATCAATTTCAGTTATCCTACCATATATGTATAAGGGCCTATTGTTCCCCTGTATGACGACAACATCATCCAATTATTTTAAATATATGATCGCATAACATTATATGGGATCATTCTCTAAGTGATATATTTTAGTAGCAGCAGCCTCGACCTAAAACTCTTGAGGGATTGACAAGACCCCAAATAGTTCTTCCTAAAGATCTTTTGATATATTTAGGGAATACAAGATTGATAACATAGCCAGAACTTAGTCTAGTTTCTTAAAAACATAATAATTTTAGTATAAATATCTACACATCCAAATATTGGGGTGTCCTTTTTCATGTGGTTTGGGAGCTTAGGTTTACAATGTAGAAATATAATCCAATTGGAGCAGGAGTTGAAAGTGATCCCACTCTTGGAAGGTTAGGCTGTCCGGGTCTTCCTACATGTTGGGATTGATCAGGTGATCAAGTATCCTCTAATAGATCTTACTGGATGATTGTATCATGTAAGATCCAATCATTCATGGAGTAATTCCCTTGTTCCCACTGAGATCATTGGAGATCTCTTCCACAAGATTCGGCCACAAAGATGGTTCAAGTAAGGGATTGGTTGAAGTAGTGACTTTTTTGCATGATAGAGTCTTCCCCCATACACTCAGTTTTCATGGTATATTCCCTCATTTCCCCTATCAAGTGTGGGGAATTTGGGTTTGTGATTCGAATAATCATGTGAAAATTGATACATTAAGTGAATAATGTTAATGGAACCAAAAATGAAGTCCTCTATATGAGGAAGATTTTTTCGGACCAGTCGAATCTTGTTGTGCTATTTTGAGGGGTGGTTCTCATTGTTTTGTGACTATTGGAATGAAGCCTACTAATGTTAAAGACATATTCATATTCGAAAAAATCTAATATTACTGAATTTTACTCTTACCCTCTAGGAAATATCTGTTTTTGGAGGATTGGACATTCGAGGATTAAGCTACTGATGGAGCTGGTTGTGCTATAGAATAATTGATCAAAGGAATAGTTGGCTATTTCAACAATGTTTAGAGAATAAAATGAGTCTGGTTGATCATTTTCTAGACCATACAGTATCCCAAATTTTATTCAACCATTATATTAACCTCTTACATTTCATTTTACTCCTCTCAATTAGTGGTAGAAACCTATACAACTTGGGAAGGGGAATTTTTCAACTTCACTTTCCTAGAGTGCACCATATTTTGTAGGAGTTCATTGAAAACAAAATATCCCTTGATGTGGTGGCCCATAATTTGATGGAAGGAAAAATAGTTTGGGAGATATTCATCACATTTTTTGCTGGGATTCCTAGGATTTGGAAACATGACCAAGTTTTCTTCCAATTCCAAGATTAAGTAGTCGGGACTTGGTCATTTCAAAAAGAATAGACCTTATTTTCCACATCTTTAAATTGTTTATACCTCTGAATTCTTAAACATATTAATGGGGAGGGAATTTTTACTAATTCTCAAGATGTGGAGACATATGATATGTTGTGGGATTTGATGTTGGAGTGAGTATAGGGGCATGTTTAAGTGTGACTATAGTGGTCCCTTCTTTTCTCATTCTACTTCCCTAAGTTGATAATATAACTCTAGACTTTTCTTTGGCCTCTGAGATAGATTTTTATACCTATTTAGAAATTGAGTTAGGGTCCTAAAACCCTCCTGTGTATTTAAAAGGGATCAACATTGTGTGCAACTCATCACAATGATTCTCTACATGAAGGGACAATAACTCTTTTTTAGGGAGTGGTAGGTTTAAATAGAATCTCAATCCTTTCCATCGAGCAATGAAATCTTTGAAAATTTCCTTCTCTCATTGTTTTTAGTTCGTAAGATTGAAGAATTTTATCTTTTGTAGTGTTGAACTAATCATGAAAAGGAAGTTTTTACTGATTTCTTCCCACCTAGGGAATTTTTGAAAATGTAAACTTCTCTACCACATGAAGGCCAACCCATGTAATAATTTCAAGAAGAACCTAAGTTTCATAACATTTTACTATTTAGGGGTACCCATCAAGGGATTTTAGTGAGTTAAAAAATTCATCAAGTACTACTCTTGGTCTCCAAAGATGTTGAATATTGGAAATGTTGGATTCTCAATTTTTTGAAGGGGAAGAGTCATATTTACCCATTCCTCATAAGGCTTTTTTTTTCAGGCTGTATGTCAGATGTTTTTCATCCATGGATTCCAATCGAGCTGTTAATAGCTCATTGGTGTTCATAAGCATTCTAGGAATACATGGATGAAATGTATCGTGGATTGGTTTCGTATCCAGTAGGGAAATCAGTAGTAGAATTACTAGTACCTTATATGGGTAACCAATATGGGAAGGCTGGTAAGGACATACCTTAACCTGCTCTAGTTTCACATGAAATAGAGGGAATTTATGATCTGATACTATAGGATCTAAATATATTGGTTGTTGGTACCCTACATTGAGTGGATTTTCTAGACCTGCTTCAGTTTTCGTGAAAAAATATCTTTGTTGTGGTGCGTTAACTGAAAGTGATGGGTGAGGAGCTGATTTTAGAACATACCTACCCGGAAGGCAACCTCAAAGTAATTCTACATTGAATCTCCTCAATTATTTCATCTATTCCTATTACGGAGAAAATATCTCCCCCAATGAAAGGGTATTAACCACTCCACGATAGAGGTGAGACCCTATCTTACCCTTACAATTTTCCTTCATTCAAGGAGGTGAACTTAGAATGTTTGATGGAGTACCTCAATTTAGGAAAAGTCTTTGGTTTTAGGTATGCACACCTCCTTCAGTTGTTTCAGTTTGGACAACAGAAAGAACCAGAGTTTCCGGTTATAACTCCTCTAAATTAGCCTCGTGGTCTGAAGAATCTTCAAGGGAGGTGTTGATGATGTTAAATGATGTGAAACACAATATGGGAATACTATCAGTGTCTCTGTGAGACTACCATCATTTGTGCCCTCCACGAGGCCTTTTAATCTCATTTTTGGATTCTATGGGGATTATTTTGTGGATATTAACCTGAAGGTAATCTGTTTATTATTCAGTCATGCATGTTCCATGTGAAAGTACTGGATCACCATATGTGATGAACTGGGAGGATTCATTCTATAGAATCTTCCCTAATCTGGGTAAAAGTAATTAATTTTGAGGAGGTGGTTATTTATTTGAGAAATCCACCAACCCTAATGGTTGGGAATATTCCTGTTCCACTTTTACAACCCTTCAGGCCTAATTTGGTGGCCTCATGGGTTTGGTTAAAGACGCCCCCAAACATATGGTATGTGGTTTGTCCCAAACTAACATGGAGGATATTACCATGGATGATCTTATAATTAAATAAAATCAAACGTGGACTGGGTGAATCATTCAATATACTCGTAGATCAACCATTTCCAAAAACCATTCACCCATTTCTAATATTGTTGCAATCTGAAGGTTGACATCCTCTAAGTAGGAGGCTTGCCCAGTATTCTTAGATGTTTGATGGAATTTTTTTAATATACTTCTCTCTTATGTCTTGATGTTAGTCAAAGTAATTCATGGACTAATATTTTTGAGTATATATTGGGTCATGAACATATTATGTTTGTTAGAGCCAGACTGGGGCTATGACATTGCATGATACCACCTTTAGTAGTCTTTGCTGGTTAGGGAGTGAATTGAAATGAAATGGGCTATGTGTACCCCAACCTCTGATACAAAAAACAGATGGGTTATATGTGATTAGATATCATAACCTCATTAATGTGGTAAGGCATGGGTATTGAACGTATCTTTACTATTTTTTTCTTTGAATTTTTTGATGTTAGGAGAGATTTCAAGTCAATTTACATCACTTTATTTTTATTTGAATTTGATACTCGTCGTATGGTAATAATGTTTATTTAAAGTGAAGAAGAGTTTTCTATATGTTTAGGAAAATTTCATGCACACAATGTTCCGAAAACACCTCTAGAATGTTGTATTGAGTAGTTTCTAATGGCCATAACATGACTGGTATGTCATCTTTATCCATTTGTTTCCTCCTGTTTAGCATATCTTCTCCATCTTTTACCAGAGGATCCTCTACCTGGTCTGACCAGATAGGATGATTTCCGGCCACATTGCTATACTGAATAAGATCAGTAGAGGTTTCCTCTATTTCATTGGAAGGTAAGTGACCTAATGGAGGTTCAGAGAATGGATATCATCTTTGGTTATGTTCCGATTGAGATAAGATTTCATCTACCTTTGACAAGGATTTATACATTGTTGGCCTTGTTTTCACAAGTTCCTCATGATAGGAGGGATTTATTGTTACTACATTGTCAATTGGGTAATTCTCTTTTCATTGAGAATCACTAATATAAAAAGAACTTTCACAGAGAACACCAATATGGGGAGGCTTCCATTGTATATTACAATAAGGGGGAGACACACATACTCCTTTACCTTCTAGCCCTGTAGAGGTCTACCATAACTCTCATTTAGATATGGTCTCCCAAAATTGATCGGATTATAGGCATGAATCAATCCTTCATAGTGAATTGTCCAATGAGGACCTTTGGAATTACCATTACTTCTCCCATAATTTGGTAATGGGAGGATAGGATCTTGAGCTGCCATAAATAAGTTTCTAAGGACTTGAATCACTCTAGCATTAAGTAGAGTCAAATCATAGATTGACTATTTCTTCTTCAATTTTGTTTCATGAGGATTTTTATGGATTTTTTTATAGGTTATTGGGGAAACATGCTGGAGGAAGTGGTAATCATGGGAAGGTGTTTGTTCTTACATAGGAGTGGCCATTGGGATAAGCCAATTTTAGAGTAGTTCTATATTCCTGACCTGGTTGTCTATATAATATGAGGGACTGTTCCCTATAACCATCCTTGATGACAGAAAGGTTGTGTATCTCCTCTGGGGTTACATGTTGATGAACCACCTCACATGTAAGAAAATAGTAATCTATCTATACCTCCATCACTACTGTTTTCTCTGCCATGATGTTATGGAAAGTCTATAAAATATGGGCATGGATTAGTATTTTCCCTTTCCACCACTTCTAGGATGTGATTAGTGACATCAGTGATTGGAAAGGGGATATATGTCCATTACTTATATTTATTAGGTATAAGTTCTTTCTTCTTTACTCCCTTTCTTATTGGTGGGTACTAATAACACTCATGTGTGGTGGTAGAGAGTTGATTCAACACCTTGTATGTTGTCGGGACATTCTGACTGACTTCTCCTTGTGCTGCTATAGGAGGCTGATGGTAGGCTTTATAAATGTAGGAAAGTGTTTGAACCTGATATCTATTTTCCACCAAACATGGCTGGCATAATTCTTTTAGTGCTTCCATATGAATCTACTAGTAGACTTGGTGGGAGAAGGCATGTGTATGTTCCTACTTCCAGTGCAATGCCATATATGGTTTCTAGGATTATTTAAATGATTACAGTTGACTCTATAGGTTGGATAAGTGAAGGAGATTAGGTGTATATTCCCACTCAAAATTTTCCACCAAATTAGGTTGTTGGGATTCTCTAGAGGGGGATATTGTGTGACCCTACTCCCCATTGGTCGAACATCATACCCAGTGGACTATCTTGCGTGTTTGGGTTCCAAGGACCTAGTCTGAACAGTCAAGGACAACTCCCTCATCATGTTGAGGTTTCACTACCACAATGCATTGGTATAAATTATTTTTGGTAGTATCTCTAGGGAAGGACCCCGATGTTTCCTAGACAATTCCATATATGGAGTCTTTTTCCACCTCCCTAAGATATAAGAGGTACTGGTTATCAGATTTTGGGGATAATCCTCTGAAATAGTTGAAGACGGCTATCAACTCCATCTACGTTATGACCACCGACCATCATTGACCAGATGATTGGTGGGGCGTTGCGAACTGTATGACCTATTGGGCAGCCTTTAAGGTCAAGATCGTATTGTTATGATGGTAGTTTCGGACTGGCATGTTTGAGACCTAATGTTGAAGACGTTGGGTTATTGACGGTGTCATTTTTTTGGATGAAGACCTGGGATGAGTGTCTTCTAGTAAATTCATTGATGAAAGCTATAAATATTTCATTGGATTGATGGGAGTTATAAAGAGTATTTATTATATATATGAAAAACATAAAACAAAAAACTTCATCAAAGAAGTGTCTCATTTGACTGAACACATGCATGATTGATTATATTGTTTGGACATAATTTATCAAGTGAAAGGGTCATAACAGGTGGGTGAAAAAATTATATTGGTTAAGGATTCATGTCAGATTTACCATTTTTTTGTTTCCCCCTTGGAGAATCATTCACCCGACTGTCGATTTCATGGGGTTGAGTTGTGTTAAATCATTGAAGCTAGGTTACCTACTTCTGAGCGGTTTCCAACAGGTTTGTTTATGGAACCAAAAACACATAATGATTCTATATCCAAAGGGACCAACTTTCCAATGGAAAGCTCTTGTTGGGTATTTTGTCCAATGATGATTAAGAACTCACATTAGTCGAGAGGATGGGAGGTTCAGCTCATCATACCTTCTTGTGGGGAATTTTTTCCTACTCTAGGAATCTCTTATAGATTTATGAAATGTTCAAGAATCCTTTTTTAATTCCCAAGTATGATGTGGATCATCCTATAGTTAAAGATTAATTATTAGAATGTATAGATCCTAGAATCATCTATATGTATCTATGGTTCTTTATCAATTGAGATATCTGGATGTATCTAAGGTTCTCCATTGATGGTATCCTCTTATATACTACTTATAGATTCTTTGGTCTTTATAATGACAATGTTGGTTTCTTTTCCACACAGTGGGGAACTCTAGATTGTATTTTAATCTAGGGAGACTAAAGTTGTTTTGATTTCTGGATCGAACCCATAAATAGGATTCCTATATATCCTTATAAAAGGAATAAGAACCCATATAGTTCGGTTCCGCATAATTAATAATTTAAAACCTTTTAAGGTCATATGAAAAACACATAACCATGTAGTTTAACGTCACATGGAAAGGAATTCTTGGTGGAATATTCCTCATAAAAGTTTTTTTGTGGGACTTATATGGAAGTATCCTAGGGAACTTGGAAGGGATTTGAATTTCCAAGTTGAATAAATCACTACTGGGGATATGGAATAGAGAGAACAAGGTTTATTTGGAGTGTTGGATTTGGACCTCTGGGAGGCTTCATGCGTACCTCATATGGAATGGAATCTAATACCATACAGTTCAATTGTGAAAACCTTTCCTTATGTAGGGTTTCAATAGGTTTGTCTCATAGGGGAATGTGACCCTTTTAGAGGATTAAATTGGGGATTATTCTTGAAAATGATTCCTATAATATTTTATTTCATAGTTGGGGATTTCTCATAAGAAGGATGCCATGTTAAAGGTACCATGATGGGTGTTTAACTTATGTTTATTTGGATGTTTTTTTCGGGGTTTACTCCAAAGGAGGATACCCAAATGGATGATAATTATGATGGGGGATTACTCTAGAGGAGGATGTCCATTGATCTCAAGACCAAAATGACCATCCTATTGTATCCTCGTTATAATTGGATTAAGTGTTCTCAAAATTCACTAGAAAAAAAGATGGATATTTATCTCAATCCCTATGTGGGCATCCTATATATCCTGATATTAATAAGCGGTTGATTTCTCATAGTTCATTAGAAAAAAGAAAATGATTTAGATTGGACCCTAGGTGGAAATCATACATATCTTGATTATAATAAGAATCATAGTTCATGTTGCTCAATAAGTATCAGGGTTCAAGTGGATGTCATGGTCGTTATTAACCTCTCTGCCCACATGAGTCATGCTTGGGGTGAGAAACATTGGGGGATGGAAGATCCGAGATACCACACAATATGCTTCTATCCACCAGTGGGAATGGTGAAAAATCCCAAAGGGAGAGGTATGGGCTGTTATGTGTTACCATATCTGCTATCTCAAGATAAAAACTAAAGAAGGAAAGGGTATGAAACTTCATTGTCTTCACTTTACCTTGGAATGTGTTCATGGTATGAATACTGAGGAGGGAAGGTGGAAAAAGAGAGGGGAGAAGGCTCAGGTTCCCATCCCCTCTCTATCATAGTGGTCAGGAGGTAGAGAAGAGTGAGAGTGAAACCTCATGCATGAAAGGATAAGGGATTACTCTTGGAGGGATTCCCAAAACTAACCCTGTGGTGAGAGAGGTGGATGTCATTCCATGTTGAATGAAGAAGAAAACATAATCCTTACCTCACATCAATGAAATGGAGGCTCTAGGTCTAAGAAACAAGAAGGGTAGGACATGGTACTAACCATAGTTACCAAGACCAAGAACATCATTACACTATCCTTGGGGAAAGGTTCCTCATGAACATAGGGATACACACTCACATGCACCCTGAGGACCTTGACTGGCCAGCCTGACAAGTGAGGGAAACCTCTAATCATAGGAATACACACCCAAATATAGGAAACACTGGTGTTCTACATTCCATGGTTGTGAATGTATGGAGGTTTTGGTGTAGGATTAAACTTGATCCTTCTCATACAAGGGAGACAAAAGAGGAGAAGCCCTACCATGTATGGATGTGAAGAATTCATGATTGGTGGATTACATAGGCTGAAGGCTAGGGGAAACCAAGAGGGATCACATAGTGGGTAATATATGCATCTAGGCCTAGGTGAACTCATGAAACCTTGTTCGACAAAACACTTATGGTGCTACACATGGGCGATACCATGCACAATCATTTAAGGGTCTTCATAGGTGTTCCTGAAAGTGACTTGTGAAGGTCCCTGGTTGAGGATGGGTTCCTCACACTTGTATTCATTAATCATGGGTTGAGTGGGTGCCTCACACAAGTATTGTTTTGTCTTAAACACTGTGAGGTATTTAATTTTATTTTTCCCATTTAATCCCCTCTTTTTTAGGATTTAGATAGATACCTGGAATATTTCAGATGACTTGAGTGAATAAATAGAGAAAACAGAGCGTTGATTGGACTTCAAGAATTTCCATCCATAGAAATGAAAACCCCATGGTCATATTTACTGAAATGAAAGAACATTTTGTAAAGGGTCTATCTCTCTCAGGTGTATCGTATTGGCTCTCATGCAGGCCGATCAGAGAGGCTCATGTGCAATCCCACTGTATAGGAAAATGTATGGGAACCCTTCAGTACTGTTACTAACCCACATAAAAAATTGAGTCACACTGCAAACATTTTGAGTCTGATTGAATTTTTTTTGGGTCATGACACATAGAAATACTTTTTGTTCCTACTTCTGGAATAAAGACACATTTCTACTCAAAATCAACATTTAGTGTCTAAGTGAGGTTTATATCTTCAATTATGTGAAAAAGTTCATGGATCACATTTCACTGTGTGAAAAATCCTTTTCATAGTGTTGAAAGTTATTCTAATATATTTGAATTAGTGTATTCTGATATTTTTTAATTAAATGGATTATTAAATAATGGAGGAAAAAGATATATTATCCCTTTTGTGGGTGACTTCAGTAAATATTTACATATTTATCTTCTTAGAACAAAGTGAGAATCCTTTAATATATTTAAGATGTATAAAGTGAATTTGAAAACTAATTAAACAAATGTATTAAATTATTATAATTAGATAGAGTGGGTGAATAATTAATGATTGATTTTAATGTATTTTGGGAAGAAAATTGTATTATTATTCAATGTAATGCTACTTATACACCTCAGTAAAATGGATTAGCTGAAAAAAATACTTTAGTAAAAATTGTAAATTTCATGATAAACAAATCAAATTTACTACTAAATTTAGCAAGTGAAGATTTATTGTATGCATTTCATATTCATAATAGGATTTCCTTAGGGAAAAATAAGTTATCCAATTTTGAAATTTGGAAAGGTAGACAACCTAATATTTTTTATTTTAATATATGGGGGTTTTATCTTAATATAGAGATTCTAATCCAAAAATAACTAAAATCTATCCTAGATAAATTAAAGGTGTTTTTTTAGATATACAAAAAATAGAAAAGTATATAGGATCAAGGATATGGGGATAATATATTTATTGAATCCATGGATATAGGGTTTTTTCAAAATAAATTTTATAAAGATGGCGTGAAGGAAGTTATTCCTCAAAACCCTATCTCATATATTAAATCTTGTTCAAATAAAATAGTAGAGAGTAATTATGATCCTCGTGTTGAACCTAAATGGTGTACAAGACTTGATAAGGAGAAAAATCTACATCCAGATCTTATTTCTCTTGATTCCATCGTTTTATTTGTTTAAGGAGATAAAAATAATCATCTTCTAAATAAGTGTCCTTTGGTATTGACTATATAAGATAATCCAAATCCTTATGAAGGGGATATGACTTCTAGATATATTGATTTTTGGAAATAATTAATTAACGATGAAATGGATTCCATTACGGGGAATAATACATGGGTCAATAGGGATTTTCTAATAGGTTCAAAACCTATTGATTAAATGATTTTTTAGAAAGATGCATGGTTCTAATTCTGAAATTCAATATTTCTGAAGCTAGATTGTTTTCCCAAGAATTCATAAAATAATAAGGAATCGATTATATGGATACTTATGCTTCTGTATCTCATATTACATCAATAAGGAAATTAATTTCCTCAACATCAATTAATCATTTTTATTTCCATCAAATGGATGAAAAAACTTCTTTTTTAAATGGAGAATTAAATGAAGATATTTAAAAGGAACAACTGGAAGGGGTTTTTTACTAGGTAATGAAAAAATTATGTAAACTCCTTAAATCTCATAAATGTATTAAAATGCTATGAAGCAATGGAATGATACATTTGATTCTATTATTTATATAATGGATTTACACATAACAATGCTGTTAAATTTGTTCATCAAAAGTTTATAAATGAATATGGAGTTATAGTGTGTGTGTATGTGGATGATATTTTCATTTTTGGAAACAATATGATTGCTGTAATTGTAAAAAAAATAATTATTTATATTCTATGTTTAAAATGAATGATATTAGAGAGTTGATACTATTCTAGGTATTAATTTTAGAAAACACAGGGGGGGATATTCCATAAGTGAGTCTCATTACATAGAAAAATGTTAAATAAATTAGATCATATTGGTTTCAATGATTCTAGTACTCTAATTGATTCCTATGTAAAACTATTTATAAATATAGGTATAGCTGTAGAAAAACATGCGTATGCTAGTTCAATTGGTTTTTTAATGTATGAAATGTATTGAACTAGATGTGATATTACTTTTATGGTACGTAAAATGAGTAGATATACTAGTAATAATAGTCTGGATCATTGGATATATATAATTCAAATATTTGGATTCTTAAGAAATATAAATGATTTATGTTTTATAATTATACATTGATGCACGTTAGATTACAAATATTGGTGATAATAAACCGCAATCTAGATTTTTTGTTTACACTTGTTGCTTGGTATGTTTCTTGGGAAATAAATAAACAAAACTTTATTTTACATTTGATCATAGAGAGAGATTTTATCTCCTTAGCGGCATGTGGAAAGGAAACTTATTGAATTAAGAATCGACTATTGGATATTAGATTATGGCCCAGTACAATTCCTCATATCTCTATTAGTTGAGATAGTGAATCAACATTATCAGGGGAATATAGTTTCATGTACAATGGAAAGTCTAGAAATATAATCTTGAGATATGGTTTTATGAGACAATTATTAAAATATGGCACCATAATAATTTTCTTTGTGAGATAATGAAAAAACCTTGTGGATCCATTTAAAAAATCTCTGCTGAAAGAGATCATTTGTGAAACTATTAAAGAGATGCAATTAAATCCCATATAATAAATCATTTCATTAATGGAAACCCATCAGTAATTTTAGTTATATCCTAATAAAAGTGTTTAATGGGTATAAAAATGTTATGAAGATTATTATTGATATTTAAAATTATAACCCCATTTATTTGGTGTCAATATAATTTATTATGACTAAATGTTAAGTTATAAAAGTTAACAAAATATTAAGAATTGATGAGTTATGTGTTCTAATAACATAATCACATTGTAATATTTTTCCTATGTAAATTTAGAAGTGGTGCCACATCTTACAGGAGATAATGGGTTTACTGAATAGATATTTCATGAAAAATATATAAGAAAATCACTATAAAAGTGCTATAAAATGAGATTTTTGATGGAAGGAGCATTGTATGTGTGTCATCATTAGTTTATCTTAATGATTAAAAATTTTAATGTTTCAATAACTTGTAAATATGATAAAACATTGAGATATTGATACTATGTAAAGGTTTAAATCCAAATATACCTTTATTATGTATAATGACTCAATTGTGGTCTGGAGAATTAATATTAATGAATAAATGTAGGGGATTGTTTTATTTTTATTCAAATAATATTTACTAAAAATAAACAATGTGTTTTGATTGGTCAAAACATTCTTTTCTTGTATTGATGAGGTGGAAAAAAAATATGAATCCCACATTGTATATTTTGGTAGAATTCCCACAGCTCATTCCCAATAAAAGAGACTTGGGAATTTATTTTTTTAATAAAATATATATTTTCTGAAATTATATTAATGTGTTTCAAAAATATATATTTATTAAAATGATTTGATATACCATTACATATTATAAATATATATATATATAACAAAACAAAAAATAAAATAAAATAAAATAAAATAAAGTAAAATAAAATAAAATAAAATAAAATAAAATATGTTTTTAAACCGATTACAAATGGGATTATTCATAACTGTGGGATTTTGGTTTTTCTGAAATACGAATAGCTTCCCGTTATCAATATTGGAATCATTTAGTTTGAAAGAAGGTGTTATTTGACTAAAATGACGAGGTCAAACTGGTGTGATTCACATCAATTTTGATTTATAAATAAACGATGTTGATATTTCTTATGGGTTAATTTGTTTTAGTCCTATACATTCTCCCTATCATCCCAACATTAGTACTACGGGTAAATAAAAAATTGGTGTTTGATGTTCCACAAATATTTGTGAAATCCTTGAGGGTATCTTCCATTGAGAACCCTACACCATCAACATGGGGGTGGAACAAATTCTTTGAGACAACAAATTAAATTTCACTCATCATGGTTCAATCCATCTTCTTCATCTGCCTACATATTTTCCCATCAATCCAATGTGTCTGATACCAAAGGAAAAACCCAGAATATGGAATCTGAATCCATAAATGTGATGAACCAAGACATGGTCAAACTTTATCATCTTCATGGAAAAAACTTCTCCTGGTGGTAAAGAAAGATGAAGTTTTTTCTTATAGTGTTGATGATTTTTTACATTATGGAACTGAATATTCATCTCATTCCCAAAGAGCCTATTACAAATCTAGAAAACACACCTATTGAAATGAATCAAATCAAACTCATTTAGATAATAAAGAAGAAACAAGAATATAATCATGTTTTTTTGTTGAGTTCATATTCTTAACACATTATCAAATTGTCTATATGACTATTTTCACCAAATGAAGACTTCTCTAGAGATATGGGATGCACTCGGGTTCATGTAAAAAATAGATGAAGAAGGTAACAATAAATTTCTTATTGCAAAGAATCTAATCTAAAATATGGTTAATATAAATCCAATTTTAGAAATATTTTAGTAGATCAATCATTAAAAAGAGTGATAATATTTTCTTAAGAAAATTGCAAAAGCTTCTTATCATTTAAGAATAATACATGTTTAGAGATGTGGGCATGGCTTCACAATTTTATACCAAGAGTAAAAACATAGATGGAAAGGCACAACCAAACTCTTCCTTACATTAAAAATAGAAAAGTAAATAATTCAATAATAAATCAAATCCATCCAAGAATAATGGAGGATTCTTTGTATATGGAAATATGAGGAATTTTTCAAGGGAATTCCTCTATTGATTGAATGTTGATAAAACCACTAAAATATTCTGACAAAAGATAATCTAGTCATAATGATATCCGAAGTCAATATGACTTCTATGAAGATGGGATGTTGGTCTGATTCTCGAGCAATGATTCATGTCTGTAAGGATCATTCTATGTTCAAAACATTTAATGATTGCACTATAACAAAGGAACAACACCTTGTAAATAATTCATGCATCAATGTTAGTGGACTAAGAAGCATTGAGATAGAATTTACGTATGGTAAGAAATAGAATCTTCTTAAAGTGTTGTATGTAACCAAAACCAGAAATAATTTATTTTCTATCAATCATCTATGTAAGAAGCTATTTTAGGTTTTATTCGAATTTGACATGGTTATCTTGTATAAGGGAGAAATGTTTATAGGGAAAAGGTTTTTAAAATAATGGAATGTATCAGCTATCCATTAATAATATGATTGAATCTTCTACTTACTTGATTATGTCCTTTAATTTTGGGCACTACTGTTTAGAAAATTTTAATTAAAATTCATTAAAAGTAACTAAGAAGTTAAAATTAATTAAATTTGTAATGGAATATTTTTTTTAAATGTGTATAATATAAAATAGATAATAATCCTTTTTAGAGTGTTGAAATAAATTTTAATATATTAGAATTACTGCATTTTGATATTTGTGAATTAAATTGTTTATTAACTCACAGAGGAAAAATATACTTTATCAGGTTTATTGATGATTGTAGTAAATATTTACATATATATCTCCTTATAACATAAGATGAAGCCTTTAATTTGTTTTAGAAGTATAAATTATAAAACAAAAATATTAAATTATTACGATCAGATAGAGGGGGTGAATACATTTTGATGGAGTTTATTGTGTTCTATGAAGAAAATGGAATAATTCTTCACTGTACTACTCCTCACACACCTCAGAAAAATGAATTATCTGAAAGGAAAAAATCATACTTTAGTTGAATGGTAAATTTCATGATTAAAAAATCTATGTTTCCAATAAATTTATTGGGAAATTATTTATTTGCTTAATGTCATACTCATAATAGGATTTCCTCATGGAAAACTATGTTATCCCCGTATGAACTTTTGAGAGGTAAAAGACCTATTATTTTTTATTTTAATGTGCGGAGGTGTTTATCTAACTATATAGTTTCTGATCCTAAAAGAACTAATTTTTTTACTAGAGAAATTTAAGGTGTTTTACCAAGAAGTTTGTTTTACTAGTAAATAAAAACAATGTATGAAAACTAATTAAATCTTTTCATGGTCTAAAACAAGATCTGAACAAATGGAATGAAAAATTTGATTCTATTATTTTATCAAATGAATTTACTTATAAAAATGTGGATAAATGTGTTGATTCATAAATTAAAAAAGAATATGAAGTTATTGTGTGTATATATGTGGATGATATATTAGTTTTGGGAACTAATATGATTGGTGTAATTAAGAAAAATAATTACTTATCTTCTATGTTTAAAATGAAGGATCTTGGAATAATTGAAATTATTCTATGTATTAAAGTTATAAATCATGGGGGGGGGGTTGGGTTATTCATTAAGATAGTCTCATTACATAGAAAAAATTTTAAATAAATTTGATCTTATTAGTCTCTAGGATGTCAATACTCCATCTGATTATAGTGATAATATTTTTATAAATACAGGTAGAGCTGTAGCACAACCCGAGTATTCTAGTGAAATTGGTTCATAAATGTATTCATTTCATTCAACTAGATATCAATTTAATTTTTCACTATGTAAAATGAGTATATATACTATTAATACTGGTGTGGATAATTAGATATGTATAAGAAGAATCTTTGGATACTTAATAAAAATCAATGATTTAATTTTATACTATAATAATTATCCAATTTTATTAGAAGGATACACCAATGCAAGTTGTATTATGAGTATTAGTGATAAAAAATCCACATCTGGATGGGTTTTTAACATTGCTGGTTGTGCTTTTTCTATAGATAGGAACAAAGAAACATATATTTCATATTCGATCATAGTGTTAGAGTTTATCTCTTTAGGAACAAGCGGGAAAGTAGTTGAATGGATTAGGAATATATTTTGGTATATTAGATTGTGGCCTAGAATGATGACTCTTATATCTATTAGTTGAGATAGTAAAGAAACATTATGAAGGGAATATTGTTTCATGTATAATGTAAATTCTAGACATATAATTTTGAGACATGATTATATGAGACAAGTGTTACAACAAGGTACCAGAACAACTGTCTATATGAGATTATGTAAAAACCATGAGGATCTATTTAAAAAATATCTATAAAGAGAGATCATTCATGAAACTAATAAATATACAGTTTTAAATCCCATAGCATAAACAATTTTAGTAATGTAAACCAATAAAATTCTTTAGGTATACCTTAATAAAAATATTTAATGGGTAAAAATAAGTTATGAAGATGATTGTTGATATTCAAAATTATAACCCCAACTATTTGGTGTCATTATCATCAGTTATGACTATAGGTCGAGTTATAAACTCTTGAATTTTTTTAATACTAGATGAGTTATGTGTTCTGATAATGTAAACACATTGTAATATTTTTCCAATATGAACATCAAAGTGATGCCAGTTCTTAGAGGAGTTAATGAGTTTACTCCATAGATAGTACCTGAAAAGGATATAAGAACATGGATATTAAATTGCTAAAAAATTATATTTCGTATGGAAATATCATTGTATATATGATATCTATGGATTATCTTAAATTTTTAAAAGTTTAATGTTTTGAAAACTTGTAAATTTGATAACACTTTGAGACATTGATACTAATTAAATGTTTCAATCAAAAGAAGCCTCTATTATGTATAATAATTAAATTTTGTTCTATAAAATTAATATTTATGAATAAAAATATGGGATTGGTAAATTTTTATTCAAAAAATATTTATTAAGAAATAATATAGTGTTTTGATTTGTCAAAACACCCTTTGCTTGGATTAATGTGGTGGCTTAAAAAATGGGAACCACACAATAAAAAGGTGGCTAGAATTTCCATATCTCATTCCTTATAAAAGAGACTTGGTAATTGGTTTTATCAATGAAATATATATTTTCCTAAATTATATTAATGTGTTTAAAAAAATATATTTATTAAAATGTTTTTATATATGTATATATAAAACAAAAAAAACTAAAAATAAGAGAAAATATTTTAATAAAAGGGATAATAATGTGATTAGTTTTAATTGTTGGATTTCAGCTTTTTTTAAATTTGAATGGGTTCCCCTCATCAATAGTTTTATCATTTTGGTCAATCTATGGTGTTCTTTGATCGAAATAGTAAGATCAAATGGGTTCAATTCACACCAATTTTGACTTATAAATAAGCGATGCTGAGATCATATATGGGTAAATTCTCTTTCACTCTAAGAAATTCCCATATTTTCCCATAATTAGTGTTATGCGAAAATTAAAAATTGATATATGATTTTCCCTCAATCTTGGTAAAATCCTAAAGGGAAACTTCCATCGATAACCCTACACTATCAACATGGGGGGTGGATAAAACCCTTTCATATAGTGAATTAAATTCATGCATCAAGATTTAATATATCTTCTTAATATACCTACATAGTTTCTCAAAAATAAAAAGGGTTTGATAACCAAGTAAGAACCTAGAAGATGGATTTTGAATCCCTTAATGTGATGAACCAATACATGGCCAAACATGTCCATTTAGATGAGAACAACTTTTCATGATTGTATGATAAATAATGTTTCTTCTTACAACGTTGAAGATTTTTTACATTCTGGAACATAATCTTCCTCTCATTCCCAATGATCATACTGAAAATTACAATGACACACCTGTTGAAGTGTCTCATGTCAATAATATTTAGTAAATGAGGAAGAAACATGGAGATGATCAAGTTTTGTGTCAAGGACATATTCTCAACACATTATCAAATCGTTAATATGACTATTTCTGTCAAATGAACACTTCTCGAGAGATATGGGAATCAATCGTTTTCAAGTAAAACCCAGAGGAAGAATGTTCCAATAAATTTATTATTGTAAAGTATATAAACTACCTGATGGTTGATAATAAGTTAGTGTTGGAGAAATTTCATGAGCCTCAAGTTATAGTTAATCAAATTCTTTCCCTGAAGATTAATATACCAAAAAATTTCCATGTTTGTTCGATTATTCCTAAATTTACACATGTGTGGAATGATTTTGGTAAGTAAATCATTAAAATAAATGATGATATTTCCTAGGATCAATTTCAAACTCTTCTTTTCATTGAGTAAGAATCCATGTTATGAGATGTGGGTATGGATTCCCAATTTGATAACAAGATTGATATTTTTCAGGGAAATGCACAATAAAAATCATCCTTATATGTCCAAAATAAAGGTAAACAACTCAATAAGAAAGCCAATCCTTATAAGAAGAACAAATAATTCATTGTCTATGGAAAACTAGGGATTTTTTGAAGGTAATGTCACAATTGAAATAAATTGGATATGCCTGTGAGAAATATGTTTATAAAAGATAATCTAGTCACAATGTTATCTAAAGTCAATATGAATTCGATGAATAATGGGTGGTCACTTGATTCTAGAGAAACAGTGCATGTATTTAGGGATTTTTTGATGTTCAAAAAATTTGATGATTGTACTAAAGTAAAGGAAGTACACCTTGGATATTGTTAATGCATTAATGTCTTTAGAAATGGATTTGTGGAGATAGAATTTTCATCTGTGAATAATTTGAATCTTCTTAATGTGTTGTATATACCTGAAATTTGAATGAATTTAGTATCTATCTGTATTTTTTTTATAATAAGGGATTTTGTATTTCATGCGAATATGATAAGGTTATCTAGTCAAATAGATGCATGTTTGTATGGAAAGGTTATTCAAATCATGGAATGTATCAACTATCCATTAAAAATATGATTGATTCTTCTACTTACTGGATTGAGTCCTCTAATTTATGGAATGTTCATTTAGAACATGTTAATTATAATTCATTAAAGGTAGTGAAGAAGTTAAATTAAATTTACTTTGGAAGTGAATTTAATTAATGAGAAACATGTGTAGAATCTAAAATAGTTAAGAATCCTTTTCATAGTTTTGAAATAAATTCTGATATATTATAATTAGTGCATTATGATATTTCTGAGATAAATTGGTTATTAACTCCTAGAGAAATTTTTTTTATCACATTTATTGATATCTATTGTAGATATTTACATATAAATATTCTTAGAATAAAGAATGAATCCTTTAATATTATTAAAAATAATAAAGAAGAAAATGAAAACCAATTGAAGAAAATAAATAATGTATTAAGATCATATAGAGGGGGTGAATACTTTATGAATGAGTTTAAGGAGTTATGTGAAGAAAATGGAATAATTCATTAAAGTACTCCTCATTACACACCATAGAAAAACAGATTAGGTGAAACGAAAAAATCATACATTAGTCAAAATGGTAAATTTCATGACTAACAAATCTATGTTACCATTAAATTTAAGGGACAATGCTTTATTGGATGAATTTCATATTCATAATAGTAATGAATCTATGAAAACTAATTTATCATCTTATGAAATTTTGGGAGGTAGAAAAGGTAATGTTTTTATTTTAAAGTGTGGGTGTGTTTAGCTTACTATAAAGTTCTTGATCCTAAAAGAACTAAAATTGGTTATAGTGCAATTGAAGGTATTTTTTTTGGATATGCAGAAAACAACACAACATATAGAATCAAGGATTTTTGAGATAATATAATTATTGAATCAAGGGACGTAGTGTATTTTGAAAATAAAATTTATAAAGACGATGGTGAGGATGATATTACTCATACCCCTATCTCATGTATTCTATCTAGTTAAAATTCAATAGAAGAAAATAATGAAGATTCTTGAGTAAAACAATGATAGAGTACAAGACTTAGGAAGGAGACACATCTGCATAAATATTTTATTTCTCTTGATTCCATAGTTTCATTATTTTAGGAGATAAAAATAAAAATCTTCTAAATAATTATCTTAATGAATTGACTATAAAAGATCATAAAAAGTCTTCTAAATAGGCTATAACTTCTAGAGAAGTTACTTTTCATAAAGAAAACATTAATGATGAAATGGATTATATTATAGGGAATAATATTTGGGTCATTATAGATTTACCAAGAGGATTAAAACCAATTGGATGTAAATGGGGTTTTATGAAGAAGTATGATTCCAATTGTAACATTTATGCTTTTATTGCTAGATTGGTTTCCATATTTTTCAGACCATAATATGATATTGGTTTTTTTATACTTATTCTCATGTAGCTTAGATCACATAAAAAAGGATATTATTTGGTTTAGCTTCAATTAATCATTTTTATGTCTATAAAATGGATTTTAAAACAAATTTTTTAAATGAAAAAAATGATGATATTTACATGGAACAACCAAAAGCGTTTTTTTACTAGGAAATGAAAACAATGTATGTAAACTGGTTAAATATCTTTATGGTCTTAAACAAGCTCTGAAGCAATGGCATGTGAAATTTGATTCTCTTATTTTATCTAATGGATTTACTCATAATAATGATGATAAATGTGTTTATTCAAAGTTTACCAAAAAATTTGGTGTTACTATGTGTCTATATGTGGATGATATGTTAATTATTGTAACCAATATTATTGGTGTAATTGAGACAAATAAATCCTTATATACTATGTTTAAAATGATGGATTTTAAAATAATTTTTAGTATTCTGGGTATTAACGTTAGAAAAACTAGTGGGGTTGTTATTTTTTTCAATCTCATTACATAGAAAAAATGTTAAATAATTTTGATCATCTTGGTTTCAAGGATTCAAATACTACATTTTAATCTTGTGTTAAACTTTTTATAAATATGGGTAGTTCTATATCAAAACTTGTGTATGATAGTGCAATTTTTTATTTAATGTATGAAATGTTTTACACTAGATCTGATATAGATTTTTTATCATGTAAAATTAGTAGTTACACTAGTAATTAGGGTGACGATCATTAGAGATGTTTAATGAGAATATTTGGATACTTAAGAAATATCAAAGATTTAATTTTATACTATAATGATTATCTAACTGTATTAGAAGGATACACTAATGAAAGTTGGATTACTAGTATTGGTGATAAAAAATCCAAATCTAGATGGTTGTTTACTCTTGTAGGTTGTACTATTTCAGGGGCGAGTAAGAAACAAACATGTATTTTACATTCGACCATGGAGTCAGAGTTGATCTCTTTTGCAGCATGTGAAATGGAAGCTGAATGGATTAAGAATTTATTATTGGATATTTGATTGTGGCCTAGTCTAATGCCTTATATCTCTATCAGTTGTTATAGTGAATTAATATTATCAAAGTTATACTGTCTCCTATACAATGTGAAGTCTAGAAATATAAGTTTTAGATATTATTATGTGAGATAATTGTTACAACATGGTACCATAACAATTATCTATGTGAGATCATGTAAAAACCTTTCAGATTCAATTACAAAATATCTATTAAGAGAGAAAATTCATGCAACTAATAGAGAGATGGGGTTACATCCCATATAATAAATATTTTTCGTAATGGTAACCCAACACATTCTTTATGAAGATCCTAATAAAAGTTTTTAATGGGTAAAAACAATTTATAGAGATGATTGTTGATATTGAAAAATATAACCCCAAATATTTGGTGTCAATATTTACTATTATGACTATATATTGAGTTATAAAATCTAACCAAAATATTAATACTAAAAGAGTTATGTGTTCTAATAATGGAAACATATTGTAATATCTTTATTATGTGAACATAGAAGTGGTGCCACTTCTTGAAAAAGTTAACAGGTTTTCTCATTATAGATTTCATAAAAAAGATATAAGAACATGACCATAAAAGTGCTACAAAATGTGATGTTTGATGTATAAATCCTTGTATGTATGATATCTACAGTATATCTTAAATATTAAAAAGTTTAATGTTTTGAAAAATTGTAAATCTGAAAAAGAATTAAGATATTGAAACTAACTAAAGGTTTAAATTTAAAGATACCTTTATTTTTTATAAATAATTAATTTTGGTCAGGAGAATTAATATTTATGAATAAAAAATGGGAGATTGTTATATTTTTATTCAAAAATATTTATTAAAAAATCGTAGAGTATTTTGATTGGTAAAAAATCTCTTTTTTGGATTGATAAGGTGGCATAAAAATGGGAATCCCACATTTGAAATGTTGGTAGAGTTCCTATAGATCATTCCCAATAAAAGATACTATTTTTTCTATGGAAACCATGAAATTTTTTAAGGTAATTTCGCTATCAAAATAAAGTTGATAAATTAGCTAAAAACATGATTACTGAATAGAATCATGTTTCAATGACATCCAAAGTCAATATGAATTCGATGAATATGGGATGGTGTCTTGATTCTATAGAAACAGATCATTTATTCAAGGATTGTTTGATGTTCAAAACATTTGATGATTTTACTATCATGAAAGAAGTGCACCTTGGAAATAATGCTTGAATCAATGTCATTAGAAAAGAAAGTGTGGAGTAATACTTTACTTCTTTGAATAATTTGAATATTGTTAATGTGTTGTATGAACCCAAAATTTGAAATAATTTGGTTTCTATCAATCTTCTGTGTAAGATGGTATTTTTGGGTTTCATTCGACTCCGAAAAGGTTTTCTTATTGATGGGAGGTATGTTTGTCAAGAAAGGGTATTCGAATGATAGAATTTATCAAATAAATATAAATAATATTATTTAACCTTCCTCTTACTTGATTGAGTCCTTTAATTTATGGAATGATTATTTAGAACATGTTTATTATAATTCATTAAAATTAATGAATATAATGAACATAATTAACTTTTTAAATAAATTTAATAAATTACAAACATGTGTATAATATTAAATAATTAAGATTCATTTTTATCGTGTTGAATGAAATTATCATATATTGTAGTTTGTTCATTCTGATATTTGTGAATTAAATGGTTTATTAACTCGTGGAAGAAAGGGATATTTTATCACTTTTGTTGATGACTCCAGTAGATATTTACATATATATCTTCTTAGAATAATCTATGAATCCTATATTATGTTTAATAATTATAAAAAATAATTTTAAAATAAATTAAACAAAAAGATTATAGTATTATGATTAGATAGGGGGGTGAATACTTTATGAATAATTATAATGAGTTCTCTGAAGCAAATGGTAGAATTAATCAATGTTCTGCTCCTTACACACCATAGAATAAGGGATTAGCTGGAATTAAAAATCACAATTTAGTAGAAATGGTAAATTTCATGATTAAAAAATATAAGTTACCATTAAATTTAAGGGGTGAAGTTTTATAGTACACCAGTCATATTCAAAATAGTATTTTCTTTAGTAAAACTAGGTTATCCCCTTAAAAAATTTAGAGAGGTAGAATACCTAATCTTTCTTATTTTATTTATTGGTGGTGTTCAGATTACTATAGAGTTCGGGCTAAAAAAAACTAAAATTGGTCGCTGAGAAATTAGAGGTCTTTTATTGGATATACAGAAAATATAAAAGCATATAGAATCATGGATTTTGGAGCTAATATAATTATTGAATCCAGGAGTGTAGATTATTTTAAAAATAAATTTTATAAAGACGATATGGAGGAAGTTTTTCTTCACACCCCTATTTCTTGAAATCCATCTAGTTCAAATATTATAGTTGAGAATAAAAATGATTCTCGAGTTTAACCTAAATAGAGTAAAATATACAGGAAGAAGAAACATCTAAATTTGGATTTTCTTTATCTCGATTCCATAGATTTCCTAGTTGAAGAAAAAAATAATCATCTTATGAAAAATTATCCTATGGTATTCTATAAAAGTTAATCCAAAAGTGTGTAAAGAGGCTCTGAATTATATATATGTTGCATTTTATAAAGAAGAAATTATTGATTAAATAGATTTAATTATAGAGAACAATACATGGGTAATTATGGATTTATTAATAGGTTCAAAACCAAGTTTTTGTAAATTGGTTTTTAGAAAGAATTATTATTACAACGATAAAAATAACTCTTATAAATATATACTGGTTTCCAAAGGTTTCAGACAAAAATAAAGTATTTATTATTTTGATACTTATAATCCTATAGCTTAGATTACATCAAAAAGGATATTATTTTCTTTATCTTCAATATATTAATTTTTATGCCCATAAAATGGATGTCAAAACTACTTTTTAAAAGTATAATTAAATGAATATATTTAAATGGAACGACTATAATGGTTTGTTTTAATAGAAAATGAAAACAATTCATGTAAACTAGTTAAATCTCTTTACGAACTTAATCAACCCCCAATAAAATGGCACGATAAATCTGAATCTATTATTTTATTTAAGGTATTTTCACATAACAATGTAGATAAAGGTGTTTATTATTAGTTTAAAAATGAATATAAAGTTATTATGTGTCTATATGTGGATGATATTTTAATTTTTGGAACTAATATGATTGGTATATTTCGGACAAATAATTACTCATCTTCTATTTCTGAAATGAAGGATCTTCGAATAGTATATACTATTATAGGTATTAATGTTACATTAAAAGTGGGGGTTATTCTTTAAGTAAGTATCATTACATATAAAAATTGTTAAATAAATTTTATGATCTCGGTTTTAAGGATTCCAATACTCTATTTGATTCTAGTGTTAAACTTCTCATAAATATGGGTAGAGATGTGGCACAACTTGGGTATTCTAGTGAAATTGGTTCTTTAATGTATGAAATGCATTGAACTAGATCTGATTATGGTTTTCAAGTACATAAAATGTGTAGATATATATGTAATCCTGGTGTGGATCATTGAAGATGTATAATTAAAATCTTTGGATACTTTATAAAGATCAAAGATTTATGTTTACGCTAAAATTAATATAAACATTAATTATAATGACACACTGATGGGAGTTGTATTACCAGTATTAGTGATAACCAACCCACATCTGAATTTTTATTTACTCATGGAGGTTGTTTTGTTTCTTGTGAGAGCAAGAAACAAGCATGTATTTCACATTCGAACATGGTGTTAGAGTATATCGCCTTAGCGACATGTGGAAAGAAAGTTGAATGGATTTGTAATATATTATTGGATATTATATTGTGGCCCATTCTGATGCCTCATATCTATGTCATTCATGATAGAGAAGAAATATTATCAAGGGAAAATAGTTGCTTGTACAATTAAAAGTATAGAAATATAAGTTTGAGACATTATTATGTGAGAAAATTGTTACAAGATGGTACCATAACAATTGTCAATGTGAGATAATGAAAAAATCACGTGGATCCATTTACAAAATCTATGATGAGAGAGATCAGTTGTCCAATTAATAATGATACGGGGTTAAATCCTATAGAATATATCATTTCCCTAATTGAAACCCAACAATTTATTTAGGTATATCCTAATCAATGTGTTTATTGGGTAAAAACAAGTTAAGAATATGAATTTTGATATTTACAATTATAACTCACATTATATGGTGTCAATATCATCTGTTATTACAAGTGGTTGAGTTATAAACTCTTAATAAAATGTTAATAATCGATGAGTTATGTGTTCTAATAATGGAATCACATTGTAATATTTTTCCTATGTGAACATAGAAGTGTTTCCTCTTCTTACAGAAGTAAATTGGTTTACTCTATAGAGAGTTCATGAAAAGGATATAAGAACATGGTAATAAAAGTTCTACAAATTGAGATGTTGGATGTCAAGATCATTGTATGTATGATATCTTAAGTTTTTCTTAAATGTTAATAATTTCAATTTTTTGACAACTTGTAAATTTGATAATACTTTGAGATATTGAATCTTTGTAAAGGTTTAAATTCAAAGATTCCTTTATTGTGTATAATGACTCACTTGTGGTCTAGAGAATTAATATTTATGTATAAAAGTAAGAGTTTTATAAAAAAAAATTCAAAAAATATTTATTAAAAAAGATAATGTATTTTTATTGGTCCAAAAACCCTCAAATTGATGAGGTGGCTTAAAAAATTGGCATCCCACATTAGAATGGTGGGTAAAAGTATCATAACCCATTCCTTATAAAAGAGGTTTGGGAATTGGTTTTATTAAAAAAAATATTTATCTAAATTCTATTAGTTTTTTAAAAATATATATTTAGGATTTTTTTGATATATATATTATATATATATAACAAAACAAAAGAAAAAATAAAAATAAAATAAAATAAAATAATGTATTAAAATGACTAATATTGTGATTATTCATAACTATTGTATTTGGTTATTTTGAAAATAGAATGGGTGCCCCTCATTAATAGTTGTCTCATTTCGGTCTAACCATGGTGTTCTTTGACTGAAATGGTGAGATGAAACTTGTGCTATTCACACCGATTTCGATTTATAAATAAGTGATGACGAGATCACTTATGGGTGAATTCTTTATCAATCAAAGAAATTGCCAAGATTTTCCCAAAATTAGTAATATGAGGAAATAAGAAATTGGTTCTTGATTTTCCTAAAATATTGGTGAAATCCTTTAGGGAAACTTCCACTAAGAACCATATACCATCAATGTAGGGGTGGATCCAACCCTTTTGGGAAGTAAGTTAAATTCAAACATCAAGGTTCAATCTATCTTCTTCATCTGACTACACGTTCTCCCAACAATAAAAATGGTTTGATACCCAAGGTATAACCTTTAATATGGATTCTGAATCCCTAATAGTAATAAACCAAGACATTGTAAAACTTTACTATTTCGATAGTAGGAACTTCACCTCGTGTAAAGACAATATGAAGTTTCTTCTTATGGTGTTGAATATTTTTTACATTCTAGAACTGAATCTTCATCTCATCCTCAATGAGCCTATTACAAACCCAATGGCACACCCATTGAGGTGACTAAAGTTGAGAAAAGTAAAGGATTGAGGAAGAAATGTGAAGAAGAACAGGTTTTTTGTCGAGGACATATTCTCAACACATTATCAAATCATTTATATGTCTATTTTTGCCAAATTATGACTGCCCAAGAAATATGGGATGCACTCAAGTTCAATTAAAATTCCAAGGAATAAGGTACCAATAAATTTCTTATTTTAAATACAAGACAGTTGATAAAAATCCAGTGTTGGAGCAATTTAATGATCTTCGTGTTATAGAAAATAATCTTTTTTCCCTGAAGATTAATATCCTATAAAATTTCTTAATTGGTTAAATTATTGCTAAATTTTAACTTATGTGTATTGATTCTAGTAAATAACTAATTAAAAAGAGAAATGATATTTCCTTGGAGAAATATCAAATGATTCATCACATTAAAGAAGAATCTATGTTAAGAGACGTGGGTATGGATTCAAAATTTGATACCAAGATTAATATGGTGTAGGGAAAGGCACAACCAAACTCTTCCTTATAAGTCAAAAATTAAATTAAACAATTCAAGAATAAATCCAATCCTTCCATGTAGAAAAGAGAATTATTTCTTTGTATAAAACTAGGGAATTTTTCAAGGTAAAGTTACTATGGAATGAAAATTGATAAACCCACTGCATATATACTGATCGATGATAATCTAGTCATCATGATATTTGAAGTCAATATGACTTCGATGAAGTTGAGACAATTCCTTGATTTTGGAGCAATGGTTCATGTCTGTAATGATCATTTAATATTCAAAACATTTGATGATTGTACTACTGTGGAGGAAGTACACCATGGAAATAATGGATGCAACACTGTAAGTAGAGAAGGAATTGTGGAGACAAACTTCACTTCTGGAAAGATTTTGACTCTTCATAATGTGTTGTATATAACCGAAATTCTATGTAAATTTGTTTTTTTCAATCTTTTATGTTAGAAGGGATTTTGGGTTTCATTCGAATCCGACAAGGTTATCTTTTCGAAGGGAGGAATGTTTGTGGGGAAAGTGAATTCAAATGACGGAATGTATCACATATCCATTAATAATATGATTTAATATTATTCTAACTTCATTGTGTTCTCTAATTTATGGCATGATTGTTTTTCACATGATAGTTAAAATTCATTAAAAGTAATGAATAATTTAATCACAATTAACATTGGAAATTAATTTAATAAATATGAAAAATGTGTATAATATAAAATAGTTAAGAAGCATTTTCATAGTGTTGAAAGAAATTATGATATATTAAAATTAGTGAATTATGATCTTTTTATATTAAATGGTTTATTAACATGTGATGGAAAACATATTTTATCACCATTTTTATGGATGTTGTATATATTTATATGTAAATCTTCTTAGAACAGAGGATAAAGCCTTTAATATGTTTATGAAGTATAAAGGTGAAATTGACAACCAATTAAAACAAAATATTAAGGTATTATGATCAGATAAAAGGGGATAATACTATATGAATGATTTTAATGATTTTTGTTAATAAAATGGTATAATTCATCAAAGTATTTCTCCTTCCACATCTCGAAAAATGTCTTAGTTGAAAGGAAAAATCATACTTTAGTGGAAATAGTAAATTGCATGATTTACAAATCTATGTTACCATTAAATTAATGGGGTAAATCATAATTTCATACATGTCATATTCATATTAGTATTGCCTCTTATAAAACTAAGTTATCCCATTATGAAATTTGGAGAGATAGAAGACCAACTCTTTGGTGTTTAGTTTACTAAAGAGTTCGTGATCCTAAATAATCTAAAATTGGTCATAGAGTAATTAATGGTATTTTCTTTTGATATTAAGAAAATAGGAACGAATATGAAATTATGTTTTTTGGGCTAATATAATTATTTAATCAAGGGATGTAGTGTTTTTTGAGCAGAAATTTTATAAAGGTGATGTGGAGGAATTTACTCCTCATACCTCTATCTCATGTACTACTTCTAATTAAAATAAAATAGTATAGAATAATGATGATTATCAAGCTGAACCTAAATGGGTTACAAGACTTCAGAAGGATAAAAATCTACATACACATTTTATTTCTCTTTATTCCATAGTTTTAATTATTTAATCTGCTAAAAATGATAATCTCATGAATAAATATCCTATGGTATTGACTATAGAAGATAATCTAAATAATTATAAATAGTCTATGACTTCTTGAGATGTTGATTTTTGGAAGGAAGTAATTAATGATTAAATAGATTATATTATAAAGAATAATGCTTGGGTAATTATGGATTTACCAAGAGGTTCAAAACCTATTGGTTGTAAATGTTTTTTGAAAGAATTATGATTACAATGGAAACATTCAAGATTTTAAAGCTAGATTGATTGCCAAATATTATAGAAAAAAGAAGGGATTTATTATTTTTGATAATTATACTTCTCTATCTTGAATTACTTCAATAAGGATGTTATTTTCTAAGCTTCTACTAATCATTTTCATGTCCATCAAAATGATGTCAAAACTGATTTTTTAAATTTATAATTAAATGAATATATTTAAAAATAACATCAAGAAGTGTTTTTTACTAGGAAATTAAAAACAAATATGTAAACATGTAAAATATATTTATGGCCATAAACAGGCTATGAAGAAGTGGCATTGGAAATTTGATTCTATAATTTTATATAA
The DNA here is from genome assembly GCA_963277665.1 of Viscum album. Taxonomy (NCBI): domain Eukaryota; kingdom Viridiplantae; phylum Streptophyta; class Magnoliopsida; order Santalales; family Viscaceae; genus Viscum; species Viscum album. The sequence goes on from OY728119.1 coordinate 505,712,515, forward strand.
TGGATTTACTCATTACAATGCAGATAAATGTGTTTATTAAATGTTTAAAAAGGAATATGGACTTAATATATGTTTATATGTGGATGATATGTAAATTTTTGAAACCAATATTATTGGTGTAATTGAAACAAATAATTACTTACATTCAATGTTTAAAATTAAGGATATTGGAATAATTGATACTATTCTTGGAATTAAAGTTAGAAAACATAGTGGGGTTATTCTTTAAGTACGATCATTATATAGAAAAAAAGTTAAATAAATTTGATATTCTTGGTTTCAAGGATGAAAATACTCCATTTGATTCTAGTGTTAAAATTTTTATACATACGGGTAGAGCTATAACACAACTTGAGTATGTTATCGTAATAGGGTCTTTAATGTAAGAAATGCATTGCAGTAGATCTGATATTTCTTTTGTAGTATGTAAAATGAATAGATATAATTTTAATCTTGGTGCGGATCATTGGATATATATATCAATAATATTTGGATACATAAGAAATATTAAGGATTTAAGTTTATACTATAATGATTATCTGGTTGTGTTAGAACGATACACCGATGCAAGTTTTATTACTAGTATTGGATACAACCAATCGACATATGGATGGTTATATACTCTCAGAGTTTGTTCTGGTTCTTGGGAGAGAAAGGAACATACATGTTTTTTCACATTCTACTATGGATTCAAGGTTTATTTCCTTAGAGATATGTGGAAAGGAAGTGAATAGGTTAGAAATATATTATTGGATATTAGATTGTGGCATAGTCTGATGCCTCCAATATCTCTTAGTTGTGATTGTCCTTCCAGATTACCAACATCATATAGTTTCATGTCTAATGGAATGTATAGACATATATGTTTGAGACATGATTTTGTGAGACAATTGTTACAATATGGTACTATAACTATTGTCTATGTGAGATCATGAAAAAACCATGAGGACTTTTTTATAAAGTCTCTTATAAGAGAGATCATTTATGAAACTAATAAAGATATGGGGTTAAGGAACATAGAATAAATCATTTATTTAATGTAAAACCAACACTTTCTTTAGATATATCCCAATCAATGTGTTTAATGGGTAAAAAATAGTTATGAAGAATATTGTGGATATTGACAATTATAACTTGAACTATTCAATGTCAATATCATCCGTCATGACTAGAGGTTGAGTTATAAACTCTTAACAAAATATTAAGACTCTATGATATATGTGTTCTAATAATGAAAGAACATAGTAATATTTTTCTTATGTGAACATAAAAGTGGTGCTTCTTATTACAAGAGTTAATGGATTTACTCCTTAGAGAGTTCATGAAAAGGATATGAACACATGGCTATAAAAGTGATAAAAAATGATATTTTAGATGAAAATTTCATTGTACGTATGATATCTCTTGTTTGTCATAAATATTAACAAGTTTAATATTTTGAAAACATGAAAATCAGACAAAACATTAATATATTGATACCATGCAATGGTTTAAATTGAAGGATACCTTTATTATATATAATGACTCATGGTCTAGTGAATTAATATTTATGAATAAAAGTATTAGATAGTTATATTTTTATTGAAAAAATATTTATTTAAAAAATAAAATGTTTTGATTTGATAAAAACACTTTCTTCTTGCATTGATGAGGTGGCTTAAAAATGGGAATCCCACATTGGGAATTTGGGACAAACTCCTATAGCTCATTAACTACAAAAGAGCCTTGGAAATTAGTTTCATCTATTAAATACATATTTCCCTAAATTCTATTAAATTGTTTAAAATGTATATATTGAATAATTTTTTTCATATATATATATTATAAATATAAAAAAAATGAAAAATGAAAATAATAAATAATTTATTTTATTAAAATGAGTAATAATGTGATTATTCTAAACTATTGTATTTAAATTGGTTTTTAAATTTGAATAGTATTCCCTCATAAAGTGTTGTCTCTTATTTGTCAAACCAAGGTTTTCTTTGTACAAAATATTGAGATCAAACCAGTGCGATTCACATAAATTTCGATTTGTATATAAGTGATGCCAAGATTTCTTATGGGAAAATACTATTACCGTCAATGAAATTATACATATTTTCCCAATATCAATGCTTCGGGGAAATGGAATGTTTGTGTTACAATTTCCAAAAAATTTTGTTTCATTTTCAAGGGAACCATCCTTTAAGAACCTTGAACCATCAATGTGTGGGTGGATCAAACCATTATGAAGATGGAATTAAATTCATGCATCAAGTTTCAATCTATCTTATTCATATTCCTATATATTTTCCCAACAATCAAAAGGGTTTGATACCCAAGACAAAACATAGAAGATGGATTCAGAATCCCTCAGATTTATGAACCAATACATGGTCAAACATGACTATTTCAATGGACACAACTTCCCCCAGTGGTAGGAAAAGATGATGTTTCTTCTTACGATGCTGAATATTTTTTCACACTATGGAACTGAATATTCTTCTCATTCTCGAAAATCCTACTACAAATCCTGATGAAACACCTGTTGGTGTGACTCGTGTTCATTAAATAATTGCGATGGGGATAGAATATGAATATGACTATGTTTTTTGTTGAGGAAATATTCTAAACATAGTATTAGTTTGTCTATATGAATATTTATTCCAAATGAAGACCTCTTGAGAGATATGGGATACACTCAAGTTCATGTAAAAATTTGATGAAGAATGTAACAATAAATTTCTAATTGAAATATATCTAAACTAAGTGATGGTTGATAACAAGATAATGGTAAGGAAAGTTCATGAGCTTCATGTTATAGAAAATAAACATATTTCTATAAATATTAATATACTATAAACTTTCCATGTTAGTGCAATTATTTCAAAATTTCCACCTTTGTGTAACAATTTTGGTAAATCACTCATTAAAAAAAGTGCAGATATTTCCTTAGAGAAATTGAAAAATATTATTCTCATTGAATAAGAATCCACATTAGTAGACGTGGGTATGTATACATAATTTGATACAAAGATAAATATTATTGAGGTAAATTCACAACCAAACTCTTCCTTACATGTCAAAAAGAAAAGTTAACAATTCAAGATGAAAGCCAATCCTTCCAATAAGAAATGACAATTCTTTGTATGTGGAAAACTAGGGGATTTTTTTATTGGAATGTCACTATTGAAATATATTTTATAATCCCACTAAAAATATGTTGACTAAGGTAAATCTAGTAGTAATGATATTTGAAGTCAATATGAATTTGATGAAGATGGGATGGTGTCTGTATTATGGAGAAATGATGCATGTCTGCAAGTATTGTTCAATTTTTAAAAAAAATGATAATTTTAATATAAAAAAGGAAGTAATAATTGGAAATAATTCATGTATCAATGTTAATGGAAAAGAGATAATGGAGATAAACTTTACTTCTGGGAAGAAGTGGAATCTTCTTAATGTGTTATATATATCCAAAATTTGAAAGAATTCAGTTTCTGTTGATCTCCTATATAAGAAGTAATTTCAGGTTTCATTCAAATATGAAAAGGTTGTCTTATCTATGGGAGGAATGTTTTTTTGGGAGAAGTTATTAGAATAATGGTATATATCTACTATCCATTAATAATATGATTGAATGTTTTAATTACTTGATTGTATCCCTTAATTTATGGCCTTATTTTTTTGCACATGCAAATTATAATTCATTAAAAGTAATTAAGAGGTTAAAAATAATTATCATTGGAAATGAATTTAATAAATGAGAAACATGTATTGAACATAAAATATTTAATATTCCCTATCATAGCATTGAAATAAATTCATATATATTAGAATTATTGCATTTTGATATTTGTGAATTAAATGGTTTATTAACTCATAGAGAAAAAATATATTTTATCAATTTTGTTGATGACTATATTAGATATATATATATATATATATATATATTCTTAGAACAAATGACGAATCATTTTATATTTTTATGAAGTATAAAGTCGATTTTGAAAACTAATTAAAACAAAAAGATTAAGGAATTATGATCAGACAGAAGTTGTGACTAAATTATGAATGAGTTTAATGAGTTCTGTGAAGAAAATGGTATAATTCATAAATGTACTACTCCATACACACCTTAGAAAAATGGATTAGTTGAAAGAAATTTTTTTACTTGAGTAGAAATGGTAAATTTCATGATTAAAAAATCTGAGTTTCCATTAGATTTATGGGGTGAATCGTTATTGGATTCAAATCATATTCACAATAGTATTGCCTCTAGAAAAACTAAGTTATCACCTTATGAAATTTGGAGAGGTAGAAGAAATAATCTTTGTTTTTTAGATTACTATAGAGATATTGATCCTAAAAGAACTAAAATTGGTCCTAGATCAATTAAAGGTATCTTTATCAGATATGTAGAACATAGAAAAGCATATAGAATCAAGGATTTGGGAGCTAATACAATTATTGAATCAAAATATGTAGATTTTTTTTTAAAATTAATTTTATAAAGATGATATGGAAGAATTTATTCTTCATACCCCTATCAAATGTAATCCATAAAGTTAAAATACAATAGCCGAGAATAATAATAATTCTCAATTTAAACCTAAACAGAGTATAAAATTTTGGAAGGAGAAACATATATATCCTAATTTTACAACTTCATATTCCATTGTTTTCCTCATTGAAGGAGATCAAAATAGTCATCTTCTGAATCGGTATCCAATGGTATTGTCTATAGAAGATGATCCAAGGAAATATAACGAGGCTATGAATTTTATTGATGTTATTTTTTTGAATCAAGCAATTAATGATGAAATATATTCCTTTATGGGGAATAATACTTGGTACAAAATGGGTTTACCAATAGTTCAAATCTTATTGGTTGTAAACGGGTTTTCAAAAAGAAGTATGAATCCAATGGTAGCATTCAAGCTTATAAAGCTAGATTGTTTTTCCAAGCCTTTAGAGAAAAAGAAGGTAGTGATTATATTGATAATTGTGGTCATCTAGACTAGAAAACTTTGATGAGAATTTTATTTTCTTTGTCATCTATTAATTATTTTCATGCATGTCAATTGTATTTCAAAAAATCTTTTTTAAATAGAGAATGAAATTAATATATTTACATGGAACATCTAGAAGTTTTTGTTTTTCTAGGAAATAAAAACAAAGTATAAAAATAAGTTTAATATAGTCATGTTCTTAAACAAGATCCTAATAAATAGAATGTAAAATTTTATTCTATTATTTTATCTAATGGATTTAATCATACCAATGTAGAAAAATGTGTTTATTAGATGTTTAAAAAAAGGATATGGAGTTATTGTGTTTCTATATGTTGATGATATGTTATTTTTTTGGAACAAATATGATTGGTGTAATTGAGACAAAGAATTACTTATCTTCAATGTTTTAAATGAAGGATCTTGGAATAGTTGACACTATTCTAGTTATTAATGTTAGAAAACATTATGGGGGTTTTTTAAGTCAGTCTCATTACATAGAATTTTTTTTAAATAAATTTAATCATCTTCGTTTCAAGGATACCAATACTCCATTTGATTCTAGGCTTAAACTTTTTAAATATATGGGTGAATCTATAGCACAACATGAGTATTCTAGTGTAATTGGTTCTTCAATGTTGGAAATAAATTACCCTAGAGTAGAGATTTATTTTGAGATATGTAAAATGATTAGATATACTAGTAATCTAGGTGTGGATCTTTTTATTTGTATAACGAGAATCTTTGGATACTTAAGAAAGATCAAAGATTTAATTTTATACTATAATGATGATCAAACTTTATTATAAGGATATGATGATGTGTGTTGGGTTATCAATATTGGTGATAACTAATCCACATATGGATGGTTGTTTACTCTGGGAGGTTGTCATTCATTTGGTCGATCATGAAACAAACAAGTATTTTACCTTCGACTATGGAGTCAAAGTGTATTTCCTAAGTGGAATGTGCAATGAAATCTTAATGGATTAGGAATCTATTATCGGATATTAGATTATGGCCTAGCCCAATGCCTTTTATCTCTATTAGTTGTGATAGTGAAGAAATATTATCATGGTCATATATTTTCATGTACAATGGAAATTCAATACATGTATATTTGAGATGCAATTATGAGATACACTTGTAACTAGATGGTACCATAACAATTGTCTACGTGATATCCTGTAAAAACCTTCCAAATACATTTGTAAAGTCATTATTGAGAGAGATCATTCATGCAACTGATAGAGATATGGGGTTAAATCCCATAGAATAAATCATTTTAGTAATTTAAAACCAACACTTTCTTTTGGTAGATCCTAATCAAAGTGTTTAATGGGTAGAAACATGTTACAAATATGATTGATGATATTGGCAACTATAACCACAACTATTAGGTATTAATATCATCTATTATAAAAAGATATTTTGTTAAAAACCCTTAACAAAATATTACTACTCAATGAGTTTTGTGTTCTAATAACACAAGAAAATTGTAATATTTTTCCTATGGGAACGTAGAAGTGGTTCCACTTCATACCAAATTTAATGGGTTTACTCCATAGAGAGATCATGTAAAGGATAAAAGTACATAGAAAAAAAATTTCTACAAAATATGATGTTGGATGGAAAGATCATTGTATGTTTGATATATCTAGGTTATTTTAAATTTTAACAAGTTTAATTTTTTCTATAGGATATAAATCAAATAAAAAGATGATATATTGATACTAACTAAAGGTTTAAATAAAAATATGCCATTATTATATAAAATGAATCAATTTTTATCTATAGATTTAATATTTAGGGATATAAGTGGGGGATTGTTATATTTGTATTCAATAAATATTTGTTAAAAAATAATTGAGTGACTTGATTGGGCAAACACCCCTTTCTGATATTGATGAGGTGGATTAAAAATGGGAATACCACATAAAAAATTTGATTATCACTCCCCTAGCTCATTCCCTATAAACAATCCTTAGGGATTGGTATCATCAATAAAATATATTTTTTCCTAAATTTTATTAAATTGTTTTAAAAATATATATTTAGAAAACTTTATTTATTTATATTATATATATAAATAAATAAATATATAAATATATATATATAATTATTTATTAAAATGACTAAGAACATGATTAATAATAACTTTTGGATTTCAGTTTCTTCTAAATTCGAACACATGCCCCTCATCAAGAATTGTCTCATTTCGGTCGAACCAATGTGTTATTTTTTCAAAATAGTGAAATCAAATTGGTGTAATTCACCCAAATTTTAATTTACAAATAAGCGGTGCCAAATATATCTTATGAGTTAATTAATTTTCAAACCAAGAAATTCTTTATATTTTCCCATCATCAGTGCTTTGTGAAATTGAAAATTAGTCTTTGATTTTCCCAAAATCTTGGTGAAATCCATGAGTGAAACATTCACCAATAACTATACACCATCAACATGGGGGTGGATGGATCCCTTTTGGATAGGGAATTAAATTCACGCATCAAGGTTCATTCTGTCTTCTTTATCTACATACGCATTTTCCAAAAAATCAAAAGAGTATGATACCCAAGGGAAAAAATAAAATATGGAATCAAAATCCCACAAATTGATGAACCAATATTTGATCAAACTTGACCATTTAGATGGGAAAAAATTCTCTTAATAGAAAGACATGATAGAGTTTCTTCTTATGTTGTTGAATATATTTTACATTCTAGAACTGAATCTCCCTCTCATTTTCGATAATCCTACAAAAAATCCCGATAGAAAACCCATTGACGTGACTTAGTTCAATCACATTCTGATAACGGGGAAGAAATGGGAAGACGATAAAGTTTCATATCAAGGACGTATTCTCAACACATTATCAAATCATCTATAAGACTATTTCCACCAAATGAAGACAACTCGAGAGATATGGGATGCACTTGAGTACAAGTAAAATGCATAGAAAGAAGGTACTAATAAATTTTTTATTCAAAAGTATCTAAAATACAAGATGGTTGATAATAAGCTAGTGTTGGGGAACATTCTTGAAATTTATGTTATAGGAAATAAACTTTGTTCCCTAAATATTAATATTCTAGAAACTTTCCATGTTGGTGAAATTATTGCTAAAGTTCCACCTTTGTGGATATATATTAGTAAATTAGTCATTCAAAAAATTTATGGTATTTCCATTAAGAAATTGAGAATGATTCTTTTATTTTAAGAAGAATCAATGTTAAGAGACATGGGTACGGATTCACAATTTGATACCCATATTTATTATGTTGAGGTAAAGGCATAAGGAAACTCTTACTTACATCTGAAATAGAAAACTCAATAATTCAAGAGGAAATATAAACCTTCCAAGAAGAAGGTATAATTCTTTGTCTATGGAATGATAAGGGATTTTCAAGGGAATGTTTCCATTGAATGAAATTTGATAAACTCTCTGCACATATATTGACTGAAGAGAATTTAGTCATAATGATATAATAATTCAATATGACTTTGATGAAGATGGGTTGGTGACTTGATTCTAGAGTAATGGTTCTTGTCTGGAAGGATCGTTCAATGTTCAAAACATTTGACAATTGTACTATCATGAAGTAAGTACACCTTGGAAATACAACACACATCAATGTAACTAGACAAGGAAGGATATATTTAAAATATACTTCTAGGTAGAATTTGAATCTTCTTAATTTGTTGTATGTTCCAGAAATTTGAAAGAATTTTGTTTCTATCGATCTTCTTTATAAGAATGGATATCATGATTCTTTATAATTAGTCAAGGATATCTTGTCAAAGGGAGGAATGTTGGTGGAGAAAGGGTATTCAAATGATGTCATGTATCAACTATCCATTAATAATATGATTCAATATTCTTTTTACTTTATTGAGTCCTCTGATTTATGGAATGATAATTTAGTACGTGTTAATTATAATTCATTAAATGTAATGAAGAATTAAAACATAATTAACTTTGGAAATGAATTTAATAAATGAGAAAATTATGTATAAAATAAAATAGTTAAAAATCCTTTTCATAGTGTTGAATGAAATTATGATAAATTGTAAGTAGTGCATTCTGATATTTATGAATTAAATGGTTTATTAACTCATGGAGGAAAGATATATTTTAATAGATTTTTTGATGAATACAGTAGATATTTACATAAATATATATATAGGTATTCTTATAAATAGGATAAAGACTTTAATATGTTTAATAAATACACAGAATAAGTTGAAAACTAATTAAACAATATGATTAAAGTGTTATGATCTGATAGAGGGAATGAAGACTTTATGAATGAGATTAATGGGTTCTTTGAAGAAAATGGTATAATTAATCAAATTACACCTCCTTATACACGTTCAAAAAATGGATAATCTAAAATATAAAATCATAATTTAGTAGAAAAGTTAAGTTTTATGATTAACAAATCTAAGTTACCATTAAATTTATTAGATGAAGATTTATTAGTTGCATTCCATATGCATAATAGGATTACATATAATAAAAATAAATTATCTCCTTATGGAATTTAGATATATATAAGACATAATATTTCTTATTTTAAAGAATGGGGATGTTTGTCTTAATATTAATTTCCTAGTCCTAATAGAAATAAAATTGGCGGTAGATCAATTAAAGGTGTTTTTTGGGAGTGTAGAAAATAAAAATGCATATAAAATCATGGATTTGGGAGCTAAAAAAATTATTGAATAAAGGGATGTGGTTTTTTTTCAAAATAAACATTATAAAGATGATGTGGAGGAGATTATTCTCCATACCACTATCTCATGCATTCAATCTAGTTCAAATACTATAATAGAGAATAATGAAAATTCTCGAGTTGAAACTAAAAATATTACAAGAATTAAGAAGTAGAAGCATATACATTTATATTATATTTCCCTAGATTATATAGTATTAATTATTAAAATAGATCTAAATAATCATGTTCTAAATATGTATCTGATGTTATTGACTATAAAAGATGATCCAAAGACTTATTAAGTGGCTATGAATTCTAGAGATAATTTTTTAGAAAGAATAATTTCATTATGTAATAGATTCCATTATGGGGAATAATACTTTTTTCATTATATATTTACCAAGAGGTTTAAAACTTATAGTTTTAAATGGGGTTTCAGAAATAATTATGACTCCAATGGTAACATGAAAGATTTTAAAGCTAGATTGGTTTCAAAAGGTTTCAGAAAAATAAAGGGTTTTATTATTGTGATACTGATCCTCCTATATCTTGGATTTATAAAATAATAATACTATTTTGTTTATCTTCAATTAATCATTTTTATGTCTATCAAATGGATATTAAAAATTATTTTTTAAATAGATAATTAAATGAATATATTTACATGTAAAAACTGGAAGGTTTTTTACTAAGAAATGAAAACAATGTTTGTAAATAGCTAAATCACTTTATGGTCTTAAACAACTTTCGAAGAAATGGCATTGGAAATTTTAATATATTATTAAAAATAATTTATTTAAAAATAAAATATGGATAAATGTGTTTATTCAATTATTATAAAAGAATATGGATTTATTGTGTGTCTATAAGTGGATGATATGTTGATTTTTGGAACCAATTGGATTTTTAAAATCAAGAAAAAGTTACTTATGTTCTATATTTAGAATAAAGGATCATGGAATAGTTGATACTATTCAAGGTATTAAAGTTAGATCACATTGTAGGGGTTATTATTTAAGACAGTCTCATTATATAGATAAAATGTTAACTAAATTTGATCATCTGGGATTCAAGGATTCCAATAATCCATTTGACTATAGTGTTAATTTTATTATAAATATAGGTAGATCTATAACACAAATTTAGTATTCTTGTGAAATTTGTCCTTTAATTTATTCAGTGGATTTGACAAGATCAAATATTTCTCTTTAGATATGTAAGTTATGTTTATATACTAGTAATCCTTGTGTGGATCATTGGAGATATATAAATATAATCATTAGATACTTAAGAATGACTAAATACTTATTTTTATATTATAATTATTATCTATCTGTATTAGATGGATACACAGATGAAAGTTAGATTATTAGTATTGGAGATACAAAGTCTACATATGGATGGTTTTTTACTCTTAGATGTTCTACTATTTCTTGGGAAAGATAGAAAGAAACATTTATTTCAAATTCGACCGTAGAGTCAGAGTTTATCACCTTAGTAGTATGTGGAGAGAATATTGAATGGATTATGAATCCATTATTGGATATTAGATTACAAAATAGGGTAATGCCTCCTATCTCTATTTTTTATTATAGTGAAGAAAAGTTATATTAGGAATATAGTTTCATGCACAATGTAATGTCTAGAAAAATAAGTTTTAGAAATGATTATGTGAGAAAATTGTTACAATATGGTACCATAACAATTGTTTATGTGACATCGTATAAAAACCTTGCAGTTCGACTTACAAATTCTCTTCTGAGAGAGATCACTCATGAAACTTATAAAGATATTGGTTTCAATTCCATTGAATAAACCTTTTTAGTAATGGAAAAACCAAAATTAATTTATGTATATCCTAATTAAAGTGTATAATGGGTAAAAACAAGTTACAAAGATGATTGTTGATATTGAAAATTATAACCCCATCTATTTGGTGTCAATATCATCCTTTTTGACTAGAGGTTGAGTTATAAAATCTAAAAAAAATACTAATACTCGATAAATTATGTGTTCTAATAATAAAACCACATTGTTATATTTTTCCTATGTCAACTTAGAAGTGGCGATGCTTCATATAGGACTTAACAGGTTTACTCCCTAGATATTTCATGAAAAGGACATAAGAACATGGATCTAAAAGTGATAAAAAAGGATATGATGGATAGAAATATCATTTTATGTATGATATATCTGGTTTATATTAATTATTAACAAGTTTAATGTTTTGACAACTTTTAAATATGACAAAACAACAAGGGATTAATACTAAGTAATTTTTTAAATAAAAATATACCTTTATTATGTATAATAACTCAATTTTTGTTTGGATAATTAATATTTAAGAATAAATGTGGGGGATTTTCATATTTATATTTAAAAAATATTTATTAAAAAAGAATAGTGTTTTGATTTATCAAAACAATGTTTGATTGGATTAATGATGTGGCTTAAAAAATGTGAATCCCACATTGGTAATGTGGGTAGAATTATCATAGGTCATTCCCTATAAAAGATCCTTGAGAATTTGTTTTATCAATAAAATATATATTTACCTAAATACTTTTAATGTGTTTCGAATATATATATTTTGTAAGGTGTTTTGATATATATATATATATATTATAAATATGTAAAACAAAAAAAATTAAACAAAAATAGAATTTTTTTTTGTTAAAATGACTAATGATGTGCTAAGTTGTAACTATTAGATTTTATTTATTTCGATATCATAATGGGTGCCCATCATCACGAGTTTCCTAATTTCTACCAAAATAAGGTGTTCTTCGATCGAAATGGGGAGGCCAAATAGGTGTGATTGACACTAATTTCAATTTATAGGTAAGCGAGCCTGATATCACTTCTGGGGTAATTTTTTTTAGTTGAAGAAATTATCCCGATTTTCCCAGCATCAGTGTTGTGGGGCAATCAAAAACAGGTGTTTGATTGTACACAAATATTGGGGATGTCTGTTAGGGAAAATTTTACTGAGAACCCAACACCATCAATGTGGGGATGGATCAAACCCTTTTGGGTAGTGGATTAAATTCACGCATCAATGTAAAACGTGTCTTGTTCATCTACCTACATATTTTACCGACACCATTGTCTTCTCATGCATGTATACTTGTGACTGTGCATTCACATGTATGGATTTATATTCTTGAGCTCCATAGAATTCACTGGCCAATCATGTTTGGTTGAGCTGACTTCCCTCTTGGGTTGCACTAGTTCCCATGGTCTTGTGGTTGGCCTATTTTTGGTTAACTCAATAATTTTAAAAATAAAGTAAAATTAATTACATAATAGAATTAATTCCATTATAAAATTATAAATCCATCTCTTTGTTTTAAAAAACATAATATTCATGGAGTTCATAATCATCATAAAGAATATTTATAAAATTTCTTCACATTTACTCTTCACTTCTCCATCTCATATTTCATTAATATAAATGTGTTAATCAATGATCCTTCAACAAACATCAATACCAAATGCCTTAGACATTATGAGAAGGAATCCAATATCCACTTGTGTCCTTTAATGGAAATGTGCCTAAAACGTGTCTAATAGTTCCAACTAAGATATTAAAGAGACACACTTGGATTTATCACATTAGCATGACTTTTATTTAGGTAAATTCCTCACTTTATAATTTTTTTATTTCATTAATTTGTAAATTATTCTTTATAAACCTTTAAAATTAACTACCTTTGAATATCTTCATTTGACGTCTCAACTTTAACATCCAAATTTTTATCATCATCTTCATGCTTCAATAAAAATTCAAATTATTAAATTTTGAGAAATCATTACCTTTCACCTTTGAAGAATAATTTGACGCTTTATTCTTCAATTAACAACTCGGAATATCATACTCATCATGAAAATGAAAAAATATTAGTGGATTATTCCATTGAAACTTTCTTTTACCACTTTATACACATCATTAAATGAATAAGATAAGTTAGTCAAATTTAATTTCAACATAATCTTTTGAATCTCCCTCAACTTCATCAACTACTTCCTTTCTCATTAGTTTCTTAAAAAATATTACGGAGATTACCCTATTATCCATTATCTTCTTTTTAAGACACTTCCCTTATGAATTTAATGATAAATAAAAATGATTTGAAGAAAATTTAATGGAATTGTACCAATCTCTTTTTCTTCGAGTCTGGAAACCATCACACCAAAACTATCCGGAAAGATACATAATATATTTTAAACAATCATTTAATCCTTTAACTTATCACCAAAACCACTGATAGTGCTCACAATTTCATTAAATCAATTGAATAATTCACCCACTATTTCATCATCATGTATCTTGATATCTACTTACTTTAATATACAAACATATTTGATGACTTTATACACTTTTACTTTTTCTTGATAAATTATTTATAATCTATCCCAAAAGATTTTTATGTCTTTATCCCACTAACCTTGAGAAACTAATTCTTTGAAAGAGATGAAAATATTTCATTCCTATTATGAAAAAAATTCTCAATTTTTTTTTCTATTTATTGATTTTATAAATTTACACTTAGTATAAGGAATAAATCAATCGATGGAAGCCTAAAAAATATTCAGAAAGATATAAAATATGTGTTAGCATCCAATCATTTAAAATGTAATAATTATTCCTGTAAAAATTTGGAATCCAATTTTTTTTATCTAAATTTTTGTTTTTCATGTTTAAAATAAATATATAGAGATCAAATATTGAACTATAGGGTGAGAGATATTCTAAATTACTCAAACTCCAACTGAGTTTAAAAAAATTAACAACATAAAACTCCAAACTTCTTAATCTTTAGGGGAAACTTGGACTACTGTGATACCAATAATGATGGCCTGATTGCTAGTAGCTTCATTGAGGAGGGGAGGGGGGTGAATTTGGGAATAATCACTCTATTTCCCCTTTTAAAATTTTTTTATGAAACCAACCTCCATAACATGTTAGAGAGTGATCTCACTATTTAAATCACAAACATTGAAGAAAAAAACAAACAATTTACACCCAATGAATATGGTTTACTACTCCAAATTACTAGTTAATCCTTGGCATGATCCAAAGTCCCCCAGGATCATAAATTCTACTAGAATCGTCATTTTTTATTATAATGTGAAGGGAATATACATGGAATAATAATAAAATAATATGAAAACATTATCCTATGAAAAGTATCATAAATGTTTTTACTTAAATCTTATACATTAATGAGGATGGGATTATCCTTGCCCTATGATGATTTCCCATTGAAAATTTTATTGTTCTCCCTCCCTGCTTCACCATAAAGAATATGTTTTACTTCCATATTCTTTCCTCACCACATTAAAGGTTTCGGGCACAGCAGAAGCTCAAGGGTGGATGTGCCCAATTGGATTTTTGTCATTAACAATGATCAATCTTGGATCAATATGATGATAAATGCCTAACTCCATGGATCAAATCATAGAAATAGACATAGAAGAAGAATTGTCCTAGAACAAAAAATGAGGATCATCACAAATTGATTATAATGAATGTAATTAATTAACAAGATTTACTTTTTATGGCTTTCTTTCTTCGTTGATATTTCTAATCATGTTCAGATGGGATTCATCATTGTGTCACAGAATCCAAGTGTAGAATTCCTCTAGTAGTGATCCACACTTGCACCACGTATCACTAGATGTTTCCAAATGGATCTCTGGGTGCTAGCGTGGAGAAGTCTTTGCATGAATTGTCCGCTTTATATCATCTTGATCCGACTAAGGAGGATCTCTCTCGGTCTTGAGAGCATTATTTGATGAAGGAGTTCCTTCAGCCTTGAAAGAATTCTACAGAATTGATGTGCACAACAATTGTGGAAAAGTGTTGGGGTTGTAAGGATCTTTATAATATGGTTTGATGTTATAGAGTTATGAATATAAATAAGAGCGTTATTCATTTTATTTGTTTCATTAACTCTTTTTGAAAACCCCCATGTCAAATAATTAATTCCTTGACATGCGCCCACATGGATTATAATAAATATCATTTAATAAAGCAATATTATATCCTCAAAATCCTGACTGAAAAAACTACACAGCGTGTAATCATTAATACACGATGTTTACTTGTTTTTAATAAAAAACTACACGGCGTGTAATCATTAATACATGTCCTGTAATTTTTTTTCATTTCCTTTCCTAAATTAAAACTACACAGAGTGTAATCATTAATACACGACATGTAATCATTAATAATGGATGTGTATTTGTTTTTATTTTATTCATCCTCAAACATTAATATTATTTAGGCTTCCTTGAATAATTATTAATCCACGTACGAGAATAATATTTACTCTACTTGAGATACTTGAATACTTATAGTGTGTGACCCTCTAGGCCTTTTTCTCATTGGTATTAGGTGGGATTTCCTAAAGTCCAATATTACTATCTAGCAACGGGTCAAGGAACCCAAGAGAAAGAAGTTGAAGCCGCATTGACGTGTCACCTCATATGAACACTTACCATGTAATTTAATCCTTTTATCTCAATATCTCATCAACAAGGTTTCATGGCAGTGTTATAAACCTATATGCTTGATCTGTCATTCTTTGACTTCCAGAAATAAACTCGTCGTTACACCATGGCCATTAAATTTGATCAATAGTTCTTTTTCAATCAAAGGACCCGAGATATCTACGTCCATAAATATGGAAAAGAAAAATCCTTCCACGATTTATCCATTAACAACAGGTCATTCATGACGGAGCCAACCTACCCTACTTCCCACCAACAGTCTTCGTGACGGTTTTCGTTAGCAAATCTAAGTGTGAGACTCATGACATGAGTTAATGATAATCTTCCAGTCTAATGACCATTAGACATGCTCGTAGATAGAAATTTCTGATGACACCAAGACATGCAGAATTGCTAATGGAAGGTCTGTTCTCATAATCTCCCATCTTGGAGATTACCAAGTGAAAAATCCATGAGACAGAGTCTCGTCTTCTTATGAGTACTCCCACATGACTATCTGTATACTATGTGTCCTATCATAGTATGTCATCCAACCGTAAAACTTTATTTAAGAATATTGTTATCACATTTCATGGTTCTCATCATAGTGGGGATCTTCCATGACCTTATTAATGCAACAAATATTCCAGAACATTATTATATTATATTCATTTAGAACAATGAACAAAATATAATAAGTGTACATTCACATAATCAAAGTAAAAACAATTGGTTCTCAGGACACCAACTCTAAAAAACTCCCACTTGGACTAGAGCAAAATTCCTATGAATTTTACTCTGCTAGTCCTCACATGATGATCATGTTTCTACTGAGTGAAGGCTTTATTCAAGGGGTCCGCCACATTGTCTTCTGTGGAAATACTGCTCACTACAACTTCACCTCTCTGAGAAAAATCCCTCAATAGATGATACTTCAGAAGTATGTGCTTTGTACGCTTATGTGACATTGTCTATTTTACAAGTGCCACCACTGTTGTATTATCACAATAGAGTCTGATAGGATCTTTACTACTAGGTACTACATCCAGCTCTTGGAAAAAGCTTCGCATCCACACTTCTTCTTTAGCTGCCTCAGAAGCTGCGATATACTCAGATTCTGCTGTAGAATCTGCGACCACACCTTGCTTTGAGATCTTCCAACTCACTACCCCTCCATTCAAACTGAAGATGTATCAAGTATGTGACTTCTTGTCATCTTGATCAGTCTGGAAACTAGCATCTACATGTCCTCTGATTACTAGTTACTCATCTCCTCCATAAACCAGGACTATATCCTTAGTATACCATAGATACTTAAGGATTGTCTTGACTTCCATCGAATGGTGGTAACCTGGGTCTGCTTGATATCTGCCTACTACACTTAATGTGTAAGCAACATCAAGACTTGTACATAGCATAACATACATGAATGACCCAATCACAGATTCATAAGGGATCCTTACCATTTTCTTTCTTTCCTCATGTGTTTGAGGACACATTTTCTTGTAAAGATGAATGCCATGTGACAGTGGAAATAATCCCCTCTTGGAATGTTCCATACTGAATCTCTTCAGTATCTTGTCAATGTATTTACTTTGACTCAGGCCCAAAATTCTCTTAGATCCATCACGATGGATCTTGATACCAAGAATATATTCTTCCTCACCCAAGTCCTTCATAGAGAAGCATTTATCCAACCATGCCTTAACTGACTATAAGATAGTTACTTCATTTCCAATTAGTAATATGTCATCAACATATACTATTAGGAAAACAACTTCACTTCCACTAAACCTTTTGTAGACAAAACGATAACATTCATTCTTAACAAATCCAAATTCCATTACGTCTTCATCAAAACAAATGTTCCATGACCTTGATGCTTTCTTTAATCCATAAATGGATTTCTAAAACTTGCATACCTTTTTGGCATCCTTTGGAGTCACAAACCTTTCAGGTTGTGTCATGTAGAAATCTTCCAGGAGGTTCCCATTAAGGAATGCTATTTTGACATCCATTTTCCAAATTTCATAGTCATGGTATGGGACAATCTCTAATAGGATTATGATAGATTTCAGAATCGTAAATGGTGAAAAGGTTTCACCGTAGTCAATTCGTTGACGCTGTCTAAAACCTTTTGCAACCAGTCATGAATTATAGGTTCTCACTTGTCCTCCTATGTCCAGTTTCTTATTCAATACCCATTTATTACTAATGGGCTTTATATCAACTGGAGGATCTACCAAAATTCAGAATTGGTTTTGATACATGGAATCCATTTCATAATTCATGGCTTCCTGCCACTTGGCAACATCTGTGACTTCAACTACTTCCTTCTAGGTAATAGGATCATCATTTTCAACCAATAATGAGTCCCCATCCTCGGTGAAAAGAAAACCATATCATTCTAGTTTTGTCACCTCTCTCCTTCTCCTACACAATTCTTGTGTCTCTGGAACAAATTGTTCTTCCATGGGGCTTTGTGGAATCTGTTCTTGTACCAACTCCTGTGTATCTTGAGCCTTGACTTAATCAAAGTCTATCTCGCTCCCACTATCTCTTTTGGAGATGTTATCCCTCTCAAGGAATATGGCATGTCTTGCCACTATCAGCTTTTTATCTGAGGGGTTTTATAGGTAATATCCCCATGTATCTTTGGGGTATCCTATAAAGGTACACTTTGTGACTCAGGGTGCACGCCTATTTCCTGAAGAGGCCTTAACAAATTATTCGCTACCCCACACATGTAAATTTGATAAAATGGATTTGAGTCCACTCCATAACTCATATGGAAAACCATTTATTGATTTAGTTGGTACTTGGTTTAGTATGTGTGATGGTATTTGTAATGCATATCCCCAAAAGGATAATGGATGACTCTCATGACTCATCATTGATCTCACCATGTCTATAAGGGTGCGGTTCCTCCTTTCACTTACACCATTACACTGAGGCGTGTAAGGAGGAGTGAGTTGAGATATAATCCCAAACTCCCGTTAGAAATCAATGAAGTCCTAATTAGGATATTCTCCTCCTCTGTTTGAGAAAAGTTTCTTAATCTTCTTACCATGATGGATCTCAACTTCATTCTTGTATTCTTTGAACCGATCAACAGAATCTGACTTATACCTCATTAAGTAAATATATCTATATCTATTAAAATCATCAGTAAAATTTATGAAGTATATGAACCCACCCCTTTCTTCAATTGGAAATGGTCCACACAAATCTGTGTGAAGTAATTATATAATCTCTTTAGCCTTTTCACCTTTCCCACTAAATGGGGCTTTGGTCATTTTTCTTTGTAGACATGCAAGACATACACCAAGTGGTTTTAGTTCGAAAGAATCTAAATACCCATCTTGATGTAATTTTGTCAAACGTTTCTCATTGGCATGACCTAGCTGGTGATTCCAAAGTAGGGTGTGGTATGAGTCATGTGAAATAACTTTTTCATCGATTTCCATTACATGGTTTATGTAGTCTAACATATAAAGGCCGTTATATAAATATTCCCAACCAAAACAAATGATATCTTTATAAAAGTAGAATCATTCATTTCAAAACTAGAAGATAAATCCATCAGTATCTAATCTGGATACTAAAATAATGCTTTTGGTTACATAGGGTATATAATAACTTCCTTTTAATAAAAAGACCATCCCAATAGGCAATGCAAGGTGTTAGTCTCCGACAACTAGAGCAGCGAGTCTGGCTCAGTTGGTTACTCGTAGATCCTCCTCACCCCGTTCAATCTTTCTGAATCTACTTGGTTATTGTATTTGGATACAGATGTGATAACCACAATCAGTATTTAATACCCAATTAGTAGAAATAGATAGATTGCATTCGATTACAAATGCACCTGAAGCTTCCCCTTGCTTCCTTGGCTGGGTGTAGTTTTTCTTCCAGTGGCCCTTCTTGACACATGCGAAACAAACAGCCTCATGTTCTCTTGGCTCCCATTTGATCTTCCTTTTCATGGAAGGACTTGAAGAAGCTTTGGGCTTAAATCTCTTTGCCTCACCTTTCCTTTTATTCACCATAAAGAAAGAAGGATTTTCATACTTCATATCATTTTCCACTTGGCGAATAAGGATAAGAAGATCAGATAGAGACTTATCAATGTTGTTCATGTTGAAATTTACAACAAAGTTAGAGAAGATCTGGGGGAGTGATGCGAGAATGAGATTGATACCCAGTTCATTGGGGAGTTTAAACCCTAGAACCTACAAGCACTCAATGTAGCCAACGAGCTTGATTACATGAGGCCCAGCTGGGGCACCCTCTCCAATCTTTCTATGAAATAGAGCCTTGGAGATCTCAAACCTTTACTGTCTTTCTCTCTCATAGTATAGACCACGGAGGTTCTCAAGAATGTTGTAGGAATCCATGTCTTCATGAGATTTCATGAGCTCACTTGACATTGATGATAGAATCAAACATTGAACAACGAGTGCATCATTAAAATGTTGATCATAGACTAGAAAATCTTCATCACTCTCCCCTTGGGAAGGAGAATTAGGAATTGAGGACTCTAGTACGTAAAAGATTAGTTCATGGATTAGGATAACCTGAATGTACCAAAACCATTCCTGAAAGTTACCGCCGGTGATAATATTGTCTTTATCCAGAATTGATCACAGAAAAAATGTGGTTGACATGTTTTTCATATTGATTCTACAAATTAAAAGAGAATATTTATCATTACTTTCTTGATTACATTTTATGAGAAATAATAATTTTTATTAATTCTCCCACTATTTATCAAGTCCTAATGGCCCTCGCTATTGAACTCGGAATGTCCAGTTTCCATGACATTCTAGTGGAAAGGATCAATATTCCCCTTCACATAACCCTGACAAGGTTTGGTCAAGCTATTAGAAGGTATTTAGGTAGGAATGTATTTGCCAACTGTGAGCTTACATTTCCTTGATCTGTTGAGTGGACTCCCCAATCCTGAAATCTTGACTTGGATTCCCTCAATACATGCCTCCATTTTACAACAAGTCTAGAAAGGGATACTCCTCTTGATGTAAAATGTTTAAGTCAAACTGAAACATTCATAAGAGATTCTTTTATAAAAGTAATTGTCCCAACAATGGTTGGCCAAACACATATTTTTATTGAGTCTTTCCCTTAATCAAGTAAAGGAAGGCTTGGTCTGACTTAATATGGTATTTGAGGGATTTTATTCTTGATGAGTAGTTTTGCATTATCACATGATTTTTAATATTAATTGATGATTGCTTATGTTATTAACCATGTTATGATAATGTTTACTCATAGTCCGATTTTTGTTTTATTCCATCTTTGCATGCTTGTTTATTTCATTAATTATGTGATCGCAACAACACATACATAATAAATAAACCATGTAATCATACAGAAATAAAATAAGATGTCACGATAATGAGATTCTATTGGTTATATTATCTAGAGGTTTTGATAAACTAACCCTGACCTAGGGAAAAACTCCTTGAACCCAATGGTTTATGTTTTGCAGCTCCCACCTATCCAACTTTTTATCTTTATAGGTTGGTTTTGCCTCAACTTCAAATTTTGAACCGTCTCCTCTGGGTTAAGAGATCCTCCATTACATGGGCTTTACATTAAAGAAACCATGGGCACACATGCCCTATATATTATTGGAAGAAGGCTCACAGGACAACTAATTTAAATTAAATAAATTTAAATGAAACCATAGACACACAAATGGTCTTTGGACAATATCATGATCATCCATAGCATGCAACGACATTTACACATATTTAGTATTCAAATTCTTTTAATCGTTCTATTATTCAAGATAAGTGGCACTTGAATTAAATTAATTATGATCTTATAATTAATCAATTATTTATCTTAAATTAATTTTCGAATTTCCATGAGATTCTTCTCACCCATATTCCTTGAATGGGTCTTTGTTCTTTGGAGGAAACCCGGTGAAATTCCATTTATGGAAAGTACACGGAGTGTATGATATATTACACAACAAGTATTTATTTTCACCCTTTATCCAAAGTATATGCCGGGGATTTGGCGTGTTCTCTGTACTTTGTAAATTTTGGAGTACATGACATGTAGATTAATCTAACACGGTGTGCACTTCCTTGTTACGTGGTTACCGGCCTGGTAATCCTGTGTATATGGTACCCGACTTCTCGTTGTACACGGTTTCACCTGGGTCGGATCAGACTACGCGACATGTTGATTCAACATACACGCAGTGTATTCTGGTTTCCACACGCCATTTATTTCTGGTCAACACAGTGTAATAAATATTTAGGTATACTCAATTCACACGGTGTGGTGTGTTGGACCAGTATCGGTTTGTTGAACCTATGTACACGAAATGTAGTTTTTACTACATGACATGTATTATGGTGTTGTCTAGATATAAAGAGAGGATCCTCTGGATGAGATCCTCATTTTTATTTTAACCAAAATTAAAATTAAATGGTCATTTCTGTTATGTGAATTGAGAAACTTAGGAGGAAGAATAGATCTCGATCATTCAGATTTATAGAACAATTTATCTTGAATTGAATCAAATATAAATTCATAAATTAGCAACAAATATTAATTTACTATAATCAACATTGTAACCTCCCTATGATACCATTTGAAGGTTCCAGGCATAGAAGAATCTCGTGGGTGGATATTCCCACTTGTCCTTTTGTCATTAACAATGATCAACCCAGGATCAATAGGACGATAAATTCCAGACTCCACGGATCGAATCAAAGAAATAGACAAAGAAGAATAATAGTCTCGGAACCACAAACAAAGATCGTCACAGGTTAATTATAATTAATATAATTAATTGACAAGAAGTACCTTTTATGGCGTTCTTTCTTCGTTAATATTTCTGATCCTGTTCCGATGTGATTTGTCTTTGCTTTGTAGACTACACGTGTAGAATTCCTCTAGAGGTGATCCACACGTGCACCACGTATCTTTGGACGCCGCCAAAGGAATCTCCAGGTGCTAGCATGGAGAATACTTTGCTTGCGTTGTCCACCTTATATCGTTTTGATCTAACGGAGGAGGATCTCTCTCAGTCTTGAGAGAGTTCTTGGAGGATGGATTTCATTCGGCCTTGAAAGAATTCTCCAAAATTGTTGTGCACAACGATTGGGGAAAAGTGTTGGGGTTGTAAGGATATTTATAATTGGGTTTGAGGTTATAGAGTTATGACAATAAATAAACACATTAAACGTTTTATTTATTTCATTAACTCTTATTGAAAATCCCCATGTCGAATAATTAATTCCTTAACATACACCCATGCTGATTATAATAAATATCATTTAATAAAACAATATTATATTCTCAAAATCCTGAATGTAAAAAATACACGGCGTGTAATCATTAATACACGACATGTAATCATTAATACACGACATGTACTATTTTTTCATTTCCTTTCCAAAATGAAAACTACATGGCGTGTAATCATTAATACATGGCGTGTACTTGTTTTCAAAATAAAAACTACATGGCATGTAATCATTAATACACGGGATGTATTTTTTTTCATTTTATTGTTCCTCCAACATTAAAATGATTTAGGCTTCCTTGAATAATTATTAAACCATGTATGGGAATAATCATTATTCTACTTGAGATACATGAATACACATAGTGTGTGACCCATTAGGAATCTTTCTCATCGGAATTAGGTGGGCTTTCTTGAAGTCCAAGATTACTTTCATGCAACGGGTCAAGGCACCCATGAGAAAGAATTTGACGCCGCATTGACGTGTCATCTCATACGAACACTTACTGTGTAATTTAAACTCGTTGTCTCAATATATCATCAAGTAGGTTTCATGGCAGTGTCATAAACCTATATGCTTGATCAGTAATTCTTTGAATTCCAAAAATAAAATCGTCCTTACAACATGTACATAGAATTTGGGTGACAGTTCTATTTCAATCAAAGGGCCCAAGATATCTACCTCCACAAATATGGAAGGGACAGATCCTTCCTTGACTTATCCATTAACAACAAGTCATTCGTGAAGTACCCAACATACCCTACATCCCACCAACTGTCTTCATGACGGTTTTTTTCAGAAAATCTATGTATGTGAGTCATGACATGAGTTAATGATAATCTTACAGTCTAAGGACCATTACACAGACTTGTAGATAGCAATTTCCGATGACACCAAGACATGTGGAATTGCTATTGGCGGGTCTATTCTCATAATCTCCCATCTTGGAGATTACCATGTTCGAACTCCATGAGAGAGAGTCTCGTCTTCTTATGAGTACTCGCACATGACGGTCTGTATACTATATGACCTATCATAGTATTTAATCCAACCATATAACTTTATTTATGAATATTTTTTATTGCATTTCAAGGTTTTAATCATAGCGGGGATATTCCATTACCTTATTAATGCATCAAATATTTAAGGACATTATTATATTATAGTCATGTAGAAAAAGGAACAATATATAATAAGTGTACATTCACATAATCAACGTAAAAACAATGTGGTTCTCAGGACACCAAATCTAACACACATGACATCGATGTGATGATTTCACCAAAAACAAGTGTGAAATATTTATCTCATTCTTCTAATAAAAATATTTCTTCAAGAATTATTCCAATTTTTATTTCACTGAAAATATTATCTCTCTATAATAATTCACTTGATTATTCTCTCTCCCTTTTTTTGTAGTAATATGCATAGAATATCCATTGAATGATGAATTGAATAAATTTGGTGTAAATTTTTAATTAAAGAGACAACATAGTTTTATTGGAATACTTAAAGGGAAGTATTTACATACTAAAAGCCTTTGAAAATGAAGTTTAAGAGATTTTAAAATGTTCTTATATTTTATAAATTATTTTAATGAGTTGGAAGATTTATTAGAGTGATTGGAGATACACTATAGAGGTTTTAAGGATTTCTAATAATAATTGTACAATTATATAATTATAAGTTGATGTGTGAATAATTAATAAATGAATTTCATATGTATGGTTTTCCTTATAATAAAAAATTAAAAATTCATGGAGGTTACCTATATATATAAGTTTTTATCAGGATGATAAGTATTTTTCTTATTGAAGATCATCCTATAATGTGTAAAAGATAAGAAATGCATAATATATTTGGGTATAAAAAATATTTCCATTGAATATAAGACAAAAAATTAGAAAAATAATGTATATTATAAAATAAAGAAGATAACTGAATGCATGAATAATATATTTTATAGATCTATAGAAAATGTAGCTTTGTGTATAATCTCATAGTGATATATAATAATAAATACATTTTACATAATAGTAATTAGTAATAGATCCAATTTATAAAAGTATGAGCATGTGTAAAATTCATCTGAAGCATTAGTAATGGTAACAATGTCCCTGTATATAAAAAATTGGAAAATTTTAGAAGTCAAAAATATAATTCTTAGAGGTTAAAATTGATGTTTCTAAATCATTAATTTAATGAATAAAATATGACAATTATTGAAATGGGATTATTATTCTTGAGGAGAAATTATAATCACATTGTGAATAATTAGTTCACATTGTGTAGTATATTTGATAATGAAATACCAATTATAGATGTCTCTTTATTTTGAGAGGAAACTACGCTATACATGTAAGGGTCACACCTTGGGGACCACAAAACATGAATTTCAATAATGGTAATTTCTTGGAAGTTATAATTTCATTTGAGGAATTTAATTATGAGTAATATAAAAAATCATACTTGTTGTGGTTGAAGTCATGGTGGTTGTTGCATTATTTAAATGAATAAATTCTGGTTGTGGTAGGAACTGGAACATCGTTATAGTATTAATTCATAAAAACATATATTAAAGGTATGTGGGTTTTTTAGAAATTATTTTGAGGATTATCAAGGGTAAAAACATCTGAAAAGTTAAGAAGGAGATGTTTTGGGTACCTAATTAAAGAATATTAGTTTTGATAATATTCTAGAAATCCATTATTGGAATGTTATTTTATAGAAATTTTTGAATTATGAATTATTGATTAATTCATGAAACTAAATAAAATATATTATGTAATTAATATATAAATAAGTGGGGTATTGAGTGATAGGTGAACTAACAATAAATTTCACTAAATATCAATAGAATCAAATATATAAGATGAAAAAATTTAAGAATATTAGGACTTGTGCATAAATGTAGAAAAAGAAGTAGGAGACAAATAGTACACTAAGATATATCTATATCACATAAGATGATTCAGAATAGAGATGAATAATTATGATATAATATTGAAGACTAAATATTATGTTTATACAGCTGTACTAGAGGATAAATTGGAAGTTGGAGACTTGTTCTTGAGGAATTATATCATATCATTTGATCTAGCAACATCCAAGAGTAGATGGGTGATCTTTTTCAATAGTGATTTTGGATGAAATTTTTTAAACTAGAAGGATCCATTATAAAGGACATAATAAAGAGGTTATAATGCATTTTATAAAATAGAATTGGGTATTCAAAAAATTGATTCTTGTATTCACATTTAAAATATAGTGGATATATACATTTAAAACTAAATCCAAAAAAAGCGAGGACTATTCACTGATATTTTGGGTGAAACATATACAAAACATTTTTTAATTAAATTTATTTTCATTTTATTACATTTGAGTAAATCAGAGGTGCCTGATTTGAGTGGATCAGAATATATCATGTCAAAGAGGTTTATTTATGAGAAAGGAATTATAAAATAATATCATTGACTTAATCCTTACTTCTTATTGGTATATCATATTGTGGTCACTTCATTTTGTATATAGAACATCCAACTTTCCCTTTGAAATACCATTAATATGTTATTAACAAATAATATAAATTTAGTCAACAGTATATGTATACCTACTTTATATGGTAAAAATTATCATGCATGAATTAATATGATTATTACCTATCTTTTTTCACTTCGTATTGTTGTGGTAGATACAACTACTTGTGGGTTTCCATCAAAGGAGAAATATTCATCCACAACTATTACTAATATGAGAAATTTATAAGTTGATGGAATGATAGGAAATGTAGTTTTTTATTCTTATCAGTAATGGTATATACAATGGATTTGTAATCCAAACTAATTAGGAGACTTGGACTAAAAATGAATAAATCATTGAAGGGAATAAAAAATTCAAATATGAAAAATATAGATTTGGAAAATTATTTTTAATGATGTTTGGGTGGTTGATGAAAAAACTATAGATGATTGATTCACTATGGTAAATAATTTTTTCATATAAAAAATCAAGAAGAAAATAAAAATACAAAGTTTTCTTCCTCTTTAGGGATTTATTTATGATAGAGATGGTAAATATTTAGCGTATTTTTTAAAGAAAAATATAATTACTTTGAAAGTGATGAGAAATAAGAATTATTTACCAAAAATAAATAGATAAAATATAGAAAGAATTATATGGGGAAGAATAATTTTTCAAGAAGGTTTAAAAGTAATCTAGTGATAAAAGAATAAGATGATGAAGGATTACAACAATGTTGTGAGCTAGAATATGGAAGCACTATTAAAATACTCAAAATAATCATGGATCTTGTCAAAAAGTTTAAAGTCACTTTCAATAATGATAAAAAGACTTTTAGAAATGAATAAGATGTTGAAGATAAATACAATAAAAATATGTTGAAATCTAGGCTAGTAACTTTTCTTTATAAAAATATCATGCCCCCGAAGAAGGTTATAATTATTGAAAACGAGAGAAAATATGAAGATAAATCTTTCAAGAAGAGTAATAACTACATAGTAGAGACTATGAATATTTATGTCAGAATTATAAAACAAGATGAAATGATTAAAGGTATTGATACAAAGTTTCAAGAAAACAAATAAGTATGGACTAAGACACAATCACATTATATTAAACATAAAAAATCCATGGTGATTATTAAATAATATTATGAGAAAGATGTGGAGGTTTTGGTTGAGTCATCTCAAGATTATATGAAAACTAACCCAAAGAGGAATGTACAAGCTATTGTTTTTATGATAATGTTACCAAATTTATTCACCTAATTATTTAGGTCATAAAACCAAAAAATATACTATTAAATTCTAACGAATGTTATGAGAACCCACTTATATCTCAAGAGGAGTTTGAGGCTATTAGAGGAGGTATTATTCTCTTAATCAAAAGTATAATGAATTTCATCATCTGCATAAAAACATCAGAATATTCAGGAAGAAAATATATATTATTATGAAAGATAAAAATTAAAATTGATTATTGGTTATATGGAATATTTAGGAACAAATCTTAGGGTTTATATTATAATAGTTCAGTTTCTTATAAATGGAATTATTCAACGGGGAGAAACTTTGGAAAGAGAATAAGAAGTTCTATGAAAAGGTGAAACTCCCTCAAAAAAGTGAAATTTGTGCTTAAAAATCTATCATATATGTATAATAAAAATATATTGGATTTTTTGGAAGAAATATATTAAATATTATATCAATAATTTTACTATTCAATTTTTTTAACAATACTTCTAGGAAAATGTCTATATACTCTTGACGATAAGAAGATTCATGGAAGACAAAGAAGGCCTACCCATTTTGGTCAAAGAAGTTGAGTAAGAGTTTTGGAGAAGATGTGATTAGAGAAATTCCTTAATTATAAATAAAAATAAATGATATTTATGAAACATTTAAAAAAAGATAGATATAGATATACAAATAAATATTTTTTTGTTAAAGGTATACAAGAAAATTCACATAAAGAAGTTGAATTTCATGAGAGTTTGTCCAAAAATGATAATATAATAAGTTATGAATTCTATGTGGGAGGTGAAAATACAAACTATGAGATGCATGTGAGTTTATGAATGATGTGAAAGAGGATTTAAAAAATAAGGACATTTTAAAAAAGGTAATTCTTTATATGATTCCTATAGAGAGTTATTTTATGGAATTCAGAAAAGAAAGTATAAATAGCACTCCTAATGATAGATCATTAAAAAAGGAGGATATTGATTAAAAGGAAACTCTAAACCAAATTACTCTCACTATGGATTAAAAGACTTCCATCTCATTATTACTTTTTGTGCATGTGTTTCAAAGTATATAATTAAAAAAGATTCATATATTTGGAGAACTGAATGTTTTGATAGCTATACAATATGTAGAGTCATTCATCATGGAGTTCTCAATGGCTTTTTGAAACATTTCAAGATATATCATGATGATATAATATTAGTTCAATTTCATGAAGATAAAACTTCATGATGGATTGATATAAATCTGCCCTTTGGGGTGAGCCAAGATAACCATGCTTCTAGAATATCTGTACTTGATGTAAAATTTGAATTTATTTATAAATATAAGGTTGAGGTAAAATGATAAATTTACCATACTAGTTGTTTTATTATATAAAATAAATTTATTAAGGTGGATTACATGTTATAATTGATATAGGATATTCATTCTACGCACATTAATGTTTTTAATGAGTTTTTGAAGATGATTTCATGTGTTTTTGTGAAAAGATATTAAGCAACCCCTTGAAATATAAAAATGATTTGGTTTCTCATTATGGAAAGTTTTTTTTTTGAGAAACATGATATTTTGATTAATCAATATTATTTTATACATTAATCTAGATGAAATTAAATTTAAGTTGATTAGTTTATCGATCATTGGAAAGATAAATATGATTTCATCCTTATCAATAGTAAGTCTATATATTAAAATTAATAATGGAAGAAAATGATATTTCAAATCAAGGATTTGATATAGACTGTCCCTTTCAATTGAACCTTTTCATTAACTATCAATAAGTGGGATAATAACATTGAATTTATAATTGAAATGTGTATTTATAACAAATAAAAAAGTGGATATTGAAGTACCCAAATGGATTGATGATGTTGAGGTTATATTTATTTGCAATTTTTTGATTTGAAGGAAAGTAAATGTGTGAAGAAGATGGGTGATGTGGGAAGATTCCAATGAAGATATAGAAGACTAAAACCATGGATTTATGAGAGAATAGGAGTTATATAAAACATAGAAGAAGCAATCAAAATTTTTACAAATTGTATTGGTGATTGATTCATATGTTATAAGAGGTAGATACATGTGTAACTATTATTATGAATGAATGAAAAAGAATAAAGAGTTGATGTCCCTAAAAATTGATGTTTTGGGAAACATAAATTTAGGGAGAAACCAAGATATCTGATGAATACTAAGATGGTAATTAAGAATAAATGACATGTTCTGTTGGTTGTATGAAGAACTGTCCATAATCGTTTTAAAACAAGTTTGAGAATTTTTTTAAGCAAATATATTGAAGATATGTGTTTAAATAATTAGAAATGGTAGGCTGTAAGACTGATAAAATATTGATGAGTACAGTATTAGTTCTCCTTGAGGTTTGTGACATGGGTTTAATAGCCCTCCCATATGACTTCCAAGATACCCACCGTGATACTAACCACTCACACCATGACAATATATACAAAGTCCCACAATGGGTGATAGGAGTTCTATGATCACACACACACTCACTCACTCACACACACACACACACACACACATATATATATATGTGATATGGTGTCACGACCCATCCCACTGGGCCCTATTCCTTGACTCCCTAAGACCACCTCTAATAGGCTAGGGGCTGGTGACTAGCACCAATTAGACATATCACTAACATGAGAGGAATTTCCTATGTAACTGTACACACACACACACATA
The DNA here is from genome assembly GCA_963277665.1 of Viscum album. Lineage (NCBI taxonomy): Eukaryota > Viridiplantae > Streptophyta > Magnoliopsida > Santalales > Viscaceae > Viscum > Viscum album. Next base: position 505,743,483 of record OY728119.1, read on the forward strand.
TCCAAGACCAAAAAAATGTTGTAGTGTAAAAATAAAAAGTTACCAATGAATCCATACATCTATATCCCAAAACTAGAGTATGATAATAAGTAGAAGAATGTAAACCCACCATAGAAAATCCTGCAGCACAAGTGCAATGTAAAAGTAAAGGCACTGGGACTACTATCTGAAATCCATTGTAACACACCTCGATATTTCCGATCTCACAAAGTAGTATCGGGTCCTGGTCTACCAAGGACTTCATCAAAAGGTTGATCATCTGGAAAGACACGACACATGCGGGAAAATCCTATATAGGGGTGAGTATAACAATACTCAGTAGGAAATATCAAAACCACAAAAAACTATATATAGGTAAAGCACAATCAAATATACATATGTATATGTCTACAATACATATTATATTAATATCTAGATATAATCAATCCAAGACAAACAGTTTAGCGGTAAGGCACAACCATAGTATACAAGCCATAGGATTTTAGTTCGAAGATTCCACAAAGCACTCATCTGGGATAACACACTCTTGTGTCTGATAACACTGATGATGTCTATCTGAGAGGTGTTACTCATCGGGTATCTCCATTAGAATGACACACTAATTTTCAAAAGAGAATATGATACACATATGAGAACCACGTCCATGTCCATGGGGTGATACCAACAAATCAATCTGTATTAACACACTAATTATGGGATCTGAACTCATGTAGTATTGGTCACGTCGATACCATGAACTCCGCCAAAGGCAGGAAGTTAAATAGAGGATTCCACTCCAGGACACTTAGGGGGGATTCTAAAAACTCAATCTAGAAAGTCTTGCTGAAGGGATCATAGTCCTAGGAGTAGTAAATGAGTCACACAAACATTTAGGGAAATGATAGAGGGAACATACCCTAATGAAGATTTTCTAATATGTGTAGGACAAGATAATAAATCCATGTAGAAATGGTTACATGAAATGTAGCAGTGGAACATGCTATGACCCTAACCTCAGGTACTACCTGGGTAGAATAATCCATTTCATTCATCCCATTTTTCCTAGAAGAGTACAAAACATGTGAATTAGTTACACATTGTGTCCCTACATCTTGGGTCTACTTGTGTACTCCGGTCGTGTGCCAATACATGACGTCTGCCCGTGTACCAGTACATGGGGTAGCCCATGTACATGGTCCTGGCCAGGCCATGTGGGGGAGTACATGTTATGTAGGTAACTCGTGTACTCCACCCTATCTCTATGTACTCGTTAAAGAACATGCCAAGTCATTCAAGGGGGCTACATTCTAGGTAGTTAAGGAATACACGCAGCGGGTATCATGTTTTCCTATAACCCATATTCTTCCAATCTCTCATGTCGGTCGATTATCCTTCTTTCATTATGGTGAATATTTTTTCCATGAAACTCTAGATCCAGGGTTGTTCTGTCACGGCATCGCTGAATCAGTAATATTCGTGCCTTCAATTGGTTCGTAAAATTAGATTGTCTCCGTTCTTTATTACTACGAAAGACCATGAAGTTGGAACCCACTATTGTTCAATCCACTTCTTTAACCACCGTCTCACCGCTATCGAGTTATACTGATGTTAGATCTATGATTTAGAATCATTTCACCAAGAATCAGATGCACAATTATTGATCCTTCAATAAAATTCAACCTATAGGGAACAATGATAAATACCATTAATAACATTGAACCAAGGGAGAAAATCACATTAAAAATTGAGAGGGTAAATCCTTGATCAATTTTTGAATTGATCTAGGGTTTTCACCATTATAATGATAAGTGAATCCATTAAATTTCAAGATCAAACACCCGATGAAGCCTAGAAAATAACCCATCCCGCATAACAATCAATCTGTGGGCCAATCTATTCATTAAATGGTCCAAATTCATCCTAAATATAAAGAATATGGAAAATAAAATCAATATAACATTCCCTACCTTGAATTGGATTGGTCCCTAACGAAGAATGATTATTGTGTCGTCATCGTTGGAAAGATCCTTTAAAATTAGTGTTCATTGATTGTCGATCTGTGATTCCATTATCATTTGTTAAGAGGGATTCTCGAGATCACTCTCCAATGAATATCTAGAAGATTCTTGGTTAATGTGACTAACCACGAAATTCTAACATAATAAACCATTTAATGAATAAATATTATTTGTGTCGATAAATGAATTCAAATAATTTTATGAAAATAATTTTATTCATTTTGGTGCTTGCGATGAATTTTCCATAAACATCCCATGTCGGCCAATGTTAGGAAGTGCCTAGGATATAAATTCCATTCTAAACTCAATAGTGCCCTCATATTTCGAATCCCATCACCCATTTAGAAGTTATTATACTTTTTTAGGAAACCCACGCACACATGAAATATAATATTTTAATATATTTGAAACATTTATTCTAGAAACACTATGTCTCAGAATCATATGTTGTCTCACTTCCTGGTCTTGAAATAAATCCATATAATTTTTAAAAATAATAATCTAAAAATCAGAGACACTACATTCTCCCCACCTTGGGGATTTACGTCCACAAAAATCCAAAAAAAGGGTGCTAAAAATGATGTGGGTACTAGACGCGAATCTGAGCCTCCGTCTCCTAAGTCTTATCCTTTCGATTACTATGCTGCCACTAGACACACACCAAAGGAATCGACCACTCATGAAGTATCCTCCCCCGATGATCCTCAATCTCCACTAGGTACTCAACAAAAGTAGATCCATCCTCAATGTTCATCTTACCCCAGTTGATAACATGTGATGGGTCATGAACGTACCTCTTTAGCTACGACACGTAGAAGACTTCGTGTACCCAATATAACTGTGGGGTAGAGCTAAGAGGTACACCACCTCTCCAACTCTACATAGTAACTGAAAATGGCCATTGAACCTTGGAGATAACTTTCCGCCCTAGAAAAATCTCCATAATCCACATTGAGGTGAAACCTGAAGGAATACATGGTTTACATCCATGAACTCAAAATTCCTCCATAGTCTGTTAGTATGAGACTTATGATAGATATGTGCAGACTTAATATGATCCTGAATGGTCTGAACCTTCTTTGTTGTAGTTCATAGTAATTCTATGACCATGAGTGTCGACTCTCCAAGGTTAGTCTAGAAAAGTGGTGACCTATATTTTCGCCTATGCAAATCCTTGAACAGTGCCATACTATAGGTGGAATGGTTGTTGTTTTTTTATGAAAAGTGCACCAGTGGTTGGTGATCCTCCCAAATATGGACAAATTCTAATGTGCAAGCTCACAACATGTCCCCTAGAACCTGAATGGTCTTCCCTATCTTTCCATAGTCTGTGGGTGAAACACTATCCTCAAGAATAACTGGGTCATAAATGCCTCTAACTATACCTTCCAAAACTTGGATGTGAATCAACCATCATGATCTGAAACAATCATCGATGAAACTCCATGGATTTGAACTATCTCCTCTACATATATGCTCCCCAATCTCTCTACTGAACTCTGTTCTTAGATGCCTAGGATGTTGGATGATTTGGTGAGTTGGTTAACGATCACCTATATGGAATTGTGTTCCATGGGAATATGTGTTAATCCATTCATGATGTCCATAGATATCCCATATCACTTCCATTACGGAACCTCAGGGGCTTGAGCTAAACTTTAAGGAACCTGGTGCTTAGCCTTCACTTTCTCATAAGTAAGGAATCAAGAGATAGAATTTTCAACTCCTTTATTCATCCATAGCCACCAAAACTGAAATTGGAGGTCCTAGTATACCTTTTCCACACCTGGATGTATGACCAAAGGGGATGTTTGAAACTCCCCCAGAACCTATACCCATAACATCACGGGTACCATCATGCATTTGTTTAAAATAACAACATGCTCCCCGCAATTAGAAAATCCACCAGGAGCATTCCCTATGGATAATTGAGTACGTAGGGTCTCATAGTCGGTATCCCCAATATGTGCCTCCCTATCTCATTGAAACAATTACAAGCACCTTTATGTCCACATGATAGGCTATCCCTTTCGAGTCAAATCTATCATAGGTTTTTATATCTTAGAGAAATCTATTATGAATCTATGGTAGTTTCTTGCCAACCCAAAGAGGATTTATACCTCTGTCATGCTCTTAGGTGGTTCCCATGGTAACACCACCTCAACCTTGGATGGTTCCAGATACACTCCCTCTTCTGAGATAACATGTCCAAGAAAGTGGACCCCCTAAATCCAGAACTAGAACTTTGTGAGATTATTATAAATCGGATTCTCCCAATGTATGTCCAGAATGATCCTTAAGTGCCTCACATGCTCCTACTCAATTGCTGAGTAAACAAGGATATCTTTGATGAATACCACCATTAAACTGTATTAGTATGGCAGAAAGATCCAATTCATGAGTCCCATGAACATTTCTATGGTTTTCATCATTCCAAATGGAATAACCATGTTCTCATAGTGACCGTAGCGACATTAGAATGATGTCTTTGGTATATCATCATCCCATAATTGCAACTGGTGATAGCCTGACCTGAGGTTGACCTTAAAGAACCAACATTCTCCTATAAAATGTTCAAAGTGTTCATCAATACTCGATAGTGTAAACCAATTCTTCATATTCACTTTGTTCAAGTGGTGATAGTCCACACACAACCTCGAGATCCCACACGCCTTCATGGAAAACAAAACTAGGTCTTCCCAGGGTGGAACACTTGGTCTCATGGAGCACTTCTTCTACAAGTCCTCTAGCTACATCCTCAACCCTTGAAGCTTTGTGGGAGCCAAATTATATTCTAGAATAGATATTGGTTCCATACAATGGTGAAGATAAATGTAGAAGTATATCTCTTAGTTGGGGGGTAAACCTGGAACCTCTTCCAGAATGAGTTCTCATAATCCTCCACCACTAAAGAAACTAGGAAATCACAACATCCACTACAATAAGGGTTACACCAGTCAAATAATGAGTAATCGGCTGCATGATCTTATGCATGAGTCCATATACGCTTTCTGGGTTCTCTTTTCTTTGAAAAAGGAAAACCCGATTCCGTCATAATGGACACACCACAACCATTAACTAAAATAGTCAATATGGGAACGAACTATAGATGACCAATCCGAACGAAGAATTATGACATAAGTCCTCGACACTGCTACAAAAAAATTATAATAGAAACTATCACATCCAAGAGTTAGGTCACACTATTAGAACAAGTGTGTGATATCTGAGTCCTCCCCACTAAGAGTCTCTAAACATAAGGGTTGATTCAACGGTTCAACCAGAATCTCTATTTATTGTACAAGATATGTTTCATGAAATTAATGGTTTGAACCTATGTCTATTATTACTATATCTAAAGTATAAAAGACACAGATCGTACCTCGAATCATTTCTAGAGCCCCTGGGTCAGAGGCCATGGACGCCTGCAGATTTCCACTCTCCTATTCTCTAGCTCCCTGAGCTTGGCATGGACCACTAGGGGGTGGTGGTTGTAACAAGTATAAATGTCAAACACATCATGATACTCTCTTAGATCCCCTATCTTGTTCTCCACCCTGCTAATCTTCCTGCTTCTATCATTGTATCTATCGTGGTGGTCCATCCACAATCTCCCTGTTAATAGTATAGAGGATTGGACCATCTTTAGTGATTTGTCCTCTTCCATAACATGAATTACATCACCTCTCCCTAGTCTGACTAGATCCACCCTGTGAGATCTAAACTACAGATCCTATTTCTTGGGACCTCCTTTAGAAATATCTCCCATGTGCAGGAACCTGAGATTGATGTCAGATCCCTACTGACGAGGTCTCTATTCCTACTTTCCTAGAGCTGAGAATCTCCGACTGTATCTACTCATTCAAGAAGATTTTAACCACCAAATCCCTATCAAGAATCCCAAAATAAGTTGTAATTAATAGAGGGATAACATTATCTCATATGTATCTACATAGACCGCGATCAAAGGTTTCATCCCTAATGTACTGATCTGGAATTATATCCATTATGTACCTAAAAAGGTTGGTAAACCTCAAGAATAATCATCCACTAACATGCTACCCTAATGGAGTATAATAGGATCTTGGATACTCACAACCCTCAGTGTAACTAGGGAGATATCCTCTCTAAATAGGCACTCGAACTCTATCCATAAAATATTTGTCTCGACGTATGTCTGGGAAACCAAACTCCACTATCATCTTGCTGGGTCGTGAAGAAGGATCTCTACCAGGACCACCATCAGATATGCTGGTTTCCCGACTAGATTGAAATCTCAGGTCGTTGTATCAAGACAGTCCTCAACCTCCTATGGGTCAAAAATCCCTCGAAACCTGAGAGGTCTATACTACGGAAACTCATCAAGCATGCTCATCCCGCGCACCTCAACTACTGGTATTGTGGGTACTATGTGATACTATACTAGTGGAGATATAGATGGTGAACCACCCTGAGGTAACATGTCAGGAATTGGTCCTTGTATCAAAGCCTCGTTATTGAGGAAATCATCCTCATGATCAAGCTACAGAATCCTTCCTCATATTTTTCATGAAGGCATCTTGAAAGTAAACAATATATACCATGGTCAAGTATTATATTTGTATATTTGACTCAAGAAGGACATGGAAACCAAAACCCATTCCTATATGATGCATGTACCATTGATTTAACTACAACCAATGTTCTTATATAATGAGTCAAAAATTAGGTGATCAAAGTCATGGAGTATGGATACATCTAATGCCACACCAATTCTAGATTCCCTCACAAAAAGCATATCTCAAAGCACTTAAAACGTTTCACCCAACCAATCTCACAAACTACAAGTCCTAAAGTATAACTGCCCCACTCTAATACCACTCTTTCATGACCCATACCAGTGGGTCCAATTCCATGACTTACAAAGCCCACCTCCAATAGGCTCGAGATGGTGGATAACACTAAGTAGCCATATCACTATAATTGGTAGCAAAGCCTATGTACCTGTACACACACACACACCTCCATGCTCATAAACATTTTGTAATGTAAAAACTAGTATGTAACCAATGCACACATACATCTACATCCCACAAAAAGAGTATGAAAAGAAGTAGGGTAATGTAAACAAGTCCAAATACAATCCCATCATATATAAGTCTATAACAAATGTCCAAACTAAATATAAAGTTATCGGGACTGCTATTTGAAAGCTGCGGGAACGCACCTCGGTCTTTCTAGTCTCACAAAGAACCCTTTGGTCCTTTTCCACCTTGCACTCCATCAAATTGTCAATCATCTGCAAAATACGGGATAAGTGTGGGAAACTCCTAAGCAAGGGTGAGTATAACCATACTCAGTAGGACTCCCCAAAATCAAAAAGCAATATATCAAAGGAAAGAACAATCAAATATACACATGTTTTTGTCTATAGTACATATAAAAATAATATCCCGATGTATCAATCCAAGACACACATTCTAGACGTATGACACAGCCATAGTATACTAGCATTAGAATTTCAGTTTGAAGATTCCAGTAAGCACTCATCCTGGAGAACACACTCATGAGTGCAATAGATTTGATGGCATCCGTCCAAGATGTGCTTCTCATCGTGTCCTTCCATAAGAAATATATGCTGATAGACCAAAGATAATATGATTCACAAATGAGGAAAACATCTAGGGCCATGGGGTGATTCCAAAAACTCAATATAGATTATCTTTCTATATTAAGGATCAGCATCCGCATAGTGTTGGTCATATTGGTACCAATTACTCAACATATGTCACAGAGATAAATAGAGGGTCACACTCTAGGCCTCTTGGGGGGAGGGGGATTCCAAACACTATATCCATGATTTCATACTGATGGGATCATAGCCTTAGGAGTAGAGAACAATTTTCACCAACATTCATGGAAATGGTAATGGGAATGAACCCTAACAAAGCATATCCCAGATGAAGAGGACAAAAGAATAAAGCTATGTAGAAAGGGGTACACACAGTGTGTAGTAGTGGAAAACACTATGTACCTTCACCCTTTGTAATTCTCGTGTAGAATTTCCCATTTCATTCAACCCATGTCATGTTACTGAGTACATTTTATGTGAATGGGTTAGAAGCCATGTCACTAAATCCGAGGTCCGCCCGTGTACTCTGTCCATGTGTCTGTACATATCGTCAGCCCGCATATCTTTGCCCGTGTACAAGTACATGTTGTATCTCTTGTACATGGTCTAGGATGTGTTGTGTGGGGGAGTACATTCCATGTAGGAAACCTGTGTACTCCAACCAGTGTCTATGTACTCCTTTATGTACACGCCGAGTTGTTCAAGGGGGTTACACGCTCTGTAGTCAAGGAATACATGTAGTGTGTATTGGGTTTTCTTAGAACCCATATTCTTCCTCCCTCTCACAATAGACATTAATATTGCTTCAATTATGGTGGTTTGTTTTCCATGAATCATCAGATCTGAGGATTTTCAGTCATTCCATCATCGAATTGGTAAGATTCAGGACTTCAATCGGCTCAGAAAATGTGATTTTGTCTATTCTTCATTGCTACCAAAGTACGTGAAATCAACACCCACCATCATTAGATCTACTACCAAACCACCATTAGACCTCTGTCTACTTGTACCTACACTGAATCTATGACTTCATATCATTGCACCTAGAATCAGATGTGCAAGGATATATCATTCAAGAAAAGTCAAAAAACATTGAAGAAAGACAAATACCATGAATAAATTTTAATCATGGGAGAAAAGCACAAACCAAATTAGAAGGGACAAACCTCAATCTATGTTATTGTAGATATTTGTTTATCACCATTATAATGATAAATAAATCCAATAAATTTAAAGATGAAACTCCTGATATTCCCCACAAAATAACCCATCCCGCATAACAACCGATCTGCTAACCAATCGGGTCGTTGATTAGACCAAATTCATTGTCAAAATCAATAGTAGGGAAAATAAAATCAAAATAACATGTTGTAACTTGATTTGTATTGGTCTCTAATGAAGAAATGTCATTATGTCTTCATCTTTGGAAGGATCCTTCCAAATCAGTGGGCATCGATTGTCGATCCATGGTTCTGTGATCGTTCATCGAGAAGGATTCCCTAGATCTCTCTCCAACTAATCTTCATAGGATTCATGGGTTATGTATATAAAACTAGAATTCTAACATAATATTCCATTTAAAAACTAAACAGTCGTTTGATTGATAAATAAAATAAAATAATATTATTCAAATTATTTTAGTCATTTCTATGATCGTGATAAATTTTTCAAAAACCGTCCATGAAGACCAATGTTAGGTTGATCCTAGGGTAAAACCTCCATTCAAAACTAAAAATTTCCAATAGATTTCTAATATAGGAACTCATTTAGATTTTATTCTAATTTTTCTTGAAAACTACACTGGTGATATTTAATATTTTAATATATTTCAATCATTTATTCTGGACTCACCGAGTCTTGGAAATGCATGCCATCTCAATTATTAGTTTCAAAATAAATCCATATAATATTTAAATATAATAAATGAAAGAATTTGATATATTACATATTGTAATTATCCCCCCCAAAAGTAGATTTTTCTAGTGATAAGTAGCGAGTCCCAGAGGATATAAAGTCATCAGTTGGTGAGCCAGAGCAGAGACTATTATTTAAATGGAAAGATGGTCTATTAATATTGTATTAGTCTAGGGAATTGGTTAAAAACACTAGGGTAATCTAGATTTTATGACTGTAGGATACAGGTTCTTGAACTCCAAGATTATTATGGCATGAGTTTACTAACCCTCCTTTGTAACAACCTAGTGTCAAACCATGACACTAATCGGTCACACCATGATATTACATCCTATACACCACAGATGGTGAGGGGGAGATCCAGGATATCCTATATATATATATATATATATATATTAGAAAAGTCCCCCTTATATAGGCCTTTTATAATAATGGGAATTGATATTTCGGTGAAAATACATGTGGTAGTGAGGAAGAGTGGAAAATATCATGTATCTTGGGATGAAGGGTAAATATATCTAAAATGAACACGATCTATCATGATTAAATGTTTTATTCTTGTATTACCTTTTATCTAAAAATACATTGATTTTGGGGATTCATTATTTTATTTTTTCTAAACCCTTTTCTTCTAGATCTTATTCCCTTGTAATAAAGAACACTTATTCATATTTTCTCTTCTATAAATGCACTGACATAATACTTCCAACTCATTTACCAAAAAAAATATAGGAGAGCAATTATTTTACATGGTTCACCTACACTGGCATACATCCATAGATAATACACTAAATATGTGCTGGTGTACAAAAATAAACTCTAACTAACTATTTGTGTGGATATAATGTTTACGTAAGGTCAATCCTTATTAAGTCTCACTGCCTATATTGGATTTAGGGATAATTTCACTACCTACTGAGACTCACTTCCTATAAAATGGTTTAGAGATAACTCACAATCACCCAAGGTTCAATCCCTCTGTCTTTGTGAATTTCTCTAGAAAATGTCATTTTATATGTTTGTTTGTATTATCTACCATTTTAATATCATTAAGTTTATTACAAATACAACATGTGTAGACTAAATTATAGTTTATATAATGTTATTATTTATTTTATAACTATTTTAGTCTTCTAGATAACACATTTTGAAGTTATAAAATCATTGTCTGATGAGTTGAAGTAATGCATTTCATCAAATATCTCACTACATCATTTTATTAAAAATAATAATACTAGTTTAGGACTTACCCTTCTTCAAAATATTAAATAATATTCGCAAAATTATTCAAACCTGATATTAGATTTAATCTTATTTCATAAATACATGATCCATTTTTATTCATATATGCAATAAACCCTATATTTATGATCCTTGTTATTCCCAATTAGAACACATAGTTCCAGTTTTTTCACAATTTTCTATGTTATCCACACTTCTATTAAATTTTTTTATCATATATTCCTCTATATCTAGATAATATTCGATTTTAAATTTAAAATTAATACTATAATAAAATTTTAATGTCTTTAAATTCAAATCTGTACTTTTGATCTTCATAAAGAATGATATCTACAATAGGAGTTTGAATTGGAAGTTATTAGACTTCCAAAAAATTTCCACTATTTTCCATATTGAAAATTATATTTTAATTACTCCAAATTAAAGAAATAAACATGTGATTTCTTACTTCATGATTTGAAAAGACAATTTTAAATTTTACTAACATCAACTGCTATATGAGTAATGGTGTGTAATAAGGTTTCATATCTTGTACACTTTTCCAATGATAAACAACATGAAGATTCCAAAATATTGTCCCTAGATGATTTCTATGGTTGGTTTACACATTTTTATTTATTCAAATCATATTTTATGATTTGAGTCTATCATGATGTGGCACACTTTACATGTTATAAACAATATATTTCTAAAATCATATAAATATTCCAAAATCCTCTTCACAACATGATCTCTATATTCTTCATGTAATATGATACTCCATAACAACTAAAATTCTCCTTACCAACCTTTTTGTAGTGGCCTAATATGTTGGAACATATAACAAACTCGCCAAATATATCAATGTATAAGACATTACATTTCACGAAAGATGTTGTACATTTAAACGATACCTAATATAGGTAAATTCTTCTATTTTTATGATTTCAATAACCATTATGGAACAGTAATCAATTTTACGACATGTATGACTCTTATCAAATATATTATTAAGCCTTACAAGAACATCCTTCAAGGAATGAAACATATGGCCATGACATGAGTTGTCCATTTCCTATTACTTATAGAATAATATATCATTTCAAATTCAACTCAGTCACCATTACATAACTAAAAAACTCATAAGAGACAGTGTAGGTTTATAGTAATACTTAAATAATAATATTTATATGATATATGAATTTTAAAATTAATTTACCTAAATTAACCTTATTTTTTAAATTTTCCAAAGAATTTTAATGTATTTTTTATATATATTGGAGTGATTAGATATTCCCTAATGAGATTTAAATATGTTATTATGTGAATTGAATAATTATGGAATTTTTATTTGAATAATAAAATATTAATAATGTAATTTCATACATATGGTTATCATCAGAATAGAAAATTGAAAATGTATTAATCTTCTTGGTACACATAAGTTTTTGTTTGTATGATACATAAGTTTTTTTAGTGTTCATCCTAACATGAGTAAATGGAATATAATGAATAAGATATTTGATTATATTTAATATTTTATTTGAAGAGACCACTAAAAATTATAAAAGGAAGGTATCTTATTCAATATGTTAGATATTTGAATAAATACATAATATATTTTTTAGAGAAATAGGAAATTAAACTAACTCTATAATCTCACAATGATATATAATAATTACTAACTCTTTTGTGAAGGTCATTACTTAGATAATTGAAGAATTGAAGAATATAAGAGTATGCATAAAAACCATCTATACAAGGTGTAAAGGTAACCCTATTAGTCCGTTCATGAAATTTGAAAAGTTTAGCAGTTTGAATGATAAATTCACATGTTAAAAAATTTAATGCTAATGTTTTTCTTAAATGTGTAAAAATTCACAATTATTTAAAGGGGATTGTGATTCATGTTGAGAAGATGATCCTAAATACATGAAGAAGAAGATAATGTTATAAAGAAAAATTTAGAATGAAATACTGGCCAAAGATAGCTATGTATTTTGATAGGTAGGCATTACTTGAGGATAATTTATAAACCATAGTGACAATGAAATATAATTTTGATGAAATACACATTTTTGATGTTATAATTTTTTTTTATATATTTTCCTATGAGAAATGAAAAGACTTAGTCACACTGTGGTTGAATACATTGTGTCTCACACATGATTTTTAAGAATAAATACACACTTTTGTTTAATCAACCACACCTTGATTATATTATTTCATGAAAAAGTGGTTACAAGGCTTTTGGTTTTCATAGATATGACATTAAAAATCATGGGGGGAAAACCCTCACGAATAAGTAAAAAGTATATGTTCATGGGTAAATAATAGGAAAAGGTCATTTTGTAAAAACTTTGGAATTCCATGATAGGTGGGTTTTTTTTCTAGAAATTCAAAAATTATGACTTGTTGAATAAATCCCAAAACTACCAAAAATATAATTTGTGACATAGTAAAAGAATAACTATGGTATCGATTGATAAGAAAACTGATATTACTGAGTAATAAATATCAAGAGTATCAAAGAGATATTATGATGAAATATATGAACAAAATGATGTATATATTAAAGGATAAAGAGAAATATGAGTCGATACCTTCAATTTAATATATATATATATACTGCAGAGGATGATTTAAATGGAAGAATAATAATTACAAGATTAATTAGAAAAATAAAGATGACAAGTAAGATACTACATGAGAGGATAAATTGGTAGTCAAAGAACTATTCATGAGGAATAATATTAGATCATATGATGTATTGATATCCTAGGGATAATTAGTGATAATTTCTTAGAGTGATTCGGGAGAAACTATTATAAACTGGTATGATCAAGTATAAATAACACAACCAAAAAGTTTTATAACACTTTAGGAGGAAGAAGAGTCTATTTTAGAAATTTTATATTCTACTCTGTTGAATTAAATAGAGGAAATATGAATCTTGGACTCAATACAGACAAAGTGAAGAGTAGTCACACATATTGGGGATTTTTTTTAAAAATATAGTGTTCTTCGTATTGATTTTAATTTCTATTACAATCAGGATAAGAATAGCTATATCATATTACCTGACCCGACTCTTACAATACACATATATTTATTTCTGAGAAAATATTATTAGATTAAAAAATTAATTCACCACCTATTATTAGCAGTACATCATATCTTGGGAACTTCAATTTATCAGGGATAACAATCACATCAAGACTTATTTTAAATCACTTACTCATGGATTTCATCACATCATGAAAATCATCTTCACAACATGTCTACGATTTTCCAATTATTATCACAAATTATTTTCATGATATTTAGTCCTTAAATGAATATTTTTAGTATTTACAAATTTAAATTCTAAATTCTCTTTAATTTTAAAAAATAACTCTTCTGAAATTATTTTTAAATTCTTTAAAAAAAACATATAAAATTACCTATTAAATTTTAAAAAAACCATTCTTATGAAACTTTATAATAATTTCCTAAACATTTCCTCATGAAACAATATAAAAACTATAATTTTCACTAATTCTATAACCCTTACATGGAAATCATTAGCTGCCATTTTTTATAAGGGATTTTCCATTTTTAATACCATATTTATCAAAATGAATTTTATATATATGGGGAAGACATCAAATGACCTTTAAATATTCATATTCATCTATATAAACCATTATTTATTATTATTTTAATATTTTTACATGAGAAAATTAATTTTACTTATTTTCCTTTTCCTGTAATTAAGATCTATATTTGCGAAAAATACTCATATTAATTGCAGTGTATCTCTTAACATTTCTCAATTAACTACTTAATTAGAGTTTCCTTTAAACATACATGGAAGGTTACTATTATTAATTCTATATGCTTCTATTTTCCACTGATCTGTTGAGATTTTCCATTATAGATATATGGAATGTTACTCTTATGTATTTTTAAAATCACCAAACTTTCTTCAATCTATATATTGCTAACATTACAAGTAAATGGAAATTTTTTCCTTTCTTATTTTTTCTGTATTATGTATTGAGTTACTATTATATATAGAGTAAAAAATAATCTTACATATTGAAAAATTATGTAGATTTCATACCTAATTATTCTCAACTAAAAAACTCTTCCAAAATACTCAAAATGTCTCCCAACTTATTTAAAATAAGTTCAATCATTCATGACCCATTGATTAAACTTCAATTAAAATTAAACACCAAGTAATACCTGAGATTGAACATTATTTATATGTTGATAACAAATTAAAATACAATAAAAATATCCATTTCTCTTCAATAAAAATTCTTCTTCTATAGACTGACACCTCAATGATAAAATCAAATTTTTTAACTCATAATCTTAGAAAAATCTCTATGGTTTCATAAATTTTTACAAGGCCCAAAAAACATTTTAATATCACCTTATTCCCAAGTAATGTGGTAAAAGATATCTCCAAAACATATCTTGGTCTTAATAAATGGTTCAATACCTGTATTTCATAACCTGCGCCATATAAAGTGTCAATGTATTTATTATGTTTTAGAAAGGAGAAAAAATGATAATATTTCTTATGAAAGTACTATAGGATCTATAATGTATTCCACATTTTCTAATTTTATTAACTTCTATTATGCTTGGTGAATAAATAGTTGATAATAATTCAATCATAGTGAGATTAACTAGATTACTATAAAGAACATCCTTAAGTACCTAAGAGTAACTATAGATATATTCATTATCTTTATAGGTGAGGCTGATCACCTTGAAAATGGTTAAACTGGTGCTAGATTTAAAATCAACAAGGATGATATGAGATCTAATTATAGTTTTGTGTTTTTCCTAAACAATATAGATGATATATGGAAGATATAAAAATAACTCCTCTTGGTATAGTCAATAAATAAGTTCGAGTATGTTGCTACAATGGATTTTTTTGGATCAAGAAGTTCATTATTTAACTAAGTGATATTCCATGAATTTTGGGGGAAATAAAACATTAATATGAAAAAAATGAATATATTTATATTTCTGAGGAACCTTGATCTCACAAAAAGAAAATTTATACTTTAAAAATTCCATCTCATTTAACAAATCATTGAGAGTAGTTATATAAATATATACGAGATGGATATTGGGGAGAATAAAGAGATTCATTGAATAATCCATTATAATAGTATAATCAAGAGAGTGATGTCAAATATTGTTTATTTTATATATATGATGAAATATGTAATGGTTACAATAAATTTAAATGTATCTTTGTTAATTAATAAATAATATATATATTTATCATTCATTTATGTGTGCTGCATATTTTTTGTCAATAATATATAGATAGAAACCCCTCAATGCATGACTTTGATTTATCCCTAATTGATGATCCTGATGGAGTATTATGGGTTGTTATCATATTTTATGATAAGTGTGACTAGCATATTGTATATTACACAGAATAAAATCATGTAATAATAACTGGAGACTTATTATATGGACTCACCCATCAAAATATTTCCCATGGATTGTCATATACCATTTATATACATAGTAGTGTTTTCTTTATACCTAGATATATTTATTATGTAAGCCTTGAGGTAGATCTTTTCAAAATAATAATTTACATGTTACTAATTATATTATCAATTGAGTTTAAAATAATGGATTTTTCTGAATGTATAGAAATTATTGGTCCCTTGATTGAATTATATTAAGGAAATTGTCCTAAATTGACCTAGATCGACCCTTAACCATTCACATGCACCAACCCACGAAAAGTCCTGAGAGGAATTTCCGATACTCCCAGGATGGAAAATATTGAAGTCCATCAAGAGTAAATCAATTGTGAATGATTTTTCCCATGAAAATTATATAATTATGTAAATAACATTAAAATGAACATTGTATGTGAAAAAGAATCCAGAAAATGATAGATAAAATTAAACAGTTAATGAAACTCCCTCTGATAACATGGGTCACCATCATAAACTGATCAAATGTTTCTCTATTATGATCAAGACCTAAATAGAAACTACCCCAAAAGATAAAAACAAATATAATGGTATAGTTGTGAGTATTAAAAATCAGCAAGCATGCCCAAAAAATATAGTCCACATAGATTACTATCTAAGAGAAATCCAAATAATGAAATTTGAAAATATAAATAAATAAAATATGGTATTATATTTATTTCAAAATAAGTAACATGATAGAGATTCTGAAAACCAGTTTTTCACTTTTAACTTGAAAGCCATTTTAAAAGGTGATGCATTTTTACACAAAGGTAAATGTAGCAATGGAATAATTTTATTACATTCTACACAATAGTGGAAAGTAAAACATGATTTTCATTATTTTTATGACATGAAAGTATAAATAGGTTTAGATCATTTAGTAAATAAAAACCATAGAAAAAAAAAGGAATAAATGACAGAATCCACCATAGTAAATCCCTATGTATCTGGGCCAAATATGTCTTAGGATACTCGTACCACGGTAAGAGAAAATATATTGTATTCTTGTGCAAAAGATGTTATAGAGGTTAAAGTCAATGTTCTAGAGTTTCTAATAGTGTCATAAATTTATTTAATTTTTTTTAAGATAATCATATCAGGGAGCTCGTGTTAGTGCCCTATTGACTCAATCATCAAATTAGTCCTTCACTAACTACCTAGTTACCCATGGTTCATAAGTGATTCATTCAGATGGAGGTGAGTTTTTCTCAAGAAATAGATTACAAAAATATCACATAAATGAAAAAAAATCCCATACAACTTCTCACCTTTGGCCTCCCATTCTAAGAGAACCCCCTTTTTAAGTCACATATAAAAAAATCACACTTATCACGCACATGAATTCTATTTTCAAGGGTCCTAACTTAAGAGGATTTTCCTATTTTCCATCAAAATTTTCAAAGTTCCAACTAGGTCTAATTACTTGGAAAGAAACATATTCCTTTCAGAAAACACCTTTAAGAAACACAACATTTAGGAGAGAAATTATTTATAAAACCAATTATAAATGTAATATTATCAATAATTAAAAACATGCATGAAACAATTATTAAAATAAAGAAAAAAAATTCAACATCTAAATTAAAATATTATAAAACAAGAGGAAAGCCAATTCCAAGATCTGAAAATAATTACATAACATCTAAATTTCATAAAAGAGTGATTTTTTTAAAAACACTAAGAAATATTGTATTTTTATTTAAAGTATTAGATTTAAGGTACCGACCACAAAACAACCCACCTCCAAGGATTGAAACCCGAAACCACCTCAAAGAGGACAATAAATGAAAGATAGACTAAGGAAACTATTTAAACAATCATCCTTATACACTCACACACATATTCATATATATATATACCCCTAGATGAAATATAGATATTCCCCTTTCTACAAGGGAATGTACAAAGTAGGTGTATATATACATATATATATATATATATTTATTTATTACCTGGGGATATGTGTGTAGGTAACCTTTAGTGAGCCATGATTTTCTTCCTTCATGAACGACGATCAAGAGATACCCCAATGAGGTCCAAGGAATAGTAGAAAAATATTAGAAAATTAAAAATCACTAAGGACCTAAATAAAAATAGAGATGTATTTTTTTATAGAAATAGTACCTGGATATAGTGGGGGAACACACCACCTTCAACAACAACAGCTAGAACATGCCTCAATGGGACCCAATAACCCAAGACATAAATAATTGGGAAAATAAATACCCAAAATCTGGTTAGGGCCTGGACCTGGTATGAGAATATTACAGGAGAAGATAAAAATCGAAATAAAAATAACATGGAAGGGAGATGAGACCTTATCATGATGAACCAGATTATAAATCGTGCTGAAAATTTCTGAAATCCATGAAAATAGAGGAGAATAATTCATGGTTGGGAGTTACCTTTTGGGATGGTGTGTCACATGATAGAGGGGGGTGAGAATGGGGGATGGGTAAGTGGGAGAGGGTAAATAAATAATAATAACAATAAAAAAAAATTCAACAACCACAAAAAAAAATGACAACAACAATTATTATTATTATAACAATTCATTAATAATAAACATAAATCACTTTTTTCGGCATGCACGGTCTAGCCGCAAGGATGGCTAAACCATGTGATAATTGTGTAGCCCACTATAGGCCTCTAGACACCCCATAAGGGTAAGGAACACTACTAAGAAAATTGTGCGCTGATCATATATTTTAATCTTCTAAAAACCATACATATACTTTTATAGTTTTCACATGGTTTCTACCAACCATGCACCCATGCTGAAAAAACCAAAAAATAAAATTTAAAACCAAGTCCAACAAAAAAATTAAAAGAAAGGATAAATATAATTTAACAATTATAAATAATTAAGAACATAATCTTTGGGTGTGACACTTATCCCCAACATTAAAACATTCTGTCCCCATAAAGTCACCATGATTAAATGATGCCCAAAAATAGTAACTCTATATTTATAATGATACCACTAAACCATAAACAATGTTAATGAAAGAATAAAACCCCAATGTTTAATTTTGTTATCACAAGTCACACATGAATAGATCCAGAGAAAACAAATAAATAGAAGATACATATTGGGTGCCCCCACCATTTAAAAATTTACTAGCATAAACCACCCCTACATTTGGGGGGGCCCAAGAAAAGATACTAAAAAAATACCAAAACAAACCAAAATTCATAATTTACATAATTCATAAGAATCTAAAAAAACAATACAAAAAAATATACCATTACAAAAGACATCCAACCATTAAAAAGTGTACATCGATAGGTAAAAACCATAGAGGTCTCAAAATAATCAGGCCCATTAAATCAACTAAAACAAAAAAGTCGACCCAAAATAGAAAACCATTATAATAGTAAAGTTAGATTTATTCCTCTCTAATGTTAGTGAAGAAAAGTTTGATCAATATCTCCCAAAACTAAAATCTCTTTTTTGTATGAAAATATCCACCCAGAGTCCTATGGATGGATCCCATTGGTCTTGAAGAATTTTATTCGATTTTAATTGGAGATTACAATTCCCAAGAAAAAACGTCCTCTTCTGTAAAAGAAATCTATATAACATATTAAGGTGCCCCCAGAAGTCACACTGATGAAAATACTTCATAGGATTACAACATGATCACTTAGAGTTCATATAATAGCCACACTGGAAGCAAACAAGAATGTGTTCTATTGAACGTGAAGTGGGAACCAATGAAGAGAACCCAAGAATAGGTTCTCCATATCACTCTCCTCACTAGATGGGGAACCCTTAATAACACTAATAGAATATAAACTACCAATAACTAATGGATTCTCCCAGGAAACCAACTCAACTAATAATTCATTTTCTATGAAAATCCCAAAAATAACATTCTTGAATGAGAGAAATAAATCCTTAACCTATGGGTAGAGACACCACTAAAAAAGATGATCTTTAAATAGGCCACTCAATTTTAAAAAATAAACCATTCTATTCAACATGGTAAACACAACCCTTTACCGTTTATTGACCTAGAATAAAACCCACAAGATCTACCATCCTAAAACCTCGAACAATCGTCAACCACCACAAAAAATTGGAAATAAATGAAAGATAATAAACACCACCAACAAAATGGGATTATAGAAAAAAAATAATAAATAAAATATAAACTTTTGAAATATTATGGGCGTTTTTGGTAAGCATACTCTGAAAAAACAATCAAAAAATCAAGTTAAAAACCCTTATAAAATGAAAATCCATATCTCAATCATAAATCAAGAACCCTAACTCAAATAACCATTCTATCAACACTCACAACACATAAAAATAGAAATATATAAAAATGGATATCTCCAAATCACATGAGACGACATCAAGAAATACCCATTTTTCAAAAAACCATAACCTAACTTTTTCAAAACACTTTCTGAATGAAAAACAACATCTAAGGGTTAAACACACACTTCTGGTATTCTGTGATGTCCCATATGTATACACCCTCACATTTTCCTAAGAACACATCCACATGTATCAAAAACCATCCACTTTCCACATGAGGGCATCCATATATGTGACCATTCATAGGAATACCAAGGAGAAATTAAAAACATTTTACAAAATGATTCCATTTGAAAACCGATTTCTATTTCCAAAACAACCCATTTAATTTTCAATCATCCTAAGGTTTTTACTTTTGAAATCCAATTATAATAAACCAATTACAATTTTAAATCCCCTAGGAATCACCCAAAACAATCTTAAACCACTACTATGAACCAAAAAAATAAACCCAATAATTGATCACAAATTGATTTTTTTTGTAATTACCACTACCCACATCTCACTGCACGGTTTAATAGGTCGGGAAGCTACCAAGATAGAAAAATATAGGTAATTAAAGGTAATTTAATGGAATATGTATGATTTTCTAGACCATTCACAACACCCATGAACCCTATTAATGCCTCCAATAATAAAAAGAATCCTCTAGACCAACCAAAATTTTCTCAAAAAGAAAACCATGGACCTTGAAACCACTAGAGATCCACGCTCAGATTTTGAGGAAAAACACCCAATACCACCCTATAAATTGATGTGTCCATCCGAATAGGTGGTGATCAAGCACTTACCCATGAATAAAAAAATGAATTCTAAAAATAATAGATCTAAATACCTAGAAACAAAAAATAGAAAGTGATAATTAGTATGAGACCATTTTTTCAAGAACCAACTTCGTTCGACCATGAACCAGCCAACTATGCCAGCCTAAGACATGGACCAAGAGGCATTCCAGATCCTCATAGGCTAGATACTAGTGACATGTATAAATGTTTACTCAATTGTGAATGATTTCTCCCAGTTAAAATAGATAAGTAAATAAATTAGAACAAAAATAAATATGGATGTGGAAAAGAAGAAACCCAATGATAGTTAAAATTAAGCACAAAACATACCTACCTATGACCCCATGAGTCACTATCATCCACTGAACCAATGTCTCTCCATGGAGACATAGACAAAGCTATAAGATTCACTAGAAGCAAAAAATAAAGATGCAGTTATAGGCCTGAGTATTAAAAATCAGTAGGTGTAGATGAATAGACTAATCCTTATTCCTTTCCATTGAATATAAATCCAAATCATCCTATTTTTAAAATATAAATAAATAATTTTTTTTTCATTTCAAAACAAATGACATAATATATCCTCTGAAAACCATATTTTCTATTTTAACTTCATTTTTTTTAAAATGTGAGATATTTTTTCAAAAAACCATTTACATAATGGAACATGATTTAAATGAATCATTTAATTATGTTCTACAGAATAGAGGAAATTAAAACATGATTTTCATTATTTTATTGACATTAAAAGAAAATTGAGAATAGATAATTTAATTAAATGGTACCATAGAAAAAAATAATAAATGATAACAAGCCCCATGAGAAATACCTATACATCTCGTTCAAGTGTGTCTTAGGATTCTTGTACCAAAATGATTGAACCATATAATACGTTCTCATGAACAAGCTACAAGAGAGGTCAAAGAAAAATTCCAAGATGTCCCCAAAGTAGTATCAATTTTTTTAGTTAGTGTTGTATCATAATCAGACTAGGGAGCCCAATGTAGTTCCCTGGTGACTCAACTGGGGTACTTGTCCTTAGCTACAAGCAGTGGTACCCCGAGTTTCCAAGTGATTCATTCAAATGGAGGTACATTTTTAATGAGATATAATATACACAAATATCACATACTTTACACAACATCCCATACACCTTCTCCCCTTTGGCCTCCCATCCGATGAAAAACCGATTTCTATGTCACACAAATGAAGATTTCACCCATTTATCACTGAAACACATTCAATTTCCAAGGGGTCTTCCTTAAGATTCGTTTTCCATTTTTTATAAAACATTAAAAAGTTCCAAACTCACCATATCACCTTAAGATAAATAATTTCATTTTAGAAAACACATTTGGGCATCACTTATTCTATGATATTAACTGTTTATAAGACAAATTGTATTTGTTTGATGATCAAAAATTAAAAAAACATAAAACCATTCTTAAACCAAAGGAACCCATTTTAAAAGTGTAAGATAAAGTATAGAATACATGTGAGAAGTTTTTTCTAAGAACTATAACTAATTACATAGAATATAAATTTCATATAAAAAGGAAAGGAAAAATTAAAAATGCCAATAAATCATATATTTATATTTAAATGATTGAACATGGGGAGCCTACCTCAAAACATATCGTTTGTGATGATGGAAACCCGAAACCACCTCAAAAAGA
Source organism: Viscum album (assembly GCA_963277665.1). Taxonomy (NCBI): domain Eukaryota; kingdom Viridiplantae; phylum Streptophyta; class Magnoliopsida; order Santalales; family Viscaceae; genus Viscum; species Viscum album. The sequence goes on from OY728119.1 coordinate 505,766,524, forward strand.
TCCATAAATGTAAGATAATCGAAGGAGCTTGGCAATGAAAAACCATCCTTTTATAGTTACACACATATAAGCCTATACATATATATAAATACTCATAACATTAATGAAGATATTCCCCTATCCATAAGGTAATATGTATAATGTGTATATATAGGTATATATATATATTTCGTGCCCATTTATATGTGTGAAATTCACCTTCATGGAGCCATGGGTTTTATCCTTTACAAATTGTGGTCCATAGCTACCATAAGGATGTATAAGAAATACTATAAAATTATATGAAACCCAAAAAGAAAAAATTATCTAAATAAAAATTGAGTTACAAAATAAATTAGATGAAACCGTACCTTGATAATATGGAGAACATGCTGCCTTCGACAACCATGGAATGAACTAGCCTCAAAAGGACCCAAAAACCCTAGACATTAAGAATTGTAAAAATAAATACCTAAAATCAGGTTAGGCTTTAGCTATGGCATGTGGCCAATATGGGAGAAGAGAAAAAGTGAAACAAAATGAAGGTGGAAGGGAGAGGAGACCTTATTATTGTAACGCCCCGACCCCAGCTACCCAGAGTCGGTGCATTACTTCGTAACTTTGGCATGATCACAAGAAAGATTAAATCCCGAAAGACTGATTGGTTTAGTAGCCTTGGAAACACTAGATATAATCATAAAGTTTTACATTACATTTCAAAGTGAAAAAAAACTACTACAACAACAAAGTCTTCATATCCACACTATTAACCCCTCATAATATCCCTGCAAGTCATTCATAATTTACTTCTTCACTACCTGGGAAAAATAAAACATAGAAAAGGGGTGAGCTCAAATGCCCAGTAAGGATAACAATATAGCGGAACATTCAAAAATAAGCATAAACATTTAAGGCAATGAATTACTAAAACAAAAGCCTTTTAAACTTGAATTTCAACATAGTATGGAAAAAGTAAAATGAAATAATGCCATTTACTTGTTCACATGGATATTCTACTAATCGAATAATCACATGAAAAATCAATAACCACTTTCATAATGTTGGAATGCATAATTCCAGACTATCATAACCACATAGCCAAGGCCTCGTGCCAAGACTACAAATAAGATTTTGTCAAGGCCTTGTGCCAAGACACTAGTTTGTCTCATGAGACCTACCGATGCATCGAGGAGCTATAGCGGGCTCCACCCGTCACTTATTAAGTCCAATGCATTCCCATATGAAAAGGTTTAAACATAACATAAACATTCGTATTAAAACTAGCATACGAAATGTCAATACTTTCACCATAATCTATGAATGGTATAAAAATAGCACATCCACAGTCAAACATATCACAAAACCTTCAATACAATATAGAAGTTTTGTATCATAATAAATCAACTTCAAATAATCTTAAAATCCATCAAAGGATGTTGACATAGATGAAATCAAAATTCTTTTAAAAGAAATATCTCCTTTTATTTTGAAATCATTTAAGATCCATATAAAATAAAACATTTTCTTTGAAAATATTCTTATAAGCTTGTAAGGGAAGCTTTGAAGATTTTATAACGGTATAAAATAACCGCACCCGCCGTATAAGTTAAAAAAAACATTCTTACCTCAATTCTGTCGAAAAGGTTAAAAAGGACCTTGTTTTGAAAACGATGGAAAGATTCCTTTATAAACCTCTTATAAAAAGTCAAACAAGGGTATAAATGACTTTAACCCATATTCTTGTAAATAGTAAAAATGTTTTGAAATACATTTTTAAGAAACATGGATGTGGATGATAAAGATATCCCAGTAGATTATTACGTATAAACAACCTCGGATAATGAAGAGATTGTGAAATAACCCTTACCTTGTACTTTTCCTTGGTTGGGGTAGGTTAACCTCCTGTATAATGGTGAAATAATTGTTATTAAATTATACAAGAATCATATACAGTAATATGATATCATATATGATCTTTTAATATTGATTTGATAATAATATCTTAGTATTATCGCCGTTTCGGGTGTTAACTTACTCATTTTCTTTTATATGTTTTGTTACATAAGTCATGTTTGTTGTATCTTATTCATATCCAGAATGATATCAAGTCCTTAAACATCATTTTTAAATCATTAAATGATAATTATACTTGAATGGATACGATGGAGAATGAATCTCATCGCGTTCGTGGAGACGGTAGTCCGTACGTACGCACGAACGCTACTTCCATTTAATTTTTATTTTAAAAGAATCGAATCCAAATGATACATAGGTATATTACTATTCCAGTATAATATAATATTTTATATATGTTACTTAAGTTCATTAACACCATCCTTTATACGTTCCATGTGTGGTATGAACGAGTCATATCATTTTAAGGGGGCGGTAGTCCGCACTTCCTCAAATGAAATTATCGTATGTATATACAACATGAAACGAATAACGGCATGAAATAAAATGGAATTACAGAAGCTTATATATAAAATATATATCATTAATATCATATTTAATTACATTGCCATCATAATGGCCACCATGAGAGGTGGTAAGATGTATTTGAACAATCATCGTTTCGTGAGGCGTTAGTTTGCCATCCACAGAAACATTATGTTCATCATCCATTAGATGGAGTTGTGTGTATGTGTAGTTTGAATCCTTCTTATAACAACATCCTAGTATATTGAGGATACTGGTGTTGTTACAAAATAAAGGAAATAAAAAGATTTTGGGAGTTGAAGAAGAAAAATAAATGAAAATAATTTAAGAGAAATCGTTACCTTTAATTTAGGTAACTCACTTTGGTTGGAACCAAAGGACTTGTTGAAATGCTTTCTGCCTAAGGGGAAGCTTCAAGGAGGAGGAGAGGGATGTGGGGAGCTTAGTTGGGCAGAGTTTGGACGAGCCAAGTGGCTTGAGAGGTGTGAGGAATGAGTAGAAGTGGTCTCCTTTTATAAGGGAGAGGAGGGGCTCTTTAGGAAAGAGTGAAAGTATTACTTTATAATATAATTATATTCGGTTTATAATGGTCCAAAAATCATTGAGGTCGAATATAAGATGACTCATATTCTAAATAACATCAACCAATAATAATTGGACAGGTTTTAGATAATATTTTAATCATTATAATCTTATTTATTTAAATGATTTATTAATGAGGTAAACATTGCATCATTATTGTGTCATTAATAATTTAACTTATATGATGTCTAAAAATTATAAATAAAATATAATCATGTAGGAAATCTTTTTATATTTCTAATGAATATTTATAATCGAAAATCCAACATGTATAACCCTATGTAAAAATTGTTCTTCTAAAAGATGTAAGCTTATGCCATTTTTATTTTTATTTTAGCTTTATTAATATAATGTGTCATTATCACTTACAAGTGGATCCATGGGGTCCCAAAATAGACCCAAAGATGCCCATGGTCGACCATGTATCAACCAATAGGGTTAAGACACGTTTTAGGGTAATTTAGTATTATTATAATATTATTTTTTAACCCTTATTTACCGGATTTACCATTAACCATGGTAAATAAAATATTTACCGCAGTAATTATTCAAAATGTCTAAAAATAAAAGTTACCTATTTACACAATTTGAACATCCTGATTCCAAATATGGAATCCATTTTTCTAAATTCAAAACACAGAAGTGGCAGAAATTAATTTAAAATTAATTCCCGCTGTCAAAACAAAAAGCGTGTTTTTAAGAGATAATAACTATCAAAAGATTGACACTTGTTTATATTCAGTTTATTTGTAAAATTATGTCCAATGACCAACATTATATTAAATGGTAAAAATATATTCTAAATATACTTTAAAACCACTCAAATTCATAATTTATCACTATTAATTATTTTGATTAAAAAAGTTGTTTTTAATTAAAATTTAGAAATTTTCACTATTCATCAAAATATGAAAGTTATCCGAAATGTACAAAAATTTCACCCTAGGCTAATTTTGATATTCCGAATCTAAAAATGAAGTCCATTTTGAAATATTGAATATATATGATTTCAAAAAGTAGGTATTACTATTCACAACGGCTAGTTTAATTAGTTGTGGTGTGTGTTAGAACTCGAGGTTGCGTACAACACACGCTATCGCATTATTCGAAGGGAAACGTACCATAGAAGATTGGGGTGTTATATTCTCCCCTCCTTCAAATAATTGCGTCCTCGCAATTTCTAGGGTATTACTGCATAAAAAGACTCGGGTGGTTCTTCATCATAAGTTCCTCGGGTTCCCACGTTGCCTCTTCCATCTTATGGTTTCTCCACAAAACTTTTACCAGACGCGTCGTCCGGTTTCTCAGTACTTGTTCTCTCGTATCAAGAATCTTGATGGGCTCTTCGCAATAAGACAAATCGGGTTCCAGTTCTAATTCCTCATAAGTGAGTACATGCGTCGGATCAGGCATGTATTTCCTCAATAGAGATACGTGGAACACATCGTGAACTTTGGAGAGACTTGGCGGCATTGCCAAACGGTAAGCTACAACCCCAATTCGTTCTAGAATTTCGAAAGGTCCGATGTAACTGGGACTCAATTTACCTTTCTTTCCAAAACGTATGACTCCCTTCCATAGAGATACCTTTAGGAAAACATGATCACCGACCTGAAATTCCAAATCCTTCCTTCGATTATCGGCATAGCTCTTCTGCCTACTTTGAGCTGCTTTGATGTGATTTTGGATTACCTTCACCTTTTCCACAGTTTCCTCCACCAGTTCTGGGCCTACAAGTTTTCTTTCACCAACGTCATCCCAACAGGTTGGTGTACGACATCTCTTTCCGTATAACGCTTCATATGGTGCCATCTGAATACTTGAATGGAAGCTATTGTTATAGGAAAATTCTACCAGTGGTAAATATTGATCCCACATACCCTGAAAATCAAGTGAGCAAGATCTCAACATGTCTTCTAAGGTTTGAATAGTCCGTTCTGATTGTCCGTCTGTCTGAGGGTGGTAAGCAGTGCTCAAATGAAGTTCAGTATCCAGGGATTTCTGAAGACTTTTCCAGAATCTTGAAGTAAAACGGGGATCACGATCAGAAACAATCGATAGGGGTACTCCATGAAGTCTCACAACTTCATTAATGTATAGTCTTGCTAGACGTTCCAGGGGTAGATCTTCTCTTATAGCAAGAAAATGTGCTGACTTTGTAAGACGATCAACAATAACCCATATTGCATCGTTCCTTCTAGGAGTCTTTGGTAGCCCCATGACAAAGTCCATCGTAATATTGTCCCATTTCCACTCTGGTATGGGAAGAGGTTGCATGACTCCTCCAGGCTGTTGCCTTCCAGCTTTCACTTGTTGAAAAACCATACATCTTGACACAAAATCAGTAATCTCCCTCTTCATGTTGTCCCACCAAAAATGTTCCTTCAAATCTCTATACATTTTGGTGCTCCCAGGGTGTATAGAGAAATTGGAACTATGAGCGTCATCCAGCAATTCCCTTTTTAGATCAGGTATATTGGGAACACAAAGTCTCTTCCCGAATTTCAAAATTCCATCTTTATACACAAAGTCTCTCAATCTCCCATCATTCATAGCTTTAATCTTCTTCTGAAATTCTTCATCATCGGTCTGGGAACTCTTAATCCTTTCTAGTAAAGATGGTTTGGCAACCATTTGAAAAAGCATTGATGTTTCACCTTCCCTGGTTATTCCCATGTCCATCTTCTCTAGATCCATGAAAATTGGATCCCTTTCAATTCTCATCATGTTCATAACTCCATGGTCTTTTCTGCTCAAAGCATCTGCTACTTTGTTTTCTTTCCCCGGGTGGTAGTGTATCGTGCAATCATAATCCTTGAGTAATTCAAGCCATCTCCTTTGCCTCATGTTGAGTTCTTTTTGTGAGAAAATATACTTCAAACTCTTATGATCAGTATAAATCTCACATTTTTCACCATAGAGGTAGTGCCTCCATATCTTCAAAGCAAAGATCACAGCTGCTAACTCAAGATCATGAGTAGGATAGTTTTGTTCATGAATTTTCAACTGTCGTGATGCATAGGCAATAACTCTATCATTCTGCATAAGGACACAACCAAGTCCTTTCTTTGATGCATCACTATAAATAACGAACCCATCATTCCCCGATGGTAGAGTCAATATAGGAGCATTGAATAATCTTTTCTTCAATTCTTCGAAACATTCTTCACACTCTTTTGTCCAAACAAATTTAACCCCTTTACGTGTGAGCTTCGTTAATGGGTTAGCCAATCGGGCAAAATTCTGGACGAAACGTCGATAATAACCTGCCAAGCCAATAAAACTACGTACCTCAGTTATACTCGTAGGTGATGGCCATTCTTGGATTGCCTTGGTCTTAGAAGGATCAACAAAGATTCCATCTTTAGAGACAATATGGCCAAGAAAAGAAATCTCCTGAAGCCAGAATTCACACTTGCTAAACTTCCCATATAATTCATGCCTCCTCAGAGTCTTCAAGATAATGCGCAAGTGATTTTCATGATCTTCGTAGGTTTTGGAGTATACCAAGATATCATCAACAAATACCACCACAAATTCATCAAGATACTCCTTGAAAACACTATTCATTAGATCCATGAATACAGAGGGTGCATTAGTCAATCCAAACGGCATTACAGAAAACTCGTAATGCCCGTACCTGGTTCGAAATGCTGTTTTCGGAATGTCTTCCTTCTTCACACACAACTGATGGTATCCAGATCGAAGGTCAATCTTTGAAACGTATTGAGCTCCATGTAGTTGGTCAAATAAATCATCAATACGAGGTAGGGGATACTTGTTCTTTATCGTTATAGCATTGATCTCCCTGTAGTCGATACATAACCTCATAGATCCATCTTTCTTTTTAACAAAGAGAACAGGGGCTCCCCATGGAGAAACACTAGGGCGAATAAATCCCTTATTACTCAATTCCTCTAGTTGTTTCTTTAGTTCGACTAACTCTACAGTGGCCATTCTATAAGGGGTCTTCGATATAGGCCTTGATCCAGGAATCAAATCAATGGAAAACTCAACTTCTCGTTCTGGAGGATGTCCAGGTAAATCTTCTAGAAATACATCTACAAATTCTTTCACATTAGGTACATCCTCTATTTGAACATTCCTTTCCTCACCCGCAGTTATTTCATTCTCTTCCTCCCCAATAATTGAATTTAGTTGAGCTATTGAGGGTGGATCTAAATAAGAATTAGGTGGTGACGATTCTACTCTAAAAATAAGGTGTTCCTTATCATTATCATCGAGAATCGTAACCTCTTTCTTCTTACAATAAATCTTCGCATCATAGTCCGAAATCCAGTCCATACCGAGGATTATATCAAACTCAATCATAGGTATGACGATGAGATCAGCAGATAAAGAAAATTTATGTGCTCTAATGGGGACTGATTCACAAAACTTTGTTGCAACGATACTTCCCTTAGGAGTTTTAACTAACAACTCCCTTATTAAATAAAATTGGAAATATCTAATTTTCTTAGCAAACTGGGAAGATATGAAACAATGCGATGATCCAGAATCAAATAATGCATTTGCTAAACTTGAGGAAACCATTAAATTACATGCCACCACATCTTTCAAAGCTTCTACCTCAGCAGTAGTGATAGCATAAGCCTGGCCTTGATCCCTTGGCCTTTTCTGAGGTATGTTCTCCTGATGCTTAGGACATGCATTTGCATAATGCCCCATCTCCCTGCAATTGTAGCACTGAACGTTGGTAGCTTCCTTCTTCCCCTTGCAATCATGAGCTTGGTGGCCTTTTTCACCACACTTGTAACAGACTCCCATTCCCTTCAGGCAAGCACCGGGGTGTTTCTTCCCGCACTTACCACAAGATGGATATTCAACCTTTCCCTTCTTCCCCTTATTTCCATTCCCAGATTGATCAGCAGGTCTCTTCTTCTCTTGCTTTGCTTTAAAGTCATAAGACTTAGAGAATTCCTTTTCGGTCTTGATAGCACATGAGACAATGTCTTCGTACGATGAAAAGGATTGTGAGACTAATGCTCGACGGAGAAATGGTTTTAACCCATCAAAGAAACGATCAATCTTACTTCTTGGGTTGCGAATATAATCACCAGCGTACCTCGCTAACCTTGTAAAGTTAGCCTCATACTTTGTGACATTCTCATCCTCCTTTTGTCTCAGACTCAGAAATTGTCTTTCCATATCTTCTCGATGGTCGCGAGGAAAGTATTTTTCTAAAAACAGATCTTTGAACTCCCTCCATTCCATATTTGATACTTTATCATCTTCCTTCATATTTTGAATCAATGACCACCATTGATCAGCATCTCCAGTGAGGCGGTAAACTGCCATGATAACTTTTTCCCTTTCACTGCTCCCCAATGCCTGAAATATTTTCTCTAGGGAAAATATCCATTGCTCAGCTACTAAGGGATTTGTATTCCCATTGAACGTTGGTGGTTTTTGTCTCATGAATCGATCTAACATTGATCCTCCACGCTGCGGATCAGGGTGCTCCATACGGGTAAGGTTATTATTCATAACCTGAGTAAGTTGTCCCAGTATGGTGATTAGCGGATCAGCACCAGTTGCATCACCAGCCCCACTATAATTATCTTGAGCAGGAGGGCAATCCCTACATGGAGTGCGTGCATTGATACGGTTTCCATTTCTTCCACTAGGCGCCATTTCTAAACAATGGCATAAACTAGATCAGTTTATGAATCAAAATACATAATCTCATACTTATAAAACACTTAACATAAATTGAACTATTTATGGATATAATCCATAATCATAAAAATGTTTTCTTTGAGGAAGTATATACTCATAAACCCTTCATAATGATTTGTAAATAAAATGAGAGTTATCCTAAGCATATCCCCCGGGAGTGTCGTAACCAAGAGTGCAGCAAGGCCCGTTGTCGTGCACCAGTTCCCATTCGAGTCTAGCTCAAAGCGGTGTTTTCGGGTTTTACCCCTAGGTACATCTGTGCCAGAGCCGCCTCTACCTGCTCGTATCGAGACAGGGATGTATTGCTCGGAAAACTCACAAAATCTCTACAATACCAAAATTCTAGGAAGTTCTTCTATACTAATCCTCAAAGTTCATCTTAGGTATACGTGCTCTAATCAGAGTTTATCTAAATCTAGCTTCCAAGGTTTGTACTAAACTTCCTCTGATACCAACTGTAACGCCCCGACCCCAGCTACCCAGAGTCGGTGCATTACTTCGTAACTTTGGCATGATCACAAGAAAGATTAAATCCCGAAAGACCGATTGGTTTAGTAGCCTTGGAAACACTAGATATAATCATAAAGTTTTACATTACATTTCAAAGTGAAATAAAACTACTACAACAACAAAGTCTTCATATCCACACTATTAACCCCTCATAATATCTCTGCAAGTTATTCATAATTTACTTCTTCACTACCTGGGAAAAATAAAACATAGAAAAGGGGTGAGCTCAAATGCCCAGTAAGGATAACAATATAGCGGAACATTCAAAAATAAGCATAAACATTTAAGGCAATGAATTACTAAAACAAAAGCCTTTTAAACTTGAATTTCAACATAGTATGGCAAAAGTAAAATGAAATAATGCCATTTACTTGTTCACATGGATATTCTACTAATCGAATAATCACATGAAAAATCAATAACCACTTTCATAATGTTGGAATGCATAATGCCAGACTATCATAACCACATAGCCAAGGCCTCGTGCCAAGACTACAAATAAGATTTTGTCAAGGCCTTGTTCCAAGACACTAGTTTGTCTCATGAGACCTACCGATGCATTGAGGAGCAATAGCGGGCTCCACCCGTCACTTATTAAGTCCAATGCATTCCCATATGAAAAGGTTTAAACATAACATAAACATTCGTATTAAAACTAGCATACGAAATGTCAATACTTTCACCATAAACTATGAATGGTATAAAAATAGCACATCCACAGTCAAACATATCACAAAACCTTCAATACAATATAGAAGTTTTGTATCATAATAAATCAACTTCAAATAATCTTAAAATCCATCAAAGGATGTTGACATAGATGAAATCAAAATTCTTTTAAAAGAAATATCTCCTTTTATTTTGAAATCATTTAAGATCCATATAAAATAAAACATTTTCTTTGAAAATATTTTTATAAGCTTGTAAGGGAAGCTTTGAAGATTTTATAACGGCGTAAAATAACCGCACCCGCCGTATAAGTTAAAAAAACATTCTTACCTCAATTCTGTCGAAAAGGTTAAAAAGGACCTTGTTTTGAAAACGACGGAAAGATTCCTTTATAAACCTCTTATAAAAAGTCAAACAAGGGTATAAATGACTTTAACCCATATTCTTGTAAATAGTAAAAATGTTTTGAAATACATTTTTAAGAAACATGGATGTGGATGATAAAGATATCCCAGTAGATTATTACGTATAAACAACCTCGGATAATGAAGAGATTGTGAAATAACCCTTACCTTGTACTTTTCCTTGGTTGCGGTAGGTTAACCTCCTGTATAATGGTGAAATAATTGTTATTAAATTATACAAGAATCATATACATTAATATGATATCATATATGATCTTTTAATATTGATTTGATAATAATATCTTAGTATTATCGCCGTTTCGGGTGTTAACTTACTAATTTTCTTTTATATGTTTTGTTACATAAGTCATGTTTGTTGTATCTTATTCATATCCAGAATGATATCAAGTCCTTAAACATCATTTTTAAATCATTAAATGATAATTATACTTGAATGGATACGATGGAGAATGAATCTCATCGCGTTCGTGGAGACGGTAGTCCGTACGTACGCACGAACGCTACTTCCATTTAATTTTTATTTTAAAAGAATCGAATCCAAATGATATATAGGTATATTACTATTCCAGTATAATATAATATTTTATATATGTTACTTAATTTCATTAACACCATCCTTTATACGTTCCATGTGTGGTATGAACGAGTCATATCATTTTAAGGGGGCGGTAGTCCGCACTTCCTCAAATGAAATTATCGTATGTATATACAACATGAAACGAATAACGGCATGAAATAAAATGGAATTACAGAAGCTTATATATAAAATATATATCATTAATATAATATTTAATTACATTTCCATCATAATGGCCACCATGAGAGGTGGTAAGATGTATTTGAACAATCATCGTTTCGTGAGGCGTTAGTTTGCCATCCACAGAAACATTATGTTCATCATCCATTAGATGGAGTTGTGTGTATGTGTAGTTTGAATCCTTCCTATAACAACATCCTAGTATATTGAGGATACTGGTGTTGTTACAAAATAAAGGAAATAAAAAGAGTTTGGGAGTTGAAGAAGAAAAATAAATGAAAATAATTTAAGAGAAATCGTTACCTTTAATTTAGGTAACTCACTTTGGTTGGAACCAAAGGACTTGTTGAAACGCTTTCTGCCTAAGGGGAAGCTTCAAGGAGGAGGAGAGTGATGTGGGGAGATTAGGTGGGCAGAGTTTGGACGAGCCATGTGGCTTGAGAGGTGTGAGGAATGAGTAGAATTGGTCTCCTTTTATAAGGGAGAGGAGGGGCTCTTTAGGAAAGAGTGAAAGTATTACTTTATAATATAATTATATTCGGTTTATAATGGTCCAAAAATCATTGAGGTCGAAGATAAGATGACTCATATTCTAAATAACATCAACCAATAAGAATTGGACAGGTTTTAGATAATATTTTAATCATTATAATCTTATTTATTTAAATGATTTATTAATGAGGTAAACATTGCATTATTATTGTGTCATTAATAATTTAACTTATATGATGTCTAAAAATTATAAATAAAATATCATCAAGTAGGAAATCTTTGTATCTTTCTAATGAATATTTATAATCGAAAATCCAACATGTATAACCCTATGTAAAAATTGTTCTTCTAAAAGATGTAAGCTTATGCCATTTTTATTTTTATTTTAGCTTTATTAATATAATGTGTCATTATCACTTACAAGTGGATCCAGGGGGTCCCAAAATAGCACCAAAGATGCCCCTGGTCGACCATGTATCAACAAATAGGGTTAAGACACGTTTTAGGGTAATTTAGTATTATTATAATATTATTTTTTAACCCTTATTTATCGGATTTACCCTTAACCATGGTAAATAAAATATTTACCGCAGTAATTATTCAAAATGTCTAAAAATAAAAGTTACCTATTTATAAAATTTGAACATCCTGATTCCAAATATGGAATCCATTTTTCTAAATTCAAAACACAGAAGTGGCAGAAATTAATTTAAAATTAATTCCCGCTGTCAAAACAAAAAGCATGTTTTTAAGAGATAATAACTATCAAAAGATTGACACTTGTTTATGTTCGGTTTAATTGTAAAATTATGTCCAATGACCAACATTATATTAAATGGTAAAAATATATTCTAAATATACTTTTAAACCACTCAAATTCATAATTTATCACTATTAATTATTTTGATTAAAAAAGTTGTTTTTAATTAAAATTTAGAAATTTTCACTATTCATCAAAATATGAAAGTTATCCGAAATGTACAAAAATTTCACCCTAGGCTAATTTTGATATTCCGAATCTAAAAATGAAGTCCATTTTGAAATATTGAATATATATGATTTCAAAAAGTAGGTATTACTATTCACAACGGCTAGTTTAATTAGTTGTGGTGTGTGTTAGAACTCGAGGTTGCGTACAACACACGCTATCGCATTATTCGAAGGGAAACGTACCATAGAAGCTTGGGGTGTTATAATTATGATGAACTAGATAATAAATAATTAAGAAAATGGATGCAATTCATGTAAAGGTAGGAGAAGAAGGTGTCGTTGGGGGATATGTCTTAGGCTAGTGCATCACACGACATAGTGGGAGAGGAAAGACTGGGTGGCATGATGGGTATGGGGGGATAGGATAAAGATAATAATAATAATAATTACAAATAATAATAACAATTATAGTATAAAACATTTATAATAATTATAATATAACATTAACAATAATGATAATAATACTGATAATAGTTATGAAACTTTTTTTCTAGCACGCATGGTTCGGCCAAACGGATGACGAAACCCTCGACCAACAATGTGGCCCACCATGGGCCTATGTACACCCTGCATGGGCTAAGCACACAATTAAATAATCTATGCACTGGACATGTGTTCGGCTCTGCTAAAAACTATAGACACACCCTCTTGATTTTTACATGGTTTCTACTAACCATGTGCTAACCGTGCTCTGAAATTGGGAAACACAAAAACTAAAAACTAAAACCCGATCTACAACAAAAATAAAAAAGGAGGAGAAATATAATTTAATAATTATAGATAATTAAAAATTCAAGGTTTGGGTGTGAAAAATAGCATAACTATACATAGTTAAGTGTTTTGTGATCTGTTCAACTACTTGGATAAGTGACATGTGATGTATTCATTAATTTTTTTCATCCAACTTTAGAGAATAAAAAATATATGAGTTGGATAATACTAGATTGAAAAGATTTATATCTAGTGTTTGAATTGATGTATTTTTAAAAAATATTATACAATCATGTATATTATGTATATTGATGTATATTATGGTGGAAATGTTCATATGTATATATGAGTGTGATTGATACAGATCACAATCGACCCATTTCTATCTTGTGTAGAAATGATATTTTTCTAGAGGCTGTAATTTGATTATAATTCTTGATTGGGGAATTACTAATTAATTTTAATGATGCAAGGGAATGTAGGGTCACATAATAGGACATGGAATATGGTTTTCTTTGTTATAATGTTTCTCTCAAAAAATTAATATATTTTATATGATAATTCTTTTCAATGAAGTTTAGATGGATTCAAAATGTTTTTTAAAGTATCATATAAAGTATAAGTGAAGTATTATTTTATTTATACACTAAACCATGGGAAATGATTTTTGGGGATTCATTTGCTATGGTTTGGGTTAAGTCATGGTTTTATATACAATATAATTTTTATAAGATGAATAACAATGGATATTATTTATACAAAATTCCTATTTTAAATGTCGTATATTATTTTAGTTGAGAAACAACATGTGATGATTCAAAAATGGGTTATTGACTGTGAGATGGAATTGATAATCGTATAAATAAAAAGGGATCCATTATAATCAATACATTTGGTATCCAAAGTGTTTCCAATTTTATAAAATTTTATGCAGAAGGACTTCAAGAATATCCTTCATTCAATGATGTAGTTTGGAATAATAGAGTTCATGGACCTGATTTTTTGATAACATAGATCACTCTATATAAAATAATAGAACTGTCATGATATTATCTTATTTTATTTATCGATAGGAGGTTTCAACACACCTTTTAAGGATTATGAGTCTTATCAAAGTGTAAGGAGCGTCCATTTCAACTAGTGAATACGTTTAGGTAAAAATGTACATTAATTTCTAATGTGGGATCTCAATTAATCTCACTATTATATAGAATTAATTATTTATTTTTAGGTTCACTTTGTTTTTATGTTTTTAATTTCATGTTGTTATTTATTCTCATTGTAAGTATTTTATATGTGTTTTGTTTTATCCCTTTCTTAATTTGAGCACAAAGATATCCTATAAAACCATATCTTCTTTTTATTAAATGATAATGATCACTAGGCTCATAAAAAATGATCAGAATACAATGAGATTACATATTATAAAATTTTGAGTGAATTAAATAGGTAGGGACCTTGGAGACATAAATATTATGGGGCCCATTAAATAGGTCAACAACCCCCATTAGAAGGGAAGGATGTTTGATAGGTCAAATGTGACTTATGAATTATACTACTATTAACTCGAATGGGTGGTTGGGAAATAATGAATGATTAGATATGTAGAATGGATATGGTATGTAGGATGTAGTACAAAATGATAATTAGATGATATTTGTGGTACAACATTTCATGATATGAGGATGTGGTAGCCGTTCTATTGGGAAGAGTGTCCAATACATTGAAATGAGAGGGAACACACATGAGGAATGAGATAATAATATAAAATAATAATGAAATATGAGGTGGGTGGGGATCAAATCATCTTCTCATGGATATTATGAAAGATTTTTTAACACTTAAATGGTGATTAATATGAAACATACACCCTTGGTATGTTAATAGAATGATGTAATACATTTTCTCCCATATACATTTTGGGATATCCTAAATAAAAAACTAATGTTTTTGCATCATTAATGAAACTTGATATCTCTATGTGATCCAAAACCAAATCTAATCTTTATATGTCACCATAATATATAAATCCCAACAAAGACCATTAATTAGGGATAAATCAATGTCATACATGGAGGTATTGATTATCATTTCATTCCGTGAAATGTGGAGATTATATTATTTAATGACAACATAAATATTCCTTTTTTTATAAAATGTTATATTTTGAAAAACAATTACGCTCGTTTAAGAATACTTAAAAAAAACTACATAATCATAAATTGTTACCATATCGAATTTGAGAAGGAAAAATACAATGTGTTTTATACATTTTATAGGTACTATTAAATATGTTATAACTCCATGTAATATCTATTACATCACTGTGTAACTTCTTCTATATCATTACGAATCCATTTGATAATTTCATTATTAATACTGCCTTTTTAATAAAATAGTAAAAGGAAGTGGAGGCCAATAAAACCAAGGAGAAGTCCTATTACCACAACCAATGTAACCTCTAGTCTATAGAATTTATTCACTTGTGGTTTCATATGGTCAGTAGGATATCCTCAACCAAGGTCTCCTCTGAAATCCAGTATACCTCACTTATTTCATCCTCTAGCATCCCAACATGTGAAACCAAACACACCTATGATCACCACCTAACCTTATCATCCTGTTGAACCTATTCTCTATATGTTACCTACAAATAGACCCCCTCAGTCAATTTGTAAAACACATTTTTTCCACATCCAAAAGAGAGATAAATTCTCCCCAAGATGCTTCACTCGGGAATTAAGAACCTTTCCTATATAGCCAGTTGCGCTGTAGGAGTAAAGGAAATTAACTAATGTAATAGGAAGTAGTAATCTAAGGTATTTACCTGAGCGACCAACTACCCAGGGTTCCTCACAAGGGTGTCCATATGAATAGGGAAGCCCAAAATAGTGACCTACTACATAGGGCATCCCACTATAGTGGTTAACTCCTAGGGATCTCCTCTATAGTGTAAACTACTCATGGTAACCCACCATAGTAGCCAATCACCCATGGAATCCCACCTTAATGTAATACTACCCAGGATAGCCCACCTTAGTGTCAAAAAGATTGAGGAAACCCACCTTAGTGAACCAAATCATATGGATTATCACATTAGATACCAACCATGTTCGGAAGTCCAAAGAAGTTAACTATCGCTCAAAAATATTTCATGAGCTAAATATTATCTTGCTCCATCCAAATAGTCTATTTGATAATTTGTTTCATTATATAATTCCTCAAGGTGACTATATCTATATGGATAGGATATGGGGAACACTATCATGCCCTTTTTGGATTATTCATTCCCTTGGTAAAGGATTTCCCCCATTTAACCTCCCTCATAGTTTGGACCCTCATGGAATTTGAAATTATGTATACCCTTGTTAAGAAGGGCCCTAATCGTGGAGGCAGTGGTGGGAAGCTCTCTTGTTCATGTAGCAGTATTAAACTATAACATGTTTCCTAAAATGGGAAGCAAACCATGACGTATTTTTACCTTCTATTGTTTGATTAATGGATGTTTAATCCCTAATTCAGGGTTGATAAATATGAAATATGGCAGGAATGAGAATTCCTCAAGGAGTAATCTCGTAGTCTTCCTTTCTTGTTATCCTACCAAAGTCCCACCTTATCCATCTTTGTATAAAGAGATGATCCACCAAGGAATCCCTCCCTGAGTAATCCCCTAGACCTTCTTGTAGAATTTAAAACTTCTACATCCTAATATATTCCCTCCCTCATCCACCAGTAGATATGGAAGAAAGTTAAACTCTAGGATTACATCTCTTGTGTAAGTCCCATTTGAAATTAATTATGGAAAGTGGATGATCATCTAGGGTTAATTTTTTATCACATTAAGAATGAATCAAATAGTATTAGGGACTCGAGTTAATCTTATCACTAACAAAATAAAAAATTCCTTCCTTGGGCATCCCCCATAGGTATAATCCCCAAATAAACCAAACTAAATGATATTTGACTCTCATTCAAATGAGATACATATGATTCACCATTGTGGTTCAAACCTAGTATCTTTATCCAATTACTATCCTCATCATACCATATTCCAAATGCGATCATTCCCCCACCCATAGGTCCAAATTATACTAAGGTTCTTTCAACTATAAAGGGTCACTTATATGTAAGTATCACACAAGTCATTTCCAAGAATATTTTTCCTAAACTTTCTTTTTACATGATGTTAAACTACATGTTTAGTCATTGTCTCATGACATCAAAAGGTATAGAGTTTCATGTTATGTGGAACAAAACTATGTAGGATTTGATTCTATTCATGAAGATATGTTAGAATACTTATCATTGTCCCGATCCCAACCCTAATCCATCCACCGCCTTCCTGGATGAATATGAATTATACGGTACCCAATTATGATGATTTAAATTATAATTTATTAATATAAGTCATTGTAAAGTAAATAATAAAACATTATGGAGTACCTATGATATATAAAAATAGTTTACATTAATACATGCTAATGAGATATTTCAAATATTGTTCGGGAAAACAACCTACACTAGGATTTGGGAGGGATTCATGAATACATCTTAAATATATATGAGAGTCCAAAATTTGGAAATAATTGTCCTCAATAAGGTGTAATGAGCCTGACTTCCCATCCTCTCGATTGATGTGGTTTCCAAAGTGTTATTAGAAAATATTTCCTTTGACCACCATATATTGGAAAGTAGGTTCATAAAATATCATAGATGAAAAAACCATTGGATGTTTCTTATTCCATGAATAAACACTATTGGGATCTATTTGAGGAGTGTGAGTGTAGGGTCCTGAAAAATCCGCAATGGAGAATGATGATCCCCTTTAGATAAAGGGATATTCTACCCAATTTCCCTTTAAAGGATTGGGAAAATGTGGAGAATACTCAAGGATGGCGAAGTACGAACTGGTCCGCTGACCGGTTTAATTTTAGCGATTCACGACCGGTTCCGCGAAGCGTCCCTCCTCCGAGGACCGTCGTCATTGGCGAGATGGAAGCAGAGATCCTCCGCGGTCGCAAGGCGGGACAGGCGCCAACCCGGTTAACCATTCGGGATGGCCCCAGCCACAAGCCGCGTCATCCGGCCCATACCTCCTCTGTTGTAATTCGTGAAATGGAGGCGAAACCCTCAGTGGCCACGAAGAACTCCCCAATTTTGGTTCGCGGAGGAGGAGTGTTTAATGCCCCGCGAATTGCGCATTGACCAAGTCATTCGTGAACCGGGTTTTTGGTCATAGGCCTCTGAAAAAGGTTCCACATGACCATAGATACATCCTTTTCCCCGCTATATAAAAAGAGATTGAAAAATAACATAGAAATAAAAAAGAAACGAAAGATGGAGAGGAGATCGGTCAGATTCGGGTGGAAGGATTTCAAAGGAAGGCTTAGGATTTTGGAAGTTCCAGTTCGTGAACCATAGTAGGTATGAACCTGGGAACGAACTAATAAGGAACAAAAAAAAATGCATAATAACTTGGTGAAATGCGAACTTCAAATAACAAAGAAGGGTAAACCGTAAACCATGGTCCCTCCACGGATGTGCTCCCTGCGGACCAGGGGGTTTATGCCTCTTTTTCGATCCACCACACCACGTAGCACCCACCTACGTGGGTGAATCCTAGACTGATGAGCCTTCGGCCAGCGCCGCCCCTGGCTGCCGCTGCTCGTGTGGACCCCTCCGTGTACCACCCTTGTATGCAGACCGAACCTGAAGCTGTAAACCCTCCTGGTTCGCGGACGACCAATCAGTCCGCGGACCCTCCTGGTTCATGGACAGCCAATCAGTCAGCGGACCCTCCGGTTTTGTAGACGACCAATCAGTCTGCAGACCCTCCTGGTTCGTAGACGACCAATCGGTCCACGGTCCACCCTGGCTCTCGGACGACCTCTCCAGCCACGTAGCACCTCCCTATGAAAATGGCGCCACCCCTCATACACCCTTGTGGCATGCCAAAACCTTCGGAGTTCCCATTCCCCGAGCCAGATAAAATTTTTCCAATTCCAATCCGGCATGATCCTTTGAAACCTCCTCACTGTCCTACTCATTGGCCCCAAGCCAAGGCCTCCACCAGAGCCACCAGATCCATGTATTGTAACCCTCAGGTGCATCAGCCCGCCGTTTTGTGTTCACATACCCACGGTAAACTGGGGAAAAGGGGTTGCCCTGACCCTTGGCCAGATTCCCGAAGCATGCCTGGGTTCACATTTCCATTGTAATGCAGGGTCTGAGCCCGAGAGCCCCCTTTCTGCCTCTACTTGCTAGGATGGTGGAATTCACACTTCGGTGGTCGGGCACTTCTCCCCTCCTCAGAGAGGGGGCGACATACCCATCCGAAGGTAGCCGTCCCCATGCACCTCGGTACTTCTCCAGGGAACAAGAGAGGTGACGGGCACAGGAGAACCCCTTTCCCTCTCCCGCTGCACTTTGTTGCCATGGGCGTCCATCCCGGAGTAAGCCCCGACTTTATGGGCCGCCCTCATGTATAATCCCCACTCCACCTCTCACGGACGCACCTTTCGTGACGTGATTGTTTGTTCCCTGTTGCCTCTTGTTTATCACACCGAGCATGACTCGCGTGATCTTAGAGTAAGCATCGTCCATGACCTCCTCTTATGGGCCTCCTCAGAGTGTAAGCCCCAATCTGCCACCTTAGGCCTCCTCAGAGTGTAATCCCCAATCCGTCACTTTGGGCCTCCTCAGAGTGTATGCCCTAATCCATCACTATGGGATTCCTTAGAGCGTAAGTCCCAAGCCATTACGAACTACATTGACTTTTATCCTTGTCTCTTAGGAAGGGTACGTAGGAAGCCTCCCTGAGGTTCAATCCCATCATCCAAACCTTGGGCCTCCTCAGAGTGTAAGCCCCAATCCATCACTCTGGGCTGCCTCATAGCGTAAGTCCCAAGCCATTTCGAACTATATAGACTTTGATCCTTGTCTCTTAGGTAGGGTACGTAGGAAGCCTCCCTGAGGTTCAAGCCCATCATCCACACCTTGGGCCTCCTTAGAGTGTAAGCCCCAACCAATCACTCTGGGCTGCCTTAGAGCGTATGACCCAAGACAATGCGAACTATGGGGACTTTGGTTCCCTGCCACAGGGATACATAGGAGGACTACATGAGGTTCAAGCCCGATCACCAGCAGAAGATTATCGATGCATATGGATAGAATCTCATCTTGAGGCATTGGCCTGTTCAGGGAATAGGTCAGACCTTTCCATCTGGAGATGAAATTTGAGACCCTCTTGTTCTCCCTCTGCTTCCAGTTCATGTGTTCGCTGACCGTTGTCTTGGGCAATGTTGAGCTGAAGTGGAATAGGAACTACCACCGAAGGTCCTCCCAGCTCGGTATTGACTAGGCTAGCAGACTTGTATACCAGACGAAGGTAGATCCATGCATGGTCTATACGAATCATCTGAGTTTTACCACTTCTTTTTATTCCGGAGTCCCCCTCATAGGGTCTCAATAAGATGCGTAGTGCATCAAATGTTGTTCTAGATCGCCTGACCCATTGAAGATAG
Organism: Viscum album; assembly: GCA_963277665.1. Taxonomy (NCBI): domain Eukaryota; kingdom Viridiplantae; phylum Streptophyta; class Magnoliopsida; order Santalales; family Viscaceae; genus Viscum; species Viscum album. The sequence goes on from OY728119.1 coordinate 505,787,301, forward strand.
GGAATACAAGGCTGCCAAAATTGGGTGTCGATAGTGTGTTGCTCACCTAATATGGGTAGGGTTTCCACTCTGGCTATATCGGAGTGTGTTGACCTTCCATCGCTTCCAATAGAGCCGTTAGTGCCTCGATGGTGTTGGTGAGACCCTGATTTACATCCTGTTGGGCCCGATCCTGGGCAGGCGTAGCCCGAGGCATTGCCTGAGGATCCGGATTGGCAGGCACCAGGGGTGCGTGTGCCGTTTGTGGCACCTTCAGAGGGTTCAGGTGTACACGCTCCGGTTTCTTCCTGAGTGGAGGGAAGTCTTGGTATTCTTCCAGGTCCACATTTAGGTAGTTGGATGGAGTAGGCGCCTCATTGGAAGGGAGCCTTGGCCGTGTTTCATTTTCCAGGGAAAACCTTAGTCTTTGTGGTGCACCTGTTGGGAGTGCATGATGTGGCTCCTCCTGGGACGCACATTCAATAAGGCTATTCCTCTGGAGTAGCTCAGCGTTAAGCCACCTCAATTCTTTCATCTCCTATTCCTGTCAAGTGAATCTATCTTCGAGCGTGAGTGGGACATATTTTTCGAGAGAAGGAGGTGGGTTAAGGGTAACCAATCCTTTATTCCTTTCCTTATTGGAAGCTCGCTGGGTAGGCGGAGGAGGGTTGTCTAGAAGGACGGCTATATTTAGGGCGGCCCTCTGGTTCCGGGTGTGCGCACCTGGTGGTTTGTTTTGAGTCAAAGCCTGACCGTAACTATCGTCTCCCGATCCATCCTGATTTGTAGTATCTCTTGTGTCAACCATGGGGTTAACCTCTATTATGTTGATAGATGCATATCACGGGGTGGAGAAGATGTCATCTTCTAAATGGGAAGAGGATCTCCCACATCTTATGATGGCCTTTCCTTTCGTGACATGGGGTTTCCTTCGGACTTCTTGACTAAGGGTGACACGGAGAGTTCTTCGATGCGACCTTACAGTGCGACTTCCTCTCGGAGGGGATGATGATTCAAATGACGGGATAGGACGGGAACCTCCTCTTCTGATTTTCCTCCCTAGATGAGAGAATACTAAATCTCATGGGGGAGGTTGTTGTTAAGGGGGTAATAATTCCCCCAGCACTGAGGGCTAGGTTTGGCTCTGTTCCTGGGACATCCAGTCTCTTCCCGGTTATATTGGTCTTACGGGGGAATTTGTTGTTAAAAATATCCCCAGCTCTGCAGGCTGGGGTTGACCCTAGACTGCGGCAGTGGCTGCTGCTATTGCTAGCTACCTGATCTTGCGTGCCCCCATTCAGGGGTGAACCGGGATTGGTTATGAGTTGTTCTGTGAACATATCCCATCTGAGGAGGCAGGAAAAGATCGTTGATTGGCCTCTCTTAGGAGAGAGGCATGTTGTATGCTATCGGTGGCCTGATTTAGGAGTTCTTGAATAGCTCGTTCCCATCGGGCCTGACGCTTCTGGGACTTACTCAAGGCCTAAATCTGTTGGTGTGTTGCCTTTCCTGAATAGGGAGGCCACTCGATTTCCGTCTTAATGTGATAACGTTGCAAGACACCATGCCGAACGGGTTTTTTCTGGGTGGGGACCAGAGTGAAATGCAGAGCTCCATGTTCTCCCCATCCCCAGATATGGACTCCCGTCAGAGCGTCACCGATGAGGTGATGCAACTGGTGCAGCGTATGGAGGCAGGCTATCTCCATGTTTCCTTTACGCCTCTCGGGTCATTGTTGTCAGGCTAAAGGAAGAGCTTCTAGGTCGATGTGATGCAGGAGGTCTCCTATTGTCTTGACGTGGTCTACATACTCATCGTAGGGAAGGAAGCTTGATTTCAGTCAGCGGAGGGTTGTCCATATATTATGGCGGATGTCGTGCACGCATTCTTCCGACAACTCTCTGGGTATGTCAAACTGAGAGGTGGCCATAGGCCAAAACATAACTGGTATATCATTCCAGGTGAGTCGTTTCCTCAAGTGCAACATGTCGGCATACTGCTCCGCTAGTGACTCCTCTACCTGGTCGGCCCAACTGAGACACTCGCTGCCAATGTGGTAAGAGGTAGTGAGACTGGTAGGTGCTGAATCATTATGTGGGTGATTCCGAGGTGGTTCAGAGGATAAATGCGACCCTGGAACATCTCCTGATTGCATAAGGATGTCATTGGAGACCAATTGGGAATCTGACATGCTTTATCCCGTCCTTCTGAGTGCCTCGGCATATGAGGGCTTTTATGTGCTTGATTCGGCAGGGGGAGGACCTTCATGTTGACATGATATTTCATCGTGGGGAGGACCTCTACAATGGAGGCCATAATGGAGAGGACTACCATTAATTCTTGATGCTTCACTACATAGAGGACTTTTGCAGTACACACCCTGTGGAGGACCTCTAAGGCATGTCACAGCAAGGGGAGGGCCTTCTGGATGCATAGCATCCTCATGGGGAGGGCCTTCGCAACAACTTCCATCATGGTGAGGATGACCATCATGGATTGACGTTTGATGTGCATCCTGGGGAGGACCTTCAGGGCACACTATGACAAGGGGAGGGACTTCTTGTTGCTCGGGGCCAATGTGGGGAGGACCTTTGTAATGGCGGTCGTGGTGGTGAGGACTACCATCACAGTTGCGGCAATGGTGAGGACTACCATTACTGCTGCCGCAGGGAGAATATCTGCGGGATACATCCTGGGGAGATCCTCTAGAATGTACCGCAATGAGGGGAGGGACTACTCATTGCTTCACGTCTCTATGGGGAGTAACTCGGTTATCAGGGTGGAGAGGACTACCACCGTGGTCTGATGCTAGGCTGCGTGGAGTTTTGTTGCAGCTTAACCCATGGGGATAACCTTCAGGGCAGGCTACGACAAAGGGAGGACCTTTCTATTGTGATGAGATGTTACTATGGGGAGGGCCTCCACAGTTTCTACTATGATAGCGAGGAATACTATCATAATCTGTGGTCCCACTGCATGGAGAGTGTTTGAAGTGTATTCCCCGGGGAGGACCTTCAGGGTGGACCGCTGCAAGTGGGGGACCTTCTTGCTGCTCGATCTTCTGGCCACGTGGAGGGTTTCCATGACTCGCATCAAAAGTGGAGCTCTTGTGATCGATCATTATATTCCCGTGGGGGAGGCCCCCATGGGTGCTCTGGGGAGGACCTTCAGAGCTGCTGGTAGTGAGATTGCGGGGAGGACCTTCGCAACTGCAACTGCCACTCCCATAATACGGTAATGGGTGGGAATAGTTCTGCGCCTTTGATATATGCTTAGTGGAATTGGGAACCCCATCTTCTAGTAGAGCAGAGTCATGAACTCCCTCTTTATTTTCCGGCTTCCTTTGGCGCGTTTGGGGCGCTCTCTTGCAGGCAGCGGGGACCGTCTGCTGTTGACAATGGCCTTCACCTTTGGGTCCCTGTATAATTGGGTCCCGTGATGCTGTCGGGATACGCTGACGAACATATTGACTTTTAGCAGGTATATATGCCTGCTCTGGAGCATCCACCGTGATGGACCGGTGTCCCCCAATTGGAACGAGTGAAGCTGCTCGATCCGGTTTCCCTTGTGTCGCGGAATACGGCTGGGGACCCTCCTAGGTAAAAGAAAGGATGCATATCTACTACAAGGCAGCTATCTTGTCTCTTATATGAGTCGCCTCAATTGGGGAGACGGGATCACGGGCTCGAGTACTTGTTGTTGCCGCTGATGCAATTACATTCTGGAAAGTCTGCCAGTTATGATCTGGGATCGATAACTGCTCCTCCATCATTTCCAGGATATGCAGAGAGACATCTTTGGCTGGAACGGGTATGAAGGCCCATTCTGGTATCGGAGTAGGAATATCCCTCTCCGGTCCTCTGGTGGTCAGTGGGTACTGATAGTTCTCCTGTGTCGGGTCAGGTGAAGGAATCTGACCCTGTTCCAGGATATGCCAGTTTATCTCTCCGTTTGATGCAACATCGGGACGGCGGACTTTACTTGTATTTAAAGGGTGCTGGCCCTGCATATACTGGTTTCCCAATGTATTGAGTTGGTGGCCTTTGTTGGAGGGGAGACGTGCCCGCCTATGATTTTCCGCTACATCTGGGTGGCGGGATTTGTTGATCGCCACCATATCAGGATGGCGGGCATCAGAAGCAACTGCTAGGAGCTGGTCCTGCAGGCGCCCGGTCGCCACCATGTCAGGTTGGTGGGATTCACAACCCTTGGCATGGAGAGGTTCTTTCCTGGTAAATTTCATCTTGTGTGAGCCACGGGCTTGATGGAGCTCGGCGGGGATGCGCGCCGACTTGTATGATGCCGTCATGTCTGGATGGCGGGCTTGGGAGGAGCGAACAGGTGTAGGTTCCTGTTCATAGTACATCTCTGTGGCTGGGCAGTGAAGATCCTCCTCAGGGACTAGGGTGATGACTGGTCCCTGATTGTATGTATTCCACCCTCGTCGGGCGGTCCAAGAGGCCAGAGCTCGGGGAGTGTGGGCCTGAATCCTCAGGGAGACATCCTCCCCGGCGCGAGGATGTTGAATTGCGGCGTGACTGCAACGACGTCTGCCGATGGGGGCCTTGGAGCAGAACCCCTGTTCAGTAGGGATGGTGTCCTTAGCGTCGACCTCATCCACCTCCCTAAGATAAGGGTTGTACGCATTGTCCCGTTCTGGGGATAGAATCCCGAAACGGTTTGAGACGACAACAGGGGCCATCTGGATCTGATCCTGTGGCCACTGCTAGGCAGGCGACCGGTGAGTTCTGGCAGATTGGAGGGAATGCATGGCCGCATCCACCATTGTAAGTGTACCATTCACGTGGTACTCTCAGATCAGTGTGTCTGAGACCCAGCGTTGAAGACGCGGGGTGGGTGACGGGGTCCTCCATAGGTGAGGACGTCCAGTCATTTTGTTGTTGTAAGCACACACTTGTGAGTTCCTTTGCGATGTCATTGGTCAAGAGGATTGGAATTCGGGCTCATCACACCCTTTTGGGGGGAATTATTTCTTGTTCTGGGACTCTCTTATAGATTAAAGACGTATTCATATGTTCGCGAATCTTTGGTTTATACCCAAGCATAGTATCCACATATTTTTCCTTGTTGGAAATGGTCACCTGAATGCATGGGTTCAGAATCATTTATGACTGATGTTTAGCATCCCTCGTTGGATTAATGACCCCGAGGAGTCGATAATCATGTAGGCGGTACTTGGAGTGGCGTGGTGAACCGATGCGAAGATAGTCATATCGACCGGTTGTTGGGATTGAATCTCATGGAGGCTTCCTATGTACCCTGACTTGGGGACATGGATCAATGTCCACATAGTTCGAATGGGAGCGTGGGATAACCGACCTGAAGGTGGACCTGGGGGTCTGCGTGTGATCGGTCTTGATCCTCATGGAGTCCTCCTACATATCCCTGTTCTAGGGAATCAAGGTCCTCGTAGTTCACATTAGCTTAGGGACTACGCTCTGAGGAAGCCCAGAGTGATGGGTTGGGGATTACACTCTGAGGAGGCCCAAGGTGTCGATGATGGGCTTGAACCTCAGAGAGGCTTCCTACATACCCTGCCTAAGAGACAAGGATCAAAGTCCACGTAGTTCGTAATAGATTGGGACTTACGCTCTGAGGTAGCCCACATTGATGGATTGGGTCTTACACTCTGAGGAGGCCCAAGGTGTGGATGATGGGCTTGAACCTTAGGTAGGCTTCCCACGTACCCTGCCTAAGAGACAAGGATCGAAGTCTATGTAGTTCATAATGGAGTGGGACTTATGCTCAGAGCAGCCCAAAGTGATGGATTGGGGCTTACACTCTGAGGAGGCCCAAAGTGACGGATTAGGGCTTACAGTCCGAGGAGGACCAAGGTGATGGACTGGGGCTTACACTCTGGGGAGGCCCATAAGAGGAATTTATGGTCGATGCTTACTCTAATCCCACGTGACTCATGCCCGGTCTGAGAAACAAGAGACAGCAGGGACCAGACGATCATGTCGCCAAAGGTGCGTCCGTGAGAGGTGGAGTGGGGCTTATGCATGAGGGAGGTCCATAATGTCGGGGCTTACTCCGGGATGGACTCCCATGGAAAAAAAGCACATCGGGAGAGGGAAATGGGTGCTCTTGTGCCCGTCACCTCTCTAGTTCCCTGGAAAAGTACCGAGGTGCATGGGGAAGGATGTCTTCGGATGGGTATGCCACCCCCTCTCTGGGGTGGGTAGAAGTGCCCGACCGCTGAAGCGTGCAGTCCCCCATCCTAGCGAGTAGAGGCAGAAAGGGGGCTCTCAGGCTCAGACCCTGCATTACTGTGGAAATGTGAACCCATGCATGCTTCAGGAATCTGCCCAAGGGTCGGGGAAACACCTTTGCCCCTGTTTACTGTGGGTATGTGAACTCAAAACGGCACAGTGATGTGCCCGAGGGTTACACTACACGGATTCAGTGTCTCTAGTGGATGCCTCGGCTCGGGGCTAATGAGTAGGCCAGTGAGGAGGTTGCGAAGGATTAGGCGGGATTGAAATTGGAAGAATTTTATCTGGCTCAGGGAATATGAACTCCGAAGGATTTGGTAGGCCACACGGGTGTATGAGGGGTGGCACCCTTCAGATAGGGAGATTCTACATGGCTAGAGAGTCCGTCCGCGAGCTTGGGTGGACCGAAGACTGATTGGATGTCCACGAACTAGGAGGGTCCGCTGACTGATTGGTCTTCCGTGAACCAGGAGGGTCTGCGGACTGATTGGCCATTCGTAAACCTGGAGGCTTTGCAGCTTCGGGTTTGGTCAGCGTTCAAGGTTGGTACACGGAGGGGTCCATGCCAGCAGCGGCGGCCAAGGGCGGTTCCGGCTAGAGGCTCTTCAGTCTGGGATCCACCCACGTTGGAGGCTGCTATGCGGTGCGGCGGATCGGAAGAGGGGCATAAACCCCCTGGTTCATGGGGTGTACATCCGCAGAGGGACCATGGTTCACAGTTTTCCCTTCTTTTTTATTTTAAGTTCGTGGTTCACCAAGTTATTATGCATTTTTTTGGTTCCTTATTAGTTCATTCTGAGGTTCATACCTTCTCTGGTTCACGAACTGGAACTTCTGAAATCCTAAGCCTTCTTTTGAAATCCTTCCACCTGAATCTGAATGATCTCCTCTCCGTCCTCTGTTTCATTTTTTTCTGTATTCTTTTTCAATATCCTTTTATAGAGTGGGTAAAAGGATGTATCTATGGTCATGTGGCACCTTTTGTGGAGGCCAATGACTGAAAACCCGGCTCACGGATGACTTGTTCAATCCACAATTCGTGGGCAATTAAAAACTCCTCATCCACAAACCAAACTTGGTGGGTGCTTCGTGACCGCGGAGGGTTTCTCCTCCATTTCACAAATTATAGTGGAGGTGGTTTGGGCCAGTTGATGCGGCTGGAGTTTGGGGCGGTCCAGAATGGTGAACCGGGTTGGCTCCTGTCCCGCCTCATGACCACAAAGGATATCCACTTCCATCTCATGAATGACGATGGTCCGCAGAGGAGGGACGATTCGCAGAACCGGTCGTGGGTCGCTAAATTTAAATCGGTCTGCAGACCGGTTCTTCCTTTACCATCCTTGAGTATTATCCAAATTTGAATAAAAATTTTAAGGTAAATTGGGTATAATATCCCTTTATATAAAAGGGTTCATCATTCTCCTTTGCGTATTTTTCAGGACCCTACAAATGCCCCCCATTGGAATGGGGTCCGATCAGAACGAAGAAAAGGCTATTCCAATGCAGAGTGCTCTTGAAACTTTGGGTAGTTTGCGATAGAGAGGTGGACCCGGTAGGGGACCACGCCTATAAATACGGACGACCCTTCATTTTTCATTTACCATATTCTTCGCGAAACCAGAGCTTCTTGCGTCTCTGTTTGTGTGTGCTTGTTCCTTCATGAAACGCTTCGTCCGTGAACCAGCTACTACTTCCGTGAACCATTTCTCGTTCATGCCGTTCTTCATCTATGGACCAACGTCCCAGCCGTGAACTAACACATTTAATTAATTAAAAGGTAAATCACGATGGGCCACATAGGAACTCGCTTCGCTGTTTTAGTGCTCCGCGGTTTCGATGCTCCTCGGTTTCGATGCTCCGTAGTTTTGATGCTCCGTAGAATAAAATCTTCTAGACTTTAAAAATTTATATGTCTTTTGAACATAACCACTTAAATTCATGATTGAAATTCTGCCGAGAAACCTGGTCCACGGTTTCCTGGCTAACTCTCCATGGTCCAGGGTTTCGCGGACGCATTCCGCGAAAGTATGGTTTGCTGGATGTTGTCATTGTGAACCATCCCATGAGGCCACCTCACGGACTTTGGTATTTTTTTCCAGAAAAAAATATATATTTTATTCTGGACTAACCACTTGTTGGATTTTGTTGTGCAAGGAGAAAATATGGTTCCCCCTAGTTCTGCACCTTGGCCTGCCACTGAGCCTCTCCCAATTGGTTCAGGGAGACGTTTAGCTATGATTTGCAGAGTGGAGAAAATCCACGAGGACCCTAGTCGGTCCTTCATTCCTGACAATGGTGTCTTGAAAGACTTTCTCCATCCTAAGCTCCTGGATTATCCACTATCAAATCGACTTCCTCTTTATGGATTCGGTCTTCAAGATGATGTCCCTATTCCCCCTGCTTTCTCAGGTCTTCCTTCTCCTTTCTTGGAAGCATCGTCACAGTGTATTCAGGAGAACCTTACCCAATCGGAGGAGATGATTTACGACTCTGAGCAGAAAGATATATTCATTTTGAGAGGCTCTGTTTGGACCCAAAGTGATCAGCAGGAAGCTATCTTCAAGAGTTACCCTTCTATTATCAACCTTTCTCGAGTAGATCCCGATGAGGGGTGGATTCCTAGGTGGGATATTTGGTCCGACGGGCTCTTCTCAAATGACTGGGCTTGGGATTTCTGGTCCTTCATCACTACCGGGAGTCTCCCGAGTCACTGGAAGCAATCAATTTATACTCCGTAGTGTGGGCTTCCCAATTTTCTATTTACCCACCATCCTTGATCCTGCCAGACCTACTCAGTCACTGGTGTTCAAGCACTAATACTTTCCACCATTCCCAAGGTGAAGTTGGCATTAATCTGTGGGACATTTATCAATTGAGAGGGCTCCCGATTATCGGTGATATGTATGATGAGTTTATGCCCACCCCTGATGCATGGGATAACGTTGAACAAGTGCCTTCGTTGGTGAAGGATCTGCGGGTTATGGTGGAGAAATCACTAGGTCAGGCCTTGCATTACTGCTCTCTTATTCCCTACAGCACCTGGATAGGGTTATTTCTGAACACTAACGGTCATGTGCCGATGATCAAGTGCCCTAGGACTCACCCTTCTCTATAGTCACGAACCACCCCAGGTTCTTACTGGGCAGTTCTGGAGGCAGGAGACTACCTTTGATGGGGTTACGAGGTGCACCCTGTTGTGCCGCCTATGCTCGTGCTAGTAGGTTTGTTTGCTATGTTTCTGAGTGGGTGGATATTCCCTTGTTGGGATATCAAACCGGGTGTTAGAGCTTGTACCTTGATGATGGAAGTCGAGCTGGAAGAGGGCCGCCTGGTGAACTTAGTCGTGCCCACTTTGGCTCGTATTTATGAACTGCTAGGTCACATGTAGAAGGGTAGGTCACCCTTCCATCTGAGTGGGACATTTCAATTTTTTTATGGCTAGGTAGAAAATCATTGTCGCTGTTATGAGTATCATCACAACATGGTCATCCTGCTTCCTACCTTTTAGCCTACCCTGCTTGATATAGCTGGAGTTCGCTTGGAATCCCTCAGCTCTGGTGAGGTCCTCGAGCTTCTCAGTGACTTCTCCCAGTTTTCTTTCACTCCCTACCCTACCCCTTAAGGAGTCTTCATTGACAACTGCCAGGGGAGCCTGTGGGAGTGTTCTTACATGATCTCTCTGCGGGACGGATTTCTGTATTCCCAGATCGATGGGGTTTCTCTATGCGAGTTGTATGTCCCGTATCGTTTTTTCTCGCCAGTTTTGGTGCATGGAAGTCCAACTTTCCCTTCCACCTCGTCAGGCTTAAGGACTACACTCAGCCATACTTCATCAATGGTGGCTGATGCTAACGCGGTAGGGATCTAACACAAGAATTCCCCTTCCTGTCCTGGGGGCGGCTGCCGGCCTTTCCATGGAGTATGAAAAATCATGGAAAAAACACTATCCCGATGGGATCCTTGGGTAGGTCATCCGGCAGGTTCCCAAATCAGGAATTATTGCGGCTGTTGCATCCACCGCACCTACCTCATCAGCTCTAAGGGAGGATTGACTAATGTCTCGTCGATCAAAGAGACTCAAGGGATTTTTCCCTCCCAGCCCTGCAGTGGCCGAAGTTCAGACGGGTTTATCCTTCTTAGACATGGATGAGGAAGACCCTTGAGTTCTGAGTCTTATCGAGAAAATCCTGGAAGTTTTACCAGTCGATAATGGGCTTAGAAACTTGATCCCCAATCCTGAACTAGGGTTAGAGACTCCAGACATTCCAGCTTCAGAACCAACTTCTAACGAGCACATGCCTGCGCTAGTTGCAATTCCATATTTCATTCTCGTGCTATCCGGCGAGGATACCAAATATCCTCTTGTTATGGTGGACCAAAAGGTGGTGCGCAGGTGGGACTAGCCCCGGATTTGTGAGATAGTTGTCGAAACTCTTCTAACTAAGATGGAAACTAAAACCGAAGCTCTTCGACAGCTCTTCCTGGGTATGGGGTCTGGTGGCTTTGACTATCAGTAGTTCTATTCTCTTTCTTTCCAAGTTGTCATGGACCATGAGGAAGTTTCCACTAGTGAACACAAACTTTATCACTTTTCTGCCTCTAATTGAAGGACTTGAGCCCTGGAGGAAGCCACGATACAGCTCCACCAGCTGATAGCACAAGAGGCGATCTCTCGAGATCAGGCGCTTGTCCTATCCTTTGAGTTGCATGAATGTGATGAACGGGCAGCGATGCTGAAGAATCAGTTGTCAGCTATGACTGGTCGTCTTGAATCCACTAGAAAAGGGATCAATGATCTCTAAAAAATAGTGGAGCATACTCATCCGGTGGCTGAAGTTAAAGCCAGGGAGAAGGCCGTGTTGGAATAGTATTGCAACGACCTCCGCCGTACGGTCACTGATCTGGTGGAGAGAGCGAGTCAGGGTCTTTTATGACTATCATAGCCACTCTTGTACTCTCTTTTTTACTTACTCCTCTCTCTTTTATTTGTGAGGGAGAGACCCCAACTTGTGGACGTCTTCCCTTTTTGTTCGAACGAAATATAGTCTCTGTCGATCACTTGTCGCTGTAGAATTTTATTTTTACTAGAACAATTGTTGTGTAAATAACAACTCACTGAATCAGAATTAATCATAAATCAGGCAAAAAAAACTCTAACTTTTTCCTAGACCATAGGATCCAGTGGGCATAGTTTGACTCTTTCTAGGGATTTGTAGAAAAACCCTAAAAACTTTTTTTATTTTCTTTTAATGCCCTAATTTTTCCTGGGCTCATTTAGTGTGAACCCAGCGGGTATGGCCTGACTTTTTCATAGGTCGCCCTTTTTGGGTTTTTGGCCTAACAAGCTTTGTGACACTTTTCTTAGGCGGTTTAAAGTCCGAACTTCAAGACTATTATTACTGATGTTTTAGGTCAAACATCTTTGACCAAGTATGGTGAGGTAAGGGTCCCAATGAGGTTTAGTTGATTAAAAGACATCTTGGTGTCTCTCAGATGCATGTGGAGGGAGCGTGTTTTGATTTGAACGACACGCAGGGCATGTCTCAAGGACTGGGAGCCGTATCGGCGTGTAGAGGTGGTAGGAGAATTGCCTATGGAAATCATTCCTTTGGTAGATAGGCCAGGGGAGATCAATATGAAGATCTACTGATGGCATGTTATGCATAGTCATGCAAAGGTGTCCTTAAGTTAATGACTCTCCATTTTTGATGGCCATAGGAATTCATGAAAGTTCGGATTATGGAAACCACCATTGGTGGCTTGGAAAAGGGTATGTGACGTCTGAAAGGTTTTGAGAACATCTGCATCAATCAGAAGTGTTGAAACAAGGTTCCTGTCCTACGCATTTATCTGGCATAAAGGATGGTTGAAGCTTGGCAGAGTTTAAAGTCAACCAGCTAGGACATAATCTAGAATGGAACGGCTCTCCTGGTCCTTGATAATCTTTTTAGAGATGTTCCACCATATTCAGGTAGGGTTGTGAAAGAGGTTGGTAAACTGTAACTCATAGGGTTCCCGAATCCTGGGATAGACATGGGGGATCGGAGGCCAAGAGGCGTACTGAGAGAAGCATTGCTTAAGGAAATACTGATTTTGGTAGACGGGCCTGGGGCGATCAATATGTAGAGCTGTTGAGGGCATGATATTCATATTCCAGCAAAGGTGTCCTCAGGTTAATGATTGTATTCCCCCGATAGCCAAGCAACTTCAGGGAAGTTGAGATTTGGGACCACTAGGTGTGGCTTATGAGAGACCATCTTTTTCTGAGTACAGAGTATGATTTTTGATGAGAGGGTGCATAGATATGGGGGAAACATCTAGACTAAACATCCCGAGAATGGGTGAAGTAATCCATTCTCACGCAGGTGTGAGACGGTGGATTGTGCCGGTTTAACACATGCACTGAAGGACAAATAAAAGCCTCCATTCCTTACTGAACACGTGACGGGTTTGACCGTTCATTTTAGCATCATGCGGTAAAGACGAAGAGAATTATTAAAGGATTTTGTGCATTTTAACGTCATGCAGAGAGTACGAGGGGCATTTTTCTTTCTTTTCCAATGCTGTGCAGTTTAACGTCGTGCAGTAGGGACGATTGACCGTGTATTTTAACGTCGTGTGGTAAGGACGAGGAGAATTTTTAAACTAGTGAAAATGTTTTTTTGTTGGATGAATTCCCCTAGATGTTTAATGCCTGGTCCTTGCAGCCTTACACTATGTGGCCAAGATGTGCTCTGTGCCATTTGACCTCATACATCAAGGACATAGTTCAAAAGGACGCTCTTGATTAGAATGTAACTGGGCCTGAGTATCCTGGCATGTCCAAGATGTGGAGGGGGGTTGATGGTGTAAATAATGGTTCTGAGGCTTATTAGATCAGGATAGATGTCACCGAGGCTCTAAGGCCGGTAAGCGTACAGATCTAGGAAGAGTATCACCCAGGGAAGTCTTTCCTTTGGTAGACGGGCCAGGGGATATCAATATGGAGAGCCGCTGATGGCATGGTATGCATAGTCATGAAAAGGTGTCTCCGGGTCGATGAATTTCCACTTCCGATGGCCATGAATGGTTATAAAGATCCATAATTATATGGGTCAATAAGTCTGTCATCGGGAAAGGAAATGTCTTGGCATGTTGAGGATATTCGGCCCTGGTTGCTGTTAAAGCTTAAAGAGCCCCCTGTGCTGATTTATTTTGCGCATAGGGGTGTAACTTTACTTCATGATGTTTAACGTCATGCAATAAGGATGAGGTACTCCTAGTTTAGTGGTCATAGAGCTTGGACCATTGGGTGACTATTACTGCGGTCACTCAAAGGATAACTGGGTCAATACACTCTGAGATAATTGGAACAAGGTGGGGGATGAAGGTCATAAATTGGAACTTTGAGTTTTCCCGGATCAGGAGGTATGTCATGGGGGCTCTGAGGCCGGTAAGCGTGTGGAGCTAGGAAGAGTATCGCCCAAGGAAATATTTCCTTTGATGGACGAGCCAGGGGATATCATTATTCAGAGCCGCTGAGGGCGTGGTATGTATAGTCATACAAAGGTTTCCCTGGGTCAATAACTTTCCACTTCCGATGGCCATGAATGATTATGAGAATCCATGATTTCTCACAATGCAGAGTTCGGTAGGTGGGGATAATGATGTCCGAGTATACAAGAAACATCTTCACTGTAATTGTCCATTGAGTCAAAGTAGCCTAGTCCTGGCTTGATGTTCATTGACGTAGGTCGCTATGTGAACCACCGGCAGACAAATAGGCTAGCCAGGTAGGGGTACCCTGGCAAGATTTGGATGTGAAAAGGTGAATGAACTTGTAAATCACTGTTGCATAAATATTTGGATCGGGAGATGTGATACGAGGGATCTGAGGCCGGTAGGTGTATGGAGCTAAGAAGAGTGTCGCCCGAGGAAATCTTTCCTTTGGTAGATGGGCCAGGGGCGATCAATATGCAGAGCCGCTGAGGGCATGGTATGCATAGTCATGCAAAGGTGTCCACGGGTTGATTACTTTCCACCTTCGATGGCCATGAATTGATATGAAGATCCATAATTATCCGAGTCATGGAGTCTGATGTATGGAGAGAATGCATCCAAATGTGCAAGGAGTATCTCTATCTCGTTTTGTCATGTGTCTTGGGTGGCTCCCGATGAAGTCTGTGCAGTTTAACTTCATGCGGTGAAGATCAAGTCCGTGCAGTTTAACATCATGTGGTTAGGATAAAGTCCGTGCAGTTTAACTTCATGCAGTAAGGACGAAGTATACAACCTGTGCAGGTCTGGTCCGTACACGGGGGGAAGGGGGCATTTTTAACATTATTTTCCGTGCAGTTTAACGCCGTGCAGCAAGGACGCAAAAATACACCTCGTGCCGGTCTAGCCCATACACTGTGGAAAAGGGAGAATTTTTAAATCTTTCTATCCATGAAATTTTACGTCATGCGTTAAGGACGAGGAGTACACCCCGTGCTGGTCTGGTCCATACATACGGGTAAAGGGAATTTTTTATCTTTTATTCAGGATGCTGGGCCAGGATGGGGAACCCTAGCATCACTAAATATCTAGTGAGGGCAGGAATCAAGCCACACATAGTTCTTTGGAATAAGTACACCCCGTGCAGGTCTAGCTCATACACGGGGGAAGAGGACATTGTTAACTTTTATTTTATTTCATTTGGGAGTGGCTGGGCAAGGATGGATCCTGGCGTCGCTACGTATCCTGCGAAGGCAGGAATCAAGACATACGTAGTTCTCAGAAAGGTAATACACCCCATGTAGGTCTAGTCCATACACGGGGGGAGGGGACATTTTTAACTTTAGTTCAGAAGTGGCAGGTCCAGGACGGGAAACCCTGGCGTCACTATGTATCCTACGAGGGCAGGAATCAAGCTGTATGTAGTTCTTTGAAATTCGTGCAGTTTAACATCATGCGGTGAGGACATGGTCCATGCATTTTAATGTCATACAACAAGGATTCAAAAATACACCTCATTCAGGTTTGTTCCATACACAGGGGAAAGAGAGCATTCATAACTCTTGTTATCCATGCAGTTTAACGTCGTGCGGTAAGGACGAAATGCTCTTAGTTTAAGGTCATAGAGTTTGGACCATTGGGTTGTTGGAAGTTTAACATCATACAGCTCGGACTAAATTATCTTAGTTTAAGGTCATAGAGTTTGGACCATTGGGTGCTTGGTAGTTTAACATCATGCAGCTCGGACGAAATTCTATTAGTTTAAGGTCATAGAGTTTAGACCATTGGGTGCTTGGCAGTTTAACGTCATGCACCTCGGACGAAATTCTCTTAGTTTAGGGTGATAGAGTTTGGACCAGTGGGTGTTTGTAAGTTTAATGTCATGCAGCTTAGATGAAATGCTCTTAGTTTAAGGTCATAGAGTTTTGACCATTGGGTGATTGGCAGTTTAACGTCATGCAGCTCGGACGAAATGCTCTTAGTTTAAGGTCATAGAGTTTGGACCATTGGGTGCATGGATGTTTAACATCATGCATATCAGATGAAATTCTCTTATTTTAAGGTCATAGAGTTTGGACCATTGGGTGGATGGCAGTTTCACGTCATGAAACTCAGATGAAATGCTCTTAGTTTAAGGTCATAGAGTTTGGACCATTGGGTTCTTGGCAGTTTAACGTCATGCAGCTCGGACAAAATGCTCTTAGTTTAAGGTTATAGAGTTTGTACCATTGGGTGCATGTTAGTTTAACGTCATGCATCTCGGACGAAGAATAGTACACCTTTAGTTATTATGGGAAATACTTCTTCCGGAATCTCGCATTTGTTAGAGTGGTTGTAAATTGTTCGTTCATGGAGATCAGGATATATGCTCTGTTGGAGTAGACCTTGTGTACAACGTATGGTCCCTCCCAGTTGGGCTCCATCTTTGGAGGCTTCTTTCCGGGTATCATTGGGGTCGATAGGACCAAAAATAATTCTCCTTTCAAGAAAGACCGAAGACGAACCTTTTTGTTGAAGACTCATGCGATCCAGTTGTGGTATACTTCCAAATGGTGCAAAGTGTGCAACTGGTTCTCGTCTAGCTATTCCAATTCATCTAACCACTTTTCCGATTGCTCATTGATGGATAATTTATCACATATGGCAACACGGAGTGAGGGAAGTTGGAGTTCAATGGGTAGGACCGCCTCTATGCCGTACACCAATGAGTACGGGGTAGCCCGAGTAGCGGGGCGGGCTATGGTTCGATAAGCCCACAACACATGGAGGAGTTTATCTGGCCATGACTTCTTGTCTTTGTCCACCATTTTCTAGAGAATATTGGACAGGGTATTTTTGAAAGCCTCTATCTATTCGTTGTCCGCTTCATGGTAGCGGGATGAGTGGTTAGCCTTGATACCATACTCGTGGTATAGTTTCTCCATTTCTGTAGAGAAGAAGTTGGTGCCGTTGTCTGTTAGTATGGTATGAGGGACACAAAATCTGTTGATGATATTGGTCTTCACAAAGCTGACAATATTTCTTTCCCCGAATTCCTTGAGTGGTATAGCTTCTGCCCATTTGGAAAAAAAGTCGGTTGTTGTGAGGATATATTTCAGTTGTCTGGCCGTGGCGGGAGGATATGGTCCCATGACGTCCATCCCCCAGACAGAAAACGGCTAGGAGTACTTGGCTTGATGAAGTAACTCTGAGGGTTGGTGAATGAAGTTGGCATGAATCTAGCATGAGAGGAATTTCGCGGTAAAACGCTCGCAGTCTCGTGCCACTGTGGGCTAGTAGTACCCAAGCCTTCGAACCAGATGGGAAGCTTTGTCCTTGGTTGATCTGTTCCACATGCTCTGACATGTACTTCATTCATTACGGTAGCAGTTTCTTCTCCATCAATGCATATGAGGAGAACTAAAATGAGGCCTCATTTTTAGAGGACCTCTTGCTGACCCACGCTGCCATATAGGACAGAGTTGATTTCCCTTCTCCATATTTGATCTCGTTCATCCCTGTCTAATGGAAGTTCTCCCTATTAGAGGTAGTTTTCAATGGGGGTCATCCAGCCGGGGGTAGGAGCATATGGATCTAGGACATGACTGACTTCATGGATTTCTTCCATCTTAGCTTGAACAAATGGCAATACCATTCAACGGTGAGCAATACTGATAATTGTTTCATCCTAGCCTGGGTCAGCCAGGGCTGTGGACGCATTGTCTAATGCATCAGCCTGAGCATTCTGAGACTGGGGAATATAGTTCAATGCTGGTTCTATGGAGAATTATGCCATTAAGCCACAAAAATGGTCAAACAGAGGGATTAACTCCTACTTTTTAATAGCATAGTCACCATTGACTTGCTTGATGACCAGCTCCGAGTCACCTTTTACCTTAAGGTGTTTTACTTGTTCCTGGAGTGCAAGTTCCAGGCCTGCAATGAGGGCTTGATACTCCACTTCTTTGTTCATACATCCTTCTAACAAGAGGAAGGAATATGGCAAGACTTCCTTTTCTGGGGACATGAGTATTATTCCCAAACCCACTTTGTTGAATCTAGGATCCTCCATCCTCTTCCTGGTTGGGCTTCGAGATGCGTCGTCGAAGTACATTTCCCATGCTGGGAACTCCTCTCAAACCGAGAAGATGTCTTCATCAGGTAGCTTGGCGTCCGGTGAAGTGGTCCCTGTCGAAGGGTGCTCTTCCAGAAAGTCTGATAATTCCTGACCCTAGATGGCTTTCTGAGGAACATACCGGATGTCAAACTGTTTCTGGATAACCGCCAATCAGGATAGGCATCCGGTTACCATCAGGCGGCTGAGGATGTACTTGAGTGGGTTACTCCACGAGATCAAATGGAATTCATGATGCTGCAGATAATGTCGTAGCTTTTGAACTGTGAAAACTAAGACCAAACAACTCTTCTCGATATTTGAGTATCGAGTCTCAGCATCAATCATGGTTCGAATGTAGAAATAGAGACTGTTTTCACTGTCTGCTTCATTCTTTTGTGCGAGGAAATCTCCCAGTGATCGCTCTAGGGCTGTCACATACAAGATGAGAGGTCATCCTTCAAATGGGGTCATCAGCACCGGTGGGCTTAAGAGGTACTCCTTCATGTTTTAGAACGCCTCTTGGCAGTCATCTGTCCATTGGTACGTGACCCCCTTCCTCATTAACCTGGTGAAGGGAAAACAATTTCCTCCCAGGTTCGCTATGAACCGCCTAATATAGGCTAGGTGTCCTTGGAATCCCCTAAACTCGATGAGATTTTGGGGAGGTGGTAATCCAAGGATAGATTTTGTCTTCTCAGGGTCAACTTTGATGCCACGGTGGCGTATGAAGAAGCCAAAGAATTTTCCTGAGGTAACCCCGAAGGCGCATTTCAATGAGTTCATCTTCAAGATATGATATCGGAGTTTGTTGAAGATGGTATCATGGTCTGACAGGTGATCTGAGCACTGTATGGACTTGACCACTAGGTCATCCACATAACATTCAACGAATTTCCCCAGAAATGGTTTAACGATCCGATGCATGGCATGCTGATATGTGGTGCCAGTGTTCTTGAGACCAAAGGGCATGACCCTATAACAAACTACCCCTTGAGGGGCCCTGAAGGCAGTGGATTCTTCGTCTTCTCGGGACATCATGATTTGATTATATCCTTAATAGTTGTCCATGAAGGATAGAGCCTCGTACCCGACCATCGCATCGATTAATAATTCGGTGATCGGGACTGGGAAATCATCTTTCGGACAATGCCAATTGATATCTTTGAAATCAATGAAGATGAGGATTTGTCCATTATTTTTCTTGATAGGGATGATGTTGGACAACCAAATGGGGTACTGGACCTTTTGAATGAAGCCTACTTTAATGAGATTATCAACTTTAGCCTCTATTTTTGTGGCATGTGAATGATGCATCCTTCTGGCGGCCTGTTTATAGCCCCAGTGGTATTCTGGAAGACCCAGGCGATGCATCGCCACTTTGGGATCGAGTACCGACATTTCTGTGTAATTCCCTGAAAAAACATCCCGATGTGGCCTCAGGAAAGAGGTATATACCTCATGCTCCTTGGGGGACATGGCTGCACTAATGAGAGTAGGATTCAGATCTTCCTCAGTACCCAGGTTTATTTCCCTGATCTCGTCCACCGTGGTGGAGATACCATCCTCAAATGCGGGAGGTGAATCCTAGAGATCTTTCTACTCTTCTTCTCCCAAGTCCTCATCTTCTTGATCCGACTGGGGGAGATTTTCCAGTCTAAACCTTTAAGGTTTTGATGGAGAGGCATCGTGGGAATCCCCACTTGAGTATTCATCCCCAGATCGAGGGTTGACGGACGTTCCTGCATTGTCATGCTCAACTATCGTGCCCGAAGTCATGAGGACATCTGAGTGTATGTATATACTTGAACTCCAACTCTCAACATGGTTGATGGGCAGGACATAATCTCTACCAAGCTGCCTGATGGGGTCACCAGGAACCATTTCCAGGCCATTTAGAGTGGGGACCCAGTCGACGCCATTGACCAAAGGCTTCTTTTTTCTTTTGGTCATAGAATCTGATGTCAATGTAATGTGACTCGGAGGGCTCGAAAGGGGCCTTGTCGGAGTGAAATGTTCCACTTTGTCCATTGACGTGGTACTTGATACACTGGTTGTATGATGAAGGAATGACCATGTGCTTATGGAGCCACGACCTTCAAAGAAGGGCATCAAATGTTGTGCTCTACTGTACCACCAGGAATTCCATGTAGGCTACCAGGTCACCAAAATGGGTCTTTAGCTTAATTTTTCCCATTGGTTTCCGCTCACTCTTCTCGTAACCCAACAGAGTTGTGGCCGAGGGAATTAGGTCATCCTCACTGTATCCCAACTTACGTAGTGTCCATAGGGGACGGAGGTTAACTCCAGAGCCATTGTCTATAAATAATTTCAAGATCTCAAAACCATTTAGTGTTCCAGAGACATATAGTGGTCTGATGTGTCCTTGCATGATGGCATCTTCATCCTGATCGGTGAAGGAAATCAATGCATTGCATTCAGTCGGGTCAGTCTCCGTCTGGTGAATCTCGGCGGTAGCTACCTCGGATTGAAAATCCTGGGTGCTGATCAAAGATTCTGTAAGCACATCCCTGAGGTCTGCTGATAGACTTAGGTCATCGAGGATTGACAGCTTGGCTGGTACCGATGCCAGCTGCTTAAGGATATCATATTTCTTCTCCCGTGGCCGACGCTTCTCCGTTGGCGGGAGAGTCTTAGTGGGTGCTTTAGTGGATGGAACATTTGACAAGGAGGGACCAGCTACGGGGTCAGATATCGATGGTGTTACCGTGTATTGAGGACTTGGCCCGGCCGGTCTTTTTGTACGCACCAGGCGGCCAGACACTTGCTCCTCCTCTGGAGGGTATCACAGAAAAATAGGGCCAGAGTGGCTGCTTGTGGAGGGGGAGGGGAATTCTTTCTCTATATGAGTCCATTGAAGGTCTCTCCCATGGGTTTCTGTGATATTAACGGTATGGGCCGAGGTCCAACTATAGGGTTGGTTTCGGCCATGACTGTACCTCCCCTGGTATCCCATACATCTGCGATTCCTCCTCCCAGCTCCTTGTGCAGGGAACTCGGGTTCATAACCAAACCCTTCGTTAGTGAATGACTCCATACAATGAATTGAGTTAATAGAACCAAATATTGGATCTTCATCCTCTGATAGGTCAACCTCGTTTGTTGTCCCTGATCGTGCCATTTGGTGGGTCGGTGCCCTTGGCGCCAAATTAGAGGGCATATAATCTCCCAGGGTCGGGACTAACATTGGCCCCATCGCGGACTGATCCTCTTGGGATTGTTTCCTAATTCTTCGATTATGCCCAGATGACCGGCTCGTGGAGGTTTGTGAGGCCGATACTGTCGGCACTTCAGCTTCAGGGGATAGTGGTGGCAACACTGGCTGCTGTAGTTGAGCTCAAAGTATTCCCTGGGTTCGGTTGATAGTCTTCCGAGTCATCAAATTTTCAAATTTCTGCCCCTGCTTGCGGGTGACTCTCTGCCACCCCTCCTCTTTTTCGGAGTCGGTGGTAGAGATACATGCCACATGTGGTGGGGGTGGTCCCAGCTCGACCTATCCGGAGTCTACGATCCTCTGCCGGAGGTCCTTGAAGACGAATCATTCTCGGATATTTTTCTCCAAAATTCGATGGTAGGGGCAGTAATCCGGCCAGTCATCGCGGCCGATGTGTTCAGGTTTCCTTGGCTCCAGGAGGCAGAGCAAGTTGCAAATCATGGAGGCAATGAAGTAGTTGTGAAATTGATCGTCTCAGAACTAGTATAATTTTTTTCTTCGTTCCTCAAACTGTTTCCACTTCGGTCCTCTCTGATCCTCCCATTTAGTTGGAGGCGGCCACTGATATGCTGGAGCTGTGGAGCAGGCACAGGGGCCAGCTTGAGTGTGATAGCGGATGCTTCATCTCTAGGGGCTCCTCTTGCGGGAGCCTGCGAGGCTATTCGGGGCTTCGAATCAGTCTGCTGCAGGGATTCCTCAATTCTCTGGGCAATGGACGAGAGATGGCGGAAGCCAGTGGTGCACTCCACTGGTATGAGCAGTGTTCGCAGATCATCTCAATGATTATCGATACATATGGCTAGCATCTCATCTTGAATCATTGGCCTATTCAGGGAATAGGTCAGACCGTTCCATCTAGCGATGAAATATGAGACCCTCTCGTTCTCCCTCTTCTTGCAGTTCATGAGTTCGTTGACCATTGTCTTGGGCAACATTGAGCTGAAGTGGAATAGGAACTGCTGCCAAAGGTCCTCTTGGCTCATTATTGACTGGGCTGGAAGACTCATATACCAGATGAAGGAAGATCCTTGCAAGGTTCGTATGTAGCATATGAGTTTTACCACTTCTTGTTGTTCCGGAGTCCCTATCATAGGGTCGCAATAAGACGCGTATTGCATGAAATGTTGTTCCGGATCACCTGACCCATTGAATATAGGGAATACAGGGCTCCCAAAATTGGGTGGAGATGGTGTGTTTCTCACCCAATCCGTGTGGGGTTTCTGCTCTGGCTATATCGGAGCGCGTTGACCTTCCATCACATCCAATTGGGATATTAGTGCCTCAATGGTGTTGGTGAGACAGTGATTTATATCCGGTTGGGCGCGGTTCTGGGCAGGCGTAGCCTAAGGAATTACCTGAGGATCTAGATTCGTCGACAGCAGGGGTGCATGTGCCGTTTGTGGCACCTTTGGAGGGTTCAGGAATACTTGCTCCGGTTGCTTCCTGAGTGGAGGGAAGTCTTGGTATTCTTCTGGTTCCACATTTAGGCAGTTTGATGGACCAGGCGCCTCGTTGGACGGGAGCCCTGACCGTGTTTCGTTTGCCGGGGCAAACCATAGTCTTTGTTGTGAACTTGTTGGGAGTTCATGATTTGGTTCCTCCTTGGACGCACTTTCAAAAAGGCGGTTCCTATGGAGTAGCTCGGCGTTAAGCCACATCAATTATTTCATCTCCTCTTCCTGTCAAGCGAATCTCTCTTTGAGTGTGAGTGGATCATCTTTGTTGAGAGAAGGATGCGGGTTAAGGGTAACCAGTCCTCTATTCTTATCTTTATTGGAAGCTCACAGCGTAGGTAGAGGAGGGTTGGCTGGAAGGACGACCATATTTAGGGTGGCCCTCTGGTTCCGGGTGTGCACACCTGGGGGATCGTTGTGAGTCACAGCCTGACCAGAACTATCATCTCCTGATCCCTCCTGATTTACAGTATATCTGGTTTCACCCGTGGGGTTAACCTCTATGATGTTGATAGATACATATCGCATGGCGAAGAAGATTTCATCGTCCTAATTGGAAGAGGATCTCATGTGTCTTCTGTTGGCCTTCCCTTTCATGACTTGGGATTTTTTTTGGACTTCTCGATGAAGGGTGACATAGAGAGTTCTTTGATGCGACCTTACGGTGTGCCTTCCTCTCAGAGGGGATGATGATTCAAATGACGGGATAAGATGGGAACCTCCTCTTCTTATTGACCTCCCTAGACGAGAGAAAACTGACTCTCGTGGGGGAGGTTGTTGTTGAGGGGGTAATAATGCCCCTATCCCTGAGGGCTGGGGTTGGCTCCATTCCTTGGACATCGAGTCTCTTCTTGGTTTTATTGGTCTTACGGGGGAACTTGTTGTTAAAAATTACCCCAGCACTGCAGGGTGGGGTTGACCCTGGACTGTGGCAGTGGCTGCTGCTTTTGCTACCTGCCTGATCTTGCATGCCCCCATTCGGGGTTGAACTGGGTTTGGTGTCGAGCTGTTTCGTGAGCCTATCCATTCTGGGGAGGCAGGAAAAGATCGTTGATTGGACTCTCTTAGGCGAGAGGCCTTTTGTATGCTCTCGGTGAACCGATTCAGGTGTTCTTGAATAGCTTGTTCCCATCGGGCCTGGTGCTTCTGGGACATACTCAAGGCCTGAATCTGTTGGGTGTGTTGCCTTTCCTGAATAGGGAGACCAATCGATTTCCATCTTTATGTGATGATGTTGCAAGACACCATATCGAACGGGTTTTTCTCGGCGCGGAGCATAGTGAAATGAAGATCTACATGTTCTCCCCATCCCCTGATATGGACTCCCATCAGAGCATCACCGATGAGGCGGCACAGCTGGTGCAGCGCACAGAGGCAGGCTATCTCCATCTTTACTTTACACCTCTCAGGTCGTTGTTGTCATGCTGAAGGAAGATCTTCCAGGTCGATGTGACGTAGGAGGTCTCTTATTGTCTTGATGTGGTCTACATACCTGTCGTAGGGAAGGAAGCTTGATTTTAGTTGGTGTAGGGTTGTCCATATATTATGGTGGATGTCAGGCACACATTCTTCTGACAACTCTATGTGTATGTTGAACTGAGAGGTGGTCTTGGGCCAAAACATAACTGGTATATCATCCCTGGCCAGTCGTTTCCTTATGTGCAGTATATCAGCATACTCCTCGGCTAGTGACTCCTCTACCTGGTCGGCCCAAATGAGATGCTCGCTACCAATGTGGTCAGAGGCAGTGGGACCAGTAGGTGATAAATCATTATGTGGGCGATTCTGAGGTGGTTCAGAGGATGAACGTGGCCTTGGAATGTCTATTGATTGTAGAAGTATGTCGTCGGCGACCAACTGGGAATCTGACATGCTTGATCCCGTCCTTCTGAGTGCCTCAGCATATGAGGGATTTTCTGTGCTTGATTCGACAGGGGGAGGACCTTCCTGTCAACATGATATGCCATCGTGGGGAGAACAAGCGCAATGGAGACTGTAATGGAGAGGACTACCATTACTTCTTGTTGCTTCACTTCATAGAGGACTTTTGTAGTGCACACCCTAGAGAGGACCTCCAAGGCGTGTCGCAGCAAGGGGAGGACCTTCTGTCTGCATAGTGTCGTCACGTGGAGGGCCTTCACAACAACTTCCATCATGGTGAGGATGACCATCAAGCCTCGACGTTCGATGTGCATCCTGGGGAGGACCTTCAGGGCACACTGTGACAAGGGGAGGACCTTCTTGTTGATTGGGGCCAATACGGGGAGGACCTTCACAATGGCGGTCGTGGTGGCGAGGACTACCATCACAGCTGCGGCAATGGAGAGGACTACCATTACTACTACCACAGGGAGAATATCTATGGGATACATCATGGGGAGGGCCTCCAGAATGTACCACAACGAGGGGAGGGAATTATCATTTCTTGACACCTCTACAGGGAGGACCTCCATTATCAGGGTAGAGAGGACTACCACCATGATCTGATACCTAGCTACGCGGAGTTTCGTTGCAGCGTAACCCCTGGGGAGGACCTTCAGGACAGGCTACGACAAGGGGAGGGCCTTCTTGTTGTGATGAGATGTCGCTGTGGTGAGGGCCTCCGTAGTTTCGACTATGATAGCGAGGACTAATATCATAATCTTTGGTCCCATTACATGGAGAGTGTTTGAAGTGTATACCCTGGGGAGGACCTTCAGGGTGGACCACAATAGGTGGAGGACCTTCTTGTTGCTTGATCTTCTGGACACGTGGAGGGTTCCTGTGACTCCAATCAAAAGAGGAGCTCTTGTGATTGATCGTTATATGCACATGGGGGAGGCCCCCACAGGTGCTCTAGGGAGGACCTTCAGAGCTACTGGTAGCAAGATTGCGGGGAGGACCTTTACAACTACTAATGCAACTCCCATAATATGATAATGGGTGGATAGGGTTCTGAGCCTTTGATATATTCTTAGCGGTGTTGGGAACCCTAGCTTCCACCAGAGTGGATTCATGAACTCCCTCTTTATCTTCTGACTTCCTTTGGCACATTTAGGGCGCTCTCTTGCGGGCAGCTTGGACCGTCTACTATTGAAAATGACCTTCACCTTTGGGTCCCTGTATAATTGGGTCCTGTGATGCTGCCGGGATATGCCGACGAACATCATGGCTTTTAGCATGGATATATGCCTGCTCTAGATCATCCATCGTGATGGATGGATGTCCCACAGTTGGAACGAGCGAAGCTGCTCGATCTGGTTTCCCTTGCGTCGTGGAATATGGCCGGTGACCCTCCTGGGTAGAAGCAGGGATGCAGATCTGATCAGTGGTGGTTATCTCGTATCTTATATGAGTCGCCTCAATTGGGGAGACGGGATCACGGACCCAATTCCTTGTTGTTTCTGCTGATGCAATTATATTCTGGAAAGTCTGCAAGATATGATCTGGGATTGATACCTGCTCCTCCATCATTTTCAGGATATAAAGAGAGACATCTCTGGATGGAACGAGTATGCATGCCCATTCCGGTATCAGAGTAGGAATATCCTGCTCCGGTCCTCCGGTGGTCAGTGGGTACTTACAAATCTCTTATGTCAGGGCAGGTGAACGAATCTACCTCTGTGTTGGGATACGTCGGTTTATCTCTCTGTTTTCCTCCACATAGGGATGGCAGACGTTAGTTTCATCTGTAGGGAGATGGCCTTGCATATATTGGTTTCCCACCGTATCGATTCGATGGCCTTTGTTGGCGGGGAGACGTGCCCACCTATTATTTGCTGCCACATCTGTGTGGCAGGCTTTGTTGATCGCCACCATATCAGGATGGTGGGAATCAGAAGAAACTACTAGGAGCTGGTCCTGCAGGAGCCGAGTCACCACCACATCCGGTTGGCGGGCTTCACGACCCTTGGCAGGGAGAGGTGCATGCCTGGTAAATGTCGTCCTGTGTGAGGGACAGGCTTGATGGAGCTCACCAGGGATGCACGCCGGCTTGTATGATTCCACCATGTCTGCATGGCGGTCTTGGGAGGAGTGAACAGGTGTAGGTGCATGCTTGTGGTACATCTCCGTGGCTAGGACGCAGATCTCCTCTTCAGGGACTAGGGTGACGACTGGTCCCGATTGTATGTCTAATGCCCTTGGCGGGCGGTCTGAGGGGCCGGATCTCGGGGATCGTGGGCCTGAATCCTCGGGGAGACATCCTCCATGGTGTGAGGATGTTTAATCGTGGCGTGAACATGACGACGTATGCCGGTAGAGGCCTTGGAGTGGAACCCCTGTTCGGCAGGGATGAAGTCCTCAACGTCGACCGCATCTGCCTCCCTAAGATAAGGGAGGTACGCATTGTCTTTTTTCGGGGATAGACTCCTAAAACGGTTTAAGACGGCAATAGGGGCCAACTGGATTTGCTCTTGTGGACGCTGCTGGGCAGGCGACCGGTGAGTTCTAGCAGATTGGGGGCGTGCATGACCGCCTCCACCGTTGGGAGAGTACCATTCACGTGGTACTCTCGGATCAGCGCGTCTGAGACCCAGCATTGAAGATGATGGGTGGGTGATGGGGTCCTCCATAGGTTAGTTCATCCGGTTATTGTTTTTTTGGAAGCACGCGCATGCGAGTTCCTTTGAGATGCCATTGGATCGAAGGGAGTTCAGTGTAGTACCTGTAAAACATTTTTACAAATACAAACAGCAAACCCATCAAAGCAGCATCTCATGATCCCATGCGTAGTTAATGACCTTTCTTATCCCTCCTTGTGAAGAAAATTGGGCATAGAGTGGAATTAGGTAAAATCCTTCATGCTTGGTTAAAGATTCACGTCGGGATCACCATTTTTGTATCGGGTCTGTCTTGAAACTCCCAACAGTTCCGTATCTGATGACACATGGATCTGCTTTCCAAAGGCAGGCGTTCTCCTGATGGTCTATCCAGCAATGCTTAAGAACTCACATTGGTCGAGAGGATGGGAAGTCGGGCTCATCACAATCTTTTGGGGGGAATTATTGCCTATTCCGGTACTCTCTTATAGTTTTAAGACGTATTCATATGTTCGCGAATCTTTGGTTTATACCCAAGTATAGTATCCACTGATTTCTCCTCATTGGAAATGGTCAGCTGAACGCAAGGGTTCAGAATCATTTATGCCCGAGGTTTACCGTCCCTCATTGGATTAATGACCCCGAGGAGTCAGGACTCATTGAGGCGGTACTCGGAGTGGCGCGGTGAACTGATGCGAAGATTGTCAGATCGACCGGTTGTTGGGCTTGAACCTCATGGAGGCTTCCTACATACACTGCCTAGGGGAGACAGATCAAAGTCCACGTAGTTCGAATGGGAGCGTCGGAGAACCGACGCGAAGGTGGACCCGGGGGTCTGCTGATGATCGGGCTTGAACATCCTGGAGGCTTCCTACGTATCCCTATGGTAGGGAATCAAAGTCCTCATAGTTCACATTGTCTTGGGGCTTACACTCTGAGGCATCCTAGAGTGATGGATTGGGACTTACAGTCTGAGGAGGCACAAGGTGTGGATGATGGGCTTGAACCTCAGGGAGGATTCCTATGTACCTGCTTAAGAGACAAGGATCAAAGTCCACGTAGTTCGTAATGGCTTGGGACTTATGCTTTGAGGAAGCCCAGAGTGATGTATTGTGGCTTACACTCTGAGGAAGCCCAAAGTGATGGATTGGGGCTTACACTATGAGGAGGCCCATAAGAGGAGGTCATGGTCAGTGCTTACTCTAAGCCCAAGTGAGTCATGCTCGGTTTGAGAAACAATAGGCAGCTGGGACCAAACGATCGCGTTGCGAAAGGTGCATCCATGAGAGGTGGAGTGGGGATTACGCATGAGGATGACCCATAAAGTCGGGGCTTACTCTAGGATGGACGCCCTTGGAAACAAAGCATAGTTGGAGAGGGAAAGGGGTGCTCATGTTCCCTTCACCTCTCATGTTCCCTGGGGAATTACCGAGGTGCATGGGGGATTGCACGTTTCGGTGGTCGGTCACTTCTCCCCTCCCCAGAGAGTGGGCGGCATACCCATCCAAAGGCAGCCGTCCCCATGCACCTCGGTACATCCCCAGGGAACACGAGAGGTGACGGGCACAAGAGCACCCCTTTCCCTCTCCTGCTACGCTTGTTTTCTGTGGGACTCCATCCCGGAGTAAGCCCGGACATTATAGGCTACCCTCATGCGTAATCCCCACTCCACCTCTCAGGAACACACCTTTCGTGACGTGATCATCGGGTCCCTGCTGCCTCTTTTTTCTCACACCGAGCATGACACACGTGGGCTTAGACTAAGCATCAACCATGACCTCCTCTTATGGGCCTCCTCAGAGTGTGAACCCCAATCCGTCACTTTGGGCCTCCTCAGAGTGTAAGCCCCAATCCATCACTCTGGGCTACCTCAGAGCATAATTCCCAAGCCATTACAAACTATGTGGACTTTGATCCTTGTCTCTTAGGTAGGGTACATTGGAAGCCTCCCTGAGGTTCAAGCCCATCATCCACGGCTTGGGCCTCCTCAGAGTGTAAGCCCCAACCCATCACTCTGGGCTCCCTTAGAGCGTAATCCCCAAGCCAATGTGAACTATGAGGACTTCGATTCCCTACCACAAGGATACGTAGGAAGCCTCTATGAGGTTCAAGCCTGATCACCAACAGACACCCGGGTCCACCTTCACGTCAGTTCTCCGATGCTCCCATTCGAACTACACAGACTTTGATCCCTATCCCCTAGGCAGGGTACGTAGGAAGCCTCCATGAGGTTCAATCCCAACAGCTGGTCGATCTGACTATCTTCGCATCAGTTCACCACGCCACTCCGAGTACCGACTCAACGAGTCCCGACTCCTCGGGGTCATTAATCCAACGAGGGATGGTAAACCATGGGAAAAAATGATTCTGAACCCCTACGTTCAGCAGACCATTTCCAACGAGGAGAAATTCGTGGATACTATGCTTTGGTAAAAACCAAATATTCGTGAACATATGAATACGTCTTAAATCTATAAGAGTTTCCCGAAATAGGAAATAATTCCCCCCAAAAGGGTGTGATGAGCCCAACTTCCCATCCTCTCGACCAATGTGAGTTCTTAAGCGTCGCTGGTTAGACAATCTTGCAAACACATGACTTTGGAAAGAAGGTCCATGTGTCATTGGATACGGAACTGTTGGGCGTTTCGAGACCAACCCAAAATAGTGAGTAATTTCCTATAAAAGAATAGTTGCACCCACCTTATAGAACAAAAAATGGTGAACCTAACATGAATGATTTTGAAACCATACTCAATCCCCACAATAATTTTTTAGAACATGATTTTTTGGGAAATAGTATTCCGACTAAAATATTTTAGAAAGACAAAATCTATGATGAAAAATTGTTTGAATAATGGTGAGATTTAAGATTCAAAATAATTAAGATCAATTATAAAAAATTATATTCAATTTTATTTTCATTATAATATCCAATGTTATGCTGTTAATGACATAAGTTATTTTAAATACTAAGAACATTACTAATATTCATACCATCCTTATTTTGGTACATTTCTATATAATTAAAACTTTTATTTTAGATCAGTATTTTACTAATATAAATATATCATTTTTCTCATTCATATCTCCCTTTAATATTTTATCCTCAGATTTTTTAGGATGTAAATGGACTTTCAATTTCAATTTGACTAATATGATCACTTAATTTGTATATTTTGAACTTATATAAGTTCAAATATACTCCCAATAACCTCATTGAAATTAATATTCTCGAATTATAATTTTAAAACATTTAGTAATTTATCATTAAGAAAATAATACTTATTTCCTTTATTGAGAATATTTTTCAAAAAAAAAATACTTATAAGCATATCTCATATATACATTTTTTGTGTTTAAAGAAATATCCTTTAAAATAAAATTTATATTTTTAAAATATATAACTTATTGGTTGTGAGAATTTTTTTTTCATATTTTTAAATATGACATTGATAAAACAATTTTACCATGAATCAAACCCATTTTATCCTTTTTTAAACCATGTTATATAATGGATAAAATTTTAAACTATATTAAACAAAAATAATTGTATCATTTATTTTTAATAACCATTACTTATGAAAAAAATATAAATGAATAAAATAATCATTTTTTCTAAATTTTCATGTAAATTAAAATGAACCTTGATAAATGAAAAGAAAAAGTCCCTCAAAAAAGTAAAGAACATGAAAAAAATACTTACACCCAAAATTCAATGTCCTATACGAGACAAAATAATATCCACCGCCATCTAATATGATGATATTAGTGAAAATTGTTGCCTTACGATCAAGAAATATGAAAAATGGGATATGGGGAGACAAATATCAACTAAAGATAGTGAAAAATAAAAATAAATAAGAAACGAAGTACACAAATACACAAACCTAACCAAATTAATCTTATAGTATTGAAGAAAAACTTTTCATTACAAATTTCCATAGTAGTAACTCATTTATAATTATTAAGGAATACTTCAACCCACCACAATTATTCCTTAATTATTAAATCTTGTACAAATTCAAAATTATTAGTTAATGTACAATTGATATCATATAACATTTATAATAGAATAATATATTTATAAAATATTAATACCTAACATGTAATCTCTATGAAGGTTATTACACCCTTTATATATTATAGAAAATTCCATTTATTTCCTGGTATTCCACAATGAAAAATCTAGCCTTCCTATGTAAAAAATATATTAGGTTTTAATGAAACAAGATAAAAATTGGACCCTTTATTAGTTTTCTTTATCATAATGATTAAAATTCTACCCTTTTCAATTTTATTAACAAACCATAATCTAGGTCTCCCATACTCTACTTAGTAGTACTCAACATATTTAGGAGGGATGGTTAACAAAATCATTTGTATTTTTTATATAAATTTAAATAACTTTCCAAAAAGAATTATAGAATGATTTTTGTAACTAGATATATCCTAAAAGGAGACACCATCATCTCTAAATAAATAAATTATCTAATCATATTGATCACATGATTAAATATTTATGTTTCTTTAGCCATTTTGTATCAATTTTGTGATTTTGATACCTCTTATCTCTTATGCCTTACTTGTTCTTGATAAATATTTTAAAAAAAATTGATCAACTTGAATGAATACATGTTCTCCAATTACTTTACAACATAGGATATATAGTTAAAATCAAGAGAGTGGATGCATCATTTAAATCTTTCTTATGCTTAAAAAATAATCTAGATATTCGTGTTCAATATGCTCATTAATTAGATCACTAGGAAGGGATTTTATAACCCCTAACATGTTTATTATTTTATAAAAATTATTCTTATTTTCTATACCAATAAAATATGTTTCCTCCATTAAGGTTATACTTATCCAAGAATAATGCCCAGGATAATTTTTATGATGATACTAGTAGAAATATACACGAAATCAAAACCACACAATGTTGAAGGTCACCGAGTTGTGAATTGTGTTTATAAAAAATAAATAGTACTGAAGGACCCTATAAACGGGATTAGTGTATTAATGTACATTCATTAGGGGATAATGCATAACCTAACCATTTATTCTATCCACCCACAAAAATAAATCATGATTAGTTAATAAAAATTGGATTAAAATATTAATGAGTTTTAAAAATTATTATGAATTTTTATAATATTAGAAAATTAATGAAAGGTTGATCTTCATGTCACAATGTGTCATAAAATTGTGGATCATTAATAAAATGTAAAAAATTTATGAAAAAAAATTATGAAACATTTAGAATCCAAGAAGAGTCCTTGGAAAACTATATTGATAGTTTTGAGCTATATTAAAAAGTATGTAATTTTTTAGATGAATACTAATTTAATCACAAAAACTCCTTGATGCGGTAATTCTCATTTTTCGTAAAATTATATTGCATTTTTTTAAAAGGAATGGAAAAATATTTTTTATTGGGGACAAAATCATTTTATCCAAGTATTATTAAAATATATAAGGAAAATAGATTCTAATACTAAAAAATGTTATATTATAATAAATATGGATTTAATTTTTAAGGTATTTAATTTAAACACATAAAATGTCATATGAGATATATTAATTAATTTTTTATTTTTTAAATATTCTAATAAAGTAAATAAATTCTATTTTCTTAACATAATATGTTTTGGTATTTTAGAATTATATTTTGGGAAAATATAATTTATAGGAGGCTAGTGTAATTATATTCGAACATGGATAAGTTAAAAATGTAAATAATAATTGATTTTAATAGTCTATTTCAAAGTAAAGATATATTTACATCCAAAAGGTGTTTAGGTAATATTCATAATGAAATTTCATAATATAAAGAGTTAAATTACAATTTTTATAGAAATGAACTCCAAAATGTTTGAAATTATGGAAATGTTGAAATATAATGGAATGATAAAACATAATGTAGTTATAAGTACTTAAAAACACCAGAAATAATCTAAACTTTTAACATTAAATATTTTTAAGTAAATAAATTTTAATATTATGTTGATTTATTGAACAAAAAGATTACAAATCCTAATTCTCATTATTTTTCCAAATACTTATCATCAAATATGTTATCTCAAAAAAAAGTGTTTTTTAGAATTATTTTATCAGATGCCTATATAGTGGTATAACAAGTGTTACATAGTTATATTACACATGTTAGATAATAATTCAATAAATGTTTAATGGATATATAACATGTTTAACAAGAATGGAAAGTTCTATAAAATATGATGTATTTTTGGAATTTAAAATTGTATATGAAAAATATTGATTCATATGTATGATTATGTTTGTATTATTAAAGGTTTTTAAAAATATGGAAAATATATCATGTTATACAAAATTCATTTTTATTTATCAACCATTCACATGGTCTAAATAATTTAGGGAATTGAATCTAAATAAAACTGGAAAAGCTTGACTTTGAGTCATCATTGATTGATGATTATCATGAATATTTTTGGGTTATCGTGACATGTGAAGATGAAAATGAGTCAGGGTCTATAATAAAATAAAAAAGTAATTGTGATGAATTTAATTCATCATTATAAATATGTTTTATGTTATTATTAACTATTTATGATGGATATCTATAAAAAATAAGTTATCAAATGAAACCAGGTCATAATTGTGAATTTTTATGGTAGTCCATAATAAATATTAATATCTATGTTTTATTATTGAAGGGTATCCCAATTTAAAAATCCATCACATATAATTAATAGTGAAAAATACTCAATAGATAAAAACACATATATTTTTTTCTCGATGGATGTTTTAACAAAAAAAATACACTAATATTTTTTGTGATGGATATTCCCAAAATTGGGATATGATATTTTTCACAACAATTTAAAAACTTATAGATTACTTATGATAGATATATCTGCCATACTTTTTTTCAAATAAGGAAAAAACATAAAAATAAAAATATAATAAAATTAATAAATAAAAAATTAATGCAGAAAAGTTTTTTACTCTCTCAATTTATAAAATAATTTCTAAAAAATCACTGTGTAAGTTTAGGTATATGTTGCTAAAACATCATAAATTTGTGATGTTTAATGAAAATATATCACTAAACCTCTTTTAATTCACCATATATCTTCAAATTTAGTAACACCTTGAAGATATCAAGACTAAAAAAGATAGAAAACATGAGAATGAGAAATATTTCAATAATAAATTGAAAAAATAAATGCACAAACTATTTATATAATTTTATTATTTATGAATAAAAATATCAGTAAATGTTATTCCATTTATATTTGTGATAATGAACATATTGTTCATGTTTCCCAAATATTTATTGTGATGCTTATTTGTGATGGATAACTTATCCATTTAAAATAACCACAAACTTTTTATCATTTTCAATGTTTATTAAAGATGATTAATTATATATGACTACGATATCCACCAAAAAAGAAGACTAATGGATATTTTTATTAATGATAGAATGCCTTTATATAATGAAAAACTAATTATTTGTAATGTAAATCTAACCAAATGAAATTTGAGTTGCGGAATATAACTAATAACTAGGGATTTATGTCTATAAAAATTCCAGAATATCAATTATTTAACTGTGATGGATTTTATATTCATTGAAAATAATATTGGTAATGATTAATATTTTATTACTACTGAATTTTTTATTGGAATAAGTTGTGTCATCCATTTAGTTAAAAAGTGTACCAAAATTATTCCCAATGGATGTACAATATCTTTACACGGTTTTTTATGGTTATGGGATTTGTGAAGACATGATTAATGATGGTTATGGTAATAATATTTTGTAGGGAAATCCAAAAATCCCCAGGTTTACCAATTTATGTGCTGGAAAAGGATTCTAATGTTAGGGTACACAACATATTTTATGTTATTGGTGAAGAAAATATGAGAAATGATGAAGATGATGGTTTGGATTCACTAAAGAGGAAAACATAAAAACCAAAGTCTAATAATCAATGACTAAGAAAATAGAATAGATTCCTGTAGAGGGATTTCAAGAGTCTATACTAGAGAGAATAGGGGTAGATGGTTCATCACAAGGTTACTCTAAATGTGAGTTCGATCAGTAATACGAAACGCTTCATTATGCAAGTCCAAAAATTAAAATGGGGGAATTTGATTTGGGATTCAATTTATTTAAAAAATAAATTACAAATATAATGTGTATGGACTAATATAAATTAACCAAAAACTATTTTCACTATATTTTCTATGAAACATAAATTCCCAAAAATAGAAAACAAGTCTTATTATGCAGGGGAATGTTTTCAAATAAATGAGAAGGTAATAACCAACCT
Source organism: Viscum album (assembly GCA_963277665.1). Classification (NCBI taxonomy): domain Eukaryota; kingdom Viridiplantae; phylum Streptophyta; class Magnoliopsida; order Santalales; family Viscaceae; genus Viscum; species Viscum album. The sequence continues at coordinate 505,822,612 of OY728119.1, forward strand.
AATATGAATGACGAGATAAGAAGGGGGAGGAATCCTAAAAAATTGTGGTTAGTAAAATAAAAATAAGTAATATGCTTCATAACAACAAAGTGATGACCCCATAAGATAATGCTACTACTGTAATTGGTCTTTAGGTAAATGAGCAATAATCTATCCTTGAGAAGACTATAAACCCCACCTCCTAGTTTGAATGTGTTTGGGGAATAGGAAGGACTACTCAGGACCTCATCATGCATTATAATGAGGAAATCATGGAAAAATAACTCCATGTTAATACATAAATGGAAAATTATGATAGGATTTGCATTACATCCCATCACATTAACACCAATAATGAACATACAAAATGGATTGATTTTCAAAATTATATTTTGGTTTGGGATTTTAATGCGGATAAGATCAATATAAAGAAGTTCATTAGGACCTGTGATAAGTTGGATTTATTATATGTGGGTATTATTTTCATGGAGATAGAGTAGAGTAAATTTCCAATTTTTTTGAGGATCTATAGGATAAACTATAAAAATAACATAAATTTATAGGCGAATGGCTTAAATTATCTCCTTGAATCTATTATCAGACCCATTAATGTTCAAAATCAACCTTACAATATGGATTTATGTTGAAATGAATAAACTATAAATTAAATGTATTTAAGAGATAACCATTAAAAAACTCATCCCAAAACATATATATATATATATATATATATATCTGTGTGTGTGTATTATTTGAAATATATTTTTAATAAGTCTTGTACAAGTATTTATTTATCATGGATCGTGATCAATTAAAAATATTCCATTAAAAAATTATGTTATACTATTATGATTATATAAAAAATTTATTTTTTTAATTATGAGTAATAAAACAGGTTTTTTGTTCTAGATGAACACTGTATATAGTTCCTCGAATGTAATTAATCATTTCATCAGTATAAAAGGGCTGTACATTTCATAATAATCCCAATTATATGAGGTTAATATGTAATCACTCAAAATAATCTTCCTAATTTGATTCCTTAATTAAACGATCATTAGGGTGGGAAAATCATAGGGTGATTGGGTATGTTCTTGATCATGTTATAGGTTTTTATTAATTAATATATGAATCTCCTATTGTATGAAAATTATTAAATTCATACCCTCAATTAGGAATAACTGATGAAGTTTATGGTAATTCCTAGATATGTAAAATGTGATTTGATTATATATTTTGGTGAATAAAATACAATGTACTTATATGATTTGAAAAATTACATTAGATGCGTTTATTTCTCTTATATAGTATTTACTTGGAGAAATTAGAATGTATGACTTTAATATATGATATTAAAATATTTCATGTCCTGTAGACACTCATTTTCATAAAAAAATGGACAATATCATTAATCATGATGTATGTGATACATCTGGTGGACACAAATATACAGATACATGTTTTTATGGATATCATTCTAAACCCCATTATATCTTGAGTACCTATAACCCTTCACTAGAGACAACACCTTGGTTATAATTATGTATTTGAGAATTCATAATTGCTTTTAATAGTATAATTGATCACAGGGTCATAGAAAATGGTTTTTTAAATGGGGATATTTTTTACTAATGTTTTTATAAAAACAATTGAGAGCATAATCATAAATTTTGAAAAAAGAGTTTTAAAGGATATATAAAAGTTTTTTTGGTTATTATTTGAATGTTTTTTAAATATAAGTTGACAAAAGGGGAAAATATATTAACTCTATGCGAAATTAATGTATGTTTGATTTTTTTTGAAATATGTCATAAAGAAAAACAACAGTGTAATTAAAGGTACTACATCATTTTTAAAAAAAACTATATATCGGTGAAGGGAACTACATCATTGATTATTGAATTATATTGTGTACATTATAAGATAATGTAAGGTTGAACTGTTGATTCTATAAACTAAAAAAATGTATAATAATCAGTTTTTAATTATTTGAAAATTATATTAAAGAGTTTCTGGAATTCATATGAATAATTTAATTATTAAATAATAAATGAATGGTTTAACCATCCATTATAATACGTTGCGAGATTATGAACCATTTATGAATTTTAAAACTTCATTGGAAGATCATTGATTAAATTATTTTTAACCAATGGGAATCCTTGTAATCCAACAAAATATTTTCATGAATTTGGAATAAGTGATTAATATTTTCATATAAATAGTTATTTGATCACTAAAACACATCAAAATAATATCTCTCATTTTCGTTAACTCTTTAATTAAAGTGTTTTAATTGGACAGGAGTGTGCGATAAATTATTCCTAAGACATAATATATTCATAAAACACATTATTAAATTTAGATTATGTATTTTTTTGAGGATTCCAAAGGATCCCCTTAAACATTATGTAAAAAATGGTGCGATGTTCTAAAAAAGAAGATTTTAATTCTTATTTTATTTAGTTGAAAAAAAATCTGGTTATATCGTGAATAAAAATGTGTTTTAGTGATTATTTTTTCTATGTTTGGCCAATTTTTATCCCAATGATAACTTGATATATACTATTTTATTAATACTAGAATGTTTTATCAAATTATTACCATTTTTTATATATATTCAATAATGACTTTTTTAACTATTCTACCAAAAAATTATAACCCATTTTATAATTTTCATCATAGTTAATAGTTTTCCACAGACCATTTTTACTAATATTTGATTCACTTTAGTGTTTCTATCGTCACTTAGTTATTATGGTAGACCATCTTGTCAACCATATCATATATGAATCTTTGATAATTGAGTGACTAAATGTTTTTAGAAATCCATCATTTGGATTATCCCAAATTCATTCCTTTATTAACCGAATCAAATTAGGTTTACCCAACTTATTATAAGCTAAATTTATTCTTAGATACAAAAACCTAATCAATATTATTCTTACTTGACATAACCCAATCCATGGGTATCCATATTTTTAATGACCTACTTATTTGGACGATCAATGCCCTGAAAATTACTCACTTTAGAAAGAATATAAAACTAAATATTTTAAGGTGTTTTTTAGCATCTCAGAGTCTTATCTAATATATTTCCATTATTTATGAATTCTTATAATGATTTATTTTTTTTAACCTATACCTTCAACCAATTTAATTTCATTGAAACACATCATCAAAGAAAATTTATATGACTAATTATATTTTTTACTTATGAAAAATAAAATAATATATATACATATATACATATATATTCATCTCATGTATAATATCTATAAAACACATTCATGTAAATATTTTTTATCCTATGTAACGAAAATACACTTAAGAGTAAGTATGGAGTAATATATAACCAACCCCCACTTTTCTAGAAAAGAGCCTAAGATCCTATGCATGTAAGAACTCAAACCCAAAGTCCCAACATCCATAGATAAATAATCTAGAAGGACCTAAATTTAAATTAAATTCTAGTAACAAAAATTTATAAATAATAATAAACACTTATTGTTAATTTTATAACCTAAAATATCATATTTTTGGTTTAAATGTAACTAAATATTTTATCAAACAGATTATATAAAAAATTTTGTGCATGGAGTGATATTTATTAGGGAGATTATAGACACTTTAAAGAAAATAATATATCAATTAATAATATAAAAATATTAAATTCATGAATATTTACCAAGTAGAAAGTAAATAAATATATGAAAACTTAAAATATATAGACATAAGAAATAAATTTATTAACATTTTATAAATAATTAATTAATAATTAATTAATAAATTATAAATGGTTTTTTGGGAATTAAAAAACATAAGAATAAAAAATAATATATTTATATCATAAATATAGACACTTCACATTTTATAATTTATTTTAAATTCATATAAACTAATTCATATTAAAATATATTATTCTTTCTGAAACATAAACCCATTACAGTTATTAAAATATTCACACTTAATATAAATAATGTAAAAAATTTAATTATTTTAATACCTTATTTTTTATATATTTTTTAAAATTTAGATAAAATCCATTTAAATCATTTTTCTTAGTTTAAAAAATTTCTAAAATAAGGTATTTAACATGAATAATTCATATTATTTTTTTGAAATTTTCCAAAAAACAATATAAACTATTTTTATAGAGACACATGCCTTTTACACATATTAGTACAAGATTTTTAATATTAACATCCCATAATTACAACCCAAATGTCATGATTCCTAGTTTACATGGAAGACTGGGTTCATAAAACATCAAAACAGAACTAAAACATAACATATTTATTTTTATTCTCCATAGTGAGATCCCAAATCTTGTTGAGCTCATAATACTACTTGGGATAACCTAATAAATACATAGACTAAAGGGGAGATATGAAAATACCATTAAGGGAATAAGGATAATATATAAATATAAGGTATAAGTAAATGGGATAAGTTGATATCATAAAAGATAAGGTTCATGATTAATCACATGGGATAATAACAAAAAGAACTCAGTATCATAAGATCATGGAAACATAGGAAATGTGGAAGAAAAAAATAAAATGACATAAGCATAATTCAAGGCTAAATTCCATTAAAACATCTTATAGCAGATATAATCCCATAAAGGATCGGGTTTACTCCCTAATTTTATACATAATGTTTCATGAGACAAAAGCTTTTCCCAATGCATTGAAGTGTTATCTGGGAGTACCCATCGTAAAATATTCATGATTAAGTGTGCCACAAAATGGAATTCAATCATAAATAATAAACATATGAATTCCCATGGAAATAAAATGGGTTGCATAATATTATCTCAAATTGTAATCAAAATATATTTCATAAAGAGGGTATTTTATAAATTATCATAATGAATGTATTGTCATATAAAAGGAAGTGGTATAAGATATGTATATATGTGAGGGACATATATACACACTTTTTAATAATTTTTTTGCATTAAATATAGATAGAAATCCGGTTATAGAGGGAATTTTCACATCCCAATGAAAATGGTGGTTTTGATAGATACCTTATAAATATTAATTTTTTTAACAGATAATTACTTTAAGAAGTTATTATTGATGATAAATGTAAATAAATAGAAAGAAAAATGGTATCATTAAAGTAAAATTCCCATTTATAAAATAAGTCTAATTAAAAATTAAAATACCATGAATTATTAGGGATTCATTATATATTATGTAAAATGGTAGTATACAAAACATATAAAATAAATTGGTGTATAACATTAATATATGCCTCAATGAAAGGAAATTGGGTTGGAATCCCCTAAATTATGTTCTAATCACCACACACATTATTTAACTCCAAAATAATAACCTTATGTTAATTAATTTCTTAAATAACATACTTTTTCAAGTCCATTATTCCTTTTATTTAAAAAAATAAAATGTTATGTACAATTGCATAATAAATTATGTTTCCGATAAATGTTTTAACGATATTAATATCATATGTTCAAAATGAACGTGGAAGGCTGAATATATTCAAATAGATCATTATTACACCATATATAGAATACAAGCGATGAAATAATTATCATTTTTTATAAATAAATTATTATTTAAAAACCAAATAGGATAGATGTTTATGAAAAATGAACTACATTATAATCATGATGATGGTAGGCTGTATATATCCATGAGTAACATTTCCATTTTTCAATGATCAATATTGAAAGTAGGTAAATATTATTTTATCTTTCCATAATTATAATAATATTATAAATATAATATAATTTTTTTATATACACATTTATATAATATCTATATGATGCGGTAATGAAAAATGAATCACGTAACTTCTGGGAGGTGGTAATGCACACATACGCACAAATGCAATCATCATTTTTTCAATGAAATAAATGGTAATAAAATATGTCATATATTAATTTTATAGAATGATAAATATTTCATTAATATCATATATATATATATATATTAAATATATCACTATAAATATCAATGTGTGGCAATGATAGAAGACAAACTACATCAGTTTGTGATGTGATAATCCTCCGTACACATGAATGATGGTTTAATTTCTCATTTGATGAAAGAGTAGATGGATTTTGGTTGTCAAATTAACATTTTAATATATCCATATATGGGATATAATGATGTTATTATATCAGGATGGCTGAGAAATATTTTTAGGAGATGGAAGAATAAATAAATAAAAAACCCTTGATTAAAAACTATACCACCTTTCCAGATAACCTCTTTAGGTTTTCACCAAATACTTTACAAGGAGGGGTTTCTATTAACAAATTCCTCTAAGATGTGGTTAGAGGAGTAAATTATGGATTTTTTTTCAGTATCATAAAAACCAAATGTCTCTTCAAGTGTGAAGAAAAGAGGAGAGGTGGTACCCATTTATAAGTGAGGGGAGGGATATTTTTGGAATTTCAAAAAATATTAAATTAATATAAAAAAATTTTCCTTGAAAAAATGATAAAAACTGATATAATTCATGTATAATGTGAGTATGGGTCTCAATACACTAATACAATAACCATTGGAAAACTTTTTGTTATTTTTTCACCCTCGTCATTTGGTTTTAACCCGTATTAACCCTTTTTGACAATTTTCATGATTTTTTTTAACTCCTTAGAGATCTAGATGGTTACATTAAAAGGAAAATTAATCCATTAATGGACAATTGTTTTTTATTTTTAATCATATAATAAACACCTTTTCAAAGATAGGTTTTTTAGGGAAATTAGATCATTTAATAAAATATTATTTATTATAAAATAACCTTTATGTCATTTCTATAACTATTCATTTAATTTGAATTTGAAAACTATATGATAGAATATGAATTAAAATATGTTCCATTAAAAACTCTATAAAATGTAATATTTATCTAAAAAATTCAGTAATCTTAATAATTATTTAAAATTTTATTAATTTTACTATTTTTAATTGTTGTAACTGAATTTTGCAAAAGACATCCATGTTTATCATTGTGAAAAAGAAATCACCCTTCGATTCAGTAAATCTTTCTAAGGATCCCTATGTACTAACGTATAAGATTTATAGTGTGTATACAAGATCAGAATCTACACAAAAGGCTCTTACATGCTCAATGAAACATATGTTTCTCCTTTTCAATGGAGGTAAGGGGAATTGGAAAAGGAAGACCCACGTAAGAGTAATTAATTATGTACAGGATTTGGATCCAAGTAAAAGGACATTTTATTCTCAATGTGACAACAAATAGGAATTTTCGTTCCCACCAAATATTTCTTGCGCAGAAATACTCTTCCGCATCACAAACCTTATTTTCTCCCGCTAATGATTTTCTCATATATGTAGAAGTGCACCCCCACTTCATGGTGATCATAAAAAAGTCAAAATTCATCTTATCCACACATAAGAATCTTCCATGGCATCACGAAATACCATGGAACCTTCAAGGTACAACATCTTGCATGACAGGTCCCCTATGGGTCCCCTATTATTTGGGAACACAAGTTATTAAACCTCACTCACTATCATTTTTCCTATGTCGGGTTCTTGAAAAAGTAGCCTCTTGTGAACAACATTGGTCAAGAGCCTCACACGATCTTGTGCTCACCCCATCATCCTGCATGCGACTCTCCATTATCATGTGCACCCCCTCTTTAAGACTCTATGGGCTATATTTTTTTTAAAGCACTATGTCTGGGCAACTCTTGTGCATGATTCCCATTTCATTCATGAACCTCCTCTATGCAGCCCTCTTGATTGTGTATAGTGATCTCTTGGTCCCTCATACAATGTCCCCTATTGCATTTTCCTACCTATTTCTTTTAATCATAGGCATGCTAATGGATTATACATTTCAGTATATCCATACTAAAATGGATACAAATATTTACCACACCTTTTCATCGTTACAACTTGGAATTATTGTTTACATCCCTTCCCCAAAGGTTTAGAGTAATTTTCAATTTAAGCCCATGGGGTAAGGATTCAGTCCCCCACATCTGAGCTATAGGATATTAATCTTCCAAGAAACCACTTCCTTAACATATGATTTTAAATTGTGATATCTTCATGTGTGGAAATCCTAGGATTTCACCATGTATGAGTGACATGGAATTACGCCCTCTACATATGAACAATGGTGGGATGGTCATCCGGAGCCTACTGCTTCACACATCTTCAGATATCTATCCCTCTACCTTTGGTCTTTGTCACGATGTGCACCTCAGGTAGTCTCTATGTAAGCCCTGAATCCTCCATTGATGGGATTCAATGTGTATGAAAAAAATGGAACAAACTCTTCCTCATATGGAATGTGATTCTCATTATGCAAAATTTCAACCTTCTTAAGAATATTCTAAGCATAATCCTCACACCATCTGTCACTAATTCATCTTTCACGATGTGACCATATGTTTTTGCAGCTCCCTCTTGTTTCTCACACCAAGCATGACTCACATGGGATTAGATTTCAGTAGTGACTATGACACCCTTTTCCATCCTAATAGGCATCCCTTCTTGAGTAATCCACATTCCCCTAATTTTCAAGCTTCATGGGTTTTAATCATTATCTTCTAAACAGGGTACATAAGAAGGATTCACTAGGGTCAATCCCAAAAAATGGTAACCATAGGTGGTCCATCCAAAGGGTTTACCCTCATGATGTGAAATCATTCCTTCATGGGACACCCCTCGAATCCACCTCCATGGGGTGTTCTGATCCATCTCCAATAACCCAATTCATCCATCATCTATCATGTTTTTAACCTAGGCTTCCATGTCCCAATAATATAGTTACATTCAACCACATCATCCATTTTAATTTGGTATGCCTATTTAGTTGTCCTAGCCCCAATATATATCCTTTTGGGCCTCCTAATAATGTGTAATCCCCAATTCCCCATTCAGAACTACATAGACTTCGATTCCCAACCAGTTGGGATACGTAAGAAACCTCCAGGAGGTTCAATCTAAACACCCACAACAATTAATCCACTCCATCTATTCCATATCAATACTTCATCTACATCCATATTTATTTTACTTGGGTTTCCACATCTCGGTAAAATCATGCCATTCATCTAGGCCATTTCTACTCCTATGCCCCATCCACATCATTGCTGCACCTAACAGCAACATGGCAGCTAACCATGTGTAAGACCCACACCATACCCTATATAATTATGTGGATTTTTATCTACATCTTTTAGGTAGAGTACATATGAAGCCTATATGAGGGTCAGTACCTGCCAACGGTAGGCCTTAGTGTTCACCATAATTGGTGTACACCTCCCAGAACCACCCTTAGTGGTGTCCAGATCAGATTTCATGGTGTGGAACCTTCTATTTATGAGACACACCACCTTGGGTCTTCTCTCATTGGGAGTTATGATCCATCCATATGGTAAACCCTTCAGGGGATTCATCCTATGGATCAACATCTCTTATCTATTTTAATGGGACATTCTGATTAGTTAATCTTCATCTCCGAATGATATTAAAATCTCAACCAACCCTGTGAAAAAAATGGGATGCCTAAATATAACCTCATAAGAAATTACTATGGCATAAGATACCCTTTCATCCCCAAATGATGGCTCAGGTCCCACACCCCATGGGAATCCCTCCTATGAGAAAGTATACATGTAACCAATGTTCCAGCATCCAGACATACCAGCGATTCCCAACATGAATACTCCTATGACAAAAGGTTTCTAACCTATTAGGACATCTAGGAATTTCTAGATAGATGAAGTGTTATTAATCAGTGTCCATAGTGATATGGCATCGAGAATGAGTTTTACAAACCACATCATCCTCTTTGAGGGAGATTAGGACTTGGAAACAAGTTCCAAGGATAAGTACATAGAAGGAGGAACAAACATCCCATCATCTTATTTCAATAAAATAGTATATATTTTTAAGAATATGATTTTTTCCTACCTTTGGAAGGTATGAATATGGGTAAACTATGCAACACCATGGGAAAATAACACGCGAGGCTGACACAGATCAATAAAATAATCTAAAACAAAAAAAGTGAACCTGATGTGAAATCATTTCCTCAACAAAGGTTTTAGTAGTATTCAAGAAATCCATAGATGAGAATGTCACTAGATATAGATATATAGCTCCATGTCCTGTCATGAAAATAGTGGGATGGGTGTAGAACTAACCAGAATTTGGGGTAGTTAATCATTGGTCATTTTGGTCTGGAACATCGTTAACATGGATCTATCTCTCTCCAACCATGGAAGACTGGATGACACTTGGGAATTGGGAATTTATTTCTTATAACCCATACTTATGGGTAAATCTTCATCCTTTGTAGGACCCAAGAAACATTAAATCAATCACCCTCAATTGTAGACACTGGGGATAGAGAATTAATAATTTTGAAACCCCTCACGAATCCTTATGTGCCCCAACTTCATCCATGAGTACGACAACCAAAATCCCATGCACCATCACACCTGCATAAATCAACCATAGGAGGGTTATGGACACCCTCGTACACTAGTGCAAATAGGAGGGGTCATTTCAACAGGGATATGCCCCCTATGACATGGATTCTTTATGTTCCTCACCGACACCACCACCTCCAAGGGACACATAGGGAGCCACTGCTCCCCATTCAGATGTCCAGCCATTTTGGGACTGTCTCCCAAGAGAATTATTAATACTCTCTCCCCTAATCAAAGGAGGTATGGGATGTTCAGGTCACCCCAAAAATGACTAACTCCCAAGATCCATCAAGGAGTTCTCCCACCAAGCCACATTAATTCCCCCATGGACTGGTCCATCAGGTAAAAGAATAGGTGGTCTACACACCTGCTACATTGACACTAGTCTATATAGCCTGACACCATCGTTATTCCCAGGATCAGGAATTTCCATGTTAGGGGGAATCCTATTCCATGTATCCTATGGTAGACTCCACCACCAATGTATTCCACTAGATCCCTACTATTTTAGAGCATGGACCCATCAACACTAGATCAGAATTGAGACCTCAGCCACCTCACAGGGAGGAGGAGTTAACTATTTTGATCACTGGCACCATTAATAGAAATTATAGGTTGACCCCTGATTATGAGATCCAGTACACTAGCCCTCCCACACCATCACCAATTAGAGTGGAGGTCCTCCCCACAATGACACCCAACATGGAGGCCCTACCCATGTTACCAGCATCGACCCAAGCAGGGGTCCTCCCTGATTGTTTGGCATCCAGAACATAGGTCCTCTTTATAAAAAAAATTCTTGATATGGATTCCATCCCTGTGTTATTGACCATCAGCATAAAAGTCATCCTCAATACATTCCCAGGTCTAGTGGAGGTCCTCACTGTAACAGCACCAACTAAAGATAAGGCCTTCCTTAATTCATCCCAAACTAGTACAGAGGTCCTCCCCATACTATAACCAACAAGAGTAGAGGTTATCCCCACTCTTTCAACCATCAATATGAAGGTCCTACCCATGTATCCACCAACTAAACCAGAGGTCCTCCCAGATCCATCCATGATCAAAGAGGAGGTCATCCCCACTTCATCGTTGATCACTATGAAGGTTCTCCTCATGCTATCACTACCATATAGAATGGAGGTTCTCCCCATGCCATGGGAAACCAACATGAAGGTCCTCCCCAGGTTTCCATCACCTTCAGTGGAGGTCCTCCTAGGTTAATCCACGATCAATGTGGATGTCATACCCTTGCATCCAACAACAAGTATGAAGGTCCTCACAATGCCCATGCCAACCAACATGGAGGTCCTCCCCATCTCCCATTTCATATTTGCCCAGGTGTTCCCCACACCTCAGCTCACAAAACAATAGGTCCTCCCCTCTCTCCGAACCAACACAAAGGTCCTCCCGATGACCTTAGTGATTCAAGAAAAGGTCCTCCCTACTAGGTCAGTAAACAGCCACATGAAGGTCATCCTCAGGCCGCCCATAGCTAGAGCAGAGGTCCTCCCCACATAAGCAATGACTGATATGGAGGTTCTCCCTATATCCCAAAAAATCAAATGGGAGGTCCTCCCCACACAATCAACACACAACACAAAGGTCCTCCTCATGCCAAAAAGTTTTCCTCCCTAATGAATCGTACCTGGGAAGAAGGGAGAACTTTTGGCGCCGAAGGTATAACTCCATGAAGCATCATTCCATTGTCAATCCCATTCACTTATCAAATTCTAAAGTCAAGTATGACTCAATGTTGGAATTTTTCCCCAATTATTCTTTTATCAATGTATAGGTAAGGATCCTGAAATAAAAGATTCTTTATCCTAGAATGTGTGATGTACCAAATCCCTAAATATCTTTTCAAGTATATGCATGAGAATGAAGACTTGGATCCCTTTTAGGGTCTCACAGTGTAGTCATTCCTAACATCACCAGCTTCATTCTCTATCTCTGTACAATATCACAGATAATATTTCTAGGACATGATAGACCTTGAGAACCCGATATACACAAAAATGAATTTCTCCACCCTTTCACATGATGTAGTGGTCAGTACCACGTCTTATAAGGATGTGATGATTTGATCGCCAATTCCTCAAAGAGACAAACTAGTATTCAATGATCATTCAATACATGCATTAGTCTCTCAACTGACATGTAAACATCCATGGGGGTCCATATATGTGCCATGTTTAGATTATTAGATAGAACAGACCAGAGCATAGGGATGAAAAGAGATGGGTACCACTTCTAAATCAGGATGCTTCTGGGACACCCTCCTTGTAGATCAGTTGTTCGAGATGTTTTGGCTAATTGATGTTCCTAACTTTGAAATTCTGTGTCCCCCAACCAAGATGATGTCATGGGATTTCTATGAATCATTTGGGTGATAAATTTTTACCATTGTGACCGTTATATGGTCTAAAAAAATGGATAAGAGCATTTAGATGACATCAACCAGCGGTGCTGCATGGTTGAGTTGTCAGTGTTTCTAGTGGCCCAACACACCGCATAACCTGGATACCACCATACTCTTCAACAACGATGTGTTTAGATATTTATGGAGCTCCATAGAATTATTATAGAGGTTTCCTATGATTTTTAGATCCGGGGATAGGGGTTGTACATAGGTATCCATATTAGTCATATCTTGTGATAGCCTGGCTTGCCTTGATACATCAATGATATGCCTACATGAACCATTACATTGAACATGGTTTTCTCGAAGATAAACTAATATTGGGACACCAAAATGGTATTCAATGAAGAGAACCCACTCCCTAGGGTCACCAGCCATGTAAAACATGTCCTTGGGAACCCCTATTCATTATTTCCCATAGGTAAGAACACCAATAATAGTAAATATCAAATTTGAAATTCCAATCCACCTAATATGTGCAATAAAGTGCATGAGATAGAGGTTGATATTTCTATGAACACCATTCTATAAAATATTCCATATCATAAGAGGCCCATTGATGAGTTACTAGAATAGTTCCTTATAGAGCGATGTTCAGATTATGGAAATCCTTGACTCATTCCCATCCACCTCCATTTGTACATATGGGGTAGCCACAAGTCCATCTAGATGACTTTCTTACCATAAATCTCAACAATCCCATTCTTACCAATAGGGTATAGATCAGATTCTATTGAAATCGAGTGTGGCGTGTGTCTATGAATTTACCTTAGCACTATAATAACCTCCCTAGGGATCCGGATCTATCTTCCCCACTTGTAGTTCTACTTGCAGCTCCACCAGCTGCTCCGCTAGCCAGTTTATGAGATGTGACACATTCCTATCATGTTGATGAGCTTGACAATGCACTGGGGGTCATCAATCATACCCAATATAAAAATAACTATAAGTATGATCTGATATATACTCTAACTACTCAACTCAAGGCATTTGAGATGTGATAGGTAGAAATACCATTTAATGGAAAGTCATATACAGCATGGTTGGATGACATGAAAGCACCTCCAGGTGTTGGGAACCCTAGCTTCATCTATCTAATTGGGATGGGAAACCCACTGCAACAACTGGACTAATTTACCTCATGGTGTAGAACCTTGTTGGGTAATCTAGAGCAGTAAGATGCTTCCAAGCATCGATGTTATGTTAATACATTGGAAAGGCCAACGTTCATCTAGAACAACCAACTACCCATTTGGTCTATTGTTAGTTGGGAAGATCTTCATTGATAATTCATCTACCAGTTCAACTCCACCACATAGAAGACTAGTATTATCGACCACTTCAAGTGTATGAAATGAACAGAAGAGAACATCATAGACTTTGTTTCTAGGTGTAAGGGCCTCACATATTCCGTGGATATGATGTGAACCCTAGAGAATCTATTGACGATGTGTGTGGGGAACATCAAGTCCAAGATGGTCCCATCTCTCATCACTCAGAACATCTCTGGTGGTTTATGAGATTTCTCTAATAAGGCCTAATTCCCAAAAGAAGCCTTAGAATAGGCCAACAAGGCATATACATTTCCTCCACAAGCTCCTTCCTAAATATCCTCTATGGAAGTGACTAATTTCATCCCATAGATAGAGTCCCCCATGTAGCTAGAGTGGTGATTAGAAGAATGTCATCTACAGTCTCGCTGAGGGAAAGAGCCTCAGGCCTAGATTCAAGCTCCACATCCCCCTGTGAAGAATCAGCATGCTCCACCCCATATTGAACCACCACCTAGGTGAGGGAATTTTTCTAAATCCCCTCATTATGATTTGTATCCTCATCAGGTCCAAACTCATAGAGCTACCTTATTAGATAGGAGTAACTGAACCAACTCATCCAATGAGACTCAAGTTCCCAGTTATTTCCAAAGTTCCTTGGAGCATGGAATTATAAATCTTCTAGAATAAGGGAAATCCCAAGATGATGATCTCACTAATCCCCTAACTACCACCTTTATCAAAAAAATCCTTGGGAATAACATTAAGTAATTTTATGAGTTAAAGGATTGGATCCATGACCGGGTAGATAAACATTTTGTCAGATTGTGCCCTGCTTCGACCCAGGTGGCATACATCTCTACAAAGCTTGATAGTGAATGAAATGGCTTGGGGTAGTAGGTCTCCGTCCATGAGACTCAGAAGTATGATGAATGGTTTTATCCCCGAGTAGTCACTCATTCCTGTGGTTCCATCCATTCCCATTTGAATCGGCTTGAACCTTCTGAAGTCATTTCACCTCCTCCAGCTAATACTTCTACATCCACAACTTCCATGTTGTAGTCTTCCCCATCTAGAAAGAGTGAGCACTGATGAAACAAGGGGAAGAAAAATCCTCCATTATTGCCTATTCTATCATGTACTCTCAGCGATTTAATGCCTCTAGAGATAGGGAT
Source organism: Viscum album (assembly GCA_963277665.1). Classification (NCBI taxonomy): domain Eukaryota; kingdom Viridiplantae; phylum Streptophyta; class Magnoliopsida; order Santalales; family Viscaceae; genus Viscum; species Viscum album. Next base: position 505,837,921 of record OY728119.1, read on the forward strand.
CACTCCTATAGTCCACTCGGTATTGGAATATTCCTATAATGATGACCAGTAGTATAACTCTATGAATACTATTGAGTTGGTGGATCCCTACATGATCCTTAAGTATGAAGAGTATCAGGATAGTCCTCAGAATATATCAAGAAGATGCCATCATAGAAGGATATGGGTATATTTGAGTCATTAGATAACCATGATAGTGATTCAAACCAAGCCATGAATTCTACTATGATTGGGAAGTATGCTCTATTCAAGATCCATAAGTAATTGTCGTCTTAGTCCGTCTTGTAAGATTCATTACTGCTGTCGATCGTTCTACTCGACCCGGAAGAATAGTCTTAACCACATCAGGATAATCCACATCTAGTTATGTCCAATACTCTACCATCTGATAGTCAACCAATAGTGATATTTTATGGTTTAGTTGATTAGTATCATGATATTTCCATCACCATACATAATCCATCAGTTCGTCCAGAAACACTCGTCATACCTCTTTACAATGAGCATCCCCTCTATAGGTAGGAATGTGTGCTTAGCACGAAGGTACAATGTGATAAAACACCTCAACATCATTCTTATAAGGATCTCAATCCTATATTCCCCCGATCTATTAGAAGACACACTATAATAACATTAAAAATATTTCATAAATCCCTTCCACATTGAATTTGAGGTTGATGTTATAGAGGCCTTCCATGCTTAGGATGTCGAGTGAGGAGATTTCTAAGCCATAATATCATTATCACGAGAAGATAGTGTCTACCCCATATAGGGGAATATCCTATTGTTTTAAATCATAGTCTTGCTCAATAGTGTAGATTTTTGCCACTATCTAGTTGACACATGTTACATGATCAGTATTATCACAACCCAGAAGCTCCCCAAGATTGGATTGGCTAAATAATATCTAATTTCCTCTGAGCTGAAGATATAGGGTAATGAAAAGACCAATAAGAAGATGTGTTGTAGAATTAATTTGAATACCCAGTTCTGTGGACTTATTGCAAGCACTATATTCATGGTCATCTCAGAGGATACTAACTACAAAGCACTAATGGTTAGACCCTAGATTCATATTCATGCAGTGGTTCCCTCCTCATATTACCAATGCCTTAATTACTCCCTCAATGGTGGATTGGGAATGATCCAAGGGAATGCACATCCCTTTACCTTTTGTAAAGTTCACTATATATATGTCGAATAAAATAAGATCAAGGAAAAATGAGGGAAAAAACGAGGTTGAACACATTACTACTATTTATGACCCATGGATGGACTTTGATAATGATTTAATCCTTCCGGTTCACTGGTTGGAGGCCACAACACTAAACCTGGAACACTGTTTCGTCATTTCTAATAAGAGGAGAATATGTATTCTTAGATAAAAGGAATGTTGTCATATTACCTCGTACTTCTACACAGGTTTGGATTGAGTGATACCATAACTATATTTCCCTTTGTGGTATTTATATGTTTTCCTCATGGCTACAACTGTATTCCATACTTTCCTATTCTTCTGAGCCAGGTTGATCCGACATAGACAGACCCGTCATCACTGTTTTGACATCATTAAGAGCGGACCCCTCAATCAGTGGCCTGATGGAATCAGTTTAAAAACTACCATCACTATGATTTTAGTAGAGTTCAAGTTCCCAAATGAGGACTCAAGAACCACCCTAGTAGGCACTAGTGTTCTCCCAGGATTAGTTGACATGGATGAACTATCTCTTCCCAATGATCACCCTACCTCAGAAGATGAATAGGAATTGGAATAATTCCCTCCTACATTTGAAGAAGGTGCCCCCACCACTTTTAATGAGATGGTTTAGGTGAATCTGGGAACCGATAAAAATATGAGTCCAACTCTAATCAGTGAATCCAATACTATAGAGGAAAAACATTAGTATGATGATTTATTGAAGTAGGATCATGATGTTCTTCCCTGGAGTTATGATGAAATTCCATGAATAGACCCTCAGGTCACCGTCCACTGGCATGGTCTAGCAGTAAGTCTTTATGGGTTCAAGAATCCTTCCAAAAAAATTCCCCCTCATGGTTTCATGTTTAAGGATGAAGGTGTTAAGATAATAAAATCAAACTTCATCATGGACGTTCAGTACCCCAAGTGGTTCACCAACATCATTCCCATTCAGTAGAAGAATAGTCATATCAGAGTTTGTATTGAATTCTTGGTACTCAACCATCTCTGTTAAAAGAATGATTTTAGCCTTCCCATAATGGAGTGTTTTATTGATGCCACTACTAGATTCCAGGATCTCTCCTTCATGGATGTGTATTAAGGGTATAATCAGATCTGGATATCCCCTGAAGATAAAAATTACACTCCTTTTAGGGCACTTCAAGGGAAATTTTACTATCAGGTTATACATTTGGGCCTAACAAATTCAAAATCCATTTATCAATGTTCCATGCGATGTATTGTCAAACCGATCCTTGGGAAGCTTATGGAATGATAAATGGAAGATTTGGTGGTCAAATCCTACCAGTTTTAGGAAAATATCAGAGATCTCGAGAAAGTGTTCATATTCTTCTGCTCCCTCTGTCTAAAGATGAACCCCTTGAATTATTCCTTCAGGGTTACCTCTATGATGTTTCTAAACATTTATATCAGGTATAAAGGCATAAATATTGACCCAAATAAGATCAATGGAATCAGTCAGAATCCACCTTTGAGAAACTGATGGTGGGAACCAAGGCCTTCAAGGAAACTTTGCCCACATACACCGATTCATCATGAATCACGTCTTCATGTGAAATTACTAATCTATAGTTATAAATAATGGTATTATATACTAGTGGGATCAATAATTCCAGACCACATTTGAGGAGATAATGAAATACCTACTTCAACCTCCCGTTCTGATGGCAGCCATCTCCGAGAAGACATTGGTCCTCTATATGACCACCCTGGATTGTTCCTTTGGCCCCATACTTTCCCATAAGAACAACTAAGGGAAAAGAGAAATTTATACTATCTTAGTTTCATTCTCATTAACATGGAGTTCAGATACACTCCTATTAATAATATATTCCTTCTGATGGTTTTCACAGTATAGAATTTTCCGAACTCTCACCAGAATCATGGGATATAGATGGTATCTCATGCGGACCAGATAATGTATATCCAAAACTGTCTTATGTTGATTGGTCTTATGTAATGATAGGAAGTGATTCTTCAGTAGTATGATATCAGATTCATTCTGCATATGTATGTTATGGTTCAGGCTCTAGAAAAAAAAGTTTCCACCAATTTCCCCCCCATTGAAATGTCCATCAGTCTTGATTTCCTAGACGAGGTGATATTATTAGTAGATTAGGCTATTCCATGTTAGAAGATTCACTTTTATGGTTCCTCTAGAAGCCTAACTGAAAGAATGATCAATGATTCGAGTATCAATTGAGTGGATATATGTATTGTGTTCATCACCTGACATAAGATATTCTGAATTATTCATTACTACTATTAGAAGGCTTCCCCAACATAAAATATTATAAATAGTCTCTCATCAGTGGACTTGAGATGGTTCTTGAGATTGATGTTCCCTACTTTCTTGTGAAAGTGGAATCCATTTTAGTCATTAGGAATATCTAGGGTGAATACATCATCAGGAAGCCTAAACTTATTACCTTGCTAAAACGCACTCACCACCTAAGTGACCTACTCCTTTCTCAACTAGAGGAAACTCTTGTTCTTGGATCAAATAATGTTCAAGATGATTCCTCATCCATTTTATCTACATACCTTGTAGATCCTGAACATGATGATTTATTCTTCCATGTGGCACATCAAATGGTCATCGCTCATATCATACCAGATGATGATGATAGCCAACAGATATATCACCTAGCTACTGGTGACTCCAAATCGAGACTTTCTGATCCCCTAAAACTAATAAAACCTCTTTTTGGATGACTCCCTTCATTGAGTATCTATATCATGGAACTCTATAGCCAGATATTTCTCAGTGTGAGAAAATACATCATCGTGTGGCCCAATTCACCCTTCTGAGTGTTACCAACCTCAAAAAGACTCTCTATAATGTGGGTTTGATGGAATTCTACTTCGTTGGATTCAAGGAGATGGTATTCCAATGGTTATATAGGACGTTCATGTTGGGTTCAATAGTTTTCATTAGACTGGATTGAATCATTCCAACTATATTCGAAGGTTGGGTTATTTTTGACCCACCATGGTTCATGGCAATTTCGAGTTCACCAAGAGGTATCATGCATGTCAGATTCATGAAACCTTCATGATTTGACTATTAGAGACAATCCACACTACCAAGAAATTCTGAACCTATGCGTTCTGGGGACTTGACGTCATGGGACCATATCCAGCAGCAACAACTCATTGGTGAAGGTTCATTCTGAATGCAACCTATTTCTTTTCTAAGTGGGCTAAAATAGTTCCTCTCAAGGAAGATAAAGCTTGGTCGGTTGTTGAATTTTAATTTATTATTTTAGAGTCACTCACCCCATAATCACGAAGAAAAACACCATCTTCTAGGATGCTTAGATAAAGAGGTTTCCCTCTAAGTACAACATCCAATCCAACAATAAATTTCACTACCATGAACTGGAAAATGGATAGATCAAGGAATTCATCAACACCCTCTTCATCATTCTACGTAAGATGGTAGGACCAAAGAAGAGTATTTGGATAGAAAATCACCCCAATTCACTCTATTATTATCATTATATGACTCGAAATTTAACCCAAGTGATCCCATATTCTCTGGTGTACAAAAAAGAAGCAGTCTTGCCCATTGAGATCCATCTACATTTTCTCTGGACATCTATCTATGATAAAAAACATTAGAAAAGATATCTAAGGTCTGTATAACTGAGTTTTAATCCGACACTGAGAACATTATTTGGACCATACATAATATATAGAGTCTTCATACGAAGATATCCAAATCTTTTGATAATAAAGTTTGCCTCCAATTCTTCCTTCATGGAGACATAGTTTTGTATCTCTAGACACCAATGATACCTGATAGGAAGCCACCAATATTGTAACCCAAGTGGGAAGGACCGCAAAATTATTCACAAGGTCTATCCCAATGATGTGTACACTTTGGTCACCATGTATGGGGAGAACATCACTTATCCAACCAATGCCAAGTTCCTCAAGATGTACTTTTCATGAGTGGGGTACAATGTCCTAGTTGCATGATGTTAAACTATGTAATGACCAACTGTCAGAATTCTATGACCTTAAACTAATAACCCTATATTCCATTCTATATGACATTAAACTACATGGCACCAGTTTCCTAGCTGCATGATGGTAAAATGCACAATATTGATGGTCTTTTCTGCATGAACTTAAAAAGGAAAGTGCCCCACATCTCTGCAACATGATGTTAAAATGTACTGTATCATCTTATTTTCATGACATTAAACTGCATAGCATTTCACATCCATACTCATGAAATTTAATTTACCATGCAAGTGAAAATATCATGACACTAAACTATGTATGTGTTCTCCATTAAATTGTGTTGTGTGGTACGGACCCCTTAGGTCCTCATTCATGTCGGTTTATAGCCACCACATAGTACACATTCCTCATGGAATGCCTTTATTCCTTACATCCCTAAAAAATGATGTTAAAAAATGTTTCATTGTACTAGTTTCGTGAAAACAAACCATATAACAAGCCATCCCTACAACATGATGTCAAACTATGCTACATAATCCTTATCGTATGATGTCAAACTATATGTTGATCATCCCAATCACATGACATTAAAATTGGGCATAAGGTATTAAAAATTTGAGTTAAACTAGCCTTTAGTACAATAAATATGACGTCAAACTATTTTTGACAGCTGGATCCCTTAACCTTAGTCTTGTTGCATCCTACTATTGAATTGATGTGATGTATGGTGATGTGAAATATAATGTTTTGGGTTCCACACAAACACTTACCTCATCCATTAGCATAATTTTATTCTTCTCTGGGTTTTAATACTCTTCATATTTGATATAAAGACTGACCCCCTAACTGTAATGGTTACATTCCATCATTGGCTAACCTCCCATCCTAAGCCAATTCCCTAATGGATCTATAGAAATGAATAAAAAATCCTATGTTTCTAACATGGTCAGCTTTGAATTTGGTCAATAGTGGTCCCTACCCATCAGTCAACCCCTTTCATGATCTGAATATCAAAAGTCTTGATTTACCTATTTTTCCACCTCCCTATGTTCTAGTGGAACACCAACACCCTTTGTGTGACCTCTTTTTGAATCTATGCACATTGAGTACGATGGTCAGTATCATTGGGAATTTCCCGCACGGATTTTAATTAAACTTTCATTGCACTTCCATGTGATAAGGAAGGCTTGAAACCACTCCATATTTCCCACACCGACCACAAATAACATGATATTGGGTGTCTTGGTAGGGCTTTTAATCACATGGTGGAGATACACACCCTTAAGAATATTTGGTGTGGTGACATGCCTTCTTGGCCCTCACTCACATTGGGTTATTCCTTATCTGCTTGTTGACGCTCCTTTCCGTCACAGAGTCTAAATACTGAAAAAAGGGAAATACCTTAGTCCAAAGTGATTCATCCTTTGAAGAAAACATCAAAAATCGACAAAGGAATGAACAAAGGATCAAGAGCAACTGCACCGCGCAAGTTATCTCACTGTCACGCAAGTACACTTGCACGACGCTCTTGGTCGCGCAAGTGACTTGCGCGACCTAAGTGGTAACCGCCCGGTAACCGCCCGGGGTATTCTTTTGCCTATAAATAGACCCTGTGGGCCCCCCATTCGAGAGGATCTTTTTCCAGAAACTCAGATTGAAGCTCCCGACGCCCAAGTCTCTTCTCAAAGCTTCCGGAACACTTCTAAGGTAATTTCTTACCTAGAACGGAAGATCTAAAGAGAAGAATGAAGGCCTAAGTGTTGAAACTTATCAAACACTTGCGCGCCGACTTATTTCCTTCAATATAACTTGCACGTCCCTTTTCTGGAAGAGCCTCAAGAGGATTCTAAAGGGATTTATAAAGAGTCACTCAAATATTCTAATGATATTTGAGAATCGCGCAAGTACCCCTCATGTCGCGCAAGTATACTTGTGCGACCAATACTTGCGCGCCGCCGCAATACTTGCGCGCCTTTCAAGACTTGTGCGCCCCTATATTTTTGGGTGCCCATCTTTCCCATTTTACCCCTCTTAAGCCATTTCACCTTTCCTTTTCAAGATTCAGTCTTCAAGACACTCTTCAAAGCCATTTATGGCATGATTTCTTGATTTGACTTCCTTATCTAAAAGGAATTCTGTGGAATATCTCTCAAAGTCTAGTGATTTAAATATACTTATGTCACTAAATATGGAGAGTTCATTCATTCAACCTCATCCTTTAAGATGAAAGAATCCTAACCTGGGTCTCCTTTTCAGGAATAATCCCCAGTCATAATCTTGGGCATCCTTCTTAGGAGTAAACCCTAACCTAATCTTGGGCATCCTTCTTAGGAGTAAGCCCCAACCTCAAATTGGGCATCCTTCTTAGGAGTAAGCCCCAACCTCAAATATGGGCATCCTCCTCAGGAGTAAGCCCCAAACCTTAATCCCTAACCTGGGTATCCTTTTCAGGAATAAGACTCAGTCATAATCTTGGGCTTCCTTTTTAGGAGTAAGCCCCAAGTCCCCTAACCTGGATCTCCTTTTTAGGAATAAGACTCAGTCATAACCTCAACTTGGGCCTCCTTTTTTTGGAGTAAGTCCCAGTCATAATCTTGGGTTTCCTTTTCAGGAGTAAACCCCAAGCCCCCTTAAATTTCTCTTAACCAGTCCTAATTTACCCTTGACTTGGGTTTCCTTTTCAAGAGTAAAACCCAATCATAAATCCCCTCCTAACTTGGGCATCCTATTTAGGAGTAAGCCCCAAGATTAGAGTATTCAAATCTCCATAAAGCACATATAACTTTATGGACCCTGTTCATGGATTTTCTCCCTAAAAGTAAATCCAAAACCTTCATTTATCTGGGCAGTCATACATACATAAGCCCCAAACAATTTCTTATGATTGCATCTTTCATGGCACAATTGTCTAATTTTTACCAATACCTCTTGTTTCTCACACCGAGCATGACTCATGTGAGCTTAGAGTGTAAAAGTAATTATGACATTCTTCTTTGAGCCATCAATCATAAACATCATACTCCATTACTCGAACTACATGGGTTCTGATTCCTTTTCCATAACAAAGGATACGTAGGTAGCCCATTTATGGGTTCGATCCCAACTTTGAAATAATCCATGTCCTTCTGAATGATGATAAACTTCAAGTGCCTCACTGAGTGGCTTTAAAACCAGCCCGATCATCATAATGACCAAGAGACTTTTATAAATGTTTCGAAGGATACCATTGACCAAGAATCTATAAATAGATACAGATGATTCTCTATTGATGAAGAACCTCGAATACATATAAAAGATTCTATAAATTTCTTGCATATTTAATCATTGATTGTTAAAACTTAAGGAAAGCTCATTTTATACTTGGTAATGTAATAAGGATTCACGAACATAACTTAAATCTATAAAGAGAGTCCCAGAGTAGACAATAATTCCCCTCAAAAAGGTGTGATGAGTCCGACCTCCCATCCTCTCGACCAATACAAATTCCTAAGCCCCATTAGCCCACAAGCTATTGAGCGCCTACCTTTGGAATGTAGGTCCAAACGGATGTGGAATCATTGGATTTTTCCGGTTCTATGAACAAACCCGTTAGAAACCGATCGGAATGTTTGAATCTCCCGTCTAGGAGGTCATCCCCGGATTCCGTGCGAAACAAAAATGGTGAACCCGACGTGAATCCTTAACCAATTTAAAGTGATATTATACTTATTTGTTAGGCCCCTTGGGCCAACAAAGCAATCATTTACATATGCTCATCCAAAATATGCAGTGGCCGGATTCATCTTGATTATGTCTGTTATATGGAACAGGCACTCTTTTCTCAAGATCTTCTGCAAAATGGATTTCCTTAAATTCACCCCTTTGAATACTGCTGCTGTGAACAACTCTACTGTGAGGTCTGCTGCTGTGAAAACCAATGCTGCTACTCCTACTGGAACGTCGTCCGCTCTAAGGATGACATCACCAACTCAGCATCTTCAACGCTGGGTTTCTAATGCACTGGTTATGGAGTACCGTCACAACGGTACTATCCCAACTCTGGAGGCCGCTCGTCAAGCCCTCCAAGTTAACAAATCTACCTGGTCGTCCGGACAATAGTGGCCAGCAATCAAGAAGCAGGCGGTGCTGACTACCGTCTCCAACCGTTTCGGGTCGTTATCCCCGGAACGCAATTTCCATTCACTCCCTTACTCTGAGGAAGTGAATGAGAAGGTCCCTCAGGGCCTTAGTTCAAAAAGACAGGATTCCTTCCCGAGGGCTCCCATCAACAATCGCCACCAGACTCGTGCGGTAGTGCGCCCTCAACATGATGAGGGTTCCGACTCCAGGTATTTATCTCAGGTTCCTCGAACCCGAGCAGGCAAGATGAACCGCCAGAGACGGAATCTGATTAACAATAGGCAGGTTGTCATCCCTGCCATCTCCGGAGAAGTCCACCAACCAAACTTGGTGGAAAATAACGAGCAGGAACAATCACCTACCCGTTTTAATTCCGCTGTCCAGCAGACTCGTCTGGGAGTATCAAGCCGATCCCTCCAGGAAATTCCGGCGGAGTACTATAGGTAGGAACATACACCTGCTTATACATCACCAGTTAGTCAGCAGGCTCGTATGACTACATATGATGGATCTCGTCAACCGCGTTTGGCGAAGTGTAATCAGCAGGCACATACACCTGCTAATACTAATCAAGCCTACCAACAGTCTCGCTTGGTAGTGCACGGAGAAGTCAGTCGGAATGTCCCGACGACAAACAGGAGGCAGACTCAACTCTCTGCCTCCACACTTGAGTACTGTCAGGATTCACTGACAGGAAAAGGAGGACAGGAGCAGGCACATACACCTACTCCAAGCCCGGAATGGACGTATATCCCCGTTCCGGCGGCTGAAGTCACGAAACATATTTTGTCAATGGTGAAAGAGCAGAAGCAAATTCCTGCTCATATTCTGGATGCTTGCCAGGATATCATAACAGCTTCAGCATCATCATAGGGACAGACACATAAATCTATCCCTAGCAATGGAGTGACACATCAACGATTCACTCCGGAACAGACACACACATCTGTTCCTGTCCAAGAGGGTTATGGGGAATACTCCCCCATATCATACGGACAACCAAGTCAGGCTTATACACCTGATTTGAGTGGAGATAGTCAGCCTAACCTGACCATCTTTCCTGATCAGGCACATACACATGCTCAGAGCAATCACTTTCGTCATCAAGTGGTTTCTAAAGTGAGTAAGAAGGCATCTAAGAAAAAGATTCTCCCAGCACAGTCATGAGATCAAAGGCCAATCGGTAACCAAGACTTGCTCGATGCTGGAGTTCTTGAACCCTCAGACATTTATCTGTCAGAATTCAAGATTCTACTCCCTCAGTTACCAATAACGGGAACATTAATTCTGAAGGTCTTCAATAGACACTTCCTCATGAAGACTTGCTTCATGAAAGTTCGGTCAATCTTGAAGTTTCTTCTTCAGATGAGAGCCACAGGAACCCTCTGTGTGGTCAGAAGACCAAGGAGCAAGAGATTTCATCTTTTGCTGTAACCCATCATGACGGTCCTCCTCATGGTGATGAACTTCACTGCGAAAGTCCTCTCCGCAGTAGTGATTCACGTTGTCTTGAAAATTCTTCAGAAGGCAATGTAGTGACGAGAAAGCCCTCCTATCTCGAGGCACTTGCAAATGTAAAACCAGTCATGTCTGATTCTTTACTATCAGCAGGTGAAACTCTTTCTCCATCAGAAGATAGCCTGGGGTTCAGGTTATTCTCCGAACCATCCCTGGGTCATTCATCTTCCAGCATGAATAGTGATCTCTCTACCAATCTTGTTGAATCCGATGAAGCAACAAGGAAACACCAACTCTGGTCCAAACAGGTAGAAGAACCTTCATTTAATGATAAAGAGGAAATTCTGAACATGAGGAGAAAACTGGCAAAAGGTGAAGTACCAATCATGTTTTGGCCTTTGGCTGACTCCCAGTACGACATTCCAAAGATGTTGACGGATGATGGAATCCATGATATTCGTCTCAACATATGGAAAACTCTTTGTCAATTAAAGAAGAAGGTATTATCTTAAGATGAATATGAAAATAATCTTAAGATAATAGAAGGTCTACAACGTCAGATTGATTTGGCATCTCTATCAGTCTCTCGGTATCTGAAGGATGAAAAGCAACAGAGAACCCTTCAACGTTCATGCCTTGGCGCACTAAGAAGATTGCGTCAGTTAATTTCCAATGCTCCATCTGATGTTCATATCAGAGGATGGGGTGTTCACGAAGAACTACATTTCACAGTGCTTTCCAGTCAACAAAGCCCGCCAAAAATGGTCTCATGCAATGTTATTGCCCATGGCCGGCCACAGTCAATGGGATTTGTTCATAATCAAAAGCTTGCTCAAGAACAGGCTTCAACTAGTTCCTCTCAAAATCAAGTATATAGAGAACAAGTTGTTGAATTGCTCCTACATCAAGCAGGCGATAATATTGAACAAGCCTCTCGTCTGGAGCAAACACGTCATCAAATGACAGATGTTTCGGAAATAATCCAACGATCTGTTGAACCAGGTGATAAAAGTGGATATAGGTTAATGAATCCAGCTAATTTCCGAACTAAGATTCGCAAGATCAAGAGAGATTTTAAGAAGATCTCAGACATAGCATGTCAAGAGACACCCCAGCTTGCCAGACTGGGGACTTCTCTAACCCAACCCTCAGAGTCAACAAATGGGATTCGAGGAGTTGAGCGGAATCAGCAGGAACATCCCCAGTCCACTAGACTGGGGACTTTTTCAAATCCTCAATCCCTCCCTCAGAGAAAGTCAGTATTCTCTCGATTAGGGAATAAGCCTCAAGAGGAACGACGAGCCAAGCTATCAGGAGATTCTCTCTAAGTGACGGTTCTCCAAGAAGTTCCTGAGGGATCAAGTCAACGGAATTCCATGTCTCATCATGGGCATAGAAGAAGACAATATCACAGAAATGCTGATAGAAAGGATTCCATGCAATATGCATCCATTAATGTCATCAATGTCGTTGCTGCTGATTCACCAGATGAGGCTCAATCAGAGGGATCAGACGAAGAGGTTCCTGCTCAAGAAGTTGCGCACACAGACCTAAATGAAGAAGGTGTGCGCACACATAATCAAAGACTTACCCAAAATCCAGGTATACCTTCAGGTAACCCACTTCCCCCTCTCCGAAAAGGATCCAATAAGGGGAAAGGAAGGAATCAGGTTACTTCTCACCCTTCCTATGAAGGAGGTCAATCGCTCTCATTAGAGCAAAGGTTTTCACAATAGGAGGAAGAAATGAAAGAATTAAGAATGTTGAATGTAGAACTACTTCAGAGTAGTCTTCTTCTTAAGAATGCTGAAGTCCGATAGCCGAAGGAATTTGTTGTAACTACTGAGATGGATCAGGAATATTCTCCTTTATCAGTACACCCACAGAGGTATGATCCTACGGGTCAAACGCAACAACGGTTGGCAGCACTACCATCAGTTTCAGCACCAACCACCACGTCTGTCCAAGCTCCATTCATTACACCTACCCAAAACCAAGTTCAACCCGACGTTTCTCAAAATTTAATAACTACTATTGAGTCATTAACAGATCGGTTAGAAACTATGGAACAGAAACGGGCGCAAGTTCAACCTGAAAAGAATGTTTACCCTGAATGGGTAGATTCAATTTCTCCTCCATCCAGTTTTGGAAACCCTGTTTTCCCTACTTTCAATGGATCAGGCGACCCCGAACAACATTTGACGCATTACGTGTCTTGTTGTGATCCTATGATGGGAACTCCAGAGCAGTAAGAAGCAGTGAAACTCAGATGCTTCGTGCGAACCTTGCAAGGACCAGCTTTTGTCTGGTATACAAGCTTGCAATCCCGGTCAGTCATCAGATGGGAGGATCTTCGTCAAAAATTCCTTCTTCAGTTTAGCTCAACTTTGCCAAAAATGACAGTTTTCGATCTTACAAACTGCATGCAAAGGGAGAATGAAAGAGTCTCTGATTTCATTGCTCTTTGGAAGGGATTAACGTATTCCTTGAGTTTAGCACTCCCTTAGGAGGAATTGTTTCCAATCTTTGTGGAAAATTTGCGTGACGAATTACGCACGCCATTGATCCCTGTGAAATACACAGGAGGGTTTCGAGACCTTACTTCAATCGCTCAACAGATTGAAGATTCCCTTATACAGGCTAAGGTTAAATCTCGTATAATTCCATCAGCTCCAGGAAGGAGAATGGGTATAGCGGAAACTGCTACAGTTATGCTTAAACAAGCACCTGTACCTATTTCTACTTCAAAACCTTCATCTTCTCGAAGGGCTCCACCTCCTGAACGCCAACAACAAAGGCTGTTTCGTCCAAATGATCAAAAAGATCAACGACGAAAACAATTTGAGGATAAGAAGAGTAAAACATACTCTTTCCGAAGTGAGCAAGTTCCTGGTTACTTCATTTCAGCTCTGGAAAATAATTTGGTTCAATTACCAGTGCCCAAGAGGCCAAACAAGGAAGGAGATGAAGACCATCCCAATTATTGTCCCTTTCATCAAATGTTGGGGCATCCCATCCAGGAGTGTTTTGTCTTTAAAGACCTCCTGCAAAAGATGTTCGACTTGGGACAAGTCAAATTGAAGGGTTCTTCAGCTCATGTAGCGTGTATTACTGCTACAGATCCAGAGGAAGGAGGCGAGTGGCAGGAAGTCAAAAGCAAAACTGCGAAAAAATATGATGATTGGATGGTCAGAAAGACAATCAATCAGACCCATTCCATTTTGCCAACACAATTGAAGAAGCCAATTGTGTCTCCTACAAAAGCTGCAGTAAATCCTCCATCAAAAGACAAATCCTCAAATGGACAGCGCAATTCAAAGAAGAAAGAGGAATCAGGAGAAGATGAGTATGTATCAAAGCCTAAATTGTCTTTGACTCTGGAAGATTTCATGCCATCTACTTCAAAGCCATGGGCACCGTCCCACCAAACGGCACAACCTAAACAGGCTAACCAGGCAGAGTCTTTATCAGACGAAGAGTTAATCTTTGGTTCTGTTTAATCTCAATGGATGGAGAACTCATCACGACTCCAACTAATGCCAGATTTCTGAAGAAGTATTTTGTATAAACACAAAATATTGTTCCCAGATCCAAAAACAATCACATTGGTTCATGATTTTGTCCTACATGACACTAAACGGTATTATTTCCTATCTACATGACATTAAACTGTACAGAAGTTCCTTGTTTGTCCTACATGACACTAAACTGTATTATGTCCTATCTACATGACATTAAACTGTACAGAAGTTCCTTGTTTGTCCTACATGACACTAAACTGTATTATGTCCTATCTACATGACCTTAAACTGTACAGAAGTTCCTTATTTGTCCTACATGACACTAAACTGTATTATGTCCTATCTACATGACATTAAACTGTACAGATGTTCCTATATTTTGTCCGAGATGACATTAAACTATATTTTGTCTGAGATGACATTAAACTATATTGTTTCCTAGCAACATGACATTAAACTGTGTGGCACTTCCAATGTCCAGCATGACGATAAACTGTAAAAAGTCCCCAGAACTCATATCCTCGTATTGGTTCACCTTAGTCCTAGCTACATGACCTTAAACTGTACAACACCAGTTCGTCCTTGCTATATGACATTAAAACTATACAGCAATGGTCCAGTATGACTTTAAACTGCAACTTCGTCCCACATGACATTAAACTGTGAAAAAGTTCCATGAACCGTCCAGCATGACCTTAAACTACATCATCCCTGGTCCATGTATATGACCATAAACTATTTTCAAATCTCTCATGTCCAGCAAGACGTTAAACTGTGACGTCCTAACTACATGACTCTAAACTGTATAAAAGTCCCTCACGTCCGGAAAGACATTAAACTATATAATCATCAAAGGTCCAGCATGACATTAAACTGCACCATCCACGGTCCATGCATATGACCTTAAACTATTCGCACTTTCGTCCAATATGACGTTAAACTATTTTATCCCCATCGTCCTAACTACATGACGCTAAACTGTACAGAAAATCCTTGATAGGTCCTACATGACATTAAACTGTATTTTGTCCCTACTACATGACACTAAACTGTGCAGCACCAATAGTCCTAACTGCAAGACTTTAAACTGCATAGTCTCTTTTTTATGTCCAACATGACATTAAACTGTGCATCGTTAAGGTTGTTATTACATCTTGTTTCTCACACCGAGTATGACTCACGTGAGCTTAGAGTGAACATCAACCATAACACTATCTTTGGGCCACTAACCATGTGTAAGTCCCAACAACATTTTTTTAATTAGATCGTTGTCCCCAAGAACAACTTGATCATTAATTCATTCTTTAATTGAACTACACGGACTTTGATCCTTGCCCTCCAGGCTGGGTATGTAGGCAACCTCCCAGGGTTCAAGCCCAAAAATAATCTCTTCACATCGGTTCACCACCATCTCATATGATGTTGATTCGTGAAACCGCCCCTAGAATCAATATTTCTTTACATTGATTCACTTTCGTCCTTGTTATATGACGTTAAAATACACAACACTTTTGTCTGGTACGACAATAAACTACAATATTCTTTGATTTCCTCATTTGAGAAGGAACCATTATTGAAATTGATTTTTTAAATCATGTTTCATTTTCAAAAGACTACGTGCATACATGGTAATGCCTCAACTTTTTTTTTCATTGCACTAAAGTCCCCTTTCACCCTTCACATGTACGAACCAAATTTTTACAAAGGGTAATTCTAGAACTACGTGGACTTGATTCCCATCCTTATGGGATACGTAGGAACATTCGAGTATCCCTTGAATCGAGTCCCAAGTCTTTTTGGGCCTAACCCCAAATTTCACTTTCAGTCCCTTAGCTGAAAAGTCCTCATGAAAACACACACTGTGTATTCATTATTATGGTCCGAATTCTATGACCCTAAACTAAGATTTCTCATACCTTTGTCCTGCACGACGTTAAACTGCATTTCAAGAACTACGTATGGCTTGATTCTCATTCTTATGAGATACGTAGTGAAGTCCAAGTTTCAATTCAGGACCCAGCCACAACATGATTATGGTTATCATTGACCAATGTATCTCTATATACATTGGACAATACCCATCTTTATGTGTTATAATCCTAACCTTAAATATTTTCATATCTTCATAACCCTTTTCATGACTTCTAGTCACAAAAATGTCAAACTTCTGAGAATTCTTTTGCCTGACTATGCAGCACGTTCCCATAGGTGGCCTTGCATAAACAGTCCACATAACAGACTTGTCAGCCGAAAGATGCTATTTATTTGACCATGCAGCCAATGCCCTTAGGTGGCCCTGCATATTTCAACCCCCTAACGGGTTTTGTTAAATAATAGTAACTTCATTCTTGGGAATAATTCCTCTTTTTTCCTTATTTGTCTTAAACGACAGTATGTAGGGATCCACAAAAAATATCCATCCTTAACATATTTGTCCCATATCCTTTTTCATGATCTGAAAATATTGAAGTCTATGGTTTATTCTTCTTCCCTACGTTTGGGTCAGACCTTCGTAGGAGTGATATTCATCCAGTTCTTCGATATTCTTGTTCGGAAATATCTTCTCCATATTCAAGTACCTCTTTCCATACAACAAACTCTGTACTTTAGATATTTTGAATCTCCATAAACTTTCACTGGCTTTTAGAACTAGGAAAGTAAATTTCTGAGAGTTCATTTGCCTGACTATGCAGCACGTGCCCATAGGTGGCCTTGCATAAATAGTCCACATAACAGACTTGTCAGCCGAAAGATGCTATTTATTTGACCATGCAGCCAATGCCCTTAGGTGGCCCTTCATATTTCAACCCCCTAACGGGTTTTTTTTAAATAATAGTAACTTCATTCTTGGAAACTACTTCTTCTAATTCTTTTTTAGCTCTCTTTCATATCATTCCTCAGATTCAAATATTCTTAAGTCATAGCTTACATATTTTCCCTCATACTTGAGTATGGTACTATGTTTTCAGATGAGTTGTCAAGAAATTGAGTCAATTATAATCCATTTTCGGTCAAAGCTATTTCGACCTTAAACATTAGCCTTTGTATGTCCGACATTAATGACTTTAAACTGCCAGATTTCTTGTTTTTTCTTTTCACCTCAGAGTCAAATCCTCTTTTCTCTCTGGATCCAACTCTGAGGGGGGACTTTTGTTGACGCTCCTTTCCGTCACAGAGTCTAAATACTGAAAAAAGGGAAATACCTTAGTCCAAAGTGATTCAACCTTTGAAGAAAAAATCAAAAATCGACAAAGGCATGAACAAAGGATCAACAGAAACTGCACCGCGCAAGTTATCTCACTGTCACGCAAGTACACTTGTGCGACGCTCTTGGTCGCGCAAGTGACTTGCGCGACCTAAGTGGTAACCGCCCGAGGCCTTCTTTTTCCTATAAATAGACCCTGTGGGCCCCCCATTTGAGAGGATCTTTTTCCAGAAACTCGGATTGAAGCTCCCGATGCCCAAGTCTCTTCTCAAAGCTTCCGAAACACTTCTAAGGTAATTTCTTACCTAGAACGGAAGATCTAAAGAGAAGAAGGAAGGCCTAAGTGTTGAAACTTATCAAAAACTTGCGCGCCGACTTATTTCCTTCAATATAACTTGCGCGTCCCTTTTCTGGAAGAGCCTCAAGAGGATTCTAAAGGGATTTATAAAGAGTCGCTCAAATATTCTAATGATATTTGAGAATCGTGCAAGTACCCCTCATGTCGCGCAAGTGTACTTGCGCGACCAATACTTGCGCGCCGCCGCAATACTTGCACGCCTTTCAAGACTTGCTCTCCCCTATCATTTTGGGTTCCCATCTTGCCCATTTTACCCCTCTTAAGCCATTTCACCTTTCCTTTTCAAGATTCATTTTTCAAGACACTCTTCAAAGCCATTTATGGCATGATTTCTTGATTTGACTTCCTTATCTAAAAGGAATTCTGTGGAATATCTCTCAAAGTCTAGTGATTTAAATATCCCTATGTCACTAAATATGGAGAGTTCATTCATTCAACCTCATCCTTTAAGATGAGAGAATCCTAACCTGGGTCTCCTTTTCAGGAATAATCCCCAGTCATAATCTTGGGCATCCTTCTTAGGAGTAAGCCCCAACCTAATCTTGGGCATCCTTCTTAGGAGTAAGCCCCAACCTCAAATTGGGCATCCTTCTTAGGAGTAAGCCCCAACCTCAAATATGGGCATCCTCCTCAGGAGTAAGCCCCAAACCTTAATCCCTAACCTGGGTCTCCTTTTCAGGAATAAGACTCAGTCATAATCTTGGGCTTCCTTTTCAGGAGTAAGCCCCAAGTCCCCTAACCTGGGTCTACATTTTAGGAATAAGACTCAGTCATAACCTCAACTTGGGCTTCCTTTTTTTGGAGTAAGTCCCAGTCATAATCTTGGGTTTCCTTTTCAGGAGTAAACCCCAAGCCCCCTTAAATTTCTCTTAACCAGTCCTAATTTACCCTTGACTTGGGTTTCCTTTTGAGGAGTAAAACCCAATCATAAATCCCCTCCTAACTTGGGCATCCTCCTTAGGAGTAAGCCCCAATATTAGAGTATTCAAATCTCTATAAAGCACATATAACTTTATGGACCATGTTCATGCATTTTCTCCCTAAAAGTAAATCTTAAACCTTCATTTATCTGGGCAGTCATACATACATAAGCCCCAAACAATTTCTTATGATTTCATCTTTCATGGCACAATTGTCTAATTTTTACCAATACCTCTTGTTTCTCACATCGAGCATGACTCATGTGAGCTTAGAGTGTAAAATTAATTATGACATTCTTCTTTGAGCCATCAATCATAAACATCATACTCCATTACTCGAACTACATGGGTTCTGATTCCTTTTCCAAAACAAACGATACGTAGGTAGCCCATTTATGGGTTCGATCCCAACTTTGAAATAATCCATGTCCTTCGGAATGACGATAAACTTCAAGTGCCTCACTGAGTGGCTTTAAAACTAGCCCGATCATCATAATGACCAAGAGACTTTTATAAATGTTTCGAAGGATACCATTGACCAAGAATCTCTAAATAGATACAGATGATTCTCTATTGATGAAGAACCTCGAATAAATATAAAAGATTCTCTAAATTTCTTGCATATTTAATCATTGATTGTTAAAACCTAAGGAAAGCTCATTTTATACTTGGTAATGTAATAAGGATTCACGAACATAACTTAAATCTATAAAGAGAGTCCCGGAGTAGACAATAATTCCCCTCAAAAAGGTGTGATGAGTCCGACCTCCCATCCTCTCAACCAATACAAATTTCTAAGCCTCATTAGTCCACAAGCTAATGAGCGCATACCTTTGGAAAGTAGGTCCAAACGGATGTGGAATCATTGGATGTTTCCGGTTCTACGAACAAACCCGTTAGAAACCGATCGGAATGTTTAAATCTCCCGTCCAGGAGGTCATCCCCGGATTCCGTGCGAAACACTGCTACACATATCCCTTCTTCCAATTACCTATATCCTCTATAGTCCAAGTATCATGACATTAAATTATATACAGGTTATATGAGAAATTTATTGTGGGGAATTGGGCCTCCTAGGTCATTCCTATTGAGTTCGATCACCCCTCCACGCTACACATATCTATCAGAGATGCTCATACCTCATGGTCCAAATTCTGTTAATTTAAACTATGATCAAATGGGCCAAATTATATGATGTTAAACTGAGAACTATGAAATACAAGAGGTAAAAAATTTAAACTACACAACATCATCATGATGTTCTCACCTGAGAGGACATAACTTACAACATCGGTCATATACCATTCCATGATCATGAACTACATATGGATTGATTCCCATTCTAATGGGATATGTAAGATCACCCAAATACTTCATCCTTGGACCCAGTCATAAATTCAATATTTTAACCTGTTGGTATGAGTTCCCCCTTAGAGTCTTTAGTCTGGCGGCGAGCCTCCATGTCCCTCATTCACATCCGGTAAGACCACCATTCCATACAATTCCCCTACAGAACATCTCTCCCAAAAGAATCCTTATCAAACGATGATAATATAAAAAAAATTTCCATCCCAAGAACATGATATTAAACAAGAAACTTGATTCCAAGAATTATGAATTTAAACTACATGTAGGATCCTCTTCAGATTTTAGTGTGGTGTTGAATCCTTCTAGATCCTCTTTCCCGTCAGTTTTCAAAAAAAAATACACTATACCTATCCTATTGACCCACTTTTTACTATGGACCAAACACTATGACCGTAAACTAAGAGCCTATGGTATAAGAAACATGACATTAAACTATCTGTAGTAGGTCCAGTAATTATGACCTTAAAATATTCATGACCCCTATAGTCTATGAACCAAAACTCTAAACTATATGAATGTCTCCTCAAAAATATATGGTGTGGCGATGAGAATCCATTGACCTCATTCATGTCAGGTTCTTCACCTCTCCATATTAAGTATATCATCTATAGAATAATTATTCATGGTTTAATTTCTAAGACCTTAATCTAAGAACCATACAATCCATGATAAACGACTCTAAACTATATAACACCAATGTGATGTCCTCATCCAATAGGAAAACACTTTTAGATTTGGTCTTCTACCCTACCGTGATCATGAAATGTGTATGGAATGATTCCCATCCTTATGGGATATAGATGAAAACTCATACATTTCAACTTTGGGACCAGCCATAATCTTGACCTTTCGGCCCCTTGGCCAGAGTTTTCTCTTAGGAGTATTTGGTGTAGTGTGAACCTCCTTGGTCCTAATTTATGTAGGGTTACTTCACCACACCACAGACATTCCCTCGGGGATACCTCTCCCTCAATTTCAAATATGGAAAATGGTAAAAGGCATAGCAACCAGTTTCCACACCACACACTGATAAACTGTATAGAACAGTCCTATCACAGATCCTTAAACTTCAGCATCACCAACTTGGACACATGACAAAAACAACAAGACATTATTGTATTATCTCATCCGAGGAACTCTCTTTTGAAATTTTTCATCCACCATGAATCCTATAAACAACTATGTATGGATTGATTCATTTCCAAACATGATATGTAGGATGTCCTGGGTTTTCCATCCCTATCCAGCCACTAAAAAAATAAGAACAAAAAATATATGAAATAATTACCCCTCCCTATGTATGGGTCAGACCAGAATAGGGATATTTCTCTTCAATAAATACATGTGGCTTGATTAACATCCCCATGGGATTCATAATAATGCTTGGATCATCAATACAGAGTTTAGCCACAAAATTCTTCCCCTATCAAATCAGATCATCTTCATCCTTACAACATGAAGTTAAACTTCTTGGAACTCGAGAACTATGGCTGGCTTGATTCCCATCCTCATGGGATATGTTGTGATTCCCAAATACTTTTTCTTTGGGCCTAGTTACAATGTTATTGGATCAATGGCCCCAATGGACTAGGTATAGTTTAAGAAACAAGACTTTAATCTATATGGTAGCTTCCCTCAAGAATGTGTCATTGGTGTGTTGGTCCTTCTTGGACCCCTTTAATGTTGGGTTTGTTATCCCTATATAATATGAATATTCCTCTTAGAGTTCTTACCCGATGTTATGTGCTCCATGAAATTAAACCATGAGTGTATAGTCTTAGAATTATGACTTTAAACTGTATACATGTATCTTTCCGGATGTGTTTCATGGTGTTGAGGCCTCCATAGCCCTCATTCACATCTGTTTTATCATAATACCACACCACACATACCAATATGAGATACCACCCCATATGGTCGAAACTATATGACATTAAACAAAGTGTTAACTTCCTCAACGCATGACATTAAACTGTGATCCTAACCTGAAAAAATTCAGGATACCCAGTGATAATTATGGGATGATTCAACTTCATCACCTGAGATGTTTCCACACACCAGTGTTGGTCTCCCACCACATTTTGTTTTAAGAACTACTTATGGCTTGATTCCCATCCTTATTGGATAAGTAGAGATGCCTAAACATTTTGTCTTCAGGCCAATCCAAAGGTTCATTAACCTTTTCAGGTCCTTTTTCCTCAGTTACATTCCAAGAATTGTGACTGTAATATTTATGTCATTCTTCTTAGGGTCTTTATGAAACATGTGACCTACCTTGGCCTCATTCACCTTGATTTTTACCTCATACGTGTTGTGTGTATACCCTAAGGCTGAAACGTTTCTGTCAGTTCAAGCAACACGACTTTAAACTATTTCCATGGTCAGTGAAATAGGAACATAAAATATCTGCACACCCATGATTGTATCCCAATATCCGATATGTTCATTCCAAACATAGAGTCCTACTAGATTTATATTTTCCATTACCCTTAAAATCCAGATGGACCCCCTAACAGTGATGGTATCATGCCACTTTGGCTCACCTCCCATCCTCATCCAACACCCTAAGGGATCTTTGGCAGCAAACAAAAAATCCTATGTTTCAAACGTGGTCCATGGTATATTTCACATTTTTTCTCCACATTCATGGCTGGTGTGGTTATGATCCCCATGTTTTGAACATGCTCAATGGTCAATCATTTCTTAACAGTCCCCCTTTTATACCGACCTTAAAATCCTCGACTTACGTCCTTTTTATATCCTCGTATCATTTTGAGGTTTCATCATTGGTGTCACCCCGAATGTAAAATCCCACATGTCATATAGTCCTCTATAACATTCCTTGTTTCCCACGTGAATCATTTCTCATGTGGGATTTGGAGTCATGGTAGGGTGGGTACCGATGTGGTCGATCCATACAAGGGACCCTTTGTCCAAAATCTATAACCTTCATCTAGAAGCCTAACTAGGATACTTGGTGTGGTGTCAGGAATCCTATATCCCCATATAATGTCAAGTTTGCCTCTCACCACATCACATTTGTCTTCTTCCAATCTATTTCATGATACTTGTGTGGTATGTAAGCCTCTTTTGGCATAATCACTTTAGGTATATTTCCTCGACTAAACACAAGTATTCTAGGAATATACATCTCTACAATCCATGCTACATGACTTTAAACTGTTTAATAGGGTCCAATAATTAAAACCTTAAACTATGTTTGACGTCCTAATCCCATGACATTGAATTGTGGGACACATCCCAATCACAAGATGTTAAACTATACCATGCATCATCCTTTCTGTATGATGTTAAAATACATAATCATTATCCTCACTGTCATGATGTAAAACTACAAATCATATCAGGCCTTTCTTGAGAGGCCTTCTCCCTCGATGTTGGTCATATACAATGTTGTTCTAATCTTTATCTATTTCTCAAAATCCAAGATGAAATTCCCTTTAAATGGAGTTTTAATCTTTGTTCAAAATAGTACGCTTACAACCGTGTGTTTTAATCCATGATGTCATAATTCTAAGAGTGTTGGAATCCATTTAAACATTCCACCACTACATTTCTATGATTTTAATTCCCCTTTATTCATATCTACATCCTATTGAACATCTAAAGGGAAATCCTAATGGAATGGTGTCTAGAAAAGGTAAAACTACAATCTTGGTCCAATATTCCAAATGAATTCAAATGACATTTGAGGAGAGGTCTCATGTTTGAAACATGGTTAGTGGTCAGACCTTGTTTTTTGTCCCCATTTCATGCTAATCAATATGGATAATTTGTTTCAAACATGGTCAATAGTTGTCCTATATTGTGACACATCTCCCATTGTGTTCTATATTTATATGTATCGTGATTCACACATCCAATTCCCCTTTTTTTGGATATATTCCAACACTCCTAATGTAATCCAATTCATGAAGTAGGGAACATCTGAAAAATGAATGTCGTATGTTTCATGAGAACAATTATCCATTCATAGAATCTCTCATCCAAAAACTCTTAGTGTCTAGTAAACAACATCAAACATTGAGTTTTTTATGATTACTTGACACTCTCATAAAAAGTGAAAAATTATGCAGTCTTCACTTATTTCTCATGCTGGGAAAGGCCCATGTGATCTTAGAGATTTATCATTAGTTGTCACACAAATATGATTGATAAGAAATAATTAAATACATAAAGAATATGTCCATGAATAAAAATTAAATAAAGTAAACAATAAAATATATTTCATGAGTTCTGTAAAAAACCGCACATTTGGATCTACACCAACAATAGAGAACTTCAGCTCTTCCACCTTCTAGCTTGTGGCCTCCAAAGTCTGTTACCACTTCCTGTGATCCATTTCCTCACCAGTTACTGATGGGAAGCTAATTCGACCAGATTTTCGAATGATCAGATTCAGGTTTAAGGTCAGCTACTTGATAGATCGCCTCTTTTAGATGCTCTTAGGCCTCTTCCAGTAGGACCCTTAGTCATATGACAACTTTTGATTTATTGGTGACAATAGAGGAATGATCATTCATCTGTTCTTATAGGAACTTGATCTTTGGTTAATCTTATTGAAGTTTCTGAATTCTATCATATTTTTTCTACAACATGGGGGTATCTATGTGTTTAATGCTTTGTAATATCTTCTCATCAAGATAGTCATGGTTCATCACATGAAGATCATGATCATATTCCCATATGGCACACAAATAGTGTAGGCAGTGGAGGAGTGACCCCATTTGTCTCACACATTGTGACCATGGGGCCTCAAGGAAATTCTTTATATACATTCATTACCTATGATAAGTCATGTGACCTTCCTCACTACCTTAGGATCAGAGTCATCCAGTTCATTAGGATCCATAGGCTCATATTCTGGGAAAGAGGCTGGATTTCTAGTGTTAGGTTCTTCTTCTGAAATTCTCTATAAGGGACTTGGATATATGACATGAGGATGTAAATCTTCACTAGTTTCTTCCCCCATAAGCTTCACCTCCTCTATCTTTAAGATCTATTATGTATGTGGAATTATTTGTGGCTGAAAAATCCCACTCATCCATTTACAAGACCGGATCACCTTGGATGGCCTACTCCTTAAAGAAATGTGTAGTCATCAGAAGAGATCATACAGATACCCTAGACTCATCATGTAGTTGGCACTATATTATTCAGATCATTACATATGATTTTAACTTTTTTCAACATAATCCTTAAGTGATAAATATAGATCTGTGAAGGTGGATATTTACGAGAGCTAAGCACTACCAGATTGAGTTAATTAGTCACCACAAGAACTTACACCATTGGAGACCCTTAAAAACTCATTATTTCAGTGATCAACACTATCTCCCCATGGATAAAGGAAAAACCCTAGGATTATGAGGATCTCACCCAGACCCCATCAGCTAGGTCACCACTAGATACCTCGGCCATGACTGGTTCGTCATCTAGCTCAGCCTCGAGTGAATGTTCGGGGACACATCCCTCTACATCCATTGGCATGTTCTCACCCCATGTGGTGGGGGATTGTTGATCAAAACCAATGTTCTTATATAAAAGACATTTTTTGGTTAATGGATCTAAATTTTTAATGGGGGAAATGAACAAGAATATACAAGTTAAGACTTACCATGAGATGTTCGATGAGCCCATTTTTGGAGGCCACAATCTCACCACACTACCAGAGAATCCATTGATTAATAGTTTTCCGCTAGAATTCCCCACCAAAAAGATTATACTCCTCAACATCTTCTTCTTCTTCATTTTCCAAAACCACTTACTCCAATTCTTCTTGCTCTCCTTCTTATTCATCTTCATTTTTACCATCATCCTTGGGAGAAATTTATTCTGAATCATGATCTTAAATGATAATCACTTTTACCAAGACATTTGGTTCTTCATATTTCCCCCATTGGCATATATACATGTCCATGTCCATTAGAAATGAATACCTCCAATTGGTATTCACCCTATATGAAATCTGGATGAGCCCAATTTCTAGTAGCATGACCTCGTCCTATGTTAGTTTTCACCACATTACTTCTGGAGATATCAATTGTCATAATGTTCTCTAGGATTACAAAAAAGAAGGGAAGATAAAATCAGTGGTAGCTTGAAGAAAATATTTTAGTTTCTTCCCATGGGTCTATTTTTTCTAGCCCCCAAGGTCACCTTCTGGAACACCTCCTTTCAGGATATGGATGTTTGATAACCCCTTATGATGTCCCCTCCACCATGATTCATGGTTATGCCACCCATGTTGGTTGTGTTTCCCCTTGGGTGGTATCCCACAATAATTCTCACCAATCTATCCCCATGCTTCTACTCTGATCTATTCGATGGACCAATATATTATTGCTTCTTAATATACCTCCACCCAGTGTTTGGAATACTCTATCGATTGGATGAAATAAAAATTGGCGGGTGGAAACATAATGCTCTCGCTAAAGCCCGCATTCATCAACATGCACCATAGCTGGTGAAGGATAAAAGGGTGTCACTCTTCGAAAACCACTAGATACATTTTATTTAATATATTCCGATAAAATTTTAATTGCTTAGTAAAGTAGGATGGAATGTATGGATCACAAGAAATCATTCCATCTATATTAGCCACTAGCACGCCTCCCATAAAGCTCAAGAGTTATTATCAATACTCATAAAAACCAAAAAAATCATCCACCATTGGATCAGATCGAGTCTCGAAGGGATGGAAGTTGAATCTTCAATGGTTAGAAATCTAGATTTTTACCCCTTCTTCATTGAGACTCACCAGTCGGACCCCATCTATGTTCAACAGGGATGGTCATAGACCGGTACATGGGGGATGAATAGAATATGTGAATTAATATCCTCTGAGATGTGCTATGATCCAAAAATGGAGAATATGTAATGGCCTACAGATCCTCCTGGGTGTGCTTCCCCTAGTTATGAGCATCCATAATTCCAACCATCACCAGCTTCCCCAGACAGATCCGCATTATAATATTTCTTACCGGAAGTATCCATCCTCTCAAGAAAGAAATAATAATGGTAGCATAGTGTACTGATGGGATCCAGTCTTCGATAATTTTTTACCCTCAGTATTGATATTATCCTACCTACCATATCACCCAATATAGTCCCTCCTTCCCCCACTATGACACCACTGGCCACTACTTCCCTCAACCAGGAAACCTCACCGTCATTTCCTTTTTAAGGAATATATGAAACCAGGCCTGGAATGGGACGAAATTCTTGATATATTTGATCTATAGTTTATTATTTTTTATATCCAAGAGATGCCATGTCAGAATGGGGGTTCATTCCTTATCCTCCAAGGTATTCCTCATCGGCAAGAACACGTCATACTGGAGACCCTCCAAAGGAATAAACCAATGCAATGAACGTCCCACAGTCTTATACTCACTTCATCAACATAGAGGTGGAACATGTTTTTATCCGAAGACCATCGACTGAAGAGCTCCTGGACTTGCTCTTGTTGATGATATATATAGAATTGAAATGTACATACTTCCTCATACAATCCGATGTTGCATAGTTCCCATTAAAACTTGTCACATTTGTGGCGTACCTAGTACTCCCATGCCCATTCACTTGTAATGTTTCCCTCATATCTCAAGTAACAGTCCTTCTGGTAGCCCATGATGTCATTCCTCATTCTTCTCTTGAAGGTGTAGATAGAGTGGATGCGGAACTCCTCCTCCTCTGTTTTATTTCCCATGATCATCCTGGTATTCACATTCATTACATAGATGACTATGTCATGACTCTCCGGGGAAGAATGTTTATTTACAGAGATGTTTTATTTTTGTAGGCCATCTTCGTGTGTGAAATGTGACTATGGTGAATAATATTAAAAGATAGGGATAGCCACTTCATCTAGTATCCAAAAATTCCATAATGTAAGGCTTTCAATGAGAAGGTAATCTTTTTGTAGAAGATTCATCTTTCCCACGAGAATCTAAATATTTGACACTTCTCACCTATCATGGTGTATTTGTGTGTTCTTGATCATCCATTTCATCTGTGAGGCAATGTAAGCTTCGATCTCATTAGCAGTCCTCTAATCGGCCACTCTGAAAAAGTCTGAAAGAGCTTTTGGAGAAAGTATGGAAGACCAAGAAAAGTCATTTGAAATAGTGGGAATAATGTTCCCAATATGTAATTTTTTCATGGAAGAACAGTCAATTGACAAATAATAGTTGACTAAAATTCACTTTTCCATGCAGAAAACCAGATCTTATGTGCTTGAGAGAATTTTTCTCATCACACAGAAAGGTCAATATACCACACACAAAGAAAACCTACCAATTTATAGGCATGGGATAAAAATTTTGTGCATTCATAATGCATTTTCCATGCTAGGTGTGAGTTTTGAACACATACCCCTCTAATGCCTTCCTCTCTTCAACGTTTCCCTAAGAACCGACCTTCTAGTAACCTTTTAGCTCAAATTATGAGGGGGAATCTATTAGTTCCCGAATCTACACAAGACCACCAAGTTTATTTTTGGGTAAATAGAATGCACAATTCAATACAGGAAAGCATGCTGAGGATCCCAAGGTAGGTGCGTGTACGATTTATGGTGGGTGTAAAAGACCGAAATCTGAACCCAAGGCTCTTACATGTTCAATATGAAAAATGTTTCCCCTTTTCGTAGAGGCAAGGTGAATCCTTATAGAAAGATGCATTTAAGAGTTTTCTATTGTGTTCAAGATCTGAATACACACGCAAGGTCATTAGATATTTAACGTGACCTCAAATGGGCCTTTTTGTGCTCGCTGAGGTTATCATGTACAAAAATATTATTCCAAGCTACAAATCTTACATCCTACCACCAAATTTTTTTCCTATATAAAGAATTGAATCCTCTTCTTTAGGATGATCATCCAAAATTTGAACTTCCACTCTGCCGCACATAAACAACTTCCATGACATTACAAAATACCATGGAACCATCAAGGATAACATATTGCATGACAGGTCCCCTATGGGTCCCCCTTCATGTGGGACCACAAGGGCTTGAACCTCCCCCACATTCATTTTTCCTAAGTTAGGTTCCTGAAAAAGTATCCTCTAGTGTTCATCCATAGTCCATACTTCCACACAATCATATCCTCACCCAATAATCTTGCACACAAATCTCCCATATTGTGTGGAACCCTTCATTAAGACTCTATTGGTTTCATTTACTCTAAAGTACCATGTCTGGGAACCACATTTTTGTGACTCCCATATTTTTTAGGCACCTCTTCTGTTAGGACCTCTAGGATTGTTTGTAGTTATTTATTGGTCCCTCATGTGGTTTCCCCTATTTCATTTCCCAACCTCTTTCTTTTCAACATAAGAACACAAATTCCATTTACTTTTCAAAATAGTCACATTAACATGGGCCCCAATATCGAACACTCAAATGCACCATGCCAACCTGACATTACTAAACCCTTCCCTTACCTAAGGGTTGAGAGGAGTCAGTTATTTAATCCCAAGGGGTAAAGAGTGAGTCCCCCATGTTCGAGATGGTGGACTTAAAACTGCCAAGCACCCACATCTTCGACACATGATGTCAAAATATAATCTCACCATACATGGAAAGCCTGGGACTTCACCATGTATGAGTGATATGGAATGAAATTATCTTTATCAAAATAGAGGTGGGACGGTCATCTGGAGCCTATTTCTTCCCACAAATTAATATCTTCGTCCCTTTACCTTTGGGATTTTTCTCCATTTCCACCTCTGGCAACATCCAAATATTCCCCAACACCTCCTTTGAGAGGATTACTTATGTATGATAGACATGGAAAAAATATTCATCCTATGTAATGTTATCTTCATAGCATATAATATCATCCTTCTTGGGTAGCTTCTTTGCGTAAGCCCCACACCCTCTCTCGCTAATGTGTCTTTCACGACATAGCTGTCTAGTATGCTAATCTCTATTGTTTCTCACACCAAACATGAATCATGTTGTATTAGAGGTCAGTAGTTACTTTGAAACCCTTCCACATCCTAGCAGAAATCCCTCATAGAGTAATTCCCATGCCCTTCATTTCTGAAAAAATGTGGGTTTTGATCCCTTTCTTTTAAACAGTGTACATAAGAAGCATTCACAAGGTTAAATACCATCCCATGGTAAACTCAATTGCTCCCTCAGGGATGTACCCTCATGATGTGTCCTCATACATTTATTTGATACATCACCCCAGATCCACCTCCATGGGGAGTTTTTTTCTATCCACCATCACCAACTTCTTCCATCATTCATCCTGATTTTACCCCAGGCCACCATCTCCCAGTAAGATCATGAAACTCAACAACATCCTCCATTTCCATCCAAGACACCTCCCTAGGTGTCCCAACACCAATATCTATCTATTTTTGCCTCCTCCTCAGGTGTAATCCACAATTCCCCCTTTTAGAACAATATGGACTTTGATTCCCAACTAGTAGGGATACGTAGGAAACCTACCTATGGTTCAATCCCAACAACCATAACAATCAATCCAATATATCCATTACATCTCAACACTTCATTAATATTGATCTTGATTTTAAATGGGCTTCCAAATCTCAGTAAAATCATTCAATTCATCTAGTTAATTTCTACATGTATTCCACATCAAAGTCATTACTTATCCTAGCAGTACCCAGGAAACTAACCATGTGTAAGACCCACACCATACCCTCTAAAAATATGTAGTTTTTGATCCCTACCTTCTAGGATGGTTATTGATGAATCCTACATGAGGTTAAATCCCTACAATAGTAAACTTTGGTGTCCCCCTTATTACGGTACACCTCCCTAATCTTCCCTCAGTGGTGTCCGGATCATCTGTCACAGTGTGAAATCTTATCCTTATGTGATGCACCACTGCAGGTCTGATCTCATTGGGTGTTATGATACATGCATCTGATAAACCCTTCAGGGGTTCCTTTTTGGAATCTACCTCTGTAATCCATCTTCATGGTACATTAAGATTAGTTTCTATTCATCTCTGCAAGATGTTAAACACTTTTCCTACCTTATGATAAACATGGGATACCTGAGGAAATCCTCAAAAGACATTCTTATGGAATAAGAAACCTTGTGATCACCACAAGATGCCTCTGGTTCCTCACCCTTAAGAATACCTCATATGAGGAAGAATACAGGTGACTGGTCTTCCCGCTTATAGAAATGCCTGTGATTGAGAATATCACTACTCGCATGACTGAAGGTTTTTGTCCTGTC
Organism: Viscum album; assembly: GCA_963277665.1. Classification (NCBI taxonomy): domain Eukaryota; kingdom Viridiplantae; phylum Streptophyta; class Magnoliopsida; order Santalales; family Viscaceae; genus Viscum; species Viscum album. The sequence goes on from OY728119.1 coordinate 505,869,306, forward strand.
AAGAACCCTAGGAATGTCTAGATATAAGCAGTGTAATTGACCAACATCCATAAGGTAATGGTACCAGGAATGAATTTCAAAAACCTTGTCTTAAAAATTGAGGGAGACCCGGTCTAGTTGATGATTTCCAAGGAGAAATCCATGGATGTAATAACCGACATCTCATCATCGCATTTTGATCAAGGATAAGAAATCATTGATAAAGTGATGAATTCCTCCTTACATTGGGAAGTGAGAATGCATGGCAATAATGAGATGTCAGTGGAAAATGACACATGAGGTGGAAACACCCCATTGAAAGAATCAGAAACAGAATTGGTGAACCTAGTGTGAAATATTCTCCTCAACATGAAGAATAATAGCATTAAATAAATTCATAGATGATCCAATCACCATATCTAGATAAATAGTCCCAGGTCTCTCCAAGAAAATAGTGTTCCTGGCATGGAACTCAAGAGAATTTGTGGTTGTAAATTGTTGGGTATTCTGGTATGTGACATCGCTAGCGTAGATCTCTCTCTCCCGCCAAGGATGATTGGATGATGTTGGGGAATGGCGAATTTTTTCCTGATATCCATATTGATGTCTGAATCTTCCTTCTTTACAAGACCCAAGATGTTGTAAAACAATCTACCCCACTCGCAAATGCTGGGGTAGGAGAATTAATAATGCGGTAACCCCACATGACTCTGCCTATGCTAAGGCTTCATCCACAACTATTACTACCAAGAGGCCATGCACCGTATCACACATAGAAATCAACTAGAGGAGGGAGATACAAACCCTCATATTCTAGTATGAGTATGAGGGGGGAATTAATACAAGGTATATGGCCTACTAGTACCTATAGGAATTTGTGCCTCACCGACTCCTCCTCCCCCATGGGCAGAAAAAAGATCCCTGCTCCACACTCTGATGTCCAACCATTTTGGGAGCCTCTCCCCCAGGCGTTCTAACAACTCTCTTCCCAATGCCAAGGTGGTAAGGGGTGTTGGAATCATCCCAAAAATGACCACTACCCAAGAAACGTCAAGGATGGATCCCCCAGGGCCTCATTAATGTCACTAAAAAGCATTCCCTCAGGTTGAAAAATAAATTTTATACACCCTTTCTCCCCCATACATGGTACGAATGACCCAACACCAATTCCAGGATGAGGGTCAAGAAGATTCCCATTAGTGGGAATCATCTTCCCAGACTCCAATGGCCCATGCAAACATTGGTGTAATCCACCATATCCAAGACACTTGAGAGTAGGGACCCATTAGTTCCTGATCAGATTCAAGACCTCAACTAATTCACAAGCATATTGGGATGACAATTTAGATCACTAGAACCACTAACAGGAATCTCCAGCAAACCCATGATGATGATATCCAATAAAAATGCCCTCTCTGTACCAACAACATCCATGGTGTAGGTCCACCCTATCTCACACCCAAAATGGAGGCCCTCCACTTATTACCAACATCGACCCAAGTGGAGGCCCTCCACACCTTTTCATCATCCAGATAAAGGTCCTCCCTATGTTTATGGTTCCTGATATGGAGGCCCACCCCATTCCATTGACCGTTAACGTGTAGGTCCTCCTCTCACCATTCCAAACATAATTGGAGGTCCCCCTAACAGCAACACCAATCAAAGATAAGGCCCACATCACTTCATTATCAACTAGTATGGAGGTCCTCCTCGTACTATATCCAACAAGTGTAGAGGTTCTCCCCATGATACTTCACATAGGAATTAAAAACCATTCCAACGTGTCTTGTTGCACTATAATACATAAGAATATTAAATTATGTAATATGAAGTGGAAATATATGGACTTCAAATGGGTGAAAAACTACCCAGGGTCCCTCATATGGGTGACCAACAATCTAGGGAAACCCACTATATTGACCTTCTGTATAGGGAATCCTACTGCAGTGTCTAACTACCCATGGATATCCAATTTAGTTGAAAACCACTCAGGGTAACCCACCATAGTATCCAATCACTAGTTTAATCCCATCTTATTGGCCAACTACCCTGGGTAGCCTACATTAGAATCCAATATCTCAGGTAAACCTACCATGGATAACTATCTCCTTCGGATACTCACCCATGTGACCAACCACCCATGGTAGTCCAAATTAGTGAAACACCACTTAAGAATATATCTTCACTAAAATATCATCCTACACCATCCAAATATTCTATTTGATAATGTTTTCCTTATGAAATCCGTTATAGTAACTAGATTTATATGGCTAGGATATGGGGAATGCCAGCAAGATCCCTTTCAATTATGAATTCCCATGGAAAAGGATATACCCCATTTAACCTCCATAATAGTTTGGACCCTCAAGGAATTTGAAATTATATATCATGTTGGTAAAAGGAACACAATCATGGAGGTAGTGGTGGGATTACCTCTTGTATAGGTAGTGGTATTCAACTCTTGCATGTTTCATAAAATGTGAAGCAAACCAAGTAGTATTTATACCTTCTATTTTTTTATATCAATGGGTGCTTAATCCCCAATTAATGGTTGATAAATTTAAAATTATATAGGAATGAGAATATATCCTAGATTAAGCCCATAATCTTCCTTGTTGGCTATCCTTCCATATTTCCACCCTTATCCATCTTTGGACGAGGAGTAGATCCATCAAGGAATCACTAATTGAGTAATATTATAGCCTTTATTGTGGGATTTAATACTTATTCAACCTTCCACATCCCCTACCACATCCACTAGTAGATGTGGAAGGATGTTACACTCATGGATTCCATATCTTATGTAAGCCCCATTTTAAATTAATTATGTAATTCAGATGATCTTCAAGGGATCCTTGTTTTTTACATTACGTAATAATAACATGGTCTTATGGATGTGAGTTGATCATATCACCAAAATAATAAAAAATTAATTCTTTGTTCCTCCCCTATAAGTATAATCCCCAACTACACCAAACTAGATGGGTTTTGATTCCTTCCCTAATGGGATACACAAGATGAATCCCTAATGTTCAAACTAAACATATTTATCCCATTATTATCCTCATTGGACCATATTTCCAATGAGATTATTCCCCCACCTAGAGGGATACATTCCTCGTTGGTTATTTCAACTGTAAAGGGTCACTTATACGTAAGTACCACAACAGTCATATATAAGAATCTTTTTTCTAAACATGATTTCTACATGATGTTAAAATATATGGTTTGGTCCTTGTCACATGATATTAAAAGGTATAGTGTTTCCATTTATGTATAACAATACTATGTGGGTTTTGATTCCATTCATAATGATACATTAAAAGACATATCATTGGCCTGATCCCAACTCCAATCCAACCACCGCCTTTTAGGAGGACTATGAATTATAGAGTACCCAATTATAAGGCTTTAAATGAAAATTCCTTAAAACTAGGTGTTAAAATATTAATAATCAAACAATATGGAGTACTGCTAATACAAAAAGATGGTTTAGGTCAATACAAGATAGTAACAAATTTTAAATATTGGAAGGGTAACTTGCCCTACACTAGGATTTAGTAAGGATTCATCAATACATCTTAAATCTATAAGGGAGTCCTGATGTTTGAAAGAATTCCCATCAATAGGGTGTAATGAACCTGAATTCCCATCCTCTTGACTGTTGTGAGTTCCTTTGTGTGATTGGAAATAATTTACGTTGACCACCATCATTTGGAAAGTATCTTCATAAAATATAATGGTTGTGGAAACAAATGGTCGTTTCTTGTTCCATTAACAAAATAGTTTGGGATCTATTTAAAGAGTGTGATTAATTCCCTACACAAGAATAACCACACCTACCTTAGGGTTGAAAACACAAAATTGGTGAACCTAACATGAATGGTTTTTCAACCATACTAAATACCCCAAAATAATGGGTTACACCCTGATTTATTGGGAAGTTGTCTTCAAAAATAAATATTTTAGCGAGAGAACATCTATGAAGAAAAATAGATTAAATAATGGTGATATTTAAGATTCACAATCCTTATGTTAAATTATTAAAAATTATATTCATGTTTCTTTTCTTTACAATATCTAATTTTATGTTGTTAATGACTTATCTTTTTTTAAATACCCAAAAGACTACTAATATTCGTTATATAATTATTTGTTAATTTTATATAAAATTTAATTTTTTATTTATGTTCATCCTCTAGCTAATATAAATCTATCATTTTTTCACGTCCATATATACCCTTACCAATTCATCCAAAATAAGTATAGGATGTAAATAGATTTTCAATTTGAATTAGAAAGGTATAATCATTTATTTTTTATATTTTAACTTCAATAAATTCAAATATACTTTCGCTAACCTCATCAAAATTATTTTTCTCAAAATATATTTTTAAAATATATTGTATTTTCTTATTAAGAAAATATAAATTATTTCGTTTTTTGATAATAATTTTCAAATAAAATATTTCTAAGAATATCTCATAGGGAAATGTTTATATTTAAAGAAATGTAATTTAAAATAAAATCATTTTTTAAAAATATATAACATATTGGTGGTTAGAAATATTTTTCTTGTATTTTTAAATATAACATAGATAAATTTTTTATCTTGGATAAAACTTATTTAATACATTTTTAAACAATGTTATAAAATGGGTAAGATTTTTTAACTATATTAAACAAAAAATAATTATCTCATTTATTTATAATAACCATTATTTTTGAATAAAATTAGAAGAAATTAATCATTTATTCTTAATTTTCAAGGAAATTACAATGAAACATGATAAATAAAAGGTAAAAGACCCCCAAAAAACCAAAAATAATGAACATGAAATTCCCCTTATCACCCAAAATGAACAGTATAATATGAGCCAAAATAATATCCACCATTATATAATATTATTATAGTAGTGAATAAATTGGTTTTATGATCAAGAAATGTGAAAAAATGGATATGGGGAGACAATGATCAACTAAACAGAGTGGAAAATAAAAATAAACAAGAAAGGTTGTACGCAACAACAAAAACCTCACCACCTAAATCATATAGGATTGAATAAAACCTTTTGATTACATATCTCCGTTGCAGTAACACTTTCTTATTTATTAATGAAAAAATTATCCTGCCACAATTCTTCTTTAAATCATAACTCTTTTACAAATTCCCAATTATTATTTAATGTACAATTGATTTCATATGCCATTTGAAATAAAAGAACTGATTTATATAATATTAATACCAAACAAAGACTCTACATGAAGTTTCTTATGCCCTTTATGTTTTATAGTAAATTCTATCTTCAATATCCCAATATCCCATAAAGAACAAACTACCCTTACAAACTAAAACTTACTTTACGTTTTAATGAAACAGGACAACAATTTGACCCTCTATTAGTTTTTTTACCTTATTGATTAAACATTTACCATTTTCACTATTTCCAAAATACCATATTCTAAGCCACCCATTCCATACTTTTCCATCCTCAACATATTTAGGATAGCTGATTATCAAACTCAATTATATTTTTATAATAAAATTTAAGAACCAATAAAAATGATTATTGAATAAATTTTGTAACAATATTTATACTTAAAGGAGACACCAACCTCAATAATTAATTATATTATCTAAATGTATTTATCAAATGAGTAAATATTTAAGTTTATTTAGATATTTTGTATCAATTTTATGACTTTTAAACCTTATATCTATTATTCTCTACATGTTCTTAATTAATCAATTTAAAAATTTTGATCACCTTGATTGTATCCTTGATTTCTAGATAACTTCATAGTATAGGATATATGGTTAAAATCATTATATTAGATACATCATTCAAATATTTCTTGTACATAAAAAATAATATATATCTACTTGTTGAACATATTCCCAAATTGGATCATCCGAAATGGATTTTCTAACGCCTAAATTTTTTATCATTTTATAAAACAATTTCTTTTTTCTCAATATCAGTCAAAAATGTTTCTTCCATTAAGCTTATACTTATCCAAATATAATTCAAAGGATAATTTTGATGATGATACTAGAAAAAATATATACTAATTCAAAACTACACAGTGTTTAAGGTCTCTAAGTTGTGGTTTGTGTTGATGAAAAATAAATATTACTAAAGATCCTATAAAAGGGATTAGTGAATTATAGTATATTCATTATTCAATGATGCATAACCTAATATTTCATTTTATCAACCCACCAAAATATATAATGACCAGTTTACCAGTATTGTATAATGATATTAATGAGTTTTAATATTATTATTAATTTTTATAACATAACAAATTAATTAATGGTCGATCCACATGTCACAATGTTTCATAACATTATAGATCATTTATAAAATGTAAAAAATTTATGAAACATTTTTATTAATCATTTAGAAACCAATCAATATCCTTTAAAACATATATAAAGTGGTATAAGCCTTATAAAAAATAGTGTACTTTTTTTATATGAATAGTAATTTAATTATAGAAACTCAATGAGGTGTTATTTCACATTTCTGTTAATTTTTTATCAAAGGGGATTCAAAATATATGAGAAAATGAGTATTATTGAGGAGAAAATAATTTTATACAAGTTATATTTTAATATATAAGGGAAAGTGTTTCAAATACCCATCTATTGGTGCCAAAATGTGTGTAGAGGAATGAATACGCAAAGAAGACACTGAAGCCAAATGGGATCCTTCAAAAATCTCATTCATGAATCCCCTCAGCACTGTGGCTTGATTAAATCACTAACAACATTTGCGATCACCGCAGAGTAAAAGTGGTGGAAGTCTCAACGGTCATGATGCAATTTATGGTGATATTCACACCGTAAAGGGAACCAGATCACCTCTGTGATCCATTATAAATTAATAAATCCTCTAAAAGTGCTACAGATGGAATTAATGAGGCCTATGTGCCGAGGAGGGGATGGTGGTCAACTTTGCAGTTGCGACCAACTTGATGCAATCTTCTTCCGATTGCAAAGTGCCACATGGATACGCAACGCGAGGCTAGAGATTTGTGTCGCCTCTTGCCAATAAATACCAGACATCCCTCAGACCCAATGGAAGAATACCCCAACCTTTCGCCTTCCCAGTTCTCAAATCGCAACAGACGTTTTACTCTATGAAAAATTGAGAAAATGTGATCTTCAAGGTATTTGATCTTTGTGAAGTACCTTTTCCTTAGCTCAAATACAACCCCTCTTCAAGCATGGATGTCCTTACTGAAGCCAGTGGTCCATCTAAAAGGATGAATATCCCCAAGGTGAAATGGGTCTTTTCCAAACACTCATGCTTCGTGAAGCACCTTCCATGCACATCTAAAACCTATGCCAAGGTAGGATCCCAATGCTCTATGATGTACAATGCTTCATAGTGACACACTTTGCAAGACACCCATTCTCTGTGATGTCATACCCTGTGAAACCACTTGCACTTATCGAAGAACCCTTTATATGAAAGTATACACCATTCATGGGTTAGGACACTCAAATTCATGATGCATAACCCTTCGTAGAGTCTTTCCACATTATGGGACACTACAGCTTCACAAGGTCCCTTCATGTGAGTCTCATTACGTCACAAACCCTTTTCCCATAGGAACTTCCAGGTTTCTATGATGACATTTCATGGTCCCTTGGGCGGTGCTTCATATTACGTTTCATAGCCTCATGCTTCTTCTCATAGGCCTTATAACAACTATTTATTCTTCACATAGCCACACTAATGTGATCCCCTCAATGGATGACTCAATAACAACGCCTATTCACATCATTGTTGATGTCTTAGCTACCCCAAGTGTGGGTGGGTATCAGTTATGTATGTCCTAGGGGTGAGGAGTGAATTTCTATTGTCCGAGCTGTAGGAAGTTAAACTGCCAAACAACATTTTCCTCAGAACATGACATTAAATTGTTGCCTCTCCTCATGCAATATACATGGGGCTCCCCATCTCGAACATTTTCTAGGACCATTGGTCTCCACGGGAGTGAGATCTTCCTCACATGGAATGAGATCCTCTTTCCTAGAGTGGAATCAGTCCATAGGGAAGGGACACAATGTTGGTGTAAGCCCCAAGCCTTTCTTGGGGGAGGTAACATCCTTGATCTTCCTCTCTTATTTTGTGCACAAATACCATAGGGTAGATTAGAAGAGGGAGCATTGTTACCCCATCCCTCTCCATCTGGGCTTTGTCACCCTCAGACCTCATCTTGGAGCAAGTCCCAATATCCATCTCCCTAGGCCACAAACCAAGAGTAATCGCATATTTCCTCTTTGGTCCACCAATCACTTGTAAGACCCACTCCACTTCTCACAGACGCACCATTCATGGCATGATTGTCGGGTCTTTTTTGCTTCTTTTTTCTCACACCGATCATGACTCATAAGGGATTAGAGTAGGCATCGACCATGGAATCCTTCCTGGGTTGCCTTAGTGTATATGTCCCAAGACCCCTGCTAAACCACATGGACTTTGATCCTTTACTTTTCTATGAAAGGTATGTAGGAAGCCTCCCTAAGGTTAAATCCCATCACCCATCAGTCCCTACCACTTCACGTCGGTTCACCCTCATCCTGCATGACGTTAAACTATATCCCCCTTTTTTCATGCATGACATTAAGTTGTATTCATTCGAACTACATGGGTTTTGATCCCTATCTCCTAGGAAGGGTACATACGAAGTCTCACTAAGGTTCAACCCCAAACACTGGTAAAATTCGTTGTCTCCTTTGTTGGGACCCACATCCTTGATCCATCCCACTGACATCAGACCAACTGATGGGATGCTAACCACGTGTAAGACCCAGAAAGTTTTCAGGAAATTGTCCTCCACATACACCTTGATTCTATGCCCCATCAGGAACAATGTGGACTTTGATTCCCTACCATCGGTATACATAGAAATCCTATTTTAGATTTTATCCGATGATTCATGTCCTATCCTGGTCACTCCCTTGAGACTTTGTGTTTCAGGAAAGTCATGCCCCAACCCTGAAGTTCAACTTCTTCCGGGTCCCATCCATACATTCATTCTGATGGGCCACCCCCTTATGTGTCCCATCGTCCCACCAATCATTGTGGATATGGATTCCCTACCACAAGGATACACATGAATTCTCTACAAGGTTCAAGCCCAACACTACCACCACCCACGAAATTCCACCTCATTCCCAACCCACTTCATTCGACCCCCACATCATCCATCCTGATTCATACCTGGGCCATCACATCCTTCTAAGATCACGCCATTAATATGGGCAGCTTACCATGCACAAGCCCCATGCACAATCCATAACCATCCAACCAAGAGTGTCCCTCTTGTGATGGGATGATACCTATCAGTAATCCCCAATGTGTCTCCGTGTTTTTGTCCTTTGTATACACCCCAATTCATCACCCCTTCAAACTACGTTGGTTTTTTATACCTATCTCCTAGACAGGGTACGTAGCAAACCTCCCTAAGGATTAATCTCGACCAAAGGTAAACCCTTCTGTCCACTTTATAGGGACCCAAGATTCATTAGATCCATCCTCATTGGGAATTTTGATCCACTCATCCAGTAAACCCCCTAGGTGCTCTGTCTTGGGGATTTTCCAATATGATCTACTCCTATCAGTGTTCCTATAAGTCTGATATGTATCCTCTCAATGTTAAACTCGCGACATGACTTGTGTTAAACATGGGAAGCCGAGGAAAACCTTAGAGACATGCATATGGAATATAATTCCCATAACTCAACGTGGGATGCCTCATGATTCTTCATCATCGAGAAGCCCTATAATAAGGGGAATACACCTAGACGCATCAGTGTTTCAGCATCCTAACATGCCAACAATGTCCAAACGTGACTACTCCCCCAATCGAAGGTTGTCGCCCGGACGTGATCCCTTGGAATGTAATGATAGAAGAATCATAATTAATCGGTGTCCGTGAAGATATGGAACCATAGAAGAGTTTCATGAACTACATATTAATCATTAAGGGAGACTTGGACTAGGTGAAGAGATCCGAGGAAGAATCCCTGGAAGTAGGAGTTGACATACCATCATCTCATTTCGATAAAGGAGAAAACATCCCGAAATAAGCGACGAATGAATCCTGACATTGGAATATAGGAATTCGGGGAAAACAACACAACACATCCTCACAGATGGATGTGCACCTCGAATTAAGTTTCAGAAACAAAAATGGTGAATCCAAAATGAATCTCTTCTAATCAATGTGGAGATTAGTAGAATTTGAGACATTAGTGGATAAGTGTGTCACCAGATCCAGCTATTTGGCACCATGTCCTGCCAAGAAAATAGTGAACCAGGCGTGAAACTCTCACAAGATTAGGGTAGTTGAACATCAGACATCCCAGTCTGTGATGTTGTAAGCATGGATCTGTTTTACCAATCGTAAAAGATGGATTGACGCTAGGGCACTGGATGTTTCTTTCCTCTGTTAAGCCCTAATGGTTGAATCCACATACTTTACAGGATCGAGCTTCTATGACAGGAAACCAATCACCACCAAACCACTGACTCAAGGGTCGGGGAATCAATAATGCAACAATATAGCACAACCCTATAACTCCCATTAATACCTCTACATCCATGACTGTTGGGTACCCATGCCCTATTTCACTGCTTGAACTCATCCAGAGGAGGGTGATCAATAACCTCATTCGACAGTACAAAAAAGATGGGATTATCCCAACTAAGGATATGGATTGACATGACATAGAGGCTTATGCTCCTCATAGTAGATTCCACCCCCAAGGGTTTCATAGGGGTCCATTGCTCCCCACTTGAACGTAAAACTGTTTTGAGAGCCTCTCCCCAGAATATTTTGATGATTCGATCCCTTACGCCAATGAGGTGAGGGATGTTCAGGACGAGCAAGATGTGATCCCATCCTGGGGGCTGCAAAAGAGGGTTCCCACCATGCCACATCAGCTCCACCACCCGACTCCAACTGTTGAGGAGTAGGTGAGTTTTACAGCTGTACCCCCAACCCATGTCCTGTTAACCCAACACCAACGTCAGGTGCAAGATGAGGAGGGCGCCTGCCAGGGGGCAGCATCATCAACTACTACAATAGCCCCTTCCACCACCGAAACATACCATCAAAGCCCCATTTATAATTGATAGAGGAAATAAGACACCCGACATGGATCGAGGCCCCAACCGCCCCACGGGTAGGTCTGGATGACTATCTTGGTTTCCGACATAGGTAGCTCCCATCGCGGGGTGACCCACGATGATGACATCCAGCACAGAGGTCCTCCATGTGCCACCACCAATGAGAGTACTATTCCTCCCCACTCCAAATCTTGTCATGGATGTCCTCTCCATGCCATTATTATTCCAACCAAAGGCTCTCCCCATGATAATGATATCCAGCAAGGAGGTTTCTTTCACACCCGTGATCCCAGGTATGGTGTCGTTCCTCCTATCACAGATCACCAATGTAAAGATTTTTCTTTTGTTTTCAACCAAAAGCATGGGTGTCTTCCCTATGTTCTTAATGAATCTAATGAAGGTCCCCCTCAACCCATAAATAAGATATGTATAGGTATGCCCCACTTCATTGGCTTCCAACACAGAGGTATTCCCTATGTTCAATTTGACCAGTACGAAGGCCCCCTTTTATCATCACTGCTAAGAAAAACAATAATGGAGGTACTACCCATGCTCTCACTAGATATAGTAGAGGTCCAACCCACTCCAACACTTCCCACGGCTATTCCCTCTGCACACCAACAAGTGGACACAAAGGCCCACCCGGTGTTCCTTTTGACATTTTTTCAGGTGCTCCTCGCACCCTGACTCACCCAGGTGGATTCCCTCTCTACCCCAACACCAGCTCAGCCAAAGATACTCCTCATACTGGAAACCAAACATATCCTGAACAACGAACCTAGAGAAGGATGGTGGGTCTTCATTGCTAAAGGAAGAATACTGTGAAGTTTCAGACCGCAATTAAACCCATCTGCTTTTCAGATTCTGAGGCAGAATGTGATTCTATAATGGAGCCTTAACCTTGATTCTCTATGTCAGGGGTTGGGGTAGTAAGAAGTTGTATCAGCCTCATCTTCCAAGAATATGAGGTCCACCAGATTCCTGCCTCCATCTGAAGATACATCCAGGACGGGGAAGATTTGGCCTCTTTGTAGGGCCTAGCCGTATGATACCCCAATAATCAACATGACCATTCTCTACCTCAACCAGAGATCATGAAGAGTTAATATGGGGATAGATAGAGGATGAACAACAGCCTTAACCACCATCAAGAACTACATCCCCTATGTGGGAAGCAATGGCTGCTAGTCTAGCTTACTGGGATGTGGTGGACCAGTCGTTACATTCTTCGGAGGACAACCCAAGATGTGGTGGTTTGTCATCTCGCTCGCCATATTCTCTCCTAGAAAATCTAGCATCTCAATAGTCCATTTGATTTCCATTACCAGTCCCAAATCCTCCCCCAGTTCATGAATGGGGCAACCAAGGGCCAGATCCCGAGTTTGAGATGAGGAGCTTAGGGGAAATCCTTATAGAGGATCATTTCCTATAGATGTTCTATCTATTTGCAACCACAAAAATCAATGTTATGGAATCACTTACCGAGGAGGAGGTCGTGTGATTTTTCAAAACCTTTTGGGAGACCCACTTCCTTCTCTTTTATCATCGAATGAATTACCCCAAGATTTAGGATCAATTTGAAGATATTTTCCAGCAATGCGGTATGGTTGACTTAGCTATGCTCCTTGTGGACCAGTTCCCTATGTCGCCAAGTTTCCATTAGACCCTCTAGTAACAATGCATTTAGAGATTTAAAGTTATTTGAAGAATTATTAAGGAGGATCCCCCCCCCATGTTTTGATCTGTAGTTGGGGGAAGTATGGAGACCTTTATTTTAGTTCTACATGGAGCCATCCTGGCTTTCCCGGTGATATTGAGGATATGGTTCCAGGTATATCCACAGTTAACATGGTCATCATATTTGAGGGATAGAATTATCTAGATCTCCTTGAAGATAACTTACCCCCCTGGGGAAGTTCAATACCTATTCGATCCCTTTGGAAGGGCTACTCACCAGTAAAGAAATTTATTGGTTCTTCCTATAGCTATCGAGTCATTAGACCTCAGTCAGAATCCCAATAAGGGAAAAGAGTAACTTGGATCCATCAAACACTATGACCCTTCTGGGTTATTGCTGAAGATGGGAGATGATCCAGAAAAGGCCATGTTTCATCAACAACTCATGGAATAGAAAAATATGGTCGATGACCTCCCCATAGAACGTGCTACCAAACAAAGACTATACTATGGTAATCCTCGACCGGGGATGCAGGGGTAGGTACACACTCCCCCTGACGAGTTGCCTTTGGGTGACCCAAACCATCCTTCAAACAAAGACAGGGTAGATTCCAGAGTTTATGGAAAGTGGGTTTGATATGCATGGACAAATCCACCCATGCTGTGTGATAATCCCTGGGGCAAAGCTCGGGTTCTCCCAGTCTCTCCATAGGCCGTTCCCCCAACAGTCCCATATGTCATCCCACAAACCATTCCACATGCCGCTGGGCCTTCTTATCATGATGAAGAAACTACAAACTCACAACTTGTCAAGTATCCTTTCCAAGACAAGAATCTCGGTCCAGATGATCCAATGGAAGTGCTTATTGCCCACCTCGAGGCTTCAGAAACATGGCAGGTGGCAATCAAACCTGATGGAAAGCCATATCCGGCATGGGTGGATGATATGTCAGCACCCCTAGCTTCGGAAACCCTACTTTTCCCACATTAATGGGATGGGAGATCATCTATAGCATTTGTCCCACTTCATCTCAAAGTGTGGACCCATTCTATAAACTAAAGCATAATAGGAGGCCGCCAAACTCCAGTGTTTTATGCAAACATTGGAAGGCCCAAATTTTTCTGGTATAACTAGTTACCCATTAGATCAGTAGCTAGCTGGTAGGATATTCATAGGAATTTTCTTTACAAGTTATTCTCTACAACCTAGAAGATGAGTATTGCAAACCTCTTCAATTGCAAGAAGAGTCCTGATGAGTGCGTCACAGACTTTTTCTTCCAGTTGAAAGGCCTAACCTACTCCTAAGATATACCGTTGACTCCAGAATAGCTGATGGGAATATGTGTGGTGAATTTCAAGACTGAAATGGTACCCTCTCTCATCACCCAGATCTACCTAGGGGGATTTCAATATTTTTTTGATAAAACACAGTTTCTAGAGGAAGTATTGGAGCTGGCCAAGTAGGTACGCCCATTTCCTCCTATAGTTCTTGAAAGAAGAGTTGCTAAGGCTGAACCTGCTGAGGTAGCACAAATAGGGTCCCCCAGGAAGCTTGATTTATTACCTGTGGAGCCACCTCCACAGCCTCGCAGTGGCTCTCCACCTCAGGCGCAACCTCTGGCCCAATAACACCCACCTCTGAATAGGCAGGCGCCCCCATATAATGTCCCTCAACCACCTAAGTGAGATAACCTGGTTCCTCCTCCTCGACAGGATCCTCTAGCCCCTCGTTAGTGCTAGGCTCCTAGATACCACTTTGTATAAAGATGAAACCTAACCTATACATTTAATGAGACTCATGTCACCGGTTATTTTCTAATTGCCTTAGGATATGGGATTCTACGATTGTCGGAATACAGGTGGCCTAAAGAGGTGGAGCTCACTGATCAACCAAATTTCTACCCCTATCACTAGATCCGGAGGCACACACTCAAGCAGTGATATGTGTTTAAAGAATGGATTCAAAAATAGGTTGATAACAACATAGTCCTATTTGGCCTTGACCTGGCACAGGTGGCATGTCTATTCACACATCCTAACAGCGGCAGTGACAAGGAAGGTGAGTGGAAGCAGGTTTCTAACCATAGATCTCAAAAATATGATGACTGGATGGTTCATATGGTAGTCATCCACACTCATGGTATTATCTGTGCATGTCTGAATTGACGTGATCCTTCAGAATTGTCGCGTTACCCGTAGCCACTACTTCCGCGTTGACATCTCATCCTTACTCTCCCCGGAAGGGGAAGCATCGAAAACAAAATAGAAAGAAAAGTCCCCCACTGATTCCATTTTCATATTGTAATCCCGATGGTTTCATGTTTCCAGAGCTAGAGATTACCCCCAGAATCCATCCAGTGATGGAGGATTCTTCTAGTGATTATCAAGGGTGTTCTTTAGAAAACCCTATGGATCTGGTAAACCCCTACATGATTCCCAATGATGAGGAGTTCTAGATGGATTCTCCCCACATCCCCATCCATCGCCAGTGTTGACAGAGCCATGTTTATGCGAGTCGTCATAATTCCATGATCAATACTTCTAGCTAGGTTGTGCAAGACACAAAACCAGACAGCAGGCCCCACGTAGAGTTCAAAATGCGTAGCCTTCCCATATAGTTTCAGCAGGTCCCCCTATACCACCATTTTTGCTACTTGATCAGGTGGAGAAACCACTATCATGATACGATCATCCAACTTTTGTTGTGGACTGGCCTCTATTGTCTATCCCATATCCGATAGTTTCTCCATGCATTTTGAGTAGTGATTAGCAAGACATCCCTACCACTAGTCAGCCACTGGTTCAGCTAGAATGGATCGGCATACCTCCTGTTAAAGAATAAACTCATGTGAGTAGAAGTTCACACTTGGCATGGAAGTATGATATTCTTAAGCATCATTCTAGAATTCATATGAGAATATATATCCATGAGTTTCCTTTCCTATCAGAGGATATGCGTGAATTCCTTTTCAAGGATATAAGAATCCCCCTCCTATTTGAGATAGAAGTAGTAGCCACAGAAGCCTTGCTTGCTGACACAACTGAGAATGATGAATGTCAGGCCATTATCTCTTTCTCTGGAGAATATGAAGTTTCTATCATATAGGGGCATATTCTCCCACTGTACCTCACTAGAAATTTCAATGGAATGGATGTTTTTAGTTGTCTTGTCGACACAGGCTTGGGGATAATTTTTATCCCGACCTAGAAACTCCAAAAGATAGGGTTGTTTGAGGATGATCTGAATCCCTATAACTTGAAAATTCATGGTTATGATAGGAAAGAATAGACATCGGTTGGAATGATCTTCCTGAAGGCCCAGTTTGATGGCCTGGTTTCCAGCACCAAGTTCCTTGTTGTCTCACAAGACACTGCCTACAACACATTTATGGGTAGGCCATGGATCCACCTGCAAGTGAAGGTCCCTTATTCGTATCTCCAATGCCTTAAGTACTCCCTTAACGGTTGAGTGGGAGTAATCAAAGGTTATGAGTCTCCCTTTTCCTATTTTGAAGCCGACTACCTAAATTCCAAATATTACAAGAACAAGGAAAAGAATATTTAGGCTAATGAGTTTGAACACACTATGACAGTGATTGACCTATGGACAGACCTGGATGATGCCTATATTTTCCCGATCCACTGATTAGAGGCCACAAACCCAGACATGGGGTAATGATTTGTTGTTTCTATAACAAGGGGAAACACATTCCCAAAATTAAGGGATGCCAAAATATCACCTCATATTCCTATACGAATCAGGATCGAGTGATCCATGATCCACCTAATCCTATAAGGTATCGGGATGTCCGCCCCATGGAAAAGAGAATACATCCTAATTTATTATTTCTCCGAGCTAGGATAAAACCGATCAAGCTGACGAGCCATTATTGATCTGGTATCATCAAGCATGTCCCCTTGAGTCTAAGTCTATATGGGATCGGGTTGAAAGATTTTATAGCTATAGGATTGGTAGTACAGGAGCACCCTGATGCGATGTCAACCACTGCTCAGGCTTGCACCGGTTTCCCTTCTTGGTATTTTTACTTGGAAGAATCACCTCCCTCTGAGGATCCCTCCTCTTTGAGTGAGGAAGAGGATTTAGAGGATGATCTTGCTTCATTTGAAGAGGGTGTATCCACCATAGTTGATGAATTGGTACAGGTGAATCTCGGTAATGAGAAGGATCTAAAACCCACATTGTCCAGTGCTTCTATGCTTTTTGAAGAGAAACAATGATACGTGGACTTTCTAAAGTAGCATCGTTATGTGTTTTCCTGGAGTTATGATGATATTGAAGGACTATATCCTCATGTCTCTTTCCACCACCTCAACCTTCAGAAAAATCATTTTGGGTTCAAGCATCCTCCCAGAATGATGTATCGTTATCACGGTTCCATGGTCAAGGTCGAGATTGATAATCTCATCATATCCAACTTCTTCAATGAGGTCCTATACCTCAAATGGTTGCCCCAAATTTTTCACATCGGGAAGAATAACGAGTAGACCAGCGTCTTCATCGACTTCTGGGATCTCAACTATCACTGTCCGAAGGATGATTTTCCCCTTCATATGATGGAACTTCTGATTGACACTTGTACTGAGTTCCAGGCTCTCTCCTTCATGGATGGGTATTTTGGGTATAACCATATTCAAATGGCTCCTGAGGATGAAGAGTTTAGAGCCTTTAGAGCAACACAAGGTACTTTATACTACCAGGTAATGCAGTTCAGTCTAAAGAATGAAGGTTCCACCTATTAGTACGCCAAAAAACACATATTTAAGCCGATCCTTGGGACAATAGTGGATTGTTATGTGGATGATCCGGTGGTCAAATCTCTCTAGTACTAGGACCATCTATAATATCTT
The DNA here is from genome assembly GCA_963277665.1 of Viscum album. Taxonomy (NCBI): domain Eukaryota; kingdom Viridiplantae; phylum Streptophyta; class Magnoliopsida; order Santalales; family Viscaceae; genus Viscum; species Viscum album. The sequence goes on from OY728119.1 coordinate 505,886,982, forward strand.
GAAAAAGTGTTTGGATTCCACCTTTCTCACCATTTTAATATGAACCCATTGAAGTGCGCCTTAGGGGTCACCTCCAGAATGATTCTAAATTTTTGTCCCATATAGAGGCATCAAGATCGATACATAGAAAATCAAGGCCATCAGTTAGATGCCTCCTCTGAGAAACATTTGGGAGCTCTAAGGATTTGAAGTCCACTTAGCCTGTATACACCGATTCATCGCAAATCTGGTTGTCAAGTATAATCCCTTTTCCCAGCTCATGAATAAAGGTGGTGATTATCAGTGGGATAAGGAGTGTTAGGCTTCTTTTGAGGAAGTCAAGTATTACCTATTACAACCTTCGGTCCTGATGCAACTCATTTCTGGAAATATTTTGGTTCTATATGTGACTACTTTGGAATGATCTCTTGGCACCCTTCTTTACAAGATAAACAATGAGGGAACAAATAATTGTTTATACTACCTCAACCGCATGCTCCTCAATACAAAGACTAGATACTCTTCTATCAAGAAGAGATTCCTTGTGCTGTTATTGGTAGTGTAGAAATTGTGACACTACCTACAGTACCATGAGATACAACTAGTGTCTTGAGTGGATCCACTAATGTACATTCTAAACCACCCCATGTGGGAAGAATTTCTTGCTCAGTCATTAGTGATCCTTCAAAAGATGGCATCAGTTTTGTCCCCTATAAGGCTATCAAGGACATGCATTGGCAGACTTTCTTTTTGTACATCCAGCTCCCACAAAATCGTATCTGAATCTTGATTTTCCGGATGAGGCCATCCTCTCAGTATATTAATCCATTCCATGTTGGAAGATGCATTATGATGGTACTTCCCAAATCCCTACCAGCAAAAGACTCAATGATCATAGACTAAATAGAGTGGGCATGTGTATTATCTTCATCATTCAAGCGAACGCTATTCTACGATATTCATTCATGTTGTCATAAGGTTGTACCAATAATGTGGCAGTGTACCAGGCTCCTATTTCTGGTCTTGAGATGGCCCTCAAGATTGAAGTTCCCCACTTCTATGGGAAATAGGACACCAAACTAGTCATCAAATAGATCAATACTGACTATGTCATCAAGAAGCTAGATCTCGTACCACTGTTAGAGAATACCCTCTAGTTGATGGCCTGATTTCTATATCGGCGAGAAGTTACTAATGTCCCTCGGTCCCAGAACGGTCGGGAAAATGCCTTGTCTATCTTTTCTACATCTGTTGGAGAGCATGATCATGATGATTTTATTATCCATGTGGTGTATCAGAGATTCATCACCCACGTTACTCTATAAAATTATGATAGACCATAGGTAAGACACCTTACCACCGGTGCCTCCATGTCAGGACCCCCCAGGGAACCCTTACGCGGTGTTAGAAGTGACTCTTGACTGGAGGACCCCCTTTATAGAGTATCCCCAACACGGTAATATCTTAGAAGATCAAGCTGAGCATGAGGGAATCAGGTGGCGCACTTTGCAGTTCAGCCTTCTGTGTGGTCCCAACCATGACCGGATCCTTTATAGGTGTGGGTTTGATGGAATTATCCTCTATTGTATTCAAGGAGGTGAGGTTTCTAAATTCAAACAAGAGGTTCATGCCAATTCCTTCGGGTCTCATTAGACATGGCCAAAACTGTCTCACCAGATCTAGAGATATGGGTATTTATAACCTGCTATGATTTGTGACTATATTGATTTTTCCATGTGGTTCCATGCCTACCAAAAGCCATGATAATTTTGTGCATCTGCTACCAGAGCCTCTCCACACTACCAAGTACACCTAGTCCTTCGTGGTAAGGGGACTCGATGCCAAGGAACCATATCAACAAGAAAAATCATGCCAATGTAGGTTCATCATGACCGCAACTGATTTCTTTTCCAAGTGGGCAGAGGCAGTTCCGCCCACGGAGGTCAAGGCCCATTCTATCATTGAATTTTTAGGCTCCAATATCATCTACCTATTTGAAGTCCAACATGTTTTCCTCACTGATAATGACACCAACATCCATGAATCTAAACTAAATAAGTTGTACGCCCAGAACAACATCCGTTCTAACCATACCTCCCACTATCATGAACAAAAAAATTGCAATATTGAAGAATTTTACAAAATTATCTCTAACAATATCTAGAATACGGTTGGTCAAATCAAGAATAGTTAGCAAAAAAAACTCCCCAATGCCCTCTGGGATTATCGGACAACAAATCGTAATTCCACTTAGGTGACCCCATATTCCCTTTTGTAAAAAACGGAGGCAGTCCAACCCACTAGGAATCAGTTTCTTTCATTATGCATAGCTATCTACAATCAGCTGACATCAAATAGGGTAGCCGAGATCTCTCTAGAAGAATTGTAAGCACTCCATGAGAACATTATTTGTTCCCTTCACAGTATGGAGTGGCATGAAAACAATATAGCCAGGGCTTTGAAAATGAAATTTCACATTTTCTCCTTCTTACAAGGTTACATGGTTTTGTACCTAAGAACACCAATGATACCTGGTACGAAACCACCCAAACTAGATCCTAAATGGGAAGGACCTTACATCATTCACAAGGTTTATCCCAATGGGGCATATACCCTAGTTACCATAGCTGGTGAGCATATCAGTCCTCCCACAAATTCCAAATTCCTCAAGTGCCATTTTTCTTGACCACATTACTCGGTCCTACATGACCTTAAACTATTCCATCTTCTCCACAAGACATTAAAAATTGTGATCCATCCAAGATGAAGGACATAAAACTACTCAACACTTGTCTTGCATAACATTAAACTACGAGTGGAAGATATATCGTTATGGTCAAAGATCTACGACCCAAAACTAATATCTTCCAACGTCCTTGTTTCATGGTGTTAAACTATGCTGCACTTCAAGAATAATGTATGTCTTGATTACCATCTTCATGGGATACATAGGAAAGATCAGATGCTTCATCTTAAAGTCTAGCCCCTGAATTATTTTCTTTGACTACCCATGGGTACAGTTACTTCGGGGGATCGTACACAGTGTAGTGTACACTTTTTTGTCCACATTAATGTCGGGTTTAAAATGATCACATCATATTCCCCTCCCATTATTTTATCCTCCCACGTCCTCACCAAAAAACGTTAAACAGTATGAACCTTCCAGAACTATGTATGGCTTGATTACGATCCTCATGGTATAGATTAGAATGCCTAGACATTTCTCCCGTAGGCCTAGCTCCAAAATTCAAGATATCCCCTTGGGTCAAAACACATGTTGTGGTGAGGGCCTTGTTTTCCTTCAATCAAATTGGGTTTATCATGAAAGTGTCATGTATTCCCCTATATGGGGATCTCTACCTCTTTCACCCATTCTACATGATGTTAAACTATACAGGCATATTCATGCTTCATGTGTCCCCTTTATTTGGGTCTATATCAACATTCACATCTTAAAGGACCTCTAAACGGTATAAGTGCTTAGACTTATCGATCACCTACCTTTTTGGGACAATTTCCTTTAAGGTCTCGAATGAAAATTTGACACAAGGTTTACATTGCGAATGTGGTCAGTGGTCGAAAATCATTTTTTCCATTTCAGGTCACACGATATAGATATCGTGATTTGAAAACATTCAACAAAAATCCCCCATAGTTATCAACACCCATATATGTCCGAAGTGTTGGGTGAAATGATTCCTTTTGTCTTGCTATCACTTCGAATGCATTTACATGAATAGGGATGTTGGAATGGTTGGGAATGATACTAAACCATCAATTTTCTTCATTTTCACGACCTTATCTGTTGGGGAGAACCTGATCCCATTCCTTGTTTCCCACACCGATCATTGGTCACGTGGGCTTGGGACCTTGGTTAAGGAAATAACCGCTTAAAGGGTGATGTAATCATGTTTTGAGATATATGAACATAAAATAAGATCACCACCATCCTCACCACATAATATTAAACTCTGTGATCCGTCTGAACTGAATGACGTGAAACTACTCAGTACTCATCCCACATGACGATAAACTGCATGCTATCTAGGATATTTCGTCTATGGCCTAGCCTTAGGTCCCTCATACTTTTTGGCCCTCTATCCTAATTTATCATTTTGGATTTTGCGTTGTGGTATAGACTCCAGGTCCTTGTTCATTTCAGGATATTTTCTTCATGCCACACATTTCCCCTCGAGACATACCTTTTACATCCATTGTCCTTTCCACAATGTGTTAAAATTCAGGGGTATCACCATGATTTATGAATCCCAACATTTAGGATTCCATAACATTTAACATCTAAAGGGACCCCAAACGGTGTGGATTCTAGGCCCTAGGGTTCTCATACCGTATCGGGCCAACATCCCTGAGGATTTTGGATGACAATTTGACACAAGTCCCACATCGTGAATATGGTCAGTGGTCGATGCTCAATAGTTTGTTAACATTCCAGGTAACATGATATAGTTATTTTTTGCGAACATAGTTTGAATTTATCCTCACTCATTGTCATCATTTTTTCATCTTCCAAATTATAGGCACGATGATTCACCCTTTCCCCCATTTGTCCCATGCACATGACAGCAAAATGGGCACCTGTGGTCCGAGATCTATGACTATAAAATAAGAACTACCAATTCCTTTCCACATGACTTTAAAATACATGAAATATCAAGAACTACGTTTGGATTGATTCCCTTCCTCATGGAATATTGAGGAATACCCATACATTTTGTCTATGGGTCCATCCTAGATTCATCTATCCTTTCTCTCAGCCTCTTGGACCGAATTCTCTCTAGGAATTATTAATGGTGTGGAATATGTTGGCTTATTACCTCATTCAAATTGGGTTATTCACCACGCCATTCACATTATTCATTGAGGTCCCCCCTCATATCCTCATCCTTGTCTCATGGCGTTAAACTGCATGACATTTTCCAGAGCTATGTGTGGATTGATTCTCATTCTCGTGGGATACGTATGAACTCTGGAACATTTTGTCTCTGGTTTTTCCCTATATCTTATAAACCTCATCTTTCTTACCCCTAGACTGTGTCCCCTGGGAGGGGTGTGTGGTGTGGTATGGGTTTATTCCCTCATTAAAATCATTTTTTAATATCCATGACACATAATTCCCTATTTAAATATCTGTATACCACTTTTATTTACTCATCTTCTCAAGTAAACTGCTCCCAAATTGGGCCCCTAGACCCTCTTTGGCAATTCAACAACATTCCTAAGAACACTTTGGTTCAGGACCTAGAGATTTGGATACTATATAGACATGTTTTCACCCTTTTCCATGCTTCATGTTCCCCTTTATTTAATCTTTAATCATATTTCAAATCCGAAAGGACCCCTGAATGGCATAGATTATAGATTTCAGTGCTCGCCTACCATTTTGGGACAACGTCTCCAAGGATTTCGAATGAAAATTTGACACAAGTCCTGCATTGAGAATTTGGTCAGTGGCCAACGCTCATTTGTTCTTCCCATTTCAAGTCACATGATATTGATGATGTGTTTTGAAAATGGTCAAAATTCATCCTCCATCATTATTCCACCTCTATTAATAATTAAATATTGATTGCATGATTGACATCATTTTCCACGACATCATGTACAAGTGAAATTTCATCAATCATGGTTCTATATCTCAGTGCGCATTTGCACGTTAACTGAAAAAAGACATGGTGAGGTGCCATTCGAGGCTCTTCATTATTCCCCCTTTTTCTATATTTCATGTGTTGAAAAAACTTCTCTGACCTTGATTCCCTCATCAAGTGAGACTCACGTGTGATTAGGGATTTGTTCAAGGTTTACTCCTGTTTGGGAGAGTGTCAATTCCTTTGGTCCAAGAAATATGACATTAAACAAATATCTCCCCACATCCTTGGCATGTGAAGTCATGCTGCACGATGCTTTCAGAACTAAAAATGGATTGATTCCCCTTTTTTTATGGGATACGTAGTAATGATCAATCATTTTTTCTTCGAATCCAACTCCATATCCACTAATAACCTCTTCTATTCGGTCGTTTAGACATCACTTTTATAGGACTGCGTGGTGTGGTGTATTTGGGATTATGTCTTCATTCAAGTTGGCTGTGAAATAGCCAAACCATGTACTCCCCTTATTAGGAGCTATTCTATCCTTCCTCTCGTCACACATGACGTTAACCTTCACTCTCAGAACAAAGTACGTCTTGATTCCCGTCCTCATGGGATACATAGAAACACCCAAACATTTCATCTTCAGGTCCAGACCCAATATCCTCTAATCTGTTCTAGCCCCTAGGCCTGAGGATTCTCCTCTGGAGTTGCGCGCAGTGTGGTGTGGAACTATTCATCATTCACATTATGAATGCTTTATCACAACTTGTGCATTCCATCCAAAACGTTGTTCTTCTATTTGTTTCCAAGCCATATGACCTTAAACTAGGCTGTCTAGTCCCATGTGGCAATAAACTTTTGCGTCTTTGTCATGCGATGTTAGAATAGGTGGGATGGTCCTATCTTACAACCCAAAACAATGACATTATCATTTGGGTTACATGATAAAAAATGACATCGCATTTTGGTGTCCTTACTTGAGGGGAAATCATGTTTGGTATCGGGTTTCTACCATGCGATTTTTCAATTCATACATTTGGATTGATTCTTATAGAGACAAATTGATTCTCTATCCCATGTGTGATGCTGCATAAAAAACACATCCTCCCTAAAGAACAGACAAGATCCCCCAAATTCTGCTCTTTTGGTGCATGGGTCAGGCCTTCATGACTATATTGTCTCTGACATTGGTACCCTACCATGAAATTATCCATAACTATGTATTTCATGATTCCTATCATAATAGGATACGTAAGAATGCCCAGGAACTTTGCGTTGGGCCCAACCCAACTTTCATTTTGGCCCCAACCTAAAATTTTCCTTGGGATCATAGGGTGCGATACAATCTTCTACAGTCCTCATTCACATTGGGTTTTACAATAGCTACACCATGTGTCTCTATTTCTCCATTACATTATGGTATGATATTTAATACCTTAAAACTAAGATCCAACCATCCTTGTCACATGATATTAAACTGCACACCACTTTCAGAACTATGTATGGATTGATTCCCATCCACATGGGATATGTTGGAATGCCCAGACATTTTGTCTTCAGGTTAGGCCCCAGATATATCAAATCCTATCCTCTTTACACCCCCTTATCACAAAATATATTGGGGTAGGTGGTGTGGTTGGTACCTCTTGGATCCTCATTCACATAGGTTTTTTCAACAACCGCACCTTGTGCCCCCTGTCTCCTCCCAACCTGGTATGAGTTCTACAACCATAAACTAAGATCTTTTATTTGTAACTATGTGTCGGGTTTGGATACTTCTCCACCCTATGCACATTCCATTAAATCAAGTCCCCTCTTAAACTAGGATTTTTTATTCCCAAGACACTTGTCCCTAGAAAGGGGTTCGACTCCCTCTATCTGACATGTCTCATTGGCATACTCGAATGAATCGTGGAAAAGAACTGAAAGTATGGAACATCACATGGACATTACCTCAGTTCATTTCCATGCTTCATGGGCCCATTATTTGGATCCCCATCCCCTTCCATGTCTGAAGGCACCCCTTTACATCCTGGTCTCATGCTACATTGGCTCACCTACCATCTTTGGCCAACGCCTTGGAAGACCTCAGATGACATTTTTCGATAGGTATCATGTTTCGAACATGGTCAGTGATCGAACCAAATTTTTCTATCCCCATGCTAGGATAACGTGAAAAGGATACTGTTTTTCAAAAACGGTCAACCATTATCCTCTATCATCACGCCACCATCATCACGATCCAGATTTTGGGCATCATGATTCACATTTATCCACTCCCCTGCATTCAAGTGGAATTCCAACACATGGTTTTACATCGCCGCACATCTATGTTTTTTAAGATGGTGGGTCAATAATTTTGTGATATCAATCACCAAGCACTCCATTTTCCCTAATGTGTGCCTCCATGTACCAGGAAAATCCCATCACTACTCCTTATTCCCCACATCGATCACAACTCACATGAGCTTAGTAGTTTTGGTAGGTCATGTACTGGTGTAGCCGAAACACACATGCCTCTCATCCTACATGATGTTAAATTTCCATTTGATAACAATGTATGGAATATTCTCATCCTAATGGGGTATATAGGAGCGCCTGAACATTTTGTCTCGTTCGAATCCAAAATTTCTCCATCTTCAGTTCTTGGACCAACGATTTCTCCAGGGATTGTGTGTTGTGGTTTGGATAACTTATATCCTCAATCACGTCGGGTATGTAATGTCCAAACCATGTATTCCGACCATTGGGATATCCCCTTTAACTCTTTATCCTATATGAAGTTAAATTGAACAACGTCTCAAGAACAAGGTGTGGCTTTATTCCCATCCTAGTGGGGTACATTGGAATGCCTGAGCACTTTTCCTTTGGGTCCATCCCCCTGAGAGACCACCTCTGGTCTATGATATAAGGAATACTATTGGGAACATTTTGGTGTGGTGTGGATTTTTATAGTCCTCATTCACATTGGGATATGTATTGCACCACACATTTCCTTTGGGGTACCCATGTCCTTGACACATGACATTAAACTGTGGTTCTATCATGAAAATGTTCAGGATGCCCTGTGATAGTTATGAGAAGCATTATCTTCCTCGCCAAAGAGGATTTCCCACTCCAGCATTGGTCTCTAACCATGGTATGATCAAGAACTGCATTTTTTTTATTCTCATCCTTACGGGAAATGTATTGACGACCCGTCATTTCACCTTGGGCCCTGCCCTAGGGTCAGTAACCCTTCTTTCCCCTCATCCCCAATCATGGTCTAGTCAATATAACCATAAACTAGGATCCTATTGTCCTTGAAACATGAATTTAAACTGTTATCCTTGGTCCATGTATTATGACCTTAAAAATATGTACACCGTCCTCACCGTACGATGTTAAATTATGATTATATAATCCTCATTGGTAATCTGTAAAACTACAAGCCACTATAGGTTCTTATCAGAGAGATCCTTATAGGAAATGTGTACGGCCCCTGATCAGGCCGATGATCTCACCTAATGTGATTTCATCATGGTGATGTAATTTCAAGAGTGAGGGACTCCCTTCTAACAACCCATCACTCCACCCTTCGTGCTTTGCATCCTGTTAATTGGGATCCACAAGCTCTTTCATTCCTGAAGAAACCCACTAATGGTATGGATGTGTGGCCTATGGATCACCTACTATCTTGGGATAACTTTCTGAAAGACTAATGGATTACATTTCAAGTCAGTCCCCATGCATCGAACATTGTCAATGGTCATCCCTCATTTGTTATCCCTATTTCAAGTTAATTTGGTAGGGATAAAGTGATTAAAATACAGTCAATAGTTATACTTCATTATCATGCCATCGCTATATTGTTCCAAATTTTGGGTATCATGATTCACATTTTCAATTCCCCTTTGTTTGGATTGATTCTAAAGACCCTGGAGTTACCCCACTCATGCACTATAACAAATTGGGAAAACAAAACTTCATCTAATATGAGAAATTCATTATATAGTCGGGCCTCTATTTTTCTTCCGGAATATCTAGATCAGTTTTTCAAAACCCAGATTCCTATAGCCTAGTTGGCACTCTCATATTCAAACGGAATAACGATGCGGTTATCCCTTGTTTCACACATCAGGTATGACCCAAGTGATATTAGGGATTTATTTCTGGATATTTCACAAATGTGATGGAAATGCAATAAACCAAAACAAATAAAGAAACTCATGTATGCAACTAAAATAATAAATTAAAGCATGAAAGTACGTTTATGAGTTTAGACACATTACAGCGCCCAAGGATTGGACCCTCCCATAGATGGGTTGACCTCTTCAATAGATCATCCATGCTCTACACTCTTTATCTTGTGGTGTCCAAGATCCACTGTTTTCAGTTAAGCTCATGCTACCCCTTACTGAAAAATGGGGGATTATTCATCAACCTTGATCTGGACCCAATCCTCATTGTCTTGGATAATATACAAATCTTTAGATGCTCCCCACATCTATTCTTATGCCTCGGCCTATTGGGTCTTCAGCCGTGATATGAGCCCTGATTGCATGTTGAAGAAATAAGAGTTCTATTTTTCCTATGTCCTAAACCGCTGGATCTGATTTTTGGCCTTCTAGAGTCTCTTGATGTTTAGGGACGTCCTCCGCTGCCATCCCACCATTGGCTCAGTCGTGTTCCCGTATCATCTCTATAATTAAATATCAAATGAGCATATGATGAATGACTGTGATATCATGACATGTCAAATTGATTATGTTTTTAAGGTTGATTTATAGTCAAGGGTAGACCCTAGGTCGTCTCTCGAGGAGCGTTGGTGGGTTTAGAGTGTGCGCTTTTAATAAGAAGTACTAAAATAGGAGTTGTTTTGAAACTAGTTTTAGGATCAAATAACTTAATTGAAAGTATAAAAGATCAAAAACCAAATGGAAATTGAAAAATATGAGATAAAAGGGTTCATTGTGAGTTCACTACACACTTTAAAGTTCATAATTTTTGAAGACTAATTTAGGTTTGGAGTAATTCTTTTGATGAAATTAATTGGAATCCCGATTAATTCTTAATCCTTTATTTCATTGCTTAAAGAACCAAACATTGACATAACAATAATATTTTCAAGGTCTAGAACATATGCATGGAATAAGAGCTTCCAAAGAATACTGAAATATCAATAAAGTGGGTAAGAAAAGGATTTTTGTGTTACCCAATCAGAACAACACAAGTCACGCACTCAAAACCTCACACTGACCAGTTAGAAATTAATATCATCTCATGCACAGGCATCAAAACAAGCATTAAAATATGAAAGTATATAAGATAAATGGAAATAAATGTTTTAACAGCCAAATTACTCAAAACCGGTAGCTAATATATGAATTGGAACTCCCTTGACATGTGTGTACCTCCCTCCCAACGAACGCCCACCGTTTTGCTCGACATCGGGTGGAGGAGGAAGCTCAGGTGGAAATCCTTCTTCATTATTGATCTCCCTATGAGGATAGGGGCCTCTATAAATTATAGGAGTGGAGGGGTCTCCTCTGGAACTTCTAATTATCAGCACTTCACTCCATGGATGAACTTACAAATTAGGTGCCCATGGTACCTTTTTATAGCCAAAATGTGACATGATATTGGGAACCCTGATTTTGAGATACCACTTGTGTCTCAGTTTTGGAATAGTAGAAAACAATATCAAGACATGACCAAAAGAATGGAGTTATTGTAAGACCTCTTGGCAGTATCCCTGTCTAATTTTTTGGCCATTAGAAAATTGGAATATGGGATATGGTCAAAAGACTGAAACACACTTTTGAATTCATGCAGATTCTATCCCCTGGATAGAATGGTTCGGATGGTCCACTAGATGGCCGAATTCGGCTTTGGTTTCTTAATAAGGGTTCTAGCCCATGATTGTCTAGAGAGTCCCACAACTGTTCAGCCCATTTTGATGCATGAAATGTTCATAATGTTCAAAACAGTGGATAGATGTCCATGCGATGGCATGCAGTTTGGCCCATTTTTCTTCTTGATGAACTCCAGGCATCCAAATCACCTCCACATTCAATGAAAATATCAAAGAAAGTATAATTTCCCTTTTTAATATTGATAAAAATTAAGTAATTTAATAAAGCACGAAGTGAAATTTATTATTATATTTTGAATATTCATTACAAAACTAGTTTAATATAGCGGTGTAAGGGTGGAATTGAATAGTGAATCACTATACGATCACACCCCCAAACCTAAAAATTTGCACTCCTTGGAAAAGTCACATATAAGAAAAATGATGCAAGTATATACTCCCAAAATTATTAAGATTTAATCATTTGAGGAAATTTTAATTCATTAAAGTAATGTTATAAATGAATGAACCACACCAAGGAGTTCTTCCTAGTGAAAATGGAAAAAGATGTCTCATAAATCATATCACAATGAAATTCAAGGAGATTCATGACTCCAAATTGAGAAAGGAATTAAAAATTCAACCATTCCACTAACTCTCTATGTGTGTTTGTAAAAACATTTCCAGGCTATTCTTTCCACTTTCTATCCAGTAAATATAGGTTATTTTAACATTATTCAGCTTTAAATGAACTTTTTTTCATGGAACCTGCCCAACATCCTTTGAAATAATATTTCAAGACCCACTCACTTATGTATTTCCAGAAGTCAAACCATAAGAACTCGACCTAGATATCTTCATATTTTGCACATTTCATCACTCCCCTCATTTATTATTTTTGTTCTTTAGAATTTTCATTTGGAAAAAATCTCACATTCATCTCTCAACCCTTGTTTGATCTCCTCACGACACTAATTACAATAGTTATAACTAGATCAAAGGTTGAGGAAAAGTGGTTTTTGACCTTCCCAAGACACAACAAAATATTTTTTTGAGGGTGAACAACAGCTGGACATTAGGTACACACATTGGTCAATCGGGTACAATGATGAAACAGACCAGATAAAGAAAAAATGTATGGAAATATCATTTAAAGATGAAAAATATTAACCTAACATATATTTACCTTATATTAAGTAAGAAATATTCACACTTCTGGGTCTGATACAAAAATGTGTGGAGATATTAGTGACACATTTTTCCCAAAAACTACTCACACAAGGTGCATAAATCATCTCCAATGTTTCACAGTGATAAAACCATTTATATCATTGACAGAAAAACAATTCACTAAAAATCACTCCCTGGTGTTAAATTCATATAATCATTCAATCCAAAAAATAGATTGGTTTTTTTTCAAATGTTAAATCAGCATGGAATCAAAAATTTCAACATTCATTTTCAGTAATTTCCATGATTTGGTGACCATAAGGGGGGGAGTAAAAACACCATAAATAAGGTGAAATGGAGAAGAAATAAGAAAGTCAATGAAAATCCAAATGAACCCATAAAGATGGAGAAAGGATAAAATACCATAAAGAAGGAAAAAAAGAGTATAAAAAATAAAGACTATGAAAATCCAAATGAACTCAACAAGATGGGGAAAATTGAAAATACCATAAATAATGAAAAAAAGAGAAGAAAAAATAAAGACAATAAAAATTCCCATCTAACCCAGGAATGTACCCATCCCCCCACACCTATAATGTGAATTATCCTCATTGTAATAATTGATAAGGTGAGAAGGAAGGATAAACTCTATTGTGTTTCACTGGTATGTTGCTTCTTGAACATGGGGTTCCTCTATCAGGAACTCCGGAAGAGCTTCGTGGAAGTGCTTCAGCCGCTGCCCATTGACAGTGAAGGTTTTCTTGGTGTCTTCATTTTGAACTTGGATGAAACTTCATACTTTCATTATAAAGGAGGACCTTATGCCCAATATGGAACTGGAAATGAAGTATAAGACAGTTTCGGGAAGCCTTAGTTCTATCCTCATAAATCCTAGAGTTTTAATATGCATCCCTTCTCATTTTGTCCAACTTCTGAATATGTAACTTCCTTTGAGAACCTGCACCAGAAATATTATAATTCCATTGTTTGATGGCCCGGTAGGCCTAGTGCTCAATCAAAACAGGCATGGGACAACTATTTCCAAACACAAGATGATATGGTGACATTCTAATGGGTGTTTTGAAAGCAGTACGGTAGGACCATAATGAATCCTGAAGTCAAAGACTCCAATATTTTCTATTGGGTTGAACTATTTTTTCAATAATATATTTTACCTCTCTATTTGACACCTCGGCTTGACCATTGGTCTATATGTGATATGTAGTAGACACTCTATGACTGACCCCATACTGACGCAAAAGTAATTTCATTGTTCAGTTCCAGAAATGAGAACCCTGGTCACTGATGATGAACTTAGGTAGTCCAAACGTACAGAATATTTGTGTTCTCAAAAATTCTAAAATTATCTTAGAATAATATGTCCTTGTAGCTCATGGCTCTACCCATTTTGACACATAATCAACTGCCAGAATAATTTAAAAGTTTCCAAAGGAATTGGGAAATGGACCTATAAATTCAATGCCCAAACATAAAAATTTCATGAAATAGCAATGGTTTTGTGGCATTTCATTTATTTTAGATAGATTCCCCATTCTTTGACAAAAAGGACAAGATTTTCAAAAATCATGGGCATCCCAAAAAAAAGTGTTCGTTAAAAGAGGCCAGAATCAAGGACCTTGTGGGTAGTCCATTGGGGACCAAAGTGTCCCCCACAAGCAAGAGTGTGACGAAATCTAAGGACTGAATAGAACTCTCTATCGGGAACACAACGCCTAAGAACATGATCACTAATTGTGTACCAGAGTTAGGGGTCATCCAAAATGTACCAATGAGACTCATATTTTAGACGACTAACTTTTTTTTAATGAAATCAGTAGGAATTCAAGATGTTACCAAATAATTTACAATTTCAACATACCAAGGAATAACATATTTCACTTGGAATAATTTCTCATCTGGAAAAATATCTTTTATAGGAATACATAGGAATGAGTCAATGTCTGGGGATGGGGAAATCCTACTGATATAGTCAGCCACCACATTCTCTGCTCCTTTTTAATCTCTAATTTCTAGATTAAATTCTTGAAGGAGGAGTATCCAACGAATGGGATGTGACTTGGATTCTGTTTTCATAAAGATATACCAGATGGCTGCATGGTCTGAGAACACAATGAATTTGGACCCCAAAAGGTATCACCTGAATTTGTCTATGGAAAATAAAAACCAAAGGAATTATTTTCAGTTGTGGTGTAGTTTTCTTGGGTAGGGTCCAATGTATGTGGGTCATATTCAATGACATGTGGAGCTCAATCGACCCTTTGTGACAAGACTGCCCAACTGAATTGTTAGAGGCATCATACGTGAGCTCAAATGGTAAATCCCACCGAGGTGGTTGGATTACCGGGGGTTACCTGAAAATCTATTTTTTACTTATTAAATGCTTCCTCACATTATTTATCAAAAAAAAATTCTTTTTCTTTTTGGAGTAATTTGTAGAGGGGAAGTGAAATTTTACTAAATTCACGAATGAAACGACGGTAAAATCCAGAACGAACTAGGAAAGATCACACATCTCGTACATTTTTTGGTAATGGTAGGGAAGAAATGACATCCCCTTTTGATTTATCAAATTGGATTTCATCCCCAGAAATGACATGTCCCAAAACTATAACTTCTCACACAATGAAATGGAATTTCTCATAATTTAATATGTGATTCTTTTCAATATAGCGTCATAGGACCAAAGAAAGACTACTCAATAATTCATCAAAATAAGAGCCATAAACAGTGAAATCATACATGAATACTTCCATGAAATTCTCCAGGTAATCTTAAAAAATACTAACCATGCATCGTTGGAAAGTAGTTGGGGCATTTAATAGACCAAATGGCATCCTTCTAAAGGAAAATGTGCCAAAGGGGTAAGTGCAGGTTGTATTTTCATGATCTTCGGGGGAAATATGGATCTAAAAGTATCCAGAATACCCATCAAGGAAATAGTATTGGGACTTACCTGCAAGCCTCTCAAGCATTTGGTCAATGAATGGAAAAGGGAAATGGTCATTTTTAGTGTGTTGGTTTAGTCAGCGATAGTCTATGCAGACATACCAACTATTTTGTACACAAGTTGGAACTAATTCATTGTTTTCATTTTTGATTACTATAATCCCATTTTGTTTAGGAACTAGTTGAATGGGACTGACCCATTTGCTGTCAGAGATTGGTTAAATGATTCTAGAAACCAATAATTTTGTTACCTCATTTTGCACAACTTCTAGGAGGTTTGGGTTCAGTCGACGTTGTGGCTGCCTCACAGGTTTAGCCTCGTCATTTAATAAAATATGATGTGTAAAAGTTTATGGTCTAATACCAGGAATGTCTCCAAGTGTCCATCCCGAATCTTGTTTATACACCCTCAATAGTTCAAGCAATCTCAATTCTTGCTCTGGAGGGAGCGAAGAAGCAATGATTATAGGCAACTTGTTTCCATTCTAAAGATATGAATATTTTAAATCATGAGGTATTTTTTTTAGTTCCAATTTAGGTGGAATTTGGATTGATGGGAGTGTGTGTGAAAGTGAGAGGTCATTGATCTCATCTAACTACTCAATGGTATCATCCTCATATGAGGAATGATCTTTTAAAATATTATCAATGTCATCAACAGTCATTGGATCCTTAGTGTTCAATAAATTATCAATTAATAAACATGCATGACACTTTTTTAGACCACTACAACAATCAATCCATGATTCATTACCTATAATTTCAATCAATGAAGAAAAATCATAAAGGGGATCGGGGGAATGAAAAGTTGTTTTTTAGGGGAAGGGAGTACATCAATTGAATTAATAGAGAGAGAGGAATGTTCTTCTGAGGGGTGCTTCATGGCATCAAGGATGTTGAAATAGACTATGTCGCCACCAAATTCCATAGATAATGTACCATTATAGACATTAATTATGGCTTTGGTGGTTTTCAGGAATGGTCTCCCCAATATAATTGGGACATTTCCATTCATCCTATCATATACAATTTGAAGCACATAAAAATGTACAGGAAAAATTAAAATGTTCACCATCATAAGAACATCCTCTAACACACCATAAGGGTGTGCAGTACTCCGATTGGCTAGTTGAACAACAAATCCAGTGGGATTCAGTTACCCAACCTGCAATGTAGAGTAAATGGAGTGAGGCATCACATTTATAGAGGCACCTAAATCAAGCATAGCATAAGAAAAAGAATACTCCCCTATGGTGCAAGGAATTGAGAATTTTCTAAGATCATTTCACTTGGTGGAAATTGATGGCTCTATGAATGCTAAAACATTCCTCCCCAAGCTCACTTTCTCATCACCTCAAAGTCTCCTTCTCTGTGTACACATCTCCTTTAGAAACTTATCGTACTGTGGAATTTTCTTCACATCATCAATCAATGGGATGTTAACCTGTAATTTCTTGAAAACTTCCAATATTTATTTATCATGGTCATTTTACATTTGTTTTCTTGGTTGGGTGACCCATTGAGGAAATGGAAGTGGAATAGTTGGGCTAGGTGACTCATCAATATACACACTCTTTCCTTTGTAAGGGCTTCTCTTAGGACAATGTTCTTCAACATTTGGAACATTTTTAATGGTTGGGATAGAGGTTTCCTCAGGAGGAGACAGATCTAATAAAGGATTCATTTTAATTTTTAGTTATTTCCCACTCCTAAGGGTTATGTCACTAACATTTCCTTTATCTCTAAGGCTAATTACTAGTTTAGAGGGTAGTTTACCCAACCCAAGACTTTGAATTTCCCCCACCGAGTTAGCTAGTAGGATTAATTGGTTTTTGAGGTCTTCTATGGCTTCCTAGGTGGTTTGTTGGAATTGGATATTGTTGGCAGCCATTTGTTTCATTATATCTTCTAATCTAGGCTCAGGTTTTGGAGGGGGTGGTTGGAAAGGCCTTTGGGGTGGTTGAGGATTTCTGGGTGGTGGTGGATGGATGGATACTCTTCCCTTGTTTGTTCCATGGTTGATGAGGCTGGTTTGAATACCCCTGGCCTATAGGATTAGTTGTCTTTCCACCAATAGTTGGATGGATAGTATGGTTCTTGTCTAAGGGGTTTGTTATAGGGGCGTCCTGGGATGATTGCCTTAAAACTCTCAGATGTTTCTCTCAATTGGGGGCATTGGCCAGAATAATGGGTGTCAGAAGAGAAAATACCATAATGGAAGGGAGGAGGAGATTGAGATTTCCCTTTGGATAGTGTGAGTTTTCGTAAAAGGTTACTTACCTCTTCCAAAATTGTGTCCACCTTCTTCTCAAATTCAGTACTTTGCACCTCATGGATACCTCGAATGGGTACACAAGACCTTGTACCAAATTGCTGAGTGTTTTGCACCATATTCTCTATCAGGTTTATTTTAGAAATTGGGGTCTTATCTACAAGCTCACCAACTGCAGCAGCATCAATCATATTTCTATAAATAGGTATTAAACCTTCATAAAAGTATTTAATTAAAAGTTTATCACTTATTTGGTGGAATAGGAAACATGAACATAACCGTTTAAAGCATACCCAATATTCATGTAATGTTCCCCCTTGAGATCATCTTATAACACAAATTTATTTCCTTATTTTTGTAGTTCGAGAGGATGGGATACATTTTTTAAGAAAAAGGCGTTTCATGTCTACCCAACCTCATATTGGGGAATTGACATAATAAATCCAATCTTTTGCAGTATCTTCTAAAGAAAATGGGAATTATCTAAGATGTACTTGTTCTTCATCCACAATAGTAGGTTTTAATCTTGAAAAAATAGTGTGAAATTATTTTAAATTGTTATGTGGATCCTCTCCAGGAAGTCCATGGAATCTTGGTAACAGATGAATTAAACCAGATTTTAGGTCAAAATTGGGTGCCTCGCCTTGTAATTGAATGTATTTGGGATTGATATCGACATTAGGTGAGGTTATTTCTTTTAATATCCAGTTATTTTCATCCATGTTATTCACATTAATTTCAGTTTTAATGTGGGTTCCTGAAGAAGAAGAAGAAGAAGAAGGATAAATATGAGTGTTGATGTTTTGTGCGTCCTCCTTCAAAGGTTCCTCTTGTGTATCTTGGGGTCGCTGATGTAGGATCCTATCTGGGTTGGGTTCAAAAGGTTGTAAGTCACCCAGAGTAGAACGCATCATGCACCAATCCTACACAAAAAAATAGATCAAAATACCAAAATATAGGTAGAATTATAAGATAAAACAAATTAATATTCACAAAAATTACAAAAAACTTATAAAAAACAAGCACTGAAACCAAAGAGCTCCTCGGTAACGGTGCCAGATTTTGACCGCACTGTTGTGACATGTCAAATTGATTGTGTTTTTAAGGTTGATATATATTATAGGGTTGGCCCTAGGTTATATCTCATGGAGAGTTGGTGGGTTTAGAGTGTGAATTTTTAATAAGAATTACTAAAATAGGGGGTGGTTTGAAACTAATTTTTGGATGAACTTACTTAATTGAAAGTTTAAAAGTTTAGAAACCAAATGGACATTGAAAAATATGAGATAAAAGGGTTAATTTTGAGTTCAATACACACTTTCATGTTCATAATTCTTGGAGATTAATTAAGGATTGGAGTAATTCTTTGGGTGAAATTAATTGGAATCTCGATTAATTCCTAAGCCTTTGTTTCATTGATTAAAGAACCAAACCTTGAAAAAACAATCAAATTGTCAAGGTCTAGAACTTATTCATGGAATGAGAGATTCCAAATAAGATTTAAATCTCATGAAATTGGGTATGAAAAGTATTCTTGTGTTACCCAATCAGAACAACACAAGTCACTCACTCAAAACCTCACACCGATCGGTTATAAATTAAGAGCATCTCATCCGCACGCATCAAAAAAAAAAATTAAAATATAAAAGTATGTAAGATTAATGGAAATAAATATTTTAACACCAAAATTAATCCAAAACAGTATCTAATATATGAAGTGGAACTCCCTTGACATGTGTGTATCTCCCTCACAATGAACGCCCACCGTTTAGCTCGACATCTGGTGGAGGAGGAAGCTCGGGCGAAACTCCTTCTTCCTTATTGACCCCCTTGTGTGGATAGGGGCCTCAAAAAACATACAGGATGATGAGGGGAAACCTCTGGAACTCCAAATTTTCATCACTTCACTCCTTTTTCAAACTTATAAATGAGGTTCCCAGGGTGCCTTTTCATAGCTAAAATGGGACATGGTTTTAGGAACCCTATTTTTTGAGATACCACTTGTGTCTCATTTTTGGAATAGTAGAAAGAAATATAAAGACTTGACCAAAAGATAGGAGTTGTTATAAGACCCCGTGAATGTCACCATATCGAATATAAAGGCCATTAGATAGATGGATTTGGAGAAATGTTCAATAGACCGAAACACACTTTTGAATTCAGGCAGATTCTCTTCCCTAGACAGAATGGTTCAGATGGGACACCAGATGGATGAATTTGGCTTCTGTTTATTAATGAGAGTTGTATCCCATGATGTTCTAGAAAGGGTAATAATGGTTCAGCCCATATTGATGCACGAATGTTTCTTAATGTTCAAAACAAGATAAAGATGTCCATGGGATGCCATGCAGTTTGGCCCATTTTTCTTCTAGATGATCTTCGAGCCTCCAAATCACCTCCACCTTCAATGAAAATATCAAAACAAGTATAATTTACCTTTTTAATAGTGTTAAAAATTAATTAATTTAATAAAACTTGAAGTTAAATTTATTATTATATTTTGAATATTCATTACAAAACTAGTTTAAAATTGCGGTCTAAAGGTAGAATTGAATAGTGAATTGCTGTGCGATCAAGGACGCTTGGAATCCTCTCCACCCGTGCATAGGTCATGTAGCCAGGAACAAAGGCTCCCCATTTTCTATATCCACTATTCTTGTGGGGTCTCCCTCATGAAGAGCTTGATCAGCTTCCATGACCGGCGACATACGACCTTCCTATCCTCTTCATCAGAAGTCGTCTCATCCCGGTCCTTGGGGTCGATAGGTTCATATACTGGGAACAACTACCGGAACTCATTATTAGGGTCCACATCTTGTGTCGAATTGTGTAGGATGGGACCCATGTCATCTGATTGATCCCGGTCATCAGATTACACTTTGATTATTTCAAGTTCGGTCTTGTTGACGGTCCCACATATGGTTGAGCCTGATGCAGCTTGGGCAGTATGAGAATACACTTCTATGACCACCGATGTTTTTCTAGGAAAAGAAATTCCAGGAGCCCCAGTCATCCTATCCAATGCTCCCCATGAGATTTGGTGTGCATGTGAGAATAACACAGTTGTCAGTTGGCCAAATTCATTGGATGAAAGTTCCAAATTATGTGAATAAGACTCACAAAGATCAAATATTTGGACTCTCCCCTGATCTATTTTCACTAGAACCCCATGGAATGGACTTCTGTATATGGTGGGGAAATCAAAAGATTCCGGGAGAACCACCCAGGGTGTTGTAGCACTACTAGGCATAGTAATCGCCATTGTCGCGTGTGCAGATCCTAAATAATCATCTGCAATTGCACGGGAGTAGGTTTTGTATATGAGACCCTCCGGAACATGTCAAATGTTAGTTGAGAATGGCTAGGAGTCCTAAATGAGGACCATAAGAAAATGGATTAAGGTTTACCTCAAGAGCCTCCACAAGCTCTTCTAGCTCCGAGTCAGAGTTGGCGTCCTCTCCTTCCTCTAGATGGATCCCTCTATTGGCCTCTTCTCCCTATAAGGAATCTTATAATTCATTCATTATGGGTAAGAGCTCCCTAATGTCAACAAAAAAAACTACGAAGGGATTTTTCAATTGAGAAACACTTTCATCGAATATTTCATTGGATGCGGAGAACCCCGAGAGTGCATTAATTCATCCAACTCGGAGATGTACTTCCCCCCTTATACCTGAGATACCAAAATGCCAGCCTTGGAGGGACCAAACCCCAAAAAATCCATCACAAGATGGTTCAAAAGGTTTCACATCTAGGAATAATTGAGGAATTATCTGTTAATGTCCTAGATGTCCCAAGCCTCCGAGAAGACAACATCCCCAAGCATGTCTATATAGTGCAGCCGCTTCCCCGGAGCCTTAGTGGGTATCCTGTGAAACACCTGGGGAGGCCTCCCCACTTATTGAACTTGATCCTCTAGGACCTCCAGTCCTGCCTCTATTGCTTGCCTATCGGTCAGTGTAGGTCTCACCGCTATGGCAGCCCCACCACCATGGGACGTTCTTGCCGACTTCTGGACTCAACATCAAGGTTGTGGAGGCACCCCTTCACTATCACGTATGGTCCACTACTTCAACATCTCCCTAGGGTAGGTTAAATCCCATATCTTGGCATATTCCTTCACCATCCTATAGACAGTTGTGTTCAGAGGCAGCTCATTCTGCATCTTCTCATCCTCCCATGTCAACATGAGCCACATCTACCTCATCACACACAGATGGTCCTCCTGGGGTACTCCCATGTAGACCTGCAGGGTTAGCCTTTGCATGTACCAAAACTACCTCGCGAAATATTTCACGGTGTACATCTCACAGTGGGGCCCACAGGTAACTCACACCACCAGGAGTTCATCAAGAAAGGCCAAGATTAACTCATCTTCCTTCCAGACCCAATTCAGTTCCACCGTAGGGGTCTTCTCTATCTAGAAAATCCCCACGACATTAAAAACAGTGATTCAGATGTCTGACCCTAGAGGAGAAATAGGGTTCAGACACACTTAGGTGCCCATATGTGCCACTATCGACCCATATAGAAGATGGAATAGCCTGCACACCCTATGTGGATTCTTACCCTCACTGATATTCCATTACACCTTATACGGTTTATCGAGGATGAGGATCCCCATATTGATCCATTCCCCCATCACCTACATGGATGCCATGATAAAGGTGCTCATCTATACACCCATGTTTGTATCCCTTACTGGAAGTATCTAGATACAAATGAGCACCGATATGAACGTTGCCAACCTAAACAACAGTTGCTGCTTGATGATGACTCTGAAAATCCATTTCATCCACTAGATGTCCTCCAAGGGTCACCATTAAAAGTGCTCTTTCCTACACTAGACACCCCTCATGCATGTGGGATGTAAGAACCCAGATCTACTTTTCTGGTACGTTTTTCCTTTTTCTAGAGTTTTTTAGAAAAATGAATTTTTTGGAAATTTTAGAATTACATGCCATGTACTTTCTGAGTACATTCCATGTACTCTTCCTTGAATCAAAGCCGTGTGCTGGCCGTGTCCGGGCCACACACATGGTGTGTAAGGCTGAGGTGGAGGCCGGTTAATTCGGAGTACCAAAAATTGATGTAAACGCCGTGTACTTTCTTTTTTTCATTAAACGGACCGGGGTCGCGCCTAACCTCCGAGAACAACTTCTTCTTCTTCTTCAGTTTTCATCCATCCGAGAGTGACCGTACGACCGGATCTTCAATAGGATCCCTCCTCGCCATCCGTTCCCTGATTCGACCATGTTCGATTCCATTGGAATCACAACGGTGAGTTCTTCCCTCTGCTTGAGCCCTGTTTCTTGATTCCTCCTCATTTCCATGTTATTGTGGGATGAACATTTTGTGAATTTTCTCAGATCTAAGTTGTTATAAGAGAAATTTTTCATCGAGGTTCGCGTATATCGATCTCTTTGGATCAAGGTAGGTGGTTTTTGCCTTTCTGTAGAAATTTGATCAATATTATGTGAAAATTCCACCAATAACCATGAACGAGGTATTGCGTGTTTTCTATTTTACCCCTATTGTTTTCCTACTTTTCTTGTTTGCTTTAGTAGAGGTTATTGCTTGTGATTAGAGTAATTTGTTTGTGCACAGATTTCTTTTCCATGATTTTTCACCCTTTTTGGCATTTTTCCAGTTGCTATGCTTAGTTGTAGGATAGTGGAACTGTTGTTTTATTATTTCTATTGAGCCTTAGTTGATAGACAAGTAGTTCTTGAGGTTTACCTGGAAGATATACACACACTGAGCATGTTTAGTTATACTCAGGACTGTGAGAACCTAGAGTAGTAGACCAAAGGGAGAATTGACGGAAGGGATTCTCGAGAGTGTCTTTTTTTTTGCAATGCGAGACTATAGGGGAAATTGACGTTGAGTGCTTCCTCAGAGAGTCTGTAGATCCACGATGTGGGCCATAGGGGGAATTGACGGTGAGTGCTTCCCCATAGAGTCTGCTTAATTACGCAGCTGAAGCAGAGGGGTGAGACTGTGTGTGCCTCCCAGAGGGTTTCTAGTACTTATAGGTTGAAACATAGGGGTTATACTGTGAGAGCTACCCAGAGGGTTACCTGTTTCTTCTTTTGTTGCTGGCTGTTTACTTGTGTACTTTGTTTACCATACTGTGGATTGTAGCTGCATGTGCTTTTCTGTTTACTGCTTCTTGTTTTACTAATACCATGTATTCATTGACTGTTAGGCAAAAATATTTGGGTGATTTCCTACTGGGATTGCATCTCACACCCTGTTTAGGCCATGCTTTTGAGCACAAGCAGACTATGTTGCTGCAGGTATAGATAAGGGAAAGTGCGCTTCTACTTCAGGTTCTTGATTGCACTGGAGCTGGGGAGAATGGGACCGAGCCGTGGCTCGCGATGCTGAGGAGCTTTCTTTGTTTTTCTTTTGCACTTGGTTTCAGTTGTATTCCGTCATGTTGTTGTGTTTGCTGCTTTCCATATATACTTGTACCTATGACATTATTGTCATCATTGTTATATATCTGCATTGCTTCCGCTGTTTGGTTTCTGTTATTATGCTTGTTGTTTATTGCTTCCGCTGTTTATTGTTGTTAACTTATCTTTTATACCTTACCGAATGAGGGAATAGTTTCCCCACCAACTCACCAAGGCCCTCGCTGCTACTCGGCAGCCTCTGGCATTTGGGGAAACGCACTTGAGGTCATGTGGTGCACCGGGTACGGGGCACCAGTGGAGGGGCTCCAGATTCGGGTCGTTACAAAGTGGTATAAGAGGGTATTCTTTTCTCTTGCTTTACTATTTGGAGACCATAGCCAGGGATAGGATGGATTCGGTACTAGGTATTAAGCTATGCCCGGGAGTAGCTAACCCGTGTACAGGGAAAATCCATACTACCTCATTAATTGCAGTTCTTTGGTTTTGAGATTTTATAGTCGATCTGACTTCACCTATAGTGATTCACACGACTTGTCTTGTTAATGTTTTGATATTGAAGTTCTATTTCTGTCGCAACCCGATGAGATGAGGGTATGCCGTCTCATTCATCATATAGACACTTGTAGGAATCACATGCCATGCATTCTTGCCATGCCATCTAGGGTGCATTAGCGATTGCATGCTGTTGTGATAGGCTCTACGTAGATTTTGCATGCTTTTGTGATATATTCTTTATATATTCTCTACTGTTATGTTAGGAAGCTGTTTGTTTTGTTCCTTGCTTAAAATGAACGCCAAATTTTGGTTCTTGAGGTGTTATGGCCCCTCACAAATCGGAATTGGGCATCTTTTCCCTTGTTTTCAGTGTTTCTGGAATTCTGCGCAGTTTCTGAGCTACTGCCCAGAAAAACCCAGAATACATGGCGTGTACATTTTAGATACACGCCGTGTAGTTTTCAGGCCGTGTCATTGACCGTGTGAGCAGAACACGGTGTCGTTGGAGTAACTTCGAGAACATGCCGTTTACCATTGGTACACACCGTGTGAGTTTGGAGCCGTGTACCCGGTCGTGTCACTAACAACACGGGTCGGGAAAGCTTGAATAAGACACGTCATGTCCTTAGGGAACATGCCATGTAGTCCTGTCTAGGTACCCAGCCATGTCACGAACAACACGGGTCGACCTGACCTTCTTTTCCACACGCCGTGTTTGTTCAGAACACACCATGTAGTCTTGCCCAGGTACCCGACCGTGTCACGAACAACACGGGACGGTGTCACCTTCGCCTATAAACGCCGATTTTGTTCAGAGCACGCCATGTAGACGGCTGTGTACTTAACAACACGGACCACCAAAGCCTTGTCTAGTGCACGACGTGTTTGTTTCGAACACGTTGTGTAGTCTCGGGTTGAGTCGGACCGTGTGGGTTAGCCGTGTAAGGAGACTCGGGTAGGGGAATAGTTTTCTTAGTATACGCCATGTGTGGGGGTCAACATGCCATACAGTTTGAACTGTACGTGACTTGTAGGGTGAGAGTATATGCCCATGTCAGTGATTTAAGAAGACAAGCCGTGTAGTTTTATACACTTCGTGTAGTCGTGTTTTGAAATCTTGTGTGTTTTTCTTCCCCTGTTCCCATTTTGTACTCTTGTGCTCTCTTTCCTTGTTTTCTTGATCTAAGGTGTGCTTTTGATCTTTTAGAGATATGCCTCTGAGACGTCCTCCAGTCGTACGTCTGTTGTCAGGCAGTGATCAAACGCCAAACATGGCTGATCAAGGACTTCCTTTTGATCCCCCAGCTGAGCCGTCCTTGGCACCGGTTGTTGTACCGGTCGTGGGCGCTGATGCGCAGTTCAGGGAAGGTTTCATGAGGTTGATACATGACTTCCAAGGAGCACCGCCTCCTGCGTTGTCTATGGCAGACTTGACGCGGGTCATTCAGTTTCAACATCCTCCCACGTTCTTGGGGGAGGGAGGACCTCAGGCTGCAGAGTCATGGCTGGAAGCCATGCTAACTATATTCGAGCATCTGGAGATGCCTCCAGAGAGGCGGGTCAAGCTCGCCACCTACATGCTTCGAGACTTCTCCAAGAGGTGGTGGGTCATGATCTCACAGGCAGGTCAGCAGCAGGCTATGACTTAGGAGGAGTTCCAGTTCCTGTTCTACGACTACTTCTACCCAGAGACCCTGAGGGCCGATCGAGCCTGAGATTTCATGATCTTAGAGCATGGTACTCTATCTTTCATGGATTATTCCTCTCGTTTCACTGATCTGAATCGTTTTTCAACCCTTCAGGATGGGAGTGGGGTGTTCTTGGCAAGGAAGTTTGAGGATGGACTTAGACGGGAGATTCGATCGCAGTTGAACATCTTCCAGCTGACTTCCATTACTTATATCCTCAACCAGGCACTAATTGCGAAGCATAATCTAAGAGACTCTGGAGTTGCGAGTCAGGGCTGTTCTGCTTCCAGATCTAGCATTCCTTTAGATGACAGCAAGAAGCGCCATAGGGAGCCTATGCGAGGTGATTCGAGGAAGCGAGATGAATCTTCAGGAATCCAGGTGACATGATACCAGTGGGGCCGGACAGGGCACACGAGGCCGTAGTGACAGAGAGACCCTGTGGAGTGCCGATCTTGTGGAAAGATGGGTCAGCTTCAGTGTTTCTGCCAGGTTTTCTCACCAGAAGCAGGTGACCAGGGTTCTTCCATGACTCCTCGTTTAGGAGAAGCCCCACCAGTCTCTCACCAGTCAGGGAACTGGAGTTCTTCTGGCCATTCGGGCCGAGGTGGAGGTCGAGGCCATGGTGGTCAGCCACCAGTTCCTCAGCACCAGCAGGGAGGTTCAGCTCAGATTGGTCAATTAGGGGAGCATGGCCGTGGTGCAGGATAGTCTTTCGTTGTGGAGAAGACTTATCCTGAGCAGGATCCAGGCCCTTCTACTGTTTGAGGAACGATTTTAGTTTCCTCAGTTTTATCTTCAGCCCTTTTCTATACTGGTTCTACGCATAGTTTTATCTCTGTTGTCGTTGTGGAGAGCCTTGGACTCTGCATCTTTTCTTCTGCCGACTCATTGACACTAGACACACCTTTGGGAATGAGGAAATCCAGTGTACGCCAGTGTAGAGAGTGCCCTATCAAGGTTGGAGGGTATCACTTCTTATGGGATCTCTATGTCCTAGAGATGACAGACTATGATGTCATTCTCGACATGGACTAGTTGATTCCCTTCCAGGTAGTCATTGACTGTTATCGCCGTAGAGTCAGTTTCATTTCACCAGAGGGTGAACCTTTCCTTCATAGAGGCGAATGGGATGTTCGGGAAAGTCGGGCGGGACTCGAGCATCTTGGGCTATGAGGGGTGATAGCCCAGATTTCTAGCCTCTACCTGGATGATCATGGGACTCCACAGTTGGGCTTTCCTCCAGTGGTGGATCGCTTCATGGATGTCTTTCCAGAGGACTTTTCAGGTTTGCCTCCGGAGCGTGAGGTAGACTTTTCTGTTGAGCTCGTGTAGGAGTGGCACCACTGTCCATTCCTCCCTATAGGATGGCCACACCTGAGTTACAGGAGCTCAAGAAGCAGTTGGAGGAGCTACAGGATAAGGGTTTCACCCGACCCAGTACTTCCCCTTTGGGTTCTCCTGTTCTGTTTGCAAAGAAGGAATATGGTACCCTTCGGCTTTGTGTAGATTATCAGAAGCTGAACCAGTTGACGATCAAGAACCGATATCCTTTACCGAGGAGCGATGACATTTTCAATTATCTTTGAGGAGCTCGGGGGTTCTCGAAGATCGACTTGAGATCCGGTTACCATTAGTTGCGTGATAGACCATCAGATATACCTCTGATAGCCTGCAGGAGCAGGTATGGTCTATACGAGTATACTGTCATGCAATTTGGTCTCACGAACGCACCTGCAGTTTTCATGGCACTGATGAACCGAGTGTTCCATCCTTTTTTGGACTCCTTTGTCGTGGTCTTCTTGGACGATATATTGGTGTAATGTCACACTCTTCACGACCATGCCACCCATCTTGAGATCAATCTGAGTACACTAAGAGAGCATCAGCTTTATGCTAAACTCTTGAAGTGCCAATTCTGGATGGATCAGATTTACTTCTTGGGTCACGTCATCTCAGAGGCAGGAGTATCTATGGACCAAGAGAAATTGAAAGCTATAGTTTCCTGGGAGTAGCTGAAGAATTTTTTTGAGGTACATAGCTTTCTAGGGATGGCTGGATACTACAGACGCTTCATTCAAGACTTTTCTCATCTAGTAGCACCTTTGACAGGTCTGACCAAGAAGGGGGTGAAGTTCTTATGGTCAGATTCTTATGCGTCAGCCATTCAGAAGCTGAAGGGTAGGTTGAATTCAGCACCGATACTAGTCTTGCCAGATCCAGGCAAGAGGTACACTGTTTACTGTGATTCTTTAGGTGTCGGACTAGGAGTTGTGCTTTTGCAGGGACATGGAGTCGTTGCGTACGGGTCTCGGCCATTGAGGCTATATGAGAAGAACTACCCTACACACGATCTGGAGTTGGAAACTGTTGTTCATGCCTTGCGCTGTTGGAGACACTATCTTCTGGGAGAGCACTTTGTGGTCTTCACTGACCACAAGAGTCTCAAGTATATCGTCACTCAGCGTGATCTGAATATGAGGCAGTGCAGGTGGGATGAGTATCTATAGTCTTTTGACTTCGAGCTTGCCTATATTCCAGGAAAGGGAAATGCCATAGCAGACACGTTGAGCAGGAGAACTTAGATTCAGGCGGTTCAGGAGGCCAGTAGTGAGTGGCAGCTGATGGATCTGTTATCTGAGATGCATCTGGTGGTGCACGACAGACAGGGACAGATTTTTCTGTCTTCCATAAATGTTACCTCCACGCTACTTGATCGGGAATGGATGAGGCAACTATCAGACTCGAAAGGCTTAGTACTGTGGGAGGGTGTGTCAGGAGAGGACCCTCTTCCTGGATGGATAGTGGGCGAGGATGAGATCTTGCATTTCCAGAGACGCATATGGGTGCCAGAAGACATACGTGAGGAGCTGATGCAAGATTTTCATTCCTCTACTTGGGAAGTTCATCCTGGCATCACCAAGATGTATCAGGATCTTAATCTCCAATACTGGTGGCCAGGTATGAAGAAAGATGTTGCTGGTTTTGTCTTGAGATGATCTACTTGTCAGCAGGTGAATGCAGAGAATCAACGACCAGCGGGGCTTTTACAGAAGCTACCCCTTCCAGAGTGGAAGTGGAGCGATGTCGCGATGGACTTCGTGACCGGGTTTCCGAGGTTGCCTCGAGGGAACAATGATGTTTGGGTTGTCATCGACAGACTTACGAAGGTCTCTCACTTCTTGTCGATCAATGAGACCTTCGGTGTTGATGATCTGAGACGACTTTACATCAGAGAGATCGTTCGTCTGCATGGAGTTCCGTTCTCTATTGTTTCATACAGAGATGTGCGCTTTACCTCTCGGTTCTGGAAGGGACATTAAAAGGCATTTGGTACACAGGTACTTTTGAGTACAGCATACCATCCCCAGACTGATGGCCAGTCCAAGAGCACAATCTAGGTGCTTGAGGATATGCTCCGAGCTTGCATCCTTGATTTTGGTAGTTCTTGGGAGAAGCATATTCCTCTGGTGGAGTTTTCCTACAACAAAAGTTTCCAGGAGACCATTTAGATGGCTCCATACGAGGCTTTGTACGTTAGTCCATGCCGATCACCCTTATGCTGGCTGGAGGCAAGAGAGGCAGCTTTGCTGGGACCTCATCTTGTTCAAGAGACTTCAGAGCAGATAGAGTTGACTCAAAAGAGGATGGATATAGCATTGTCTTGACAGAAGTCTTATGCTGATCAGCGGAGATGACCTCTGGAGTTCGAGGATAGTGATCAGTTTTTCCTATGTGTAGCACCGAGGTTGGGACACAAAAGGATTTGGAGACAGGTTAAGCTTTCACCGCGGTAGGTCGGGCCGTTTGAGGTCTTGGAGAGAGTGGGGCCGGTCGCCTATCAGCTGCAGTTACCTCAGAGGTATCGGGCCATGCATGATGTCTTCCACGTCTCTTAGCTCTGATGGTACTTTTCAGACCCATCTCACATCTTTCAGCCCAAGGAAGTTAAGCTTGAAGCGGATTCATCATTCGAGGAGCATCCTATCCGGATTGTCGATCGCTGTACGAAGGTTCTCTGCGGGCGGCCTGTTCCTCTAATACGGGTGCTATGGCAGCACGGGCGAGTACAGGACGAGACCTAGGAGAGGGAGGCCGATGCACGATCGTAATGGCCGGAGCTGTTTAGGGTTTCATCTTCTCCGACTCGTTAGGGAAATTTGGGGACAAATTTATTTTAGGGGGGGGGCAGTTTGTAAGAACCCATATCTTCTTTTTAGGTATGTTATTCCTTTTTCTAGAGTTTTTGAGAAATATTATATTTCTGGAAATTTCAGAAGTACACGCCGTGTACTTTCTGAGTACACTCCGTGTACTCTTCCCCAGCTCGAAGCCGTGTGCTGGCCGTGTCTGGGCCACACACACAGTGTGTAAGGCTGAGGTGGAGGCAGGTTAATTCGGAGTATGAAAAATTGAAGTACACGCCGTGTACTCAAGAAGTACATGCAGTGTAATTTTTTTTTCATTAAACAGATCGGTGTTGCGCCTAACCTCCGAGAATGTCTTCTTCTTCAATTTTCGTCCATCCGAGAGTGACCATACGACCAGATATTTGAGGGGCTCCCGCCTCGGTGTCTGTTCTCCAATTTGAACACGGTCGATTGCGTTGGAATCGAAGCGGTGAGTTCTTCCATCTGCTTGAGCCTTGTTTCTTGATTCCTCCTCATTTCCAAGTAATCGTGGGATGAACGTTTTGTGTGTTTTCTCAAATCTACGTTGTTCTAAGAGGAATCTGTCGTCGAGGATCGCGTATATCGATCTCTTCGGATCGAGATAGTTGGTTTGTGACTTTTTGTAGGAAGTTGATGAATATTATTTGAAAATTCCACCAATAACCGTGAATGGGGTATTACGTGTTTCCTGTTTTACCCCTGCTGTTTGCCTTCTTTTCTTGTTTGCTTTAGTAGAGGTTATTTCTTGTGATTAGAGTAATTTGTTTGTGCTCAGATTGCTTTTCCATGCTTGTTCTGCCTATTTGGAATTTTTCCAGTTGCCATGCCTAGTTGTAGGATAGTGTAACTGTTGTTTTATTATTGATGTTGATCCTTAGTTGATATCCAAGTAGTTCATGAGGTATACTTGGATGATATACACTCGCTGATCATGTTTAGTCATACTCAGGACTATGAGAACCTAGAGTAGTAGACCAAAGGGAGAATTGACGGAAGGGCTTTTCTAGAGTGTCTTTTTTTTCGATGAAATACTATAGGGGGAATTGATGTTGAGTGCTTCCCTAGAGAGCCTTTAGCACGATATGAGACTTAGGGGGAATTGACGGTGAGTTCTTCCCCAGAGAGTCTGCTTAATTACGCAGCTGAACCAGAGGGGTGAGACTGTGTGTGCCTCCCATAGGGTTGCTAGTACTTATAGGTTGAACCATAGGGGTTAGACTGTGAGAGCTACCCAGAGGGTTACCAGTTTCTTCTTTTGTCGCTGGCGGTTTACTTGTGTACATCGTTTGCCGGAATGTGGATTGTAGCTGCTTGTGCTTTTCTTTTTACTGCTTCTTGTCTTATTACTTCCATGTATTCATTGACTGTTATGCACAAATCTTTGGGTGATTTCCTACTGGGATTGTATCTCACACCCTTTTTGGGCCATGATTTTGGGCCCAAGAAGACTATGTTTGTAGAGGCCCGAAGCTTATCTTACATGGACATTACATTACATTTGCGGAATACTTAGTACATAACAAAAACACACACACAAGGATCGTAATAGTTTAGTGTCTTTGGAAACTCGGAACGTAATCTTCTAATCCTGGTGAAAGATCTTCAAAATCTCCCACAAAGATCTTCCTTTTTTTTTACCTAAAACCTTTCTTCATATCCTGGGGAAAAGAAAACATAAAAGGGTGAGCTCAAATGCTCAGTAAGGGTAAACAAAAGAAATATCAATCACATAATTTTCATAAGAACATAACATTTTTGGAAATCTTAACCTGCAAAAGAGAGCATAATTTCATAACATGGGATAAATCATAGTAGTGAAAATGAAACCCTTACTTAAAACATTACTCATTGTGGCATACACACATAATCATAGAGAATCATTTCTTGTTAGTCAAGACTCATTGCCAAGACTATCTTAGTGGACAAAGTCCCTTTCTGAATCGAGTAATCCTCGTTTCAGTCCTGTTTCACTGAACCGGTATAACCTACCATTCCAGCCATGTCTATCTCATGAGATATGAAATATTTACCCAATGAATTGGAGGGAGATATAGGTCCCACCCATCTCTTAATGAATCCTTTCTTATGTGTGCCACAAAATCATAAATCATACATCGTTGCAAAACCCATGTAATAAAAATGGGAGTCTTAAACAACATGACATCATAAAACCATTCATATAAGATAAAGGAATTCATAAACCTAATTCCATCACAACATAGTCAAATAAATATAAAAATATTGATAGAAACAGAACCCTTTATTATCTTATATGGAAAATAATTTTGATAAAACACTTGAATTGAATTCTTGAGGAAAATATCCTTTCTTCTTCAAAATCAATTTCTTTTCACAAAACATCATGCAATTTTAAAAGAAAGAGATTTTGTTGAAAATAGTCATGAAATATTTTAGAGTAAGCTTCATGAAAATAAGGCTTTATAAAACAGTATAAATCCGTTCGTTCCGTATAAGTTAAAAAAAACATTCTTCGTACTTTTGTCGGAAAAGTCAAAAAGTACCTCGTACGAAAAACGACAAAAGATTGCTTTCATACGTATTACTAAAAACTCACCGAAGGGTAAAAATGGATTTAAACAATTTTAGGTGGATGGAAATAATATTACATATTGAGTAAACATGGATGTGGATGATAAAATACACCCCATTAAATACTTACGAATAAACAATCTCGGATAAAAATGAGATTGTGATATTTCCCTTACCTTAGGTCCGACTTGCTTTGTAAGGGTCCGAACCTCCTGTATAATGATTTAAATCATGTTATTGACTTATTACAGAATCATATTCATTGTTATGATATCATATATGGTTCACTTATGACATTATATTACCCGTTCTTTTGTAAATTCCATGTTAAAGAAGCCTTTTGGGTAAAATCGTTTCATTTATCGTAGGTGTTTTGACTTGTTGTTCTTGACATCATTATTACTTATATCATGATTTACTTACTTCCAGAATATAAAATATTATTTATATATCATATATATTCAGTATATATATATATATATAATAGATAGATAAATAAAATGAAAAACACCATTCATGGAGACGGTAGTCCGTACGTACGCATGAACGCTGTTTTACTTTCCTTATTGTCTTGAAATGGATGTAAGTAGATGGCATACATATATATTTATACATAAATCCAGTAGCTTTAAAATGTCTTATATTTCATTATTATTTCTTATATATACTTTATAATCATTCTTAAATGGTTAACATGGAGAATGAATCTCATCGCGTCGTGGAGACGGTAGTCCGTACGTACGCACGAGCGATGATATCATTTCTATAAATATTGAATTGAATTGGAGTGGATTATACAATATATCAGAATCAATATGATGTTGTAATAACTATGTATAGTTATTCTTTACACCATTATACCCATCCATGTAAGGTGGTGGTGGAAAATAGATTACACCACGGCGTGGAGACGGTATTCCGTACGTACGCACGCGCGGTGATTTCTTTTTCCGTAGGATGGATAGATGGTGAAATAGGGTTGTTTCATACTTATAATAACATATCAGTATATGAGTGATACTGATGTTATTACTTCATAATGAAACAACCTAAGAAGAAGAAGTGGAAGAAGAAATAAAGATGAAAGAATTGATAACGGTAATTACCTCTTCTTTGAAGTGCCTCTTTGAGACCTCTTCATAGGGCACTAGAATTGGTCTTTGAGGAAGACCAGAACCTCTAGGATGTTTCTAGGGAAGTGGAGAAGGGATTTTGGCAGGGGTTGGCCGAGCTTGAGTGCTCAAATTGGTGTGAGGAGGAGGGGGAGGAGGTGTCCTTTTATAGGGGAGGAGAGGGGCACCTTAGGAATATCTCAAAATATTATTTTATATTAAAGTCAAAATCGGTTTATAATGGTTCCAAAGGGTCTTATTTCGAAGCTAAAGTGGGGATGGGTCGAAATCCTATCAACCAATAGGATTTAGACAAGTTTAGGGTATTATTTTAACCTTATCAATTAGATTTAACTCTAAGTTAAATAATTTAACTTTTACCGTGTCTTTTTGTTTTCTTTCACTATATGGTTAATAAACTTACTATAACATGACAAAAGAACCCCAAATTGTATATTATTAATAAATATATCCTTATATAAGTCATTTGGCCGAACCTTAGATTTTTAGGAATAAAATAACAATTAATAATATAATATTTGATTTAAAAACTATTTTGTGTCAATTTTGACACTATTTGATATATGATTTTTTTGAAAGTCATAACAGAATTATATGTTCGAACCAAGTTGATTAAATCAACACTAATATATCATAGTAACCTAGAAAATTATTGGAATTCATAAAAAGTCTTAAATTACATTTATTTTGGTATTTATATTATCAATTATGTCAATATTTCATTAATAAGATAATTACTGCATCATTTTTGTGTCATAAATAAATTATATTATTTGATGTCTAAAAATTACAAATCAAATACCATCATGTAGGAAATCTTTTTAGATTTCTAATAAATATTTATAGTCGAATTTATCTTATGTATAACCCCATATTAAAAATGATTTACTTATTAAACTTTGATTTTAACTATTTTAACCCTTCTTTAAATAAATTAATAATAGATGTCCTAATCTAATCCAAGTGGGCCTAAATGGTCATATTTTATTCCTAAGTTTGTTTTTGGTCGAGTTACACTTGTCCAATAGAATTAGGACATGTGTTAGGGTAATATTAATATCATATTTACCCTTAGTTACCTTATTTACTATTAACTGTGGTAAAAAAGTAAAAAGTTACTATTCACCAAAAATTATTTTCATCTCATTGAACCACATTTTAGTCCTTGATATTAACCGTGTCTCTCGGATTTTCGAAATTCCATTCACAGAAGCGGTAAAATTAAGTTTTATGCAAAATTCAGTTTTTAACCTACCACTTAGTAGTTTCACTATTCATCAAAAATTGATGTTTTTCAGAACAATGCCAAAATTTCATCCCAAGCTATATTTCATATTCCGAATTCAAAAATAAAGTCTATTTTACCAAATTCATAACATAAAAATTGCATTAATTAATTTTATAATTAAATCCCGCTGTTAAAACAAATAGTGTGTTTTTAAGAAACAATATCTATCAAAAGATTAACACTTGTTTATGTCTAGTTTAAATGTGAAACTACATCCAATGACCAACATTGTATTAAATTGTAAAAATATATTCTAAATATACTTTAAAACCACTCAAATTAATGATTTATCACTATTAATTATTTTGATTAAAAAAGTTGTTTTTAATTATAATTTAGTAATTTTCACTATTCATCAGAATATGAAAGTTATCCGAAAAGTACCAAAATTTCACCTTAGGCTAAATTCGATACTCCGAATCCAAAAATAAAGTTCATTTTGAAAAATAAGATTTACTGGATTTCAAAAAGTGGTTATTACTATTCATAACGGCTAGTTTTAATAATATTTTAATAGCATATCATTGTTTCGTGAAACTCAGGAGTACGTACCACACACGCTATCGAGGAAGGTTGCGATTGCGTGTAATGCAAGGCAAGTCAAGGATGCGTGTTGTGCAAGCTCCTTTTGGTGTAGCGTATAACACAAGACATTAGTAAAATAAAAAGAATATTTTTCATAAAATCTCGGGCTGTTACATTCTACCCCCCTTAAAATGAATTTCGCCCTCGAAATTCGTCGGGGTTATAAATGGTTTACTATTCGAAAGCTTCTTTAATAGAAACCCACATCGTAAAAGGGAATACCAAAACTTGGCTTTAAAAACTAAAGTATGAAATGTAACGATTACCCAAATAAACTAATCACTGGGTTTCCACATAGGTGAAAATATGGATATGGAAGAGAAATCTAACCATCATGTTCTAATGGAGAGTGGTAGAGAACATGGCTATGGAAAAGCCAGTAATCACAAATCCATAAATTTGTGACGATCTAAGGTACCATCTGATTCATCAGGTATAAGATCACTAGGACAACATTTTTGGTTTTCAAGATCATTTCCCTAAAGTTTGAAAATTTGAATTAGAATAAATACTTACTTTATTTTGATACAATATCACTGTTGTTCGTGCCTTGAACAATTTCCACTTCATATCTTAAATAAATGAAGTTGAATTTGTTATTCGTGAAGTGTTAGCAGATCATGTGATAGAATGACGGGTCATTCCATCTGTCTCAAACAAAAGGTAAGCAAAAGTTATTAAATATACATAAGTCATTCTATAGTGAGATTAATCATATATAGTTCCAAAAATAGACTTATACTTCATATATCATACTCCTTAATATAATAAAACCTGTTTCTACTAAACAGGGACTTC
The DNA here is from genome assembly GCA_963277665.1 of Viscum album. NCBI lineage: Eukaryota > Viridiplantae > Streptophyta > Magnoliopsida > Santalales > Viscaceae > Viscum > Viscum album. The sequence goes on from OY728119.1 coordinate 505,923,946, forward strand.
CTGTAGGTCAGTGGTAGGCGATAAAGGCCAGTCGCACTTCGGTTGTGGGTTCGATTCCTACAGCCTTGTCCGAAGCGATGGGCTGTCGCCCGTCCTGCAGGTTGTCGTTTTTCTAAAACTACGTTACTATAACATCCCATCAATAATATCGAAAATCTTCTATCCTTAAACAATACTAACTTATGTCCAACATAATCCAGTCTAATCTTTAGGCTTATACATAATACTGCAGTCCACTCTCATAATATAGTGACATCAATTACCGGAGATTTAATACTGTCGTTGATCCCCACATATCATAAGATATGTCTTGTTGGTCACATTCCAAACATTCAAAATCCTTAATCGTGTATTCTCTTGAATACCTTAGTGAAAACATGAGTGCAGTTAAAAGTTAACACTTTCCACATACCAAAATCCTCAAAATTCTATATACTCAAACCATGATATCACTTAGTCCTTATATCAATCATGAGCTCATGAATACTGTTAAACAATTAATTTTCTCATTTTCCCTTCATTATGCGCATAATATCTCAATCACTTTGAATACCACATTAGACCAATACATAAATATTCCAATACTCCATGATAAAACATTATTTTGGAATCCCATTACATAAACACTTAATCATTCCACCACATCGTTGTCATATTCAACATTTCCAATAGTGATCGCATGTGATTTCCCTTTGTCCTTTGCCTTCAGTGGTTGCTCATGTTGATCATCACTAACCCTTGGATTAGGGCAATTATTAGCATAATGCCCCATTTCCTTGAACTTGAAGCATTGAAGTGTTGGCAGTGCGTTCTCTGCAGTGTTTGCTTTATCATTAGAAACCCTTTTTCCATTACTTCGACACTCAGCTGCTCGATGACCTTCTTTTCCACACTTAAAACATTTTCTAGTCCCTTTTAGACAATCTCCACCATGCTTCTTTCCACACTTTGTGCATAAGGAAACATTCATCTTCTTTTCACCACTATTCTGAGATTTCTCCTTGAACTCCATCTTTCGTTTCTTGTCAAAACCATGAGATGGATATGTAACACCAACTTCCATTTCTACCTTGATAGCACAACGCACAATTTCTTCATAGCTACTGAAGTCTCTTATAGCTAATGCCCTTCGAAGACTTGGTTTTAAGCCACTGAAAAATCGATCAACTTTACTTTCAGGTTGGATGATAATTCCAGAAGCATACCTTGCAAGTCTTGTAAAATTTGCTTCATAGGTACCAATAGATTCATCGTCCCTTTGCTTCAGTTCAAGAAACTCTTTCTCCATCTTTGTTCGAAGAATACGAGGGAAGTACTTATTGAAAAATAAGTTCTTGAACTCGTCCCATTCCATAGACTCAATTTCATCCCTTTGCCTCGTATTCTTAATAAGATTCCACCATTGATCAGCATCTCCTTCCAAACGATACACTGCTAGTATGACTTTATCGTGTTCAGAACATTGAAGAACTGAAAATATCATTTCATTAGTACTAATCCATTGTTCAGCAACTAATGGATCAGTAGACCCACTGAAAGAAGGTGGACGCTGCCTCATGAAGGATTCAACAGAATGTTGCTCCTTCCTTTGCTCGTTTGGAAGTCCTGCATGATTCATAGCTTGAGAAAGTTGTGTGAGCATGGCTACAAGATTTTGCATTCCGGCTCCCATATCGTTTGGTTGCTCAGGGGGACAATCATTGCATTGCCCATCACATTCCGCATTAACACGGTTCCTTCGGGTTCCATCCATCGTCTAAAACCCCAAAAGAATAGTGTGAGAGGAAAAAATCATGCTAGGGAAAACAACATAATAAAGGGGGAGTACCTTCAATATCCAACATATTAGGTTTAATTCTATGATCGTTAGCGTAATTCTATTACTATAACCTATACGTATACTTAACCTTAGAGACATCCCTAGACATACCTTAGAAATATCTCTAGGGATCTCACTAACGTTTTCGCATCCTAGTTTCCAAAGGTTGACTAAACCTTTCCTCTGATACCAACTGTAGAGGCCCGAAGCTTATCTTACATGGACATTACATTACATTTGCGGAATACTTAGTACATAACAAAAACACACACACAAGGATCATAATAGTTTAGTGTCTTTGGAAACTCGGAACGTAATCTTCTAATCCTGGTGAAAGATCTTCAAAATCTCCCACAAAGATCTTCCTTTTTTTTACCTAAAACCTTTCTTTATATCCTGGGGAAAAGAAAACATAAGAGGGTGAGCTCAAATGCTCAGTAAGGGTAAACAAAAGAAATATCAATCACATAATTTTCATAAGAACATAACATTTTTGGAAATCTTAACCTGCAAAAGAGAGCATAATTTCATAACATGGGATAAATCATAGTAGTGAAAATGAAACCCTTACTTAAAACATTACTCATTGTGGCATACACACATAATCATAGAGAATCATTTCTTGTTAGTCAAGACTCATTGCCAAGACTATCTTAGTGGACAAAGTCCCTTTCTGAATCGAGTAATCCTCGTTTCAGTCCTGTTTCACCGAACCGGTATAACCTACCATTCCAGCCATGTCTATCTCATGAGATATGAAATCTTTACCCAATTCATTGGAGGGAGATATAGGTCCCACCCATCTCTTAATGAATCCTTTCTTATGTGTTCCACAAAATCATAAATCATACATCGTTGCATAACCCATGTAATAAAAATGGGATTCTTAAACAACATGACATCATAAAACCATTCATATAAGATAAAGGAATTCATAAACCTAATTCCATCACAACATAGTCAAATCAATATAAAAATATGGATAGAAACAGAACCCTTTATTATCTTATATGGAAAATAATTTTGATAAAACACTTGAATTGAATTCTTGAGGAAAATATCCTTTCTTCTTCAAAATCAATTTCTTTTCACAAAACATCATGCAATTTTAAAAGAAAGAGATTTTATTGAAAATAGTCATGAAATCTTTTAGAGGAAGCTTCATGAAAATAAGGCTTTATAAAACAGTATAAATCCGTTCGTGCCGTATAAGTTAAAAAAAACATTCTTCGTACTTTTGTCGGAAAAGTCAAAAAGTACCTCGTACGAAAAACGACAAAAGATTGCTTTCATACGTATTACTAAAAACTCACCGAAGGGTAAAAATGGATTTAAACAATTTTAGGTGGATGGAAATAATATTACATATTGAGTAAACATGGATGTGGATGATAAAATACACCCCAGTAAATACTTACGAATAAACAATCTCGGATAAAAATGAGATTGTGATATTTCCCTTACCTTAGGTCCGACTTGCTTTGTAAGGGTCCGAACCTCCTGTATAATGATTTAAATCATGTTATTGACTTATTACAGAATCATATTCATTGTTATGATATCATATATGGTTCACTTATGACATTATATTACCCGTTCTTTTGTAAATTCCATGTTAAAGAAGCGTTTTGGGTAAAATCGTTTCATTTATCGTAGGTGTTTTGACTTGTTGTTCTTGACATCATTATTACTTATATCATGATTTACTTACTTCCAGAATATAAAATATGATTTATATATCATATATATTCAGTATATATATATATATATATAATAGATAGATAAATAAAATGAAAAACACCGTTCATGGAGACGGTAGTCCGTACGTACGCATGAACGCTGTTTTACTTTCCTTATTGTCTTGAAATGGAAGTAAGTAGATGGAATACATATATATTTATACATAAATCCAGTAGCTTTAAAATGTCATATATTTCATTATTATTTCTTATATATACTTTATAATCATTCTTAAATGGTTAACATGGAGAATGAATCTCATCGCGTCGTGGAGACGGTAGTCCGTACGTACGCACGAGCGATGATATCATTTCTATAAATATTGAATTGAATTGGAGTGGATTATAAAATATATCAGAATCAATATGATGTTGTAATAACTATGTATAGTTATTCTTTACACCATTATACCCATCCATGTAAGGTGGTGGTGGAAAATAGATTACACCACGGCGTGGAGACGGTATTCCGTACGTACGCACGCGCGGTGATTTCTTTTTCCGTAGGATGGATAGATGGTGAAATAGGGTTGTTTCATACTTATAATAACATATCAGTATATGAGTGATACTGATGTTATTAATTCATAATGAAACAACCTAAGAAGAATAAGTGGAAGAAGAAATAAAGATGAAAGAATTGGTAACGGTAATTACCTCTTCTTTGAAGTGCCTCTTTGAGACCTCTTCTTAGGGCACTAGAATTATTCTTTGAGGAAGACCAGAACCTCTAGGATGTTGCTAGGGAAGTGGAGAAGGGATTTTGGCAGGGGTTGGCCGAGCTTGAGTGCTCAAATTGGTGTGAGGAGGAGGGGTAGGAGGTGTCCTTTTATAGGGGAGGAGAGGGGCACCTTAGGAATATCTCAAAATATTATTTTATATTAAAGTCAAAATCGGTTTATAATGGTTCCAAAGGGTTTTATTTCGAAGCTAAAGTGGGGATGGGTCGAAATCCTATCAACCAATAGGATTTAGACAAGTTTAGTGTATTATGTTAACCTTATCAATTAGATTTAACTCTAAGTTAAATAATTTAACTTTTACCGTGTCTTTTTGTTTTCTTTCACTATATGGTTAATAAACTTACTATAACATGCCAAACGAACCCCAAATTGTATATTATTAATACATATATCCTTATCTAAGTCATTTGGCGGAACCTTAGATTTTTAGGAATAAAATAACAATTAATAATATAATATTTGATTTAAAAACTATTTTGTGTCAATTTTGACACTATTTGATATATGATTTTTGTGAAAGTCATAACAGAATTATATGTTCTAACAAAGTTGATTAAATCAACACTAATATATCATAGTAACCTAGAAAATTAGTGGAATTCATAAAAAGTCTTAAATTACATTTATTTTGGTATTTATATTATCAATTATGTCAATATTTCATTAATAAGATAATTACTGCATCATTTTTGTGTCATAAATAAATTATATTATTTGATGTCTAAAAATTACAAATAAAATACCATCATGTAGGAAATCTTTTTAGCTTTCTAATGAATATTTATCTTCGAATTTATCTTATGTATAACCCCATATTAAAAATGATTTACTTATTAAACTTTGATTTTAACTATTTTAACCCCTCTTTAAATAAATTAATAATAAATGTCCTAATCTAATCCAAGTGGGCCTAAATGGTCATATTTTATTCCTAAGTTTGTTTTTGGTCGAATTACACTTGTCCAATAGAATTAGGACATGTGTTAGGGTAATATTAATATCATATTTACCCTTAGTTCCCTTATTTACTATTAACCGTGGTAAAAAAGTAAAAAGTTACTATTCACCAAAAATTATTTTCATCTCATTGAACCACATTTTAGTCCTTGATATTAACCGTGTCTCTCGGATTTTCGAAATTCCATTCACAGAAGCAGTAAAATTAAGTTTTATGCAAAATTCAGTTTTTAACCTACCACTTAGTAGTTTCACTATTCATCAAAAATTGATGTTTTTCAGAACAATGCCAAAATTTCATCCCAAGCTATATTTCATATTCCGAATTCAAAAATAAAGTCTATTTTACCAAATTCATAACATAAAAATTGCATTAATTAATTTTATAATTAAATCCCGCTGTTAAAACAAATAGTGTGTTTTTAAGAAACAATATCTATCAAAAGATTGACACTTGTTTATGTCTAGTTTAAATGTGAAACTACATCCAATGACCAACATTGTATTAAATTGTAAAAATATATTCTAAATATACTTTAAAACCACTCAAATTAATGATTTATCACTATTAATTATTTTGATTAAAAAAGTTGTTTTTAATTATAATTTAGTAATTTTCACTATTCATCAGAATATGAAAGTTATCCGAAAAGTACCAAAATTTCACCTTAGGCTAAATTCGATACTCCGAATCCAAAAATAAAGTTCATTTTGAAAAATAAGATTTACTGGATTTCAAAAAGTGGTTATTACTATTCACAACGGCTAGTTTTAATAATATTTTAATAGCATATCATTGTTTCGTGAAACTCAGGATTACGTACCACACACGCTATCGAGGAAGGTTGCGATTGCGTGTAATGCAAGGAAAGTCAAGGATGCGTGTTGTGCAAGCTCCTTTTGGTGTAGCGTATAACACAAGACATTAGTAAAATAAAAAGAATATTTTTCATAAAATCTCGGGCTGTTACAATGTTGCTGCAGGTATAGATAAGGGAAAGCGCCCTTCTAATTCAGGTTCTTGATTACACTGGAGATGGGGAGCATGGGACCGAGCCATGGATCACGATACTGGGGAGATTTTTTTTTTCACATGGTTTTAGTTGTATTCCAGCACGTTGTTGTGTTTGCTGCTTTCCATAGATACTTGTACCTGCTGCATTATTGTCATCATTGTAATATATCTGCATTGCTTCCGCTGTTTGGTTTCTATTATTATGCATGTTTTTTACTGCTTCCGCTATTTATTGTTGTTACCTTATCTTGTATACCTTATCGAATGAGGGCATAGTTTTCCCACCAACTCACCAAGGACCTCGCTACTAGTCGGTAGCCTCTGGCGTTTGGGGAAATGCGCTTGAGGATATGTGGCACACTGAGTACGGGGCACCAGTGGAGGGGCTCCAAATTTGGGTCGTTAAATGGGAGGCCTCATAAGAAAATTCCCATCTATAGGAAAATTTAGGAACCACTAGAACCACACCTCAAAGTAGGCATCCCTCACCCACTACTTGTCTTTTCCTAGCACTAGGTCCATCAACGCCATTTCCAGCAGCGAAATCTACTCTGCGTCTTCCCATGTATTCATTGTAGGGAGGAACTCATCATACATCGCCCCCAATTTTGGGATACCTGATATTTTGTGGAGGTCCTAAGGCTGATACCGACCTCCCGGTGGTGAAGAATAAAGGTATTGGTCCTCGACGAACACCTGCTCAATAACTATATCATCAACTTCTTTAGTTGGTAGATGTGGAATTGGGAGGCCCATGCCACCTCATACAGGCCCACTCTCCTTAGCTCTTCCCCAAATTCCTCACAGGAGGCATAGACTCAATAATCCCATGCCCAGTCATCTGTGAAATTGCTACCCTTTCACAGGTCCCACTTACCGATCCACCCATTCTCTGGGTTCTCCATGGACGCCATCAGAATGGTATTGTTCTTCCAGGGAGATACTTCTGGCTGCAACACCACCCCATTGACGTTTTTCACATAGTTATATAGGATGTCAACATTAACAGGTGTATAATCCCCCCACGTATTAACATTAGTCATCTAGAGACCCGAAGCTTGACGTACATGGACATTACATTACATTTGCGGAATACTTTTAACATAACAAAAACAGAAACCAAAGGACCATAATAGTTTAGTGCCTTTGGAAACATGGAACATAATTTTCTAATCTTGGTGAAAGATCCTCAACATCTCCCATAAAGATCTTCCATTTTTTTTCTTACCTAAAACCTTTCCTTATATCCTGGGGAAAAGAAAACATAAAAAGGGTGAGCTCAAATGCTCAGTAAGGGTAAGCATGTATAAAATAAAACAAATCATATACATTTGAACTTTAAAACATGAACATAATGTTTAAACATCAAAAGCTTGAGCAATGACATAAAACATGGAAGTACGTAAGGCATAGATCATAAAGGAACAGTAATCATGATACAATAGCATGATAATAAAACATGTAATTATGGCAACCATTAAGCACATGATATGATTTCCATAGTAGCCAAGGCATTGCTGCCAATACCATCTTAGTGGAAAAAGTCCCTTTCTGAATCGAGTTCACTCCTCGTTCCAGTCCTGTAACACTGAACCAGATTAACTTACCGTTCCAGCCATGTCTATCTCATGAGATATAAATCTTTACCTAATGAATTGGAGAGAGATATAGGTCCCACCCATCTCATAATGAAATCATTCTTACTTGTGCCACAAAATAAACATACATAACCCAATAAATAAAATGGGTTTCATAAACATCATCCCATCATCACATAATACATATAAAATAAATGGATATCATTTCATAATAAGAAAAGTGAAACCATGTAAATCATAGAGACATGATACTTGAAACATACACATATGAAATAATGTCATCTTAGAAGAAAAATGGTTTTGATAAAACAATTGAAATGAATTCTTGAGGAAAATATCATTTCTTCTTCAAACTTATTATCTTTTCACAAAATGTCATGAAATTTTAAAAGAAAAGGATTTTGTTGAAAATAGTCATGAAATATTTTGGAGATATCTTCATGAAAGTAAGGCTTTATAAAACCATAAAAATCCGTTCGTGCCGTATAAGTTAAAAAAACATTCTTCTCGTACTTTTGCCGGAAAAGTCAAAAAGTACCTCGTAAAAGAAAGATTCCATACATACCATGTAGTAAAAGTGAAAAATGGGTAAAAAGGAAATTAAACATACATGAAACCATTTTTAGGAAACATGTAAATGTATGATAAAAATAACCCCAGTAAATACTTACGAATAAATAATATCGGATATGAATGAGATTGGAATAATTATCCCTTACCTTAGGTCCGATATGCTTCGTATGGACTCGAAACTCCTGTATAATGATTTAAATAATGTCATTTACTTATTAAATAATAATATTAATTATTATTATATCATATATGTTTCACTTATGACATTATATTACCCGTTATTTTGTAAATTCAATGTAAAATCAGCATTTTGGGTAAAATCATTTCATTTGTCGTATGTGTTTCGACTTGTCGTTCTTGATATTATTACTTATAACCTGATTCACATAATTCCAGAATGTAAAACATGATTTATATATAATATATATTCATCATATACATATATATTATAGATCTATAAAAGGAATGAAATACATCGTTCATGGAGACGGTAGGTCGTACGTACGCATGAACGCTGTTTTCGTTTCCTTGTTGAATTGAATGAAATTAAATAGATGACATACATATATATATAAATAAATACTGTAGCATTATTATGTCATATATTTAATTATTATTCATTATATATACTTTATAATCATTCTTGAATGGTTAATCATGGAAAATGAATCTCATCGCGTTCGTGGAGACGGTTGTTCGTACGTACGCACGAGCGATGATATCATTACAATGATCATGGAATTGTATTGGAGTGTATTTATACTATTTAAGAATCAATATCAATTTAAAATAATCATATATAGTCATTATTTACACCATTATACCAATCCAAGTAAGGTGGTGGTGGAAAATAGATTACACCATGGCGTGTAGACGGTATTCCGTACGTACGCACGCGAGGTGATTTCATTTTCTGTAGGATGGATAGATGGTGAAATAGGGTTTTTTAATACTTATAATAACATATCAGTATATGAGTGATAATTATGTTATTACTTCATAATTAAACAACTAAATAATAAGATGTGTAAGAAGAAATAAAGTTGAAAAAATCGGTAACGGACATTACCTCTTCTTTGAAGCGCCTCTTTAAGACCTCCTCTTAGGGCCCTAAAATTGGTCTTTGAAGAACACCAGAACCTCTAGGATGTTTCTATGGAAGTGGAGAAGTAAATTAGGCAGGGGTTGGCCGAGCTTGAAGGCTCAATGTTGTGTGAGGAAGAGAGGGAGGAGGTTCCCTTTTATAAGGGAGGAGAGGGGCACCTTTGGAAAAACAAAAAATATTATTTTATTATAAAGTCATATTCGGTTTTTAATAGAACCAAATTATGTTATTTTTAAGATAAGGTGGTTATGGGTAGAAATCCTCTCATCAAATAGAATTTAGACAAGTTTAGGTTTCTATTTTAACCTTATCATTTAGATTTAACCTTAAGTTAAATAATTTTACTTTTACAGTGTCTTCTTGTTTTCTTACACTATAAGGTTAATAAACTTACTATAAAAAGACAAACGAACCACAATTTTTTTATTATTAATATATATAACATTATATTAGTCATTTGGCCGATCCTTAGATTTTTAGGAATAAAATAACAATTAATAATATAATATTTGTTTTAAAAACTATTTTATGTCTATTTTGACACTATTTTGTAATTGATTTTTGTGAAAATAATAACAGAATTATTAGTTCAAAAACAGTTACCTAAATCAATAATAACATGTCATATTAACCTATAAAATTAGTGTAAGTCATAAAAAGTCTCAAATTACATTTATTTGGGTATTTATAACATCAATTATGTCAATATTTCATTAATTAGATAATTACTGCATTATCTTTGTGTCATAAATAAATTAAATTATTTAATGTCTAACAATTATAAATAAAATACCATTATGTAGGAAATAGTTTTAGCTTTAAAATGAAAATTTATAGTCTAATTTATCTTATGTATAACCCTATATTAAAAATTATTTACTTATTAAACATTGATTTTAACTATTTTAACCCTTCTTTAAATAAATTAATATTAAATGTCCTAATCTAATCCAAGTGGGCCTAAATGGTTATATTTTATTCCTAAGGTTGTTTTTGGTCGAATTAAACTTATCCAATAGAATCAGGACATGTTTTAGGGTAATAATAATATCATTTTTACCCTTAATTATCATATTTACTTTTAACCGTGGTAAATAAAAGTAAAAAGTTACTATTCACCAAAAACTATTTTCATCTCATTGAACCAAATTTTAGTCCTTGATATTAACCTTGTCTCTCGTATTTTTGAAATTTCACTCACAGAAGCGGTAAAATTAGGTTTTATAACAAATTAAGTTTTTTTAACTAACACTTAGTGGTTTCACTATTCATCAAAAAAATGAATGTTTCCAGAAAAATACCAAAAATTAGGCCTAAGCTATATTTGACATTATAAATTCAAAAATGATGTCTATTTTACCAAATTCAAAACATATCAGTTTCATTAATTAATTTAAAAATTAATTCTCGTCGTCAAAACAAATAGCGTATTTTTAAGAGATAATAACTATCAAAAGATTGACACTTGTTTATGTCTAGTCTAAATGTGAATTTACATCTAATGACCGACATTTTACTAAATGGTAAAAATATATTCTAAATGTACTTTAAAACCGCTCAAATTAATAATTTATCACTATTAATTATTTCGATTAAAAAAGTTGTTTTTAATTAAAATTTAATAATTTTCACTATTCATCAGAATATGAAAGTTATCCGAAAAGTACCAAAATTTCACCCTATGCTAATTTTGATATTTAGAATCCAAAAATGAAGTCCATTTTGAAATATAAAATTTATAAAATTTTAAAAAGTGGGTATTACTATTCATAACGGCTAGTTCATAATAATATTATTATAATATCTTGTTTAGTGAAACTCGGTATTGCGTACTACACACACTATCGATGAAGGTCTTTATTTCGTGTAATGGAATCCAAGTCAGGAATGCGTGTTGTTCAAGCTTCTTTTGGTGTAGCGTACAACACAAGACATTAATGAAATTAAAAATAATATTTTTCATAAAATCTCGGGGTGTAATAAGTCACCCTGAACCACTGGCGTTGGAACAAAATACTCTTGAACAAGTAGGATGGCTGACCCCTACATTCTTCAGGAATGAAAACATCATACCTCAGACCAAATCCAACAAGAGGCAACCTTTTTTTACAGAGGATAGTTATTCTGACATTCTGACAGTAGCTCCACTGGGTATTCGTGGTCCGGATGGCTCTGAAAACATTCCATGATGCCCAGGTTATCATACATTTCTTCCATCTAGAAGGCATCTATAAGGACCCCATGGAATCCTCTTGGCGAGACATTCCTTCTCAAAATCTTTAAAAACATTTCCCGGATCATAGAGCTCGGTTGCAGAGCATGATCACGAAGCTCTATCCCAAAGCCATGTCACAGAGCCCTGCCACAGATATCGCTGGCACAAGCCGCAGAGCGCACGATCGCAGTGTTATAAAACTCACTATATGTCATAGAGCAAAGAGGGATTGATTCGCAAAGAGCGGTCACTGAGCGTGTGGAGCTTCGAGGATCGAGATCCAAGAACTGGATGTGGAGAGACATGTAAGGACTGATGAGGGGACATCCTCCCCTATTTATTGTCAATGGCCCTCGAGCATCGCGGCGTGCCTAGCTTCGGTGAGCTTCATGATGCTCTCAACCCACGCATTGCCTATCCTCATTGTGACCCTTCTTTGTGATCTTGCTTAGAAATTTACATAAATTTTGGCGATCTACCCTCAGAATTTGACCCTCATTTTGTTTTTTGATCCAAGTCTAAGGGGGGAATTTATTGGCACCAAAATGTGTGTCGAGGAATTAATACACAAAGAGAACACCAAATCCCAATGGGGTTCTTTGCGTAGCACCATCAATAATCCTCTTAGCATCACAGATGGCATAAAAACCTGACCACCTATACGATCACTGCAAAGTAAAAAAGGTGAAAGGCTCTGCATTTATGACACAATTGACAGGGAGCTTCATGTCGTAGAAGGAACCAGATTTCCTCTATGATCCCATATAAATTAATAGTTTCCTCTGCAAGAACTGTAGAGGTAATTAAGGATTCCTCTTCACTAAGGAGGGGTTGAAATATGACTCTATAGTTATGAAGAACTTGAAAGAATTCACTTCTGATCGAAAATCTCCATGTGGCATCCCAATGAGCTGTCAGAGCATTGCGCCGCATATTTCCTATAGATACCAAGATTCCCTCAGACTCAATGGATGTATACCCCGACCTTTCAACTTCTGATCTCTCAAATTGTGAGCACCATATGTTCTATGAAACATTTAGAAAATGATCTCTTCACTGTATTTGAGCAATGAAAAGTACCTTTTCCTTAGTTGAAAGACAACCCCTCTTCAAGAAGGGATGAACTTCTCGAATCCCACAAGCCATCACAAATGAAGGATCTCCCCAAGAGGACTCGGGTGTTGGCCAAGAACTAATGATTTGCGAAGCACGTTCCATTCAAATTTGAACCCTATGCCAAGGCAGGATCACTGTGCTTCACGAATTACGTTGCTTCGTAGTTCCCTATTTAACAAGACACCCATGCTCCATGAATTCTTACTCTACAAAAGTAGTTTCACTTCCCGAAGAACCATTTTTTAGCATGTATACCCCATGCCTATGCTAGGAAAATCCACTTCGCGAAGCATAACCCTTCGAGGTTTCATTCTACATTGTGGGGCACCAAAGAATAGTACGGTCCCTTCCTATGAATCCCATTGATTCAGAAACCATTTTCATGTATGAACCTATAGGTTTGTACAAATTGATTTCAAGGTCCCTTAGGCAATGCTTCATATTGCATTGCATGGACTTGTGCTTCTTCCCATAGGAATGCTAACGGCTATTGCTTCTTCACACAACCATGCTAACATGATCCCCTCAATGGATCCCTCCATAACACCACCTCGTCACAACATTGCTGATACCTTCCCTTTCCCAAGTGTGGGTGGGTATCAATATGTATGTCTTAGGGGGTGAGGAGTAAATCCCCATTGTATGATCTGTAGTACATTAAACTGCCTAGCACCATCATCCTCATCACATGATTTTAAACAGTCGCCTCTCCCAATGAAATATACATGGGGTACCCCACCTCAGATATTTTCCATTCCCATGGGACTCCATGGGGCTGAGATCTTCCTCACATGGAATGATATCCTCTTAACTAATTTGGAATTTCACTGCAGGGAAGGGACACCATCTTGGAGTAAGGCCATTGAATTTCTTATGGGTGGTAGAAACCTTTCTCATCCTCTCTTATTTCATGCACGAAGACTAGAGGAGAGATGGGCATAGGGAGATTCATGACCCCATCCATCTCCGTTTTGTAGTTCCATGAAACATGTGTTCTATTTTTAAGAATCACCACTTTTAGGTGGTTTCCATTGGATTTATTCATGGAATCGGAAACTTTCAATAGTTCCTTATCCGAAGAGGACAAACATTCCAAATGCAGGCATTCGTTAAGTTTGAACTTTACAATACTTTGGAACATACATTGGTCGAGAGGATAGGAGGTCAGACTTATCACACCCTTTTGGGGGAAAATTATTGTCTACTACAGTACTCCCTTTGTAAATTTAAAGTATTTTCATGAATCCTTATTAATTCACCAAGCATAACATAAGTTTCCCATGGAATTTACAATCACTTATTAACATGTGTAAAATTTAGAGTCCTCAGTATGCATTCATTGTTCTTATTTAATAGAGATATCCGCACATATTCAAGGTTCTTCATCAATGGGATCCTCTAATATACTATTTCAAGATTCTTTTAATCATCATTATAATGATACTGGTTTTTAAGCCATTTAGTGGGGCACTCTGGTATTTATTATCATCCAGGGAGACGAAGGCTTGTTTTGATATTGGGATCATACCCATGAAATGGGTTACCTACGTATCCTTGTGAAAGGAATAAGAACCCTCATTGTTCGGTGATGATTAATGGGACACATCATACCTTTTAAGTTCATGTGATAAGGAACTAACCATACAGTTTAATGTCATGTGGTATGAACATCAAAGAGAAAGGTGCTTAGTCACTATTATCTATGGGACTTATGGAGAAACAACCCAATAAACATGGAAATGATATGGGTTTCCAAGTTATATTAGACCCGGTTGGGAATAATAACCAAGGAGAACATGGTTGGTTTTGAAATGTTGGGTTTGAACCTCAAGAAGGATTCCTTCGTATCCCATGTGTATGGGAATCAAAGCCCACACAGTGCAACCATTCTCATAGGTGAGTATAGTCCTTTGATAAAAATGAGTTTGGGCATACATTCTGAAAAGGATGACTTGATGACATAGGGTTTAATTTGGGTCTTGTTCTTAAGGAGGATTAAAACAGTTAAGGGAATTAGGGTTGTATTATGAAAGAGGATATCCAGTGAGCTCAGGCCATTAAAGGGCTTCCTACGTATCACGGGTTGAACATGAATCAATGTTCTAATAGTTCCTTCCACCGTGGGTGTTTGTGAAAATATTGATCAAGAATCGTTAATACCACGCGAGTCTTGCTCTGTGTGAGAAATAAGAGGATTTGAAAGATTCAACAACGACACTCACTTTTCCATCTCTTTAAGGGAAAGATGGAGAGCCTACGGTTGCGACAGTGGATGAGGGCAAGGCGACCCAGGAAGAGGGCATGGAACAATCCCTCCATCTGTTTTCTTTACATTGTACAAGGGTCTAATTAAAGGAAGACGGGATGATGGTTAGGGTATTACACTAGGATATCTTCCTTAAAATTAATCATGGTAGGGGATGGATACTTCTATTTAGTTTGTATGGAAAAGAAAGTATGACCTTTACCTTCCCTACTAGATATTTGAGGTTCCGTATCTTTGAGAAGGGAGTGGTCCCGACCTAAATCCTAATTCTCAAAAATTAGGAACATCCTTGCACTGTTCCTAGGAGAAAGGCCTATTTGACTGTGGATATACAAACCCATAAACACTCCATGAATCCTAACCCCATTGTGAAACAAATATGGGAAATCTCTAACTGTTGATATACAAACCCAAATAGGAGACACAGTAATGTGCCTTTCCCAAAGGTTTGATAATTCATGAGGTTTTGGTGGAGGTCTCAACAGAATTCGTTTCAAAAAAGGGAGCCAAGGAAGAATAATCCTTGCCATGAATAGCTTTGAGGAAGTCTTGATTGATTGTAGACTGAAGAGATCAAGTGAATTAAAGAGGGGAACCCATGTAGGTAAGGGAACACATGTATGGGTGTGCAATTAGACTTGGGAGACATGATATTCACTTAAGAGACAAACAAACTATATCGTATGACTTGGGAGAGACATGGCTCAAGACTTCATAAGTATTCACAAGTGGTCCCAAAAGTTGGGTGCTCAAGTTCCTTTTTAAGGAATAGGTGCCACACAAGTGTTTCTAATTTAGGTAGGTTGGGTGCTCTAGGCACCCAAATGTTATGGACTTCGAACACTAAAATGACTTAAGTCCAATGATCCTTCTTTAAATCCTCCACTCAAGGTGTTGAAGTACTTCCTTTAAAGTTTATGAATACTTGGGTGAAGCACTAGGGTGACAAGATCATCAATCGGGCTTTAGGGAAATTCATCCATCCAAATGAGGACCCGAAGGGTCTATTTTTAGGTAGATATAGGACCCGGGGCGAAAGGAGTTTTTTTACACAAGTGGGTTGTGAACCAAATTTATGGCACACAAGTGGCAGCATGATGGATGGGTGGCACCCAATTAGACTTGCATGTCATCGATGATTCTTCCTAACTAGGGAGCCACATTCATGACTTAGCAAAAATAAATTCTTTAGCCGGCTCCATCATGGTGGCATGCAGGTGTTTGCACGCAGGTTCCTTGGGAGCCTCCTTGAGAACATAACCAAATTTATTGTTTTATACTGTGGTGGCTATGCCCCGCACCCTTTCTTGGGATCAGTGTTGGGCTACAGGGTTGAACCTTTGGGTCGATGCCTTCGCTACCGTCACTGACCCCCATGAAAAATGCAGAGTCACACCACAAACTTTTTTGAGACTGGTTGAGGTCATTTTTAGGTATGGCACATGGAAATACATCTTCAATTGGGGATAAGGGAATGAAACAAATTTCATGGTGTCTACAAAATACCCCCCTTAGAATTTGATTCCTTCAGAAGGAAAATAATCTTGTTTAAGGTAAAATTATGGCACACTGACGCATTCCAACATCATTTGGTTTGATTTAGAGCTACATCAAATTTGGAAGGATGCTCAAATTTTTTCCTATTCTATGGGGCCTAGAGAGAATAGTTTTATTTTTAGTAAGGGTTATATATAGAACCAGAAAAACATTGTATATTTTAACATTTTCTTTCTCAATATTTCTTAAATCATATAAAATGTACATTTAGTGTCCCAGGACTCGACTTTTGTTCAGAGTTCCCTTTATGGGTTCTCAATCTAGTGAGTACCATGTATATTTTTGTTTGAAGTTTAGAGTCATGTATGTTGGAATATTAAGGGCTAGTATTTAAGTTCGAACAACTTTTAACATAAATTTTGATATTATATCCCAAACAAGACATAGTGACTGAGAACTGCTTTAATATTCTTTAAATATTTCTCAAGGGAATCTTGAAACATTATTTTCATGGTCCCCAAATTTAAAACATGTATCAACATAAGGGAAGTCTCATCCAAGAACAAAAATACCATTATTTGAAAAACTCACTACGGGAGTTGTGTTAGGATGGGGAAACTAGGGAATATGATGCATATACAAATAGTGGAATATTTTGATGGACATGACTGTTATGTAGGAAAATTATGCAAGGCCACCTAAGGGCACCTAAAACATAGTCAAACAAAAGAGATCTTATGAATTTTACATTTTACTGTTGATGGAACATGGAAAATAAGATTTAGGTGACTCAAGACCACAATGGGTGGTTTTCCAAGGAAATGGATTTTAAGAATAAAATGACTATTTTATTGCGACATATTTTATGAATAAGAAAACCAATTCTATACAAATTTGGTTTATGAAGAAAGATTGAAATTTATCAAAAAGGGATATTTCTGATATAAAACTGTGAAATTTTAAGTCTTGTAGTGAGGACATTGTATTTTATAGTTTTAATTCATGTAGTGAGGACATTGTACATTGTAGTTTTAAGTCATGCAGTGAGGACCTTGTTTGGATTTAATATAAGGTCATAACTTTAACCAAATGTCTGAAATTCTTCAAATTTCATGATAATTTATTGGGAAACATACCACCAAATTTAGGTATTTAAGGGAAAAATTTAAATTATGATTTGAGAATATCTAGATTAGAAAACATATTTGAAAAAGGGGCTAAAGACTTTAGAAGAAGTTTTTCTCAAGAATGAAGTTACCGTTATTTTAAAGACCCATTATGGGGGCTATATTATTTAGGGACAAATAGGGAATAGGCTTCATATAAGAATAATGGCATCTTTTGATTGACATGCCAATTAGGTAGGATAGTTGTGCAAGGCCACCTAAGGTAACATACTCCAAAGTCAAGCAAAATATCTATTAATAATTTGGACATTCTATTGCTAAAAGCCGATGGAAGTTTATGGAGATTCAGATTTCTTGAAGCACAATGTTTCGTTTATGGATAAAGGTACCTGAATATGGAGAGGGTATTTCCAACCAAGATTTACAAAGAATTAGTGGAATAAAAATTTTACGAAGGTCTGACCCAAACATAAAAGTTGTGGTGTCTATAGTTTTAGGTCTTACAAGTAGGACCAAAAATGAAAATGATATATGATATGTGGCTAAGTGATTCCAAGGTTATTTCATAGTTCTTTGAACAGATGGAGAGGGTAATATGTAAACCATAGTCTTGAAGAATTTTAGATCGAGAGAAAGATAATTTCACAAATATACCTGAATGACTATGTTAAAATACAGATTCTTGTATATTTTCTTCAAAATTTGAAGGAGAAAAAGACACTATAACCAGGAACAAAATTACCATTATTTGAAAAACCCATTATAGGGGTTGTATTATTCAATGAAAACTGGGGAATATGCTACATATTCAAATAGTGGCATTGTTTGACTGACTTGACCGTTATGTAGGTAACTTATGCAAGTCCACCTAAGGTCACATGCAGCACAGTCAGGAAAAATAGCTCTTAGGTATTAGATAACCTGTCACCAGAAACTGTAAGAAATATTATAAAGATCTGGAAATATTCAAGATTAAGAGTGTGAAATATTGAAGGGAGTTATACTCAATGCACATAAGAAATGTTGGAATCAATATTTTCCATGAGTTTAATGTCCTTTACATAGATCTGACTCATATGTGAAATGGTGACTTTCTTTGTTTCCTTTTAAATTAACATTGTGATGTGTAGTTTAAAGTCATGAAATGCGGACATTATATGGTGTAGTTTTAAGTCATGCAGTGAGAACATTGATATACCCATAATAATTTGAGACACATTATTTATATAAATAATTTTTTTACCCAATTCCTAATACCATGTGATTTATTCTCGATGTGAGAAACACGGAGTAGTAAGGGTTTTTTCTATAACACAAAGGTGACACAAATGAAGAATATGGGTGTTAGATTTCCATTCATTTTAACGTCATGCGATAAGGACGAAGATGAACCAATGTGAAAATAAATACTTATTGTTAATGGACCAAGGTAGAAAACACAAGTGTCACTACCTGTCTTTATAAGGGAAAAAATCAATCCATACATAATTTTGTAAACATTTTAGAAGAAGTTTTGATTCTTATATAAGGAATAAATGTTTTTGTTTCATATATCGTGGCTAGGCACAAGATTGGAGATCTAGGCATCTCTAAGTATCTCATATAGATGAGAATTAAGTAGTGCATAGTTCTATAAACAATCATTTCCCACACCAATCGAGATTGACTTGAGAGACATGGGGATTTAACACATTCAATAAGAATGATTAAACATTAGAAACAAGATAATATTAAAATAAAATAATATATCTTAAAAGAAAACTCTATATAGATCTAGTTCATATATATGATAATAAAAAGGGAAATAGAAATTTTGTGATTGTAGCTGGACCCAATATTGGAGATCTTGATGTCTCTATGTATATCACATAGATAAGAATCAAGCCATTTGTAGTTCTTTAAACATGGCCCCTATGAAGATATGACTCAGACATCTAGAAGGGAGGAACTAATGTGCCAATAAATAGTAGAAATGATATCCACGATTCTTACTTATGGAAGATCCTAACGTCGTGTAGAGAAGACGTTAACCGTACAATATAATGTCATGTAATGAGGAAAAATGAGGTCATGCAGTTTAACGTCATACTACAAGGACAAAGATTCTATGAATTTTAATGTCATGCAAAAAGGATGCTTATGGTTGTTATGCAGTTTAATGTCTTGCAACTAGGACATTGTACTATGCAGTTTTATGTCTGGCAGTAAGGATAAGGGGGTTGTGTAGTTTTCAGTCTTGTAGTGAGGAAACATGTTCTATGGAATTACAAAAAGTATTTCTTCAAGAATCTCTCATTGGTTGGAGTTATAATGATCTATCCATAAATTGAGATTTAGTCATAAGATCCATTTGAGTAAACCTTATGTATAGAACAATGTCCTTCCTATTTTGGATCAAGATTTGGAGGTTTCTTTCCCAGTATCATTGGATTGCTGAGGACCAATAACAATTCTCCTTGAAAAAATGAATGGAGGTGAACTTTCCTGTTAATATCTCCTGCTATTATTTTCTAATAGACTTCTAAATAATGAAAAGTATTAAATATTTTATCTTATAATTATTCCATATCATTAAACCATTTCTTAGACATATCATCTATAGAAAAATGATCACAAATTGCAACTCTGAGTGATGGAAATTGCATTTCAATTGGAAAAACTTTTTATGTTCCCTATACTAATGAATAAAGAGTTTCATGGGTGGTAGTACGGGTAGTAGTATGATAAGCCCATAAAGCATGAAAAATCTTATGAAGCTAATTTTTCTTATCTTTATCCACAATATTTTGGAGTATATTTGATAGGGTCTTATATATGGCATCTATCTGTCCATTTTCCACTACATGATAGCAAGATGAATGGTTGGATTTGAAATTATGTTCTTCATATAACTTTTTTACCTCAACAGAACAAAACCTGGTGCCATTATCTGTCAAAATAGTAAGAGGGACACCATATCTGGTGATGATATTAGTATTAAGAAAACTAAAATTCATTTGGATCCATATTCAACGAGAGTTATTGCCTTAGCCCATTGGGAAAAAAGTCAGTAGCAGTAAGAATATACTTAAACTACTTAACAGTGGATAGAGGATAAGGTCCTACTATATCCATTCCCCAAGTGGAAAATGACCGGGAGTATTTATCTATATGAAGAAATGCCAAAGTTTGACGAATGAAGTTGGCATTCACTTTCATGGGATGGTATTTTATAGTGAAATTTGTACAATCATGTGTCATTGAAGGCCAAAAGTATCCAAGCCTTCGAATCTGATTAGAGAGTATTTTCCCAGACTGATGGGCACCACAAGCTCCTGAGTGCACTTCTTTCATGATAACTGCAGTTTCTTCTCCATGAATAAATCTTAGGAGGATTAAATCAAAGCCTCTATTGACGCTCCGTTCTATTATAGAGTCCAAAGACTAACTAAGGAGAGTACCTCAATAAAAGAAGAGGGAACATTCATCAAAAAATTGAAAAGGAATTAAGCTCTGGTCACCCTAGTCTCTTCTTGAAGTCTTTCGAACACTTCTAAGGTAATTTCATACCGAGAATGGAAGATCTATAGAGGAAGTATAAGGCCTAAGGGTTAGAACTCACCAAAACTTGTGCGCCTAAGTGTCCATCCCTTAAGGGAAATGGATACACTTGTGCGCCATCTTGTCCTCTCATGGAAACTTGTGTGTCGCCCTTCTGGAAGCATCTAGGGATAATAGTAGGGGCTTGAGCCAAGTATCGTCCAAGTATTTCCCTACAGGTTCTCTGCCTCCCAAGTGAACTAATGCCGCGCATGTATACTTGCGCGCCCAGGACTTGCGCACCCGACCGGGACTTGCACGCCCAAACAAGACTTGCGCACCTGCCTATTTTCGGGTGCCCCTCTTTTCAATTCACTTCCTTTATTCAAATCCACCTTTCCTCTTCAAAGATCTAGCCTTCAAAACCCTCTTCAAAGCCACTTATGGCATGGTTCTTTTGTTGGATTCCTTATTTTAATGGAATTCTATGGAAACATCTCTCAGAACCTTGTGATTTATATAACTTTATATCACTATGGTTAGAGGTTCCCTTCATTCAACCTCATCCATTAAGATGAGAGAATATTTGATTTGGGCATCCTCCTTAGGAGTAAGCCCCAATCATAAGTCAAATCCCCTAATTTTGGCATCCTCTTTAGGAGTAACCCCTAAATTAAGAATTTAAATATCTATAAAGAACAAATACCTTTATGGACCCTATTAATGGGAATCCTCTATTGGAGTAAGCTCCAAGTCCCCCTTTAACTTTGGGCGTCCTCCATAGGAGTAAGCCCCAAGTATCAAATTTCATTTAACCTGGGCCTCCTTTTTAGGAGTAAGCCCCAGTCATAATTTTCTTTAACTTGGGCCTCCTATTCAAGAGTAAGACCCAGTCATAAGTCCCCCCTAATTTGGGAATCCTCCTCATGAGTAAGCACCAAGTTAGAGTATCGAAATCTCCATAAAGCACGAGTATATTTATGGACCTTGTTCCTAGGATTCTTTCTAGAAGTAAATAATAGTATTCACCTACTTGGGTAGTCGCACATACATAAATCCATATATCATTATTTGTGATTTCATCATTCGTGGAACAAATCGTCAGGTTTACTTATACCTCTTGTTTCTCACACCGAGCATGACTCACATGAGCTTAGAGTGTAAAAGAAACCACAACACATCTCTTTTGGTCCATTAATCATACGTAATCCCCACACTTCTTACTCGAAGTACGTGGAATTTGATCTCTTCCTTAAATTTAGAGTATATTGGAAGCCTTTCTAAGGTTCTAGCCCATCAAACATTATTTCTCATTCATCCCATATGACGTTAAATTATATATTAATTCCCGAACTACGTGGGATTTGATTCTTCTTTAACAAGGATATGTAGGTATCCCATCTGTGGGTACGATCCCAAATATGAGATAATCCTTGTCCTTCTGAATGACAATAAACTTCAAGTGCCCCACTGGGTGGATTTAAAACCTGTACGGTCGTCATAATGACCAAGATATTTCTATATAATGTATTGAAGGATACCATTGACTAAGAATCCCCAATACATACGGATGATTCTCCATCGACGCAGAACCTCAAATATATATAAATGTTTCTCTAAATCTCATACATATCAATCATTGATTAAAATACCTAAATGAAAACTCATTTTAATACTTGGTAAATTAATAAGGATTCATGAACATAACTTAAATATATTATAGAGTCACGTAGTAGGCAATAATTCCCCCCAAAATGGTGTGATGAGTCTGACCTCCCATCCTCTTGACCAATTCAAATTCTTAAGCCTCATCGGTCCACAACTAATGAGCACCTACCTTTGGAAATTATGTCCAAATGGATATAAAATCATTGGCTATTTCAAATTCTACAAATAAACCCGTTAGAAACTGATTGGAAAATTTTGAACCTTTAACCAACGACGTCATCCCCATTTCTAGAAGAAACAAAAATGGTGAACCCGACATGAATTCTTAACCAAGATAAATGATGTTTTTCTTATTTTTAGGCCCCTATTTATCTTAATGTGAGGTCCAGCAAAGCAATCAATAACATATGTGCTCATCCAAAAGATGTAGTATAGCCAAACTTATCTTGATTATGTCTGTTATATCAAACAAGTACTCTTTTCCAAGATCTCTCTGCATTACAAAAATGGCTTCTTTAAAGTTCACACATGTGAATGCCTCGGCTGCTAATCCTACTGAATCCTCATCCGCTCTGAGGAAGACATCACCTACTCAGCATCTGTAACGCTGCGTCTCAAATGAATTGGTTAAAGAATACTGTCAACACTATACCATTCCATCTCTGGAGGCCACTCGACAAGCCCTCAAAGTTAACAATTCACCCTGGTTGTCCGGACAGCGATGACCTGTGGTCAAGAAGCAGGAGGTGCTAACCATTGTCTCTAACCGTTTCGAGTTGTTATCCCTAGAAAACAATCACCAGTCCCTCCCATATTATAGGGAGGTGAATGAAGAGGTCACTCAAGGCCTCTGTTCAATAAGGTAGAAGTCCTTCCTGAGGGATCCCATCAACAATCGCTGCCAGACTCATGTCGTAGTGCACCCTCAACCTGATGAGGGTATCACCTATAGGGGTTCAGATTAGGTCCCTTAGACCCGAGCACGCAAGACAAACCGCCAGAGGTAAAATTCGGCCAATAGAGAGAAGGTTCTTACCTATTCCCCCTCCGGAGAATTACATCCAGCCAACTTGATGGAAAACAATGAGCGGACATATACACCCATCCGTCCTGATGTTACTGCCCACCAGACTCGTCTGGCAGTAGCACGCTAATCCCACTAGGCAATTCTAGCCGAGTATTATAGACAGGCATATACACCTATTTATAATTCATTTGATAGTCAGCAGGCTCATCTGACTGCAACCAAATAAACTCACCAATCAAATGTGGTGGGGAACAATCAGCATTCACATACACCTACAATTCATCAGGCTAACCAACAGTCTCGTTTGGTAGCACATGGAGAAGTCATTCGGAAAGCTCTGATGACAAATTTGGAGCAGAGTCAACTCTCTGCCCCTATGCATAAGTACTGTAAATATCAATTGACAGGAAAAGGAGGAAAAAATCAGGCACATAACCCTACTCCAGACATGGAATGGATTTATATTCTCGTTCCAATAGCTGAAGTCACCATGCACATTCTGAAAATAGTGAAAGAGCAGAAGAAAATCCTGGCCCATATTCTGGATTCCTGTCAGAATATTATAACAACTTCAATAGAATCACAGGGAAGGAATCATAAATCTATCCCTATTAGTGGAGTGACTCATCAACATGTCACTCCAGAGCAGATACACACCTCTGTTCTAGTCTAGGAGGGTCGTGGGCCTTACTCTCCCATGTCATGCGGGCAATCAAGTCGGGCACATAAACCTGATTTAAATGAAGATAATCAGCGTAACCTGACCATTTCTCCTGAGTAGGAACATACACCTGCCCATTAAAACTACTTTCGTCAACAAGTGGTTTCCAAAGTCCGTAAGAAGGTGTGTAAGAAAAAGATCTATCCATCATAGTTGAGAAATCAAGAGCCAATCTGTAATAAGACCTTGGTCGATGCTGGAATTATTTATGCACTCAAATAATTGTCTATTGAATCTCAAGATTCTACTCTCTCATTTCCCAATAGTGGGAACAATAATTCCTAAGGTCTTCATCAGACACTTCCTCCTGAAGGCTTGCTTCATGAAATTTCGGTCGACCTCGAAGTATAATATTTAGATGAGAGCCACAATAACCCTCTGCATGGCCTAGAAGACCAAGGGGCAAGAGGTTTCATCTTTTGATGTTACCCACCATGGTGGTCCTACCCACGGTGATGAATTTAGCTGCGAAAGTCCTCTCCGCAGTAGTAATTCACATTGCCTGGAAAATTCTTCAAAGTACAATGTGGTAATGAGAAGGCCCTCTTTTCTTGAGGAACTTTAAAATGTGAAGCCAATCATGTCTGATGGTTTACCACTAGTAGGTGAAACACTTTATCAATCAGAAGATTTCCCTTGGTGTAGGTCATTCTTCGAACCACCCCTGGGTCATCCATCTTCTAATTTGACAAATTAATTATCTACTAATCTTTTTTAATCTGATTAAGAAACAAAGAAGCACCAGCTTTGGTCTATTTAGGTTGAAGAATTTTCATCGAATGATAAGGAGGAAGTGCTGAATATGAGAAAAAAACTGGTGAAAGGTGAATTTCCTGTCATGTTTTGGCCTTTGGCTGACTCTCAGTATGATGTTCCAGAAGTGTTGACAAAATATTGTATTCACGATATTCATCTCAACATCTGGAAAACTCTTTGTCACTTAAAAGAGAAAATATTATCTTATGATAAATATGAAAATCATGTTAAGATAATAGAAGGGTTACAATGACAAATTGATTTGGCATCTCTATCATTTTTTGGATATCCAAAGGTTGAAAAGGAGCAGAGAGCCCTTCAGCGTTCATGCCTTGGCGCACTAAAAAGATTACCCCAGTTAATTACCAATGCCCCATCTGGTATTCATATCAGGGGATGATGTGTTCATGGGGCACTGCATTTGAATGTACTCTCCAGTCAATAAAGACCGCCAAATGTGGTCTCATGCAATGTTATTTCCCATGGATGGACACATTTACC
Organism: Viscum album; assembly: GCA_963277665.1. NCBI lineage: Eukaryota > Viridiplantae > Streptophyta > Magnoliopsida > Santalales > Viscaceae > Viscum > Viscum album. Next base: position 505,949,908 of record OY728119.1, read on the forward strand.
TGATTTTGTGTGTAATCAAAGGCTTTCTCAAGAACATGCCTCAACTAGTTCTTCCTAAATTCAGGCATATAAAGAACATGTTTGTCAAATTACTCTTGCATCAAGAAAATGAGAATATCAAATAGGATTCTCGTTTAGATCAGGCACATCATCAAGTGACATAAGTGTCAGGAATCATCCAACAGTCATTTGAGCTAGGTGATTTGAGTGGATGTAGGTTGATGCATCTGGCCAATTTCCAGACTAAAGTCCACAAAATCAGGAGAGCTTTTAAGAAAGTCTCAGATGTAGTAGCTCAAGAGCCACCTCAGCTTTCCAAGCTGGTTATTCCTTTAGCTAAACCCTTGGGATCAACAGATAGGATTCGAGGAGTTGAGAAAGAATAGCAGGAACAACTCCAATCTACCGGACTGGGGATTTTTTCAAATCCTTAATCTCTTCATCAGCGAAAGTTAGTCTTCTCTCGATTTGGGAAGAATCCACGAGAGGAACGCAGAGACGAATTATTAGGAGACTCCTTCCAAATTATGGTTCATTAAAAAGTTCCTAAGGGATCAAATCCACAAAAGGAAATGTCTCATAATGGACATGGAAGGAGACAGTATCACAAAAATGCCGATAGAAGGTATGAAATGCGTTATGCATCGATAAATGTCATCAATTTCATTGTCACTGATCCCCCAGAACACGAGGCTCACTCAGAGGAATCAGATGAAGAATTTCCTGTTCAAGAGGCTGTACACACAGAGGCAAATGAAGAAGGTGTGCCTACCAGAAATCAAAGGCTTACCCAGAATTTAGGTATTCCTTCAAATAACCGACTTCCCCCTCTCTGAAAGGCATCCAACAAGGGGAAAGAAAAAAGTCAGGTTACCCATAACTCTAGAGGAGGCCAATCACTCTCATTATAGGGAAGGTTCGCACATCAAGAGGATGAAATGAATGAGTTAAGGATGTTAAATTAATAATTACTTCAAGGTAGTCTTTCTCCTAATCATGTTCGAGTTAGTCAATCAAAGGAATTCATTGAAGCTACTGTGATGGATCAAGAATATCCCCCTTTACAGGCACGCCCTCACAGGTCTAATCCTATGGGTCGTAAGCGACAACAATCATAAGTACTACCATCAGTGACAGTACTGGTTGCTACACCCATCCAAACTCCAATCATTTCACCTACATAGGTCCAAGCTCAACCAGATGATTCTCAAAAATTAATGACTACTATTGAGTCATTAACAGCTCAGTTGGAAGCTATGGAAGGAAAGCATGTAGCAGTTCAACCGAAGAAGAGAGCATATCCTAAATGGGTTGATTTAATTCCTCCCCCATCAAATTTTGAAATTTCCACATTCCCAATTTTTAATGGTTAGAGAGATCCAGAACAAAACTTAACACATTTTATTTCTTGTTGTGATCCCGTGATGGGAACTCTTGAACAACAAGAAGAAGTTAAGATCAGGTGTTTTGTACAGTCATTACAAGGACCTGCTTTTGTCTGGTATACAAGCTTGCAATCGTCGTCAATTACTGGGTGGGAATATCTCCGTCAAAAATTCCTTCTTCAATTCAGCTCAACATTGCCAAAGAAGACAGTTTTTTATCTTAAAAATTGTATGAAAATGAATAATGAAAGGGTTTCATATTTCACTACTCGATGGAAGGGATTAACATATTCCTTAAGTTTAGGACTCCCTTAAGAATAATTGTTGTCAATCTGTGTGGAAAATTTGCATGAATAATTACACACACCATTGATCCCTGTGAAATATACAGGAGGGTTTCGAGACCTTACTTCAATTGCTCGGCAGATTGAAAACTCTCTTACAATGACTAAGGCTAAAACTTGTGTAATTCCATTAGTTCCTAGAAGGAGAATGGGGAAAGCAGAGACTGCTGCAGTTACGCTTAAACAAGAACTTGTACCTGCTTCCACTTCAAAACCTTCATCATATCAAAGGGCTCCACCTCCTGAGCATCAGCAACAATGACCGCCTCATCTAAATGATCAAAGATATCAAAGGAGGAAACAGTTTTAAGATATGAAGAAAAAAGGTTATTCTTTTCGGAATGAACTAGTTCCAGGCTACTTCATCTCTACTCTGTAAAATAATCGGGTTCAGTTTCCAAGGACCAAAAGGCCGAATAAAGAAGGAGATGAAGACCTCCCTAACTATTTCCCGTTTCATCAGATGTTGGGGCATACCATTCATGAGTGTTTTGTCTTCAAAGACCTCTTGAAAAATATGGTGGACTCTAGACAGGAAAAATTGAAAGGTTATTCAACCCAGGTAGAATGTTTTACTGCTACTAATCCGGAGGAAGAAGGAGAGTGGCATGAATTCAAAAGAAAAAATGCATAGAAATATGATGATTGGATGGTCCGAAAATGATCAACCAAACTCATGCTATTTTACAAAAACAATTGAATCAACCAATTTTGTCTTTTCCTATAAACGCCACAAAAAAATCCCATTCATCAGAAGGAAAATATTCAAATAGGCGGCATAATTCAAAGAAAGAAGAACAATCAGAAGGAGAAGAGTTCGTGTCAAAGCCTAAATTGTCTTTGACTCTGGTAGATTTTATGCCATCTACTTCAAAAGCATAGGCACCACACCACCAAATGGCACAACATGAACTTACTAATCAGGAAAAGTCATCATCAGATGAAGAGTTGATCTTTGGTTCTATTAACATTATTCATTTAACAGATCCTTATGCCAGTAACAGTTTCAATCATGATGAGCCTGAGTTCCCTATATCAAACAGAGGAATTAGAGGAAGAGACAGAGGTCTACGATACAGGGGAAGATGTGGATATTCTAGAAGCCACTATTTCAATCCTACCCATGATAGAACTGTATATGAGGTAGAAACTCATGGAAAACACCATCATCAGGCTCAACAAGAACAAGAAAGTTCTTCCACGCATGGAAGATTCAGTCCCGACACAGTTATTTCAGAAGACCGGTTAGAGGCTACACCTTCTTCCTCTCAGCAAATAAATAGACCTAGTCAGTCTATTCTACCAAATCCAGGAGTATTTCCAACTCATACCCTGATATAAGATGCATCTACTTCCAAAGAATCCAATTATAAGGCACCTGCGAAACCACATGTTCCTGTTGGAAAACACCGACCTTTGGACCAAAAGTATGATGTCTTGAAACATTTGGCTCAAGTACCGGACAAGTTATCAATTATGGATGCCTTGAATCTATCAACGAATCTTTGGGAGGCACTCATTGAGTCTTTGTCATGTCCTCATAAATTCAAAACTGAAATTTTTGTGGCTAATGTATACCATATGGAGAATGACCCTGCAGAAATCTCTGCAGTGATATCTTTTATAGATGAAGATGAAGATGATGTTGTACATGGACATATTAGACCTTTGTATTTATCTGGAAAGGTCAATGATGTAGAAATATAATGAGATTTCATTGATAATGGCTTAGGAGTCAGTCTCATCCCTATTCATACACTTCATCGATTGGGCCTCACCGAATCTGATTTATCTCTTTATACTCTCATGATGCAAGGATATGAAAAAAATGAACAAGAAACTCTGTGAAAGATTACACTCAGAACTCAGTTTGGAGACCTTGTATCCAATTCATATTTCATGGTTATTCGTCATGAAACAGCCTTCAACAATTATCTTGGAAGACCTTGGCTACATCAACATGCGGTCGTACCGTCGTCGTACCATCAATGTCTCAAATATGGTATCAATGGTCAAATTGGGAAATTGTATGGTGATAAATCAGCATTAAAAACATGTTAATATCAATACATTGAGGCTGAATTCTATCACATGGAGAGAGTGGAGAAATCCATGACAAAGGAGGTTACCAAAATTAATGCTCCATATGGTATGGAAAAGATTCTAGTAAACCAATTCATACATGTGAGTACAGATTATGTGTTTCCTATCAGTCATATCGACAGGGTAGACCCAAATCTAAATACTCTTATGGAAACATCCATAATGTCAGTTACGACAACCAAGACAGACAACATGGTAGAAGTTATTTATTCATCAAGAAATGATGAAAGATCAAATGGAGATTTCTTCATTTCATACACTAAAATCCAGAAATTTTATACTTCATCAACCAGGATAGAAGAAGTTATAGAAATACCAGAGGAAAATAATGATGTCGATTATCAATCCATCATCTCCTCTCTATCACCTCAGAAAGACTCTTCATTATCATTAGGGTCATAAATGTAAGTATCTTCTTCAAGATGTTCAAATTTTAACTTCTCCCCTGATCATAGAAGTTCTACTTCCTTATCTACTATGCAAGTAGAAATAGAGGTAGTGACACATATTGAAGAAGAAGTAGAAGATCTCAAAGATGCTCATCCAGTATTTGATGAGGGTATCTCTACCACGGTGGATGAACTCAGAGAAATAAATCTGGGTACAAAAGAAGATCCATGCCCTAATTTAATTAGTGTGGCCATGAATCATAAAGAGAAAGAAATGTATACTTAAATTTTAAATCAAAATCGAGATGTTTTTGCGTGGAATTATACAGAAATTCCATGTCTTGATCATGATGATTCCACTCATCATTTGTGTTTTCCTAAATAACATCGAGGATTCAAGCAAGCCGCAAGAAGAACACACCCAACTTATGCCTCCAAAATTGAAGCTCAAGTAGATAAGATTATCAAATATAACTTTTTCATAGAAGTTTAATATCCCAAATGGAAGGATAATATTTTCCTTTTTAAAAAGAAGAATGGAAAAATTAGAGTTTGCATTGATTTCAGAGATCTTAATAGGCATTGTCCCAAGGATGATTTTCCAGTTTCGATCACAGAAGTCTTAATTGATGCAACAGCTGGCTATGAAGAAATTTCCTTCATGGATGGATATTCTGGGTATAATCAAATACGAATGGCTCCCGAAGATGAAGAATCTACAGCCTTTAGAGCCCCTCAAGGTGTGTTTTTCTATCTCGTAATGGCCTTTGTCCTGGAGAATGCAGGCGCTACATATCAACATGGCATGCACCGTATCTTCAAACCCTTTTTAGGGAAAGTTTTTGACTGTTATGTGGACAATTTGGTGGTTAAATCAAGACAATGTTCTAATCATGTGGATGATTTGGAAATCATATTCCACAAACTTCGAAAACCCAATTTAAAGGTGAACCCTTTGAAATGTGCTTTTGGGGTAACCTCAATAAAATTTATCAACTTTGTTGTACGCCATCGTGGTATAAAAGTTGATCCTGAGAAGAAAAAATCAATCCATGGTATGCCACCTCATCAAAATTTGAAATAATTAAGAGTAATTCAAGGAAACATGACCTATATTCAGCGTTTCATTGCCAATCTGGCAGGCAAGTGTTTACCCTTCACCGAAATAATGAAGAAGGGAGTCACCTACAAATTGACCGAAGATTTCCAAGTGGAATTTGATATCCTCAAGAAATATATCTTGAGTCCACCGGTATTAATTCCACCTGTTGAAGTAAGACCACGTATCCTCTATGTGAAAACTTTAGAGTGATCGTTGGGTGCCTTACTTTCCCAAAAGAATGATGCTGGGAATGAAAACAACCTTTGCTATCTCATTCAAACTATTCTTGAGGCAGAAACTCGATATTCAAGTACTGAAAAGTGCTTCCTAACATTAATCTTTGGAGTTTAGAAACTGAGACACTACCGGAAACATCATGAGGTCCTATAGGTATCTCGCAATAACCCGCTCAAATTTATCCTTAGTTGTCATATGCTTAAAAGATGTCATGTAAGGTGGGCAGTTATTTTGCAGCAGTTCGATATCCTGTATGCATCACAAAAGGAAATAAAGGGCCAATCTCTGGCTGGTTTCATTTCTAAAAATCCTTAATTAGAAGATATATCTTTAGATATTGAACTTCCTGATGAGCTAGTCTTCTCTATTCAAGATAATCATCAAACATAGGAAATGTACTTTTATGGTGCTTTTAGAAGCCGAACATGGATGAAATTGGAAGATCCTAAATTCAACAAAGTTGGGTTAGTAATTCTGCTTATTTCCTTAGAAAAGTCAGTTCTACCATATTATTTCTTATTGTGGGAAGGTGGTACAAACAATGAAGCTGAATATCAAGCTCTCATCACAGGATTGGAGTTGGCGCTTCAGGCACTAGTGAATCACTTAAAGGTTCATGGTAATTCGGACTTGGTAATCAAACAAGACAATGGGGACTATTCCATCAGAAAAGAAGAGTTAATCCCATTTTATGATTATGTCAAAGAGTTAATGTCAGAATTTATTTCGGAACCGACATTTTCTTATGTCCCGCGATCACAAAATGATCAAGTTGATGCATTGGCTAATATAGACACAACTCTGGGAGATCCAAATCGGGATGAAATAATCATTAGTATTTCCCACCATCGTACAATTTCACCATATTTTCAAATCAGAATAGTGGAAAAAAATTAAATTAGTCCCATTTCTGAACCATATGGTCATACTATATGATGGATGACACCTATCAGGGAATACCTTCAAAATGGAACACTCCCACCTGATAGAGCCCGGAATGAACAAGTCTGGCGACTTGTGGTCAATTTCACTCTTTATGATAGCCCAAATCAAAAAAAATTATCTACAAGCGAGGTTTTGATGGAATTCTCTTCAGATGTAATGATGGTGAAGAGAAAATAGTTGTCATGAAAGAAGTACATGCAAGAGTCTATGGTACCCACCAGTCTGGAGATAGACTTTCTGATCAAGTTCGATGGCTTGGATACTTCTAGTCTTCAATGATAAAAGATTGTGTTGATTTCACTAAGAATTGTCATTCTTTCCAAGTATATGCCAATTTCATTCATCATCCCCCAGAGTTTCTTTATACAGCTAAGTACTCATGGCCATTTTCCACATGGGGAATGGATGTAGTGGGACCTTACCCTTCAGCTACATCCATGTAGTTTAAGTATATTCTTACTACTACTAAAATCTTTTCCAAATGGAAAGAGGCAATACCTCTCAAATAATTTTGTTCTAAAAGCATTGTTATCTTCATCAAGTCTAACATCATTACCAGATTTGGTGTCCCTTATTCCATATTGACGGACAATGGAACCAACTTCTATTCATCCGAGGTAAGGAAGTTGTATCAAGAATACAAACTCAAATCCAATCATTCATCTTGGTATCATGCAGTGGCCAATGGCCAAATAAAGGCCTTCAATAAAACTCTTTCAAACATACTACAAAATATGGTGGATAAAGATAAGAAATCATGGACTGATAAACCTTTTCATGCTTTATGGGCTTATCGGACCAAAACCAGCACTGCTACGTGGTCAACTCCATATTCATTAGTATATGGAATTGAAGGAGTTTTTCCCATTGAGGTTCAATTACCTTCGCTTAGAGTATCCATTTTTGACCAGTAATCTACAGATGAACAATCTAAAAATAGATTGGATGAATTGGAACGATTAGATGAAAAAATATTGTGCACCCTACACCACTTATAAGTCTATCAGAATCGAATAACACGACCTTTCAATAAAAATGTTTTTCTTTGTTCATTCATTCAAGGAGAATTGGTATTGGTCCTCGGAACTCCAATGATACCCGGAAAGAATCCTCAAAACCTTGAGCCAAAATTGGAAGGACCTTACTCAATACATGAGGTCCACTCCAATGGAGCTTATTCTTTAATCTCATTGGATGTAGAACTCATCACGACTCCAAACAATGTAAGATTCTTGAAAAAATATATTTTGTAACACAAATGCACTATTCATCCTAGCTACATGATGCTAAAATGTGAAGCACTCATCCAACATGACGTTAAAATATTTGTCCTAGCTACATGATGTTAAACTATGCAGCACTGGTCCATGAATATGACCTTAAACAATTTTATTCCTTACTATAAGACTTTAAACTACATAGTCCCCTAGTCCTTACTACAAGACCTTAAACTGCGTAGTCCCTCTATCATCCAACATGACATTAAACTGTGTCCCCTTTGTCGTTTAACATGACGTTAAACTGTTTGTCCAAGCTGCAGGACGTTAAACTGCAAAGCACCCCATGTCTGTGGCACATGAGATTTAAACTATGAAACAGTCCTTTATACGTCCTACATGACATTAAACTGTGCATCATTAGGGCTATTACTACCTCTTGTTTCTCACACCGATCATGACTCATGTGAGCTTAGATTTAGTTTCAACCATAACACCCTCTCTGGGCTGCTAACCACACGTATGTCCCAACACCATCTTCGGTTTTTCCTGATTTACAAATCGATCCCCAATTCATTCATCAATTGAACAACACAGAGTGTGATCCTTGCCTTCTAGGCCAGGTATGTAGGCAACCTCCTGAGGTTCAAGCCAAAAACCAACATCTTCACATCAGTTCACCTCCGTCTCATATGATGTTAATCCATGGAATCCCCCCCGAAACTAATATCTTCACATTGGTTCATCATCGTCCTTTCTATATGACGGTAAACTATACAGTCCCTCATTTTCCTCACTATAATACATTAAACTGCATAGCCATACATCCTAGCTATATGATGCTAAACTGTGCAGCACCAGTCCATGCATATGACCTTAAACTATTCACACTTTTTCCCTGTAGGACAATAAACTAAAACATTCTTTTTCCCTCTCTTGAGAGGGAATCATCATTGATGTTGATCTCCAATCATGTCATATTCCAAAGACTATGTGCATATATGGCAATGCCCAGACCTTTAATGTCGGATCCAACCATCATTGCACTAAATTCCCTTTTCAAACTTTACATGTACAAACCAAATCTGTACAGAGGGTATTTCAAGAACTATGTAGGGCTTGATTCCCATACTTATGGGATACATAGGAACATTCGAGCATCCCTCGAATCCAGACCCAATTTTTCGGGCCTAACCCCAAATTCCACTTTTAGTCCCTTGGATGAAATGTCCTTTGTGAAAACATGAATGTGGTGTGAAAACCCTGGTCTTTATTCACATCAGGTTTAAAAAACACACAAAGTGTATTCCTCATTATGGTCCGAACACTACGACCTTAAACTAATATCTCCTACACTCTCATCCCACATGACGTTAAATTGTATTTCAAGGACTAAATCCGTCTTCATTCTCATCATAACGAGATATGTAGTGAATTCCATCATCTCAATTTAGGACCCAGTCACAATGTGATTATGGTTAGCATTGATCTGTGTATCTCCTTCATGCATTGGACTATGCCCATTTTGATGTGTCATTCTCCTAACCTTAAATACTTCCAGATATCCATAACCCTTTTTCATGACGTATGGTCACAAAATGTCTGATACCCGAGAATTATTTTTCCCGACTATGCAACACGTGCCCTTAGGTGGCCTTGCATAAGTAGTCTATATAACGGACCTGTCAGCAAAAAGATGCTATTATTTGACTATGCATCCAATGCCCTTAGGTGGCCCGACATACTTCAACCCCCTAACAGGTTTTTCAAATAGTGGTAACTTCATTCTTGGGGAGAAAAACTTTTTTTCCTTATTGGTCTTAATGAAAATATGTAGGGATCCGGAAAAACATACATCCTTAACATATTTGTCCCATACTCTTTTTCATGATATGAAAGTATTCAAGTCTATGGTTTATATTTCCCTTCCATACGTTTGGGTCAGACCTTCACAGGAGTGACATTCATCCAATTCTTTGACAATCTTGATTGGGAATATCCTCTTCATATTCAAGTACCGCTCTCCATATAGTAAACTCTATGCTTTGGAAAATTGGAATCTCCATAAACATCCATTGGATTCTTGCAATAGAAAAGTAATATTTCTAAGAGTTATATTTCCTGAATATGCAGCATGTTCCCCTAGGTGGCCTTGCATAAGTAGTCTACATAATGGACCTATCAGCCAAAATATGCTATTATTTGACTATTCAGCCAATGCCCTTAAGTGGCCCTGCATAATTCAACCCCCTAATGGGTTTTTTAAATAGTAGTAACTTCACTCTTAGGAAATACTTCCTCTAATTCCTTTTAACCCTTTTTTCATATCATTCCTTAGATTCAAAATTTCTTATGTCATAGTTTACATGCTTTCCATCATACTTGATTGTGGTAATATGTTTTCAAACAAATTATCAAGGAATTGAGTCAATTTTAATCCACTTGGTCAATGCTATTTGACCCTAAACATTATCCTTTTTATGTCCGACATGCATGAATTTAAATTGCCAACAATAGACAGAGTACTTATTAAATTTTGAACTTGTAAAAGGATCTCTGAACAAAAGTCGAGTCCCAGCTCGCAAAACATACATATTGTATGATTTAGGCAATATTGAGGAACAAAAGATGAAACGTTTTTGGGGTTGTTTGCATCACCCTAGAAAAAATAAAATTATGCTTACTAGGCCCATCATCTTAGGTAAAATTAATTAAAGCAAGTAGAAAAAGAATGCAGGCACAAATGATTGAAGATGAAAGTGTTTTCATTGATGCACAAGAGTTAGAAAACATCCACAGACTTGAGTCTCTTCTCTTTTTTCTAAAATTATAGGAGGCTTTAAACAGAACTCTTCATTTGATTTATGGAATCATGAGCCTCATCATCAGCCAATTGAAGATCATTCACTCAATCATCTTCACTCTTTTTAGCTTGATGGGGTTATTTCTTGTCATCTGCGATGGATTTCATACCATTCATTAGAAATCCTTCTAGTGAATTGTTAAGCTGGTCAAGTTCCCCAGTAATGACATCTAATTGTTGCTGAAGATGCATTTTCTGGAAAACTTTCTCCTTGATCTTATGCTTTAGCTTCTTTAGCTTTGCAACATGATCAGCCTCAGCTCGGGACACCACAACCCCGAATTCACCGATATTGGTCAATGACCTCGCTATGATCAGATCTTGATGGCACTTTTACTCCTGCTCCCACCTTAAAATGACTTTTTTCACCATGGTATGGATCTCTTGATATCAAAAACCTCCATGTCCCAGCATGAAAAACAAGGACGACAGTCACGGGATCCTTGAAGATATCTCTTCAAGAGACAATTCAGATATGATCTTCCATATATTCTTCCATGCCTTGCGATGTGAGAATTAGAGAACCTTCTACACCTCTAGCTCTGATTCCGCATCACTATCATAGGGGGGAATATTGTCTGGGATTAATGTACTTAAGGTAGTGCCTTGTTCTGCTCCTTCCCCCCTGACCCTTGGTACTTCACTTTCTACTGCCGTTGGGGAGGAGGTTAAGACTTCACCTCCAGATCTAGCCACTAAAATTGATGGCCCTACATAGTCAATTGAAAGTTTTGGTTAGTTTCAAAGGATATTTTTTTTATTAACATGTCTTTAAAATTAAGTGCATCCACAAGCATTATTATCTCTTACCCAATGGCAGATCAGCAGTATGGGAAGGTTTTTCCCCATCTTTCCTAGCTTTAACAGGATTTTAAGGATGGATTTCAAGAAGCTCTGCTGGGTTAAACTCCACTTGAGCTAACATCTCTGCAATGATAGGGTTGTCTCTACCCCGTTCAAGAATTGGGAGGTCAGTAGCTAGCTCATATGGAACTGCATATTTCAACCAATTGTGGTCAAAGATGTAATAAGAAATTTTTAATAGAAATAAGGATGACACTCACGTCAAAAATATTCTAAATTACATGGTAATTTAACTTGATCTAAAATTTATTCAAAAGACGCGCCAAGTTTCATCATATCATCCAGTGATATCTTAGTTCTTTTTAGTCTCACCAGTGGGAGAATTTGATGTGTCTTCTTGGAGACCCTCAACCTGCGACCTCTGACCCCAGACAGCTTCTTCAGAGAAAATTGCTGAGTCAATTGCAGTGGCTCCAAATATTCTGGTGCAGGTGTTTAACCTAAAGTATCACAGAATGGAAGTTAGTTGATTTTTACATTCAATGTTCTATTAAGTATTGTTAATTAACCAGAAGCAGGCTCTTCTCTCCTTGTAGTAGCAACAGGAGTAGTACTGGGAACAAAATCTGGCTCTTCTTCTCTCCTCGTTTCTTCAGGAGCACCCAGGTCAGCATAAATTTGTGACTATTCACCAGCACCCTTCATCGTCCTCAGAGGAGGCTCAATCCTCTCCCACAAAAGGGAAATTGAAGAAGCCCGTATAATCCCAAGATATATGAGCAATCGTTTCACGAGTTAGGATTCTTGACTATCTGAAAGTATTTTCACTACTGATGAAGCATTTAGCTGTGGACTTCTTCCTTCAATGACTTTTCTTCTATGGCTTTTTGGGTGTGTTGACATCATCATATCCAAATACAGGAATTGGAGAATGAAAATCCCTATCTAAGTCCTCGTCCAGGGATTTCTGGCTTGATAGTACCTCACCTGGCTCACGAGGAGATTTAGTAGCTCTGATGACAGTGCCACCAGGGCTATACTGTGGTGAAGGAACCTCAACAGTTCATTTCTTTACAAGTTGTTGGATGAAGAAAGTAAATTCATTGAGTAACAAAGATTTAACTGAAATCAAGTTGCAATGAAAATAAAGAGAGAGACTTACATTTTCAGGATCCACGTAATCGTGCCACTCTTCATCTACGGAAGCACCAACCCCCTCTGTGGTGCCATGATCCATAATTTCCTTCACCCACTTGGTGACAAGAATGGAATCATCAGTGGAATATAAGTGCATATCCAGCTATTTGATGTAAGCACACACTTCATCGGGGTTATCCTCGAAATGGATATCAGTAGCAGCCCAAAGATTCGCTACTCCAGGGATATGTATCCCATCGCATAAGTCCATCCAGGTAGTTTCAGCATCGCAATATAAACTCTGCCATGTCTGGATAGCCTCTGGTTGTAGATATTCAGCAGGTGCACCAGATGGCTGCGATGTGGGTCCTACAATATTGGACTTCAACTTTTTCCCTGCTCCTGCAATCACAGATAATGGATAAGAAAATAAAACTTTTTGCTCTATAAAATAATGGTGATTAAATTGACTCCATGATATAACTCACCAGTAGTTGATGGAGTAGGTGTCTTAACTCTGATAGAAGGATTATATATGGCACGAGGCCACTTTGATGCATGTCGTGCCTCATCATCCCCATCCTGGGAATCAGGTGAATCATCCCCAATTTAGGAACCCGGTGAATCAACTCTGGGTGAGGAAGAGTCTCCTTCCAGAAGAAGGGTTTCTTTCCTGACAATAATATTTTTTGTCCCCACCTGAGGAACTGGATGATTCAGCACCTCTTCAGGGTATGATGCTACCCAGTTCTCGGCATACGAAGTAGTCAAGTGACTTGCCGCTCTAGCAACTGGTAGATTAAACACTACCCCAGTATTCTCCAAAGCTGTCAGCAACCAAAGTTGTCAGGCAACCATTGGATGCTGCTCTGACCTGACATGCACAGGAGGGGATACAACAATCTGCTGCAGAAATTTTAATTGGCATGCAAATCGATATGGAGCATAGGCCTCACATATAATCTCTCCATCAATTCTGATGGCCAATACACTGTATCTGCAAGTGAGCATATAAGACCTCAACTCCTGGTTGGCTGCTCCATCATCAACAGACCGACCAGTTGGTGAGTTTCCATAATGAAAGAAATGGAATTCCTTGAACATGCTTAGCCACACCTTCATATCATGAGGGTTTAGGGACAACAGAAAAATTCCAGAATATGCCTGCATTGATGGCCTGAAAGAACTTCCAGGAACCTGTACTCCGCTCTGTACAGTGTATGTCCTAATTTGAGTGGAGATACATCACCACAAGACTTGGAATGGCCCCACTATTCTTAAAGGATACATACCCATATAGACATGGAGTAAGCTCATATGAATCTTTGCCAAAATTGGGGTGGCCAACCCAAACATTTTTCTCTCAGCCAACTTGGTTACAATAAAGATGGTCCCTGGCCTGACACCTCCCTTCAAATCCATAACTGGTAGAAGATAAATGCTGATCCACAAGGCAAAGAAGACCACTAGACATGTCTTTTCTAGGATTCCTTGATCCACTTTATATCCCCACTTTTCAAATTCTCCTACTTCCAGGATTGGCCAGAATGTGCCTGGAGCACCCATCTTCTCTATTCTAGGGTAACTGGTAAGATGAATACAGGTGGGCCCCTTATCCTCCTTCTTGACAAGAAACATATCCATCCACTCCTCTGGACGAATATCCCTTCTAGAATGAGTTTTGGTGGTCTTTGAATTCTTGATATTGTGGAAAATTTCAATAATTCTCGAGCCAAAGCCGGAGTCTTCTTCAAATTATTCCAAGCCACCTAGGGGGGGTGAATTCATCATATATATCACCCAAAATTGGATCCTCTGAGATCTTGTAGACATCCCACAAACTGATGCCTACTTATCTATGAGTCATATGGAAAGAATTGGTTTGTGGGCTCCAGTAGCTAATTAGCTCCAACACAAAGTTATCATTCCTATAGATATATGTCTACCCAGCCCAGACGTCTTCATATATTGTAGCTCCCTTCAAATCTTTAACAAAATCTTCACAGGTTTTTCACACTAAATATTCCCACATACAAGTCGGATTCACACCTCCTCCAAGACGGAAGTCCCAACTCTTCTTCCAGCCTTTGGATTGATCCATCTGAGAATTTCGAAAGATTGAGGGAAAAAAATGCCACTGCAGCTCAGGCTTGTAAGGCTTAAGATATGGGGAATAAGGGCCATGATGCATTATGTAGGCCTTGTCCACTATTCCAGCACTAACAAATGATCCTGAAACTGAAAAATTTACTAAGGAAAAGATGGTATAAGTTTGAAACCAAGAATGTGGGAGATAGTTCTTTGGCTCTGGAATGTTGACATCTTGCAGATGACCATGGACATATAAAGGCGGATAAATGATCTGTGGGAAATTGACATGATATTTCTTCAAGTACTTGGCCAAATCTGGGAGAGTGCTATCACTGATATCATAGTAATCGTGGCCAACGATGTTCATCATGTCATCTATTCTATTGATTTCACGTTCACCATCCAATCCAATTATTTTGGGAGCAATTGAATCTGCACAAAGATCGAATAATTAAAATTTAAGTAAGATGGGTTTTCATAAAATTTGTGAAGAATTCGAAAAAATGACTAAGTTATTAAGGAACACAAGTCTAAAATTGGCGCGCAAGTCGAAGCCGGCACGCAAGTTTTACCGCGCTAGTACTATCGTGCAAGTCAGAAACAAACTGCAAAATCACGACGTAACAAAAAGAAGCACGAACGAGAAAAATTCAAGCTACTTGCACGCCGATAGCTCAGAAGCATTTGAAGCTAGGTGATATGCACAATGTAAGGCCTATACTTACAGGCGAATCCATACCCCTGCGCACTGTAACCTGCGCGCCTCTACCTACATGCCCAAAACCTGCACACCCAAAACCTGCATGCCCAAAATACTTGGTTTTCTCTTTTACCTTAGAGTTAAAACCACTTTCCTTTTTCAGATCCAACTCATAGAGGGGACTTTTGTTGACGCTCTGTTCCATCACACAGTCCAAATATTGACAAAGGAGAGTACCTCATGCAAAGAAGAGGGAAAATTCATCAAAAAATTTCAAAGGCATTAAGGCATGCAAGTATACCGGCGTGCCCTAAGTAAAATTTCTCCCTAGGTGCTCAGTGGCCTATAAATACCCCATGTGGGCCCCCCATTTCAAGGACAGATTTTCCAAAACTCAGAATTGAGATTTGGTCACCCTAGTCTCTATTTGAAGTCTTCTGAACACTTCTTTGGTAATTTAGTACCAAGAATGGAAGATCTAAAGAGGAATAATAAGGCCTAAGTGTTAGAACTCATAAACACTTGTGCTCCTAAGTGTCCAACCCTTAAGGTAAATGGATACACTTGCACGCCACCTTTTCCTCTCATGGAAACTTGGGCTCGACCCTTCTGGAATCATCTAGGGATAATACTAGGGGCTTGAGCCATGTCTCACCCCAGTATTTCCCTATAGGTTCTCCATCGCCCAAGTGAACTCATCCCGCGCAAGAATACTTTCATGCCCAGGACTTGTGCACCCGAACAGGACTTGCGCACCCAAACAGGACATGCACGCCTACCTCTTTTTGGGTTATCCTCCTTTCAATTCACATCCTTTCTTCAAATCCACCTCTCCTCTTCAAAGATATATCCTTAAAAACCCTATTCAAAGCCACTTATGGCATGGTTCTTTTGTTGGAATTTTTATCTGAAAGAAATTACGTGGTAACATCTATCAGAACCTTGTTATTTATATCACTTTATATCACTACAGTTAGAGGTTCCATTCATTCAACCTCATACCTTAATATGATAGAATCTTTGATTTGGGATTCCTCCTTAGGATTAAGCCCCAATCATAAGTCAAATCCCCTAATTTGGGCATCCTCTTTAGGAGTAACCCCCAAATTAAGAATCTAAATCTCCATAAAGCACAAATACCTTTATGGACCCTGTTAATGGGAATCCTACTTAAGAGTAATCTCCAAGCCTCAAATTTCCTTTAACCTGGGCCTCCTTTTAGGGAGTAATCCCCAGTCATAATTTCCTTTAACTTTGGCCTCCTTTTCAGAAGTAAGACCCAGTCATAAGTCCCCCCTAATTTGGGCAGCCTTCTCAGGAGTAAGCCCCAAGTTAGAGTATCCAAATCTCCATAACGCACGAATATCTTTATGGAACTTGTTATATGGATTATTTATGGAAGTAAATCCTAGTTTTCACTTACTTGGGCAGTCACACATACATAAATCCCTATATCATTCTTTGTGACCGCATCTTTCGTGGCAAGAATCATCATGTTTTCTGATACCTCTTGTTTCTCACACCGAGCATGACTCACGTGATCTTAGAGTGTAAAAGTAACCACGACACATCTATTTTCGCCCGTTAATCATAAGTATTCCCCAAACTTCTTACTCGTACTATGTGGACTTTGATCTATTCCTTAAAAATAGAGTGTGTAGGAAGACTTTCTAAGGTTCAAGCTTATCACCCATCAATTCTCATTCATCCCATATGATGTTAAACTATATCTTAATTCCCAAACTACGTGGGTTCTAATTCCTCTTTAATAAGGATACATAGGTAGCCCATATATGGGTACTATCCCAACTCTGAGATAATCCCTATCCTTCTGAATGACAATAAACTTCAAGTACCCCACTGAGTGGCTTTAAAACCAGTATGGTCATCATAATGACCAAGATATTTCTATATAATATATTGAAGGGTACCATTGAATAAGAATCTCCAATACATACAGATGATTCTCCATCGATGAAGAACCTCAAATACATATAAAAGATTCTCTAAATATTATTCATATCAATCATTTATTTAAATATCTAAAGGAAAACTCATTTTCACACTTCGTAAATTAATAAGGATTCATGAACATAACTTAAATCTATGAGAGAGTCCCAGAGTAGGAAATAATTCCCCCCAAAAAGGTGTGATGAGCCAGACCTCCCATCCTCTCGACCAATGAAAATTCTTAAGCCTCATCAGTCCCCAACTAACGAGCACCTACCTTTGGAAAGTAGGACCAAATGGATATAAAATCATTTGATGTTTTAAGTTATATGAATAAACCCGTTAGAAACTGATCGGAGAAGTTTGAACCTTAAACCAATGAGGTCATCCCCATTTCCCGAAGAAACAACCTCATTTATAATTGATCTTCTGGTGGTTTAGACTATCATAATGAGTAAAATTTTCCGTTTGTCATCAGATCTGTTCTTTTTCAGCACAGTCTACTGGAAGTTCCACATTTTATAGGTATTCCACAATTAGTGTTCTCCATCCTGTGGTATGACCATACGTCTCAGAAATAGGGATAATCTCATTAATTTACTCCATTCTAGAATGAATTAAGGGTGAGACCACATGATGATGGGATATGGTAATGATTTCCTCTTGCCGATGTGGATCTTCCAGATATGTAGCTGTATTTTCCAGTGTATCAGCTTGGACATTTTGTGATAGAGGGAAATAAGAAAAGTTCATATCTGAAGGAAATTCATCCATTAACCTTCTGACGTAATCATATAAATGGTTTAAAACCTATTTTCTGATAGAATATTCCCCATTTATTTTCTTGATTACCAATTATGAATCACCTTTAAATTTTAAGTGATTCACTTACACCTAAAGTTCCAATTCCAATCCATTTACGAGGATTTGATATTCTGCCTCATTGTTGGTACCGCCTTCTAAGAATAGGAATGAATAAGGCAATACTGACTTTCTGGGTAAATAAAGAAAATTCCTATCCCAAATTTGGCGAGTTTAGGGTTTTTCATTCTCTTCCCTGTTGGAATTCTCAAGGCACCATCATATTAAATTTCCCATGTTTGGGAAATATCTTGAATAGTGAAAACCTCTTCATCATGAAGTTCAGTATTCAATGATATATCTTCCACAGACAGATGTTAAATAAGGAAGTTGGCCAAAGCTTGGCCTTTTATTGCCTTATGTGCAAAAAACTAGATAACAAACTGTTGTGTAATAACTTCCCACCAAACCTGATGCCCTGTAAGCTTAGGACGACTGAAGATAAATTTGAGCAGGTTATTGCGAGATAACAATGGGACTTCATGGTGCTGAAGGTAATGCCTCAATTTCTGACTTGTGAAGATTAATTCCAGAAAACACTATTCAATACTGGAATACCATTTTTCTGCATCAAGCATAGTTTGACAGATATAGTAGAGAATGATCTCATTCCCAGCATCATTCATTGGAGCATGGAAGTTACCAAATGATCAGTCTAAAGTTGTCACATAGAGAATAAGTGGTCATCCTTAAAAAGGTGGAATTAATAATGGTGGACTCAAGAGATATTCTTTGAGGGTATCAAACGCTTCTTGAAATTCTTCAGTCCACTCATAGGTGACTCCCTTCATCATTAATCAGGTGGAGGGAAAACCCTTGCCTGTTGAATTGACGATAAAGTGCCGAATATAGGCCATGTGTAATTGGAGTCTTTTTAATTATTTCAAATTTTGAGGAGGTGACATACCAAGGATTGATTTTGTTTTCTCAGGATCAACGTTGATACCACAATGGCCTATAACAAATCAAGTGACCTTTCATTAGGTTACCCTAAAATAACATTTTAAGGTGTTTATTTTCCAGCTGTGTTTCCAAAGTTTACTGAATATGATCTCCAGATCAGACATGTTTTTGGAACGTAATATGGATTTGACCACCAAATCATCCACATAACATTCAAAAAAATTTCCTAAAAAGGATTTGAAGATATCGTGCATGAAACATTGATATATTGTACATGATTTTTTTAAGAAAAATGGATTTACCCGATAAAAAAACACACCATGAGGTGCTATGAAGGCTGTAGATTCTTCATCATCTTGGGACATATATATTTTATTATTCCCAAATTATCCATCCATGATGGAAAGTTCTTCATAGCCAACTATTCCATCCATTTAAAGCTCTATAATAGGGACGAGAAAATCATCTTTAGGACAATTCTGGTTATGATCTTTGACATCAATTGCGAACTATGATTTTCCCATTCATCTTTTTCACTGGGAAAATGTTGTCCACCCATTTGGGATATTGAACCTCCATGAAAAAGTAAGCCTTTATAAGCTTATCATCTTTAGCTTCAATTTTAGAGGCTTGAGTTGGGTGTGTTATTCTTGCTACCTGATTGAATCCTTGATGATCTTATAGAAAAACTAAATGGTGAGTGGATATATTGGTATTAAAACCTAAAATTTCTATATAATTCCAAGAATATATATGTTGATGTTGCTTTAGAAATGAAGTATACACATCTTGGTCTTCAGAGGTCATAGCCACACTAATTACACTGGGTCATGGATCATCTTCTTTGCCCAAATTTATTTCTCTAAGCTCATCCATAGTGGAAGAGACACCTTCCTCATTTGCTGGAGGAGCATCCCTGAGATCTTCCTATTATTTTTCATTATGTGTTACCTCTTCTATTTCAACTTTCATAGTAAATGACAAAACAAAACATTATGAGTTAGGAGAAAAGTTAGTATTTAAATATCGTGAAGAAGAGGCCACAATTTCTGACCCGAAATATGAAAAAGTGTCTTTCTGGGGTAATAAAGAGGAGATGATGGATTGTGAATTAATAGATTTTTCTTCCCCTAACATTACTAAAACTTCTTCTACTCTGATTGATTAAGTAGATGATTTCTATAGTTTGGTGGATGAAATGAATACATCTCCATTTAAACTTCCACCACTACATGGTGAATCCAAAATTTCATCTATGCGGTAAGACTCAGTTGTCACAATCGACATTATAAAAGTCATTGGACATGTGTTAAATTTGGTTTTAAACTTTTAATTTGATTGATCGGTATAACATAATCTGTACTAAAATGTGTGAATGGGTTTGATGGAATCTTTTCCAAACAATTTGGAGCATTAACTCTGGTTATTTCCTTTGTCATAGAACTTGTTCCATTTGTGTGATAAAACTCTACCTCAATGTATTGAGATTCACTGGTTTTTAATGGAACCTTATCCCCATAAAATGTCCTGATTTGACCATTGGAATAGTACTTAAAACATTGGTGGTATGACGAAGGTATGGCCTATTGTTGATGCAGCCAAGACCTTCCAAGTATAATGTTGAAGGCTGTGTCGTGACGAACAACCATTAAATATGAATTAGAAACAAGATCTCCAAATCAAGTTCTATGTGTAATCTCACCCAGAGGTTCTTTCTCATTCTTGTCATATCCTTGAAACATTAATGTGGAAGGAGATATGTTAGATTCAATCAGGCCTAATTGATAAAGTGTACGAACATGAATGAGGTTGACACCAGATCTATTATAAATGAATGATCATTGGATGTCTATGTCATTGACCTTGCCAAATAAATACAAGGGTTTGATATGTCCAAGTAAAAAATCATCTTAATATTCATCTGTGAAAGATATAACTACATCATGTTCTGTAGGATCATTTTCTATATGGAAAAACTCAGTAGTAATAAATTCGGTTTCAAACTCTTGAGGACTAGACAAAGCCTCAATAAGTTCTTCTTGAAGATCTTTTGGAAAATTCAAGGAATCCAGAATTGATAACATAGCTGGTACATGGTCTAGTTGTTTCAAAACATTGTACTTTTGATCAATAGGTTTTCATTTCCAAACATGGAAATTCAGTTTTACAGGTGTCTTGGAAGATGATGATTCTTATGTAGAAACACCCTGTGTTAGAGTAGAAGCAATAAATACTCTGGTTTTTGTATATTAGACTGACTAGTTCTATCTCATTGTTTAGAGGAAAATGGTGTTACTTCTAATAGGTCCTTAAAAATAATCATGTTAGAACCGAACCACTCTTGCATGGAAGAAATTCCTTGTTCTCATTGAGCCTACTGAATGGCTCTTCCACGAGTTTCTGCTGCATAAATGGTTTGAGTAGGGGTAGAGTTAAAATGGTAGTTTCTAGAATTCCCATGTCTTCCCCTGTATCCTCGACCTTGACCTCTTTCACTAGTTCCCCAATCAGGTACAAAGAAATCTAGCTCATTATAATCAGAATGACCGTTTTTATAAGGATTCATTAAATGGATAACGTTAATGGAACCAAAGATCAATTCCTCATCTAATGAAGATTCTACAAGATAAGCTAGTTCTAGTTGTGTCGTTTGGCAGGATGGTTCCCATTCTCTTGAATTAGATGGCATAAATTCTTCTAGGGTCAAGGAAAACATTTTCCTTAACAGGAGCTCATCTTCTTCTAACTTCTCTTTGCCCTACTGATCACCTCATTTCTTTGAGGATTGACCTTTTGATGATGGTGGTTTTACTTTAGTAGAAGTGGCGAAAACAAAAATGATTGTTTCAACTATTTTATTAAAACGTTATGAGTTCTGTTGATTGATTTCATAATCATCCAATCATCATATTTCTACACATTTAAACTTTTGACTTCCTTCCATTCTCCATCTTCCTCTTGACCAGTAGCAGTAACACATTCTTCAAGGGATGACAAACTTTTAAGTTTCACATGTCTAGAGTCTACCATTTTTTGTAAGAGATCCTTGAAAACCAAACACTCATGAATGTGATGCCACAACATTGGGTGAAAGGGACAATAATTCTTCTGATCTTCATATCCTTATTTTTTTAGTTTCTTCAGCCTTGTCAAGTAAACCAAATTGTTTTCCAGAGTTGAGATGAAGTAATTGGTATCTTTTTCATTTTGGAAGGAATAAATTTTTCTTTTTAATTCGTCAAAATATTTCTGCATTTAATCTATTTGATCATCTCGATGAGGTGATCTGTGCTACTGACTTTCTAGAGGTGGATCCCTTTGATGTGATAAAGACTTTGAAGTAGAAGAAGGTATATGTGCTTTATTGAGTATAAATATAGCATCCACTACTTTCCCTATTCACCTTCCCATAGTTGATGGAATTAAACTATATTTAGCCTTAGTCTCTATAATATAATCTTCTATCTATTGAGAAATTGAAGTAAGGTCTCAAAATCCTCTCGTGTATTTTATAGGGATCAGTGGTGTGTGTAACTCAACACATAGATTTTCCACCCAAATTGGAAGTAACTTTTCATGATGAAGTTCTAGACATAAGGAATATTTTAATCATTTCCATCATGCAATGAAATATGAAACCCTTTCATTATCCTTTCTTTACAATTGGTAAGATAAAAATCTAATGTGTTAGGTAGAGTTGAGCTAAATTGAAGAAGAAATTTCTGGTAGAGATATTCCCATCCAGTAATTAATCGAGATTGTAAACTTGTATACCAAACAAAAGCTAGTCCCTGTATTGACTGCACAAAATACCTGAGCATTAATACTTCTTTTTATTGAGGAGTTCCCATCATGGGATCACAATGGGAAATGAAATGTGTTATGTGTTGTTCCGGATCTCCCATGCCATTAAATATTGGGAATGTGGTATTCACCAAATTTGGTGGGGGAGGAATTAGGTCCACCCCTTCAGGGTAAGCTTTATTTTCAGGCGGAACTGGCATACGTATTTCCTCCATAGCTTCCAATCGAGTCATTAATGCCTCAAGTGTGTTCATAAGCATTTGAGGAATATCAGAATGAGATATAACCAGTGCAGTTACAACAACTAGATCTTTATATGATGCAATGACTAGAAAAACCATGGGTGATGGTTCTAGTATTTTCCTTGGATAAGCCACAGGAACTGGATTATTAGGATATGTTTGATCCTGCCATGGTTGTGTACCCAATAGAGGGAATTCATTATCCACATGTGTAGTTACTACAAATCCTCATTGGTGAGGAGCTCCTATAGGATGTGTAACTTAATGATCTTCCTGGGGAGTACGTCTAGCAGAAATTCTACTTCGAAGTAACTTTGTATTGAGTCTTTTCAATTCATTTATTTAATCTACTTGCTGTGTAAATAAAACTTCAAGAAAAAAAGATTGAACTTCTCCTGTGGAAAAGTTAGATGTAATCTGACTTTAACATTTCCCCTTGTTAGATTCCTTTTGGAGGGGTGGGAGTTGGTTATTTGAAGGCATGCCTAGATTCTGGGAAAGCCTCTGATTTTGGGTACGTACACCTTATTCATTTTCCTCAGCGTGTATCATATTTTTGATAAGAAACTCATCTTCTGATTCCCCTAAACTAGACTCATTTTATGAAGTATCTTCTGCAATGGTGTTAATGAAATTTACAGATGCATAATGCATTGATGGGATTATGTCAGTATCATTGTAAGACCATCTCCCTCTGAATCTTCCACGAGACTCTGTTTTCATATATGATGGATTATCAGGAGGTGTTTGGCGAATAATTACCTGAAGGGAATACTTGGATAGTTCAGTTTTGAACTCTCTTTGTGTATTCTTCCCTAACTAGGTGAAAACTAACTTCTGTGGATGAGTGGATTATAGACGTGAAAAATCCTCTAGCCCTACAGACTGGGGTTGTTCATGTTCTTCTACTTAAAATAATTGAACTTTGTTTAATGAATTCTATGGTTGAATTAATCAATCCCCCATCCTTGAAATATGGGGTGATTCTTGAACTGCTATGGATGAAATTCGTGCAAATACTCTTCTGATTTTGGGAATTTTGGTTCGGACATTAGCTGGGTGCATCATCTGACAACCACTCAAATAAACTATTTCAGAAGATCGTTGTGCTATTTCAAACATTTTCATTCTTTGATGGCTGACATCCACTGAGTAGGAGGTATTCTCTAGACACTCATATGCTTGATGTAAAAGTAACCCAACAACATCCCTTCTTTGGCCTTGACCTAGATAAGAGCTGTTTGAGGCCTATTCTTGAGCGTACATTCTATTACATACAATTTTTTTTGATTGTAGCTGACCATGGGGAATAACATTGCATGAGACCACTTTTGGAAGACATTGCTGATTCTGGAGTGCAGTGAAATGCAATGCTCCATGTGTACCCCATCCTCTGATACAAACACCATATGGGGTGTTGGAAATTAACTGGCGTAACCTCATTAGTGAATTAAGGCATGCACACTGAAGGTTTCTCTGCTGTTTTTCAAACTTTGGATATTGAGAAACTGAGAGAGATGCCATGTCAATTTTATGTTGCAACCCTTCTATTACATTTGAAATATTTTTATATTCATCATATGGTAATACTTTGGTTTTCAAATTAAAAAGATTATTCCATTAGTTGAGGCTGATATCATGAATTCAATATTCTTCCATCAATTCTGGAATGTTATACTGAGAATTATCCAAAGGCCAGAACATGACTGGTATTTCTCCTTTTTTCCAATTGTTTTCTCAAGTTTAACATATAATCCTCATTATTTCCTAGAGGATTATCAACTTGTTCTGACCAAATAGGTAGCTCTATATTAGAGTAAAAATGACCCAAGGGAGGTTTAGAGAAAGACTGCTCACTTAAGATGTCTTCTGATTGATAAAGTGTTTCACCTGTCAATGAAAAGGCATTAGACATGAAAAACCTTGTGTTTGAAAGTGTCTCAATATAGGAGGTATTTTTCATCACTACATTATCAATTATAGAACTATCTTGACAAGGAGAAATACTACTATAGAGAGGACTTTCATAGAAAATGACATCATGGGGAGGACCACCATGGAGGATTATAGTAAGGGATGAATCCTCTTACTCCTTGGCCTACTGGCCACATCGTAGGTTTCTCTGGATCTCATCCAATGATAGGCACTCTAGATTGACCGAATTTTCATGAAGCAAGCCTTCATGATGATTTTTCCTATGAGGATATTTAAAATTACTGCTACCACTCCCTTAATTTGGTAATGAGAGGATATGATCTAGAGCTGCAACAGATAAATGTCTAAGGGCTTTAAGAACTCCCGCATTAAGATGAGCCAAATTGTAGTTTGACTCATGATTTTCCAACCATATTTGGTGAGACTTATTCTTGGATGTTCCCCTATACTTAGTTGGGGAAACGTTTTGTAAAAAGTGGTTATCATGGGTTGGTTTATGCGACTACCTTGGATTGTTCACGGGAATGGACCAATTCCCTCCATTTGGAAAGGGTGTATGTTCCCGATCTTGTTGTCTATATGATATGGGGGAGTATTCCCCACGACCATCCTAGACTAGAACAAAGGTGTGTATCTGCTCTGGGATGTCATGCCAATGTGTCATACCATATATGGGGATAAATTTATGTGTATATTCCCTTGGTAATTCTGAATTAGTTGTTATAATGTCTCGACATGCTTCCAGAATATAGGTAGGTATTTTCATCTTCCCTTTCACCATTGATAAGATGTGTTTGGTGACTTCAACCGTAAAAACATGAATATAAGTCCATTACATATCTGGAGTTGGTGCATGTTCCTTCTTCGGTCCTATTTTTCTTATCAATGTGTATTGACAGTACTCATGCATGGGGGCAGAGAGTTGGGTCTGCCCCAGATTTTTCGTCGAAGATTTCTAAATGACATATTCGGGTGCTGCCAAATGAGACTGTTGGAAGGCTTGATGAATGCTAGTAGGTGTATGTGTCTACTAGCTGTTTCTTTTCTAGTATGTTTTACATATTTCCTTAAACACTGACAGATGAGACTACTTGTATAATTAGTGTTTGTATGTAGGTGTATGTTCCAGTTTACCAGTTTCCACCACATTGGATTAGAAATATTTTGTATATGTAGTCAGGCGAGCCTTCTAACTAGCTAATAACTTGTAAGCATGTGTATGTGCCTATTCAAAGTACTCCACCATGTTTATCTGGTGGAATTATTGGGTTGCTTCCGTACAAGTCTTCTGGACTTTAAAATTATAAAGGACGGGTATATGTGCTCGCTCATTGTTTGAAATCATGTTAGGTTGATGGACTTCTCCATAGGGTGAAGAGGTAATAACCTGCTCCCTATTGACCAGACGTTTTCCCTGGTGGTTTGTCTTGCATGCCTGGGTCTGAGAGACCTGACCCGAATGTCCAGAGGTAATACCCCGATCATGTTGGGGGTTCACTACTACACAATTCTGTTGGCAGCGATTTTGGTGGGAGTCCTCAGGAAGGATCCCCACTTCCTTGAATTGAGGCCCTGAGTGACCTCTTGATTCACCTCCATGTAGTATGGGAGGGCCTGGATGTTGCGTTCTAGGGAAACATACCCGAAATAGTTGAAAAATGTGGATTCCACCGTCTCCTTCTTGATCATCGGTCATCATTGGATGGATGATCGAGGATTGTTATTGACTTTGAGGGCCGGTTGGGAAGCCTCCAAAGTCCGAATTGTACATTGCTGAGGATTCTACTTTATCAGCACGTTATATACCAAGCATTGAAGATGTTGGGTGGGTGATAACATCCTCCTCATGGATGAAGATCCATCTTGAGTAGCGGTCAGGAAGTTCACAGATGTCATATAGAAGAAATCCATTTTGGACTGAAGGGAGTTCCGAGGAAAACATGAAAGAACAATAAACTCCATTAATGTGACATCTGTAAGATGGATACATATGTGATTGATTCCTTTGTCTGGAATTCCTTTATCAATTGATATGGGCCACACAGTTGTGTAACATTATTAACATGCTTTAGGATTCACGTGGGTTCACCATTTATGTATTTTAGTTCTTTGAAATGTGTGTTCTAGTTTTATGAATCACTTCTTCTAGGTGGATTCCATTGGATTTATTCATGGAATTGGAAACTTCCAACTTTTATTTATCCAAAGGGGACCATTTTTTCAAAGGTTAGAATTTGTTATGTTTGAACTTTACGATACTTCGGAACATACAATGGTGGAGAGTATGGGAGGTCGAACTCATCACAACCATTTTGGGGAAAATTATTGTCTACTCCAGGACACTCTTTGTAAACTTAAAATATTTTCAGGAATCATTATTAATTCACCAAGAATAGCATAAGTTTCCCTTGGAATTTACAAACACTTATTAACATGTGTAATATTTATAATCATCAGTATGCATTCACAGTTCTTCATTAATGGAGATATCTGCATGTATTTGAGGTTATCCATCAATGGTATCCTCTAATATACTATTTCAAGAATCTTTTAATCACAATTTGGATGATACTTGTTATTTCATCCACTCAGCGGGGCACTCTAGAATTTATTTTCATCCAGGGAGACGAAGACTTGTTTTGATATTGGGATCCTACCCATAAAATGAGTTACCTACGTATCATTGTGAAAGGAATCAGAACCCTCATAGTTCGGTGCCACATAATGGGACACATCATACCTTTTATAGTCATATGATAAGGACCTAACCATACAGTTTAATGTCACGTGATTAGGAAATCTATGAGAATTGTGCTTAGTCAATGTTTGGTGTGGGATATATGCAGAAATAACCCAATGAAATTGGAGAGGATATGGGTTTCCAAGTTATATTAGACCGTGTTGGGAATATGGCCCATGAAGAACAGGGATGGTATTGAAATTTTGGGATTGAAATTCAAGGAGGCTTCCTACGTATCCCACGTGGATGGGAATCAAAGCCCACGTAGTTCGATAAAGATCATAGGAGGGTATAGTTCTTTGAGAGAAATGGGTTTGGTCTTACTTCCTGAAAAGGATGCTTTAATGACTTAGGGGTTTAATTTGGGTCTTGTTTTTAAGGTGGATGCCCAGATTAAGGGAATTATGGCTGGACTCTGAAAGGGGATATCTAGTGATCTCAGGCCCTAAAAGGGAATCCTACGTATCCTGCTTTTAATAGGAATCATAATTATCATAGTTCCTTCCACCGTGGGTGTTTGGGAAAAAAATATAATCATCACAAATATCTTGACCCACACGAGTCATGTTCTTTGTGAGAAACAAGGTGATGTGAAATATTCAACAATGACACTCACTTTTCCTCCACCACTAGTGGAAGAGGGGGAGCCTACAGTGGGGAATGTGGATGAGGGCAATGTGACCTGAGAAGAGGGAGAGGCAATGAGCCCTCCCTCTATTTTCCTTAAATTGGACAAGGGTCCAATGAAAGGAATAGGAGATTATGGTTAGGGGCTTACACCTGGATGAATGCCTTAAAATTGACCCTGTTAGGGGAGGGAGACTTCTCCTTTGCTTGTATGTAAAATCAAGTGTGAACTTTACCTTACCTACAATAGATATGAGGTTATGTATCTTCAAGAAGGGAGAGGCCGAGACCTAAACCCTAATTCTCAAAAATCATGAACTTCCCAACACTGTTCTTGGGAGAAAGGTCCATGTGACTATGGATATACAAACCTACAGACACACTATGAATCCTAACCCCATTTTGAAACAAATTTGGGAAACCAATAACTATGGATATAAAAATCCAAATAAAAGACACAATAATGTGCCTTTACCAAAGGTTTGATAAGTCAGAAGGTTTTGGTGGAGGTTTCAGCAGAATACCTTTCATGCAAGGAAGCAAAGGAAGAAGAATCCTTTCCATGAATGGATTTAAGGAAGGCTTTATGGCTTGTAGATTGATGAGAGAAAGTGAATCAAAGAGAGGCACCCAATTAGGTAAGGGCATGCATATATGGGCACACAAGTAGACATGTGCGACCACATATTTGCTTAAGAGACAAAGAACCTGTATGGTAACACTTGGGAGAGACTTGGCTCAATCCTTTAGGAGTATTCCCAGGTTCTCCCATAAGTAGAACGCTCATGTTCCTATGAAGGGAATATGTGGCGTGCAAGTGTTTCTTCTTTAGGGAGGTTGGGTGCTTTAGGCTTGCAAGTGTTATGGTTTTCAAACACTAAACGGACTTAAGTACAATTATCTTCCTTTAAATCCTATGCTCAAGGTGTTGAAGAACTACATTGAATGTTTAGGAAGACATGGGTGAAGCACTAGGGCGACCAGAGCATCAATTGGGATTCATGAAAATTATTCCATCCAAATGAGGACCCCAAGGAACTATTTATAGGCAAATATAGGACCACGGGAGAAAAAAGTTTGGTCTCTCAAGTGGGTTGTGCACCAACATTGTGGCACGGAAGTCGATGCATGCAATATGGGTGTCACCGAAGTAGACTTGCATGCCGCCAGTGATTTTTCTTAATTAGGGCACCACATTCGAGACTTATACAAAATAAATTCTCTATAAAACTCTAGCATGGTGGTGCACAAGTGTTTTTATGAAGGTACCTAGGGAACCTCCTTGAGGACTTATCCAAATTTATTGTTCCATACCACAGGGGTTGCACCCTTGCACTTCTACTTGGGATCAGTGTCGACCTACGGTCCCGACCCTTTAGGTCAGTGCCTTTGCTACAATCCCTGACCCCCATGAAAAATTCATAGTCGCACCATGAACTTTTTCAATCATGTTTGAGGTCATTTTTAGTCTCGGAACATGGGAATACATATTCAATTGCGGAGAAGTGCATGAAACCTATTTCATGGTGTGTACAAACTCCCTCTGGGCTTTGACCCCATCAGACCTCCATCCTGAAGTACGTTCCAATATCCATATCCCAGGGACTTTAACCAAACATAAGCCCCTATTTCCACTTTGGGACACCAATCATGCGTAAACCCCAGTCCAGTTCTTATAGACGAACCTTTTGTGATGTGATCATCAGGTCTTTGTTGCCTCCTCTTTCTCACACTGAGTATGACTCATGTGGGATTAGAGTGACCATCAACAATAGTATCCTTCCTGGACTACCTTAGCATTTAAATACCAAGACCCTTTCCAAACTACATGGACTTTGATCCTTTACTTTTCATTTCAAGGTATGAAGGAAGCCTCCTTGAGGTTCAAATATATCACCCATCAGTCCCGACCACTTCATGCCGGTTCACGCTCATCCTGTAGGATGTTAAATTGTATTTCCAATTCATCATGAATGACCATAAACTATATACATTTTAACTACATATTTTTTGATCTATGTCTCCTAGGAAGGGTATATAGGAAGCCTCTCTAAGATTCAACCCCAAGAACTGGTAAAATGTACTGTCCCCTTTTTTAGGACCACATCCTTGATCCGTTCCTGTGACGTTATACCATCTCACGGGCTACTAACCATGCATAATACCAAACATGTCATTGGGTTGTTTTCCTCTGTGCTCACCCTAATTCTATTCCCCATCTTGAACTATGTTGACTTTGATTCCCTACCATGTGGATACATAAGAAGCCTTATTATGAATCAAGACCATCATTCATGTCCCATACTGGTCTTTCCCTTCAGCCATTTTTTCAGGGTGGTAATGCCCCAACCCAGAGGTTCTACTTCCTCCGGGTCCCATCCATGCATCCATTCTCATGGGCTTCCCCCTCAGGTATCCCATCACCCCACGAAACTACGTGGGATTTGAATTCCCACCATGGGGATATGTAGGAAGCCTCTCTGAGGATCAATACCAACACTACCATCACCTTCACGATGGTTCCATCTCATTCCCCACCTACTTCATTCAACCCTCCATCATCTATCCTGATTCATACTCCGGATATCACATCTCAATAAGTTCACTCAATCCATCAGGGAAACTGACCATACATAATCCCTATGCACAATCCATAACCATCCAACAAAGAGTGTCCTTCTTGTGATGGGATGCTAGCTATTCATATTCCACAGCATGTCTCCGGGTTGGTATACTTTGTGTACACCCCAATTCATAACCCCTTCGAACTATTTGGGTTTTTTGTCCCTCTCTCATAGAAAGGGTACGTAGAAAACCACTCTGAGGTTCAATCCCATCCAATGTTAATCCTTGGAATCCCCTTTATAGGGACCCAAAAATCCTTGGATCCATAATCATTGGGAATTTTGATCCACTCATCCAGTAAACCCCCATAGGTGCTACCTCTTGGGGATGTACCCACATGATCCACTCCACTTAGTGTTCCGATCAGTCCATTCCATCTCAAATAGATGTTAAACTTGTAGCATTCCCTATGATAAACATGGGAATATGATGAAAATCCCAAAGAAATGCATATGGAATATAATTCCCCGCACTAGACGTGGGATTCCTTGGTCTTCTGCACCCTCGAGAAGCCATATCATAAGGGGAATAAACCTAGAAACTTTAGTGTTTAGCATCCAGACATGCTAGCAATGTCCAAACATGACTACTCCCCTGATCGAAGGTTGGTGCCCTGACTCAACCCCTTGGAATATCCCGAGAGAAGCAACATAATTAAATAGCATCGATAACGATATGGAACCAGGTTAGAGTTTCACGAACAACATCTTAATCTTTCTAGGAGACCTGACTTGGTGGAAAGATCCAAGCTAGAATCTGCAGAATGAGGATCTAATATCCCATTATCCTATTTTGATCAAGGAGAAAACGTCCCTGAATAACCGGTGGATGGCACCCACCTTTGGAAAGTTGGAATGCGGTGCAACATAGTACACCATGTCCTCAAAGATGGATTCACACCCCGACGAAGGCGTTGGAAACACCATTAATGTTATATTATAATAAATATCAATTTTATTTTTTCAATATCTACATTAAACGCATAAAAACTGACATGAGATATAGTAATTAATAGTTTATTTGTTAAATATTACAATAAATTAAAGAAATTATATTTCCCTTAGAAAATATTTTTTGGTATATTAGAAATATATTTGAGGAAAATATAATTTCTTGGAGGCTAGTGTAAGTATATTTGAACTTGGATAAATTAAAAATGTTACAAATAGATGACTATAATAATCAATTTCAATGTAAAGATAAATTTGCATCCAAAAGGGGTTTAGGCTATATACATAAATAAGGATTATAATATAAGGAGTTACAATTTAATTATTTAACAAATGATTTAAAAAAAATTGATTTTTTGAAAAGATCTATTATAATGGAATAATAAAACATAAATTTTTTATGCGTATTGAAAAATAATAGAAAAAATTTAACATTTTAACTTTATATATTTTTAAGTAAATAAGTATGAATATTTTGTTCAATTATTTAAAATATGGATTCTAAATCCCAATTCTCATTAATTATCAAAATAGATATCATCATATATGTAATCTCACTAAAAGATTATTGTTGGTATATTTTATTAGATTCCAATGAATTGTTATAGTAAGTGTTATATAGTTATTTAAAAAATGTTAGATAGAAATTAAAAAAATGTTTCATGGAGATATAACATGCTTAACAAGATTGAGAAGAGGTATAAATTATGTGGTATTTTGGGACATTCACATTTTATATGAAAAATATTGATACCTATGCATGATTTGGTTAATAATTTTAAATGGGTTTTAAGAATATGAAAAATGTTTCATCTTATACAGAATTCATATTTTATTATCAACCATTCATACAGTCTATATAATTTATGGAATTAAATGATCATAAAAGTAGAAAATTTTGACTTTGAGTCATATTTAATTGATGGTTATCATGGATATTTTTTGGTTGTTATAACAAATGATGACAAAAAAAAGTTTGGTATCCATAATAAAAGAAATAATGTAATTTTAATGAATTAAATACATCATAATATATCTGTTTTATGTTTCTAATAACAATGGATATCCATAAAAAATAAGTTATCAAGTGAAATCATGTAATAATTGTGAATTTTTAAGGGGTTAAATAATAAATAATATTATTTGGGATATTATAAGTGAGAAATATCCCAATTTAAAAAAACCATAACATATAATTAATAGTGAAAAATACTCAATATATAAAACCACATATATAGTATTTTCTGGGATTTTCTATAAAAAAATAAATTAATATTTAGAATGATGGATATTCTCAAAATTATGATATGATATTTTTCACTAAGAATATAAAACCCATATATTATTATTGATAGTTATATCCACCATAAACAGTCTATCAAAGAAAGAGAAAACTTAAAAATATATATATAATAAAATTAATAAATAAAAATTTTATTCCCAAAAAATTATTACTTGCTTTGTTTGATAAATAATTTCTAAAAAGTAATTATGGAGGTTTGGGAATATATAGCTAAAATATCATCAATTGGTGATGGTGGATGAAACTATACCCCTAAACCTCCTTCCAACATCCATATATATTCTAATCTTGTAATTACTTGAATATATTGAGCTCAAAAAAGAGAGAAAATATGACAATTAGAAAATTTTGATTAATAAAATGATACAAATCCATACCAAAAACTATATATATATATATATATTATTTATCAATAACAAAATCAATAAATGTTAGTCCATTTATATTACTCATAACAAATTTATTGTGCATATTTCCAAAATATTTTTTCTGATGGTTATTTGTGATGGATAACTTGTCGATTTCAAATAACGACTACATTTTTATCATTTTAATTGTTTATTAATTATGATTAATTATATTTGAAAACGATATCAACAATAAATATAATACTAATATAGATGTTTATTGAATTCATGATAAATTCTAAAGTAGTATTTCTTATTACCCATAAACATTCAATTTATGAGGTTTTGTTTTTTGGTCTTATTAGGGATAGATTGTAGCTCATTTACATGAAGACCGATTGCATCATTAGGATTATCTTCTAGGGTATTTTTGTTGTATAGGAAATTACCTATGAATATTTTACAAATCATATTTTTTAGGCTTCCTCCTCCCATTCTATCTTGGCTTGGAGAGTGGGTTGGTTATTAATTGATCATTCCTTTATAAAAATTTTCCCCTTATAAAGAGACTTGTTGTTTGTTTTTAGGAATTTATATTTCCAAGAAAATATAGTGTTCCTTATTTTGGTTAGTTTAGTTTAGTCCTTCCACTTTCAATATTTAAATTGTTTTTAACCGTATAACATCACAAATCAAATTCACCCATTTTCATTTTTGGACATTCAGGAAGAATATTTTTATCATTCCCATCAGACTCACATTTAGAGATACCTTGTAATGAATCATATACCCCTATAAGCTCCACACTAGAGTCAGCATATCCCTCAACATGAAGTTATTGTTTTTTCCTGGCCTTTATTCTTTAACATTTTCTTGTTTTCCACTTTGTTGATTCCCAACCCTCATCTTCAACATTACTCATATTTTCTTCACCAACAACATCAAATATACTGTGTACCATAAATTTATCATCCATTTATAGCAAATTAATAGGTAAAACATGGTTTATTGGATTTCCCAACAAAAACTTATTTTGAGAAGCATCATTACACCCAGTTTTACCAATCCTAAAACCATAATGAACCAAGTTAGGACACACTACATCCATCATAAAAAATTTTGGTGTGTTACCAAACTAAATGAATTAAACAACCGACTAAAAAATCAATAGTACTTAAATATTAATCACTAATAATATTATTTTCAATGAATATAAAATCCATCACAATTAGATAATTGATTTTCTAGAGTGTTTATAGACATAAATTCATATTTATTAGTTATAATCGACAAATCAAATTTAATTTAGTAAGATTTACATTAAAAATATTTTTTTTATGATATAAAAACATTACATAATAATAGAGTAAAAATAACTCCATATTAATATGTCAATTGAACATTATTATATGATGTGTGATACATCCCTTCATATTTACACCAATCATGAACAAATAGAATGGATTGATTCATAAAATTGTATTTTGGCTTGTGGTTTTAGTGTGTATAAGATCAGTATATAAGAGTCCATCCAGACCTAGGATAATATGGATTTATTATTTGAGGGTATTATTCTCATGGGGCAACAGTGGAGTAATTTTACAATTTTTTGGAGGCTCTACATGATAAACAATACCAATAGTTTTAATTTCTAATTTGATGTATTAAATAATCTCATTGAATCTGTTATCACACCTATTCAAGTTCAAAATAAACCTTAAAATGTGGCATCATCCAGAAAATGAATGAAATATAAATTTAATGAATTGATGAGGTATCGATTAAAAAATCATCCGAAATCATATATATCTGTGTCCGATTTGAAATCTTTTTTGAATAAATATTGTACAAGTATTTTCTTACAATGGGTTATGATCTATTAAATATTGTCCATTGAAAAAATTCTATTATACTATTGTCATTATATGCAAATATTTATTTAATTTACTTAAGACACATAAAAAACGTTTTTTGTTATATATGACCAATGTATAATGTTTTTCGAGAGACATTAATCATTTAATTTTCATAGAAGGGGTGTAAATTTTATATATTTCTCCATTACATGAGGTTAATATTCAATAAATCATATGAATCATCATACATTAATAGCTTTATTACACAATCTTAACGCTAAAAAAATCAAAGGGTGGTTGAGTATGTTTTTATTACATTATAGGTTTTTATTAATTAATATATGAATCTTCTCTTGTATTTAAATTTTGGTGTTTGGACACTTGATTAAGAATAACTAAAGAAGTGTATAATAATCCATAGAAATATAAAATGTGATGTGATTATATATTTATTCTAATGACATAAAATGTACTCATTTGATTAGGTAAATGATATGATATGTGCCTATCTACCTTATTCAATATTTACTCACATAACTGGGAATGTATGACATTCTTACATTATATTAAAATATTTAAATTCTTTTGGTCACTAAATGTAAAAAAAAAGACTATATAGTTAATCATGAAGTATGTGATACATCTATTGAACATAAATATAGAGATACGTGTTCTTGATGGAGATCATCGTAGATCACTTTATAGCATGATTTCCTATTACCCTTCACTGGAGACTACTCCTTTATCACAATTATGTATTTTAAAATTCATAATTGGTTTTAATACTATAAATGATCATAGGTTCACACATAGTGGTTTTTTAAATGGGGACATGTTTTTCCTTAATATTTTTATACAAAACATTGAGGGCAAAATGATAGTTTTTGAAAAAGTAGTTTTATAAGATATATAAAAGGGGTTTTGGATATAGTTTCACAAGTTTTAATATAAAATATGGCATAAGGGGAAAATATATTAACTCTATAATGATTTAATATAATTATTTTTTTTATAATATGTATTTCATAAAAACCCTAGTGTAATGAAAGTAACAACATCATAGTTTTTATGTAAAAAACCATATAAAGGTGAAGGTAACTATATCATTTTTTATTTCATTAGAGTTCACACATTATACGATAATGTATTGTTGAACAACTTCTTCTATACACTAACAAAAATAAATAATGATTGATTTTTCATTATTTGAAAATTATATAAATGTTTTTCGAGAATTCATATAAATTATTGAAATGTTAAAAAATTAATGAAATGTTTAATCACACATCATAAAATGTTAAAATATCATGAAACATTTAGGAAATGTAAATAATTATTAGGTGATAAATTAGAAAATGTTTTTAACCAAGGAGGATCCTTGTGATCCAATTAAATTTGTTCAAAAATTGTGAATAAGTGTGTATGTTTTGTATACAAATAGTTATTTGATCACTGAAATCATCAAAACAGCAGCTCTCATTTCACTTAACCCTTTAACTCAATGATTATAATTAGCCAAGAGTGTGAGAAAAAAACTTCCTATGACAGACGATATTCATAAAACCCATTATTACTTTTGGATTAATGTGTGTTTTGTGTGGATTCCAATGGACCCCCTTAAACATTTTGTAAAGAAAATGTTTGATGTTCTTCAAAATAAGATTGTATTTTTTATTATATTCTGTTCAAAAACCCAATGGTTGTATCTTGTAGAAAAAAGTTTTTTTTTGTGTTTTTTTTTGAAATTGGACAAGTTATACCTAAACCAAAACTTGATATATTCTATTTTATCAATAATAGAATATTTTATAAAATGATTACCATGTTTTATAATTCAATAAATACTTTTTAACTATTCTATGAAAAAAGTGTTAACAACTTTTATAATTTCCATTAAAAATAATAGTTGTCAAAAAACCATTTTTTACTAATATTTGAGTCACTTTAGTGTTTCTATCATAACATAGATTTTTAGATAGGCCATCTTATTATCCATATAATATATGAATCTTTTAAATTTGAGTCACTAACTCTTTTTACATATCCCTCATTTCGATTATACCAAATTCAATACATTGGGAACCTAATCTAATTTGGTTTACCCAATTAAGTATAAGACAAATGTAATATTATATACAAACACCTAATCAATATTATACTTACATGACATAATACAATCCATGGGAATTCATCTTGGGAATGACCTAATAATTTGGATGATTGATTCCATGATAAGTCCTCCCTTTATAAAGAATCAAAATCATAATAGTTGTAACGTGTTATTTACAATCTAACAATGATATCTAATATATTTCATATATTAATTAATTCTTATAATGATTTATTTTTGGTATTATATAACTTCAATCAAATAAACAGTATCCATACATATTAAAAATGAAAATTTATTTGACTAATTAGCTTTTTTACATACAAAAAAATAAATGCAAAATATTTATATATCTTAATTCATCTCATGTATAAGATGAATAAAAATATTTCATTTAAATCTTTATGATCATACGTAACCAAAATACACTGAAGAATAAGTAAGGAGTGATAGTTAACCAACCAACAATTTTCTAGAATACAA
Source organism: Viscum album (assembly GCA_963277665.1). Lineage (NCBI taxonomy): Eukaryota > Viridiplantae > Streptophyta > Magnoliopsida > Santalales > Viscaceae > Viscum > Viscum album. Next base: position 505,987,961 of record OY728119.1, read on the forward strand.
CCTATGATCCCAAGCCAGTAAGAAGTCAAACCCAATTACCAACATCCATAGATAATAAATACTCAAGAGGGTCCTTAATTCAAATTAAATTCGAATAACTAATATTTATAAATAATAATAAAAATTTATTATTAAATTTATAACAAAAAAGAATCATTGTTTTGGTTTAAATGTAACTAAATATTTTTTTCAAACCATTTATATAAATCATTATGTTCATGGAGTGAAATTTATAAGAGAGAGTTTAATCACTTTAAATTAATTATTATATCAATTAGTAATATGAAAACTTTTAATTCATGAATATTTAACAAGTATAAAGTAAATAAATAAATGAAAGGGTCATATATATAGACATGAGATATAAAATTATAAACATTTTAAAAATAAATAGATAATAATGAATTTATACTATAGATATGATTTTATTGGAATTCAATAACATAAGAATATTGAAAATATATATTTATTTCATAAATATGAACACTTCACATTTAATAATTTATATGAAATTCATATGAATGCTTTCATATTATAATATATGATTCTTTAGGAAATAGAAACTCAATATAGATATTAAAATACACACAAAAAATATTAATAATGTAAACAATTTAATTATTTTAATACATATTATTTATATTTATTTAAAAGTTTTATAAAGTACATAAAAATAATTTTGTCTTGGTTGAAATAAATTTATAAAATAAGGTATTTAACATGAAAAATTCATATTAATTTTTTTAAACATTTTAGTAATAAAATATATAGTATTTTTTATAGAGAAAGAAGCCTTTTACACATATTATTACTATAATTTTAACATGAACATCCCACATTTAAAACCCAAATAACATTATTCATTGTTTACATGGAAGTCTATGATCATAAAACATAAAAAAGAATCTAAAAAATAACATATTTATTTATAATCACCTTATTGAGATCATAAATCCCAATTAGCTCATAATTCTACATGGGAAAAACTAGGCAATACATAGACTAAATGGGAGAGATAAGAATCCAAATAAAGGAATAAAGATAATAAAGAAATATTATTTCTATGTAAATGGTATAAAGTTGTTTTATAAAAGAGAAGGCTCATGGGTAATAACATGGTACGATAAAATAAATAATATTGTATCACATGATCATGGAAACATATAAAATGTGGAAGAAACATTTATCATCAAATAAGAATATGTCAAGGCTAAATTCTAAGACAACATCATATAGTGGAAATAATCCCATAAAGGATTATGTTTACTCCCTAATTTTATATATAATTTCTCACGAGACAAAAGCATTACCCAATGCCTTGAAGAGATACCTGGGGGCACCCATCATAACATATTCATGATTATGTGTTCCACAAAAGAGAATTAAACCATTAATCATAAACATACAAATTTTTCTTAGAAATGAAATGTGTTGCATAATATTATCTCAAATTATAAAAATGAGATTTCATAAAGAACGTATTTGAGAAATGATCATAAGTAATGTATTTCATCAAAAAAGGAAAGGGGAATAATCTAGATATATATGTGCGAGACATATATATATATATTTTATAAGAATTTTGTAACATTAAATATAAAGATAAATCAAGTTAGAGAGTGAATGGTTATAACCCAAATAAAAGGGTGGTTTTGAGAGATCCCTTACAAATATAAAATCATTGAACTGATAATCAATAAACTTATTATTGTTGTTGAATGTAAATCAATATAAAAAACATGGTAAATTTCAAGTCAAAATCCCTTGGATGAAATAATTCTAATTCAAAATTAACATAACATGAATTATTAGTTATTCATAATATATTATATTAAATGTGTTTATATATACTATATAAAATAAATTGGTGTATAACATTAATATATTCCTTAATGAAAGGAAACTGAGTTGGAATCCCCTACCTTGAGTCTAAATCACCATTTATATTATTTAACTCCTAAATTATTTACTTATGATAATTATTTTATTAATTAATATACATTTTCAAGTTCATTAGTACTTTTATTTTATATATTATACAATGTTTTATACTATTACATAATCAATTAAGTCACCATCAATTGTTTTGATGATATTTTGATAATATCTTCAAAATGAACATAGTAGGTTAAATATGGTCAAATTTATTATTATTACATCATATCTAGAATGAAAATCATGAAATAATTATCATTTTTATAAAATAATTAAAATTTTCAAACACAACGATTGAAGCTGTTTTTGAAAAATGAACTACATTATAATTATAGAGATGGTAGGCCATATATATCCATAAGCAACATTTCTATTTTCAATGTTCATTACCGAAAGTAGGAAAATATTATTTTAACCTTCCATAAATATAATTCTATCATAAATATAATATTATTTCTTTATATACACTTATATTTAATATATATATGATGCGATAATGAAAAATGAATCACATCGCTTCATGGAGGTGGTAATCCACACATACATATGAATGTGGTTATCATTTTCAATGAATGGAATGATAATAAAATATATGATATATTAATTATATAGAATCATTAATCTATCATGAATATAATATATATATATACTCATCATCATAAATATTTGGGTGTGAGGATGATAGAAAAAAAATTAAATTGGTTCGCAAAGCGGCTGTTCGCCGTACAGACGAATGTTGGTTTCATTTCTGATTTGATAAAAGAGTAGATGGATAAAAGTTATTACATTAACATAAAAATATATTCATATATGGGATATAATGATGTTATTATATTATAGTGGTTTAAAAATATTTGTAGGTGTTGGAAGAAGAAATAAAATGAAACCCTTGATTAAGAACTATACCACTTCTTCAGACAACCTCTTTAACTTTGCACCAAATTCCTAGCAAGGAGGGTGTTCTATTACAAAAGGTATCTAAGATGAGGTAAGTGGATTTTATAATGTATTTTGGTATGTAATTTTCAAAACAAAATTCTTTTCAAGTGTTAAGAAAAGAGGATATATGGTACACTTTTATAAGTGCGGGGATGGAAACTTTTGGAATTTCAGAAAATATTAAATTAATATAAATTAATTTTATTTGGAAGATGATCCAAAATAATATAATTAAAATATAATGTGATTATGGGTATCAAAAAATAGAACCAATAATATTTGGATAAATTTAGGTGATGTTTTCACCCTTATCTTTTTGTTTTAACCCGCATTAAACCTTTTTGACAATTACTATGATAAGAAAGTTTTTTAATCCTTAGAGATCATGATTGTTATTATAAATGGAAAACTGTTCCATTAATGGAACATATATTATATTTTTTATTATATTGTAACCAAATTTCCAACGATAAGGTTTTTATGAAATTTAAATCATTTAATAAAATAAATATATCTTATAAAATAACATTAATGTCATTTCTAGAAATATTAATTTAATTTGGCATTGAAAAAAAAACTGAAAGAACATTTTAAAATATATTCAATTAAAAACTGTCTAATATTTTCTATATATATCTTTAAAATTCACAAAACACCATTATTATTTTAAATTATATTAATTTTAATACTTTCAATATCATTTTTTATTTTTTTTCAATTAATTGAGTAAATATCGTATCAGAGTTGAATAAGAATTTAAGGCAATTATTTCTATAATAAAAATTGAAAATAATTTTCTATTATAAAATGAAATAATTTATGATTAAAGTGTACTTTTAAAATAATAAATTAGTTTTTTTCATCATTATCACAAAATATTATTGATAAAAAAATTAAAGAATGTTACATTTTTATCTATATCATTTACTTAAATATTATAAGCATCAAAATCAAATCAATAGAGAACCAAGGGACAATATTTTTTGATAATTATATATAGATTTGTGAAATAAACACAGAAAATTATATAAATCTAATTGTTAGGGCTAATTTTTAGTCCTTATCATATCAACCTCAATTACCCGATTTACCCTCATTGTGGTTTTAATTATTTACTTCAGATATAGTTCATAATGAATAAAAATAAAGTGGGACTATTTAAAAATTTGTGTATCTAGTTATTCCAAAATATGTAATTCAATTTTCAGAAGTCAATTTACATAAGTGTAAGAATTTTGTTCAAAATTAAAGTCTCATAGTGTGATGAAAAGAGGATTTCTAGGAAAATGAATTTTTTGAGGGAAAGATTATTTTACATTAACTCTATGACTAGTAATCAATATTATATGAATTTACATTAATATAGATAGATATATAATATATAATTTTTATTTAAATTATTTTTCATTAAGGGTAATTATAATTAATTAAAAAGGATAATCATTATTCACTTATAAATACTTTTAATAACAAAGGTGTTTTTATGCCTAAAAAAATTTATACCGAAATCATGAAAATTTAAGATTCAAATGAAATTAATTATATTTTTATAAATTATATGGTTCATATTTAAATTTATTACCATATCCACAATATAATTTCAAATTAAATTACTTTAGTTAAGGAAAAGAAATTATTATATTTGAAACAACGATAATTTTTACTATTCACTGAAATATCAGTCACTTTTTAAAAATCACAAAATTTCACCCTAAGATAATTTTCATATTCTTATAAAAGAAATGTTTTTATTTTTATTAAATTAACATTATAAAATTTCCATAAATTAATTATAATATATTCTGATAAAAAGAAATAGAAACGATTTTTAAGGAAAACTTATTTTTTGAAGAATAAAATGAATTTACTAAAATTTAAGTAATTAATTACTAGGAATTTATCTTGCCTGAAAACCATTTTTATCATTTTCTAAAATTTGGTTTAAGGGTTTCCAATACCCATACAACACACATAAAACAACCAAATTGTTAACACCTTCAAAAATTCAAAAAACACCTCCCTCCACGCATCGAGCCACGAACCACGCATCACACCTCGAGCTTTGAACCACATCATGCGTGACCAACATCGCTTCGATCCACAGTCTGCCTCGACAGACACATCACCCGATTTTAGACTTATCCGCATCAACCAGACCGCTAGAGATCTTCACTAGCACCCATCATCACCTTCACCGTCGACATCCATCATCATAAAAATCATCCCACCTGGACAACCAAGGCCGCAGATGACACCTGAAATCCTGTTTATACCCACCAAATTAACAGTGAGTTTATAACGGTAATAGATTGACAATAATATTCTGTGTTTTTTTGGTTCAGTGATGCGTGTTGTATACAATTTGCTATATATTTTTCTTTTAAACATATCATGTTGTTAAAATTTTTTATCTATCCTTTTTATTGAATTTATAATCATTTTAAAGATTAATTTTTATTTTTAATTGTTATTTCATTGAACCAAATACAAGAAAGAAAACAAAAACCACATGTGCTGCTACCCCAGGATAACTCCAAAAATACCTAGAGGTTGTTAAATAACATCATAGGCCCCAATATATTTTTGGTGAGAGATTTAAATATTTTTCATAGGTGTATGTCATACCCAAATCCTATTGAAATTTGGAAAAAACCCATATATAGGTCAAAGATGCCAAAAAAACTAATAAAAAACAAACAAATAACTCCAAAAACGACTTATAAAAATAGTTAAAGATGTAAATAACCCCTAAAATTATAAATTAATGCATAGAAGACTGAAATATAATCATACCATCATAAATAAACCAAACTAAGGTAAAAAAATATCTAAACATAACATAAGATAACACCACCACAAGAAACAATTGGCGATGATAAAGACAAGATCTCCAGTGATCTTCTATGGCTCTAAACCTGAGGTGGAAACTAACCCCACTATTGTGACATCATGAGAAAATAAATCATAATGATCCAACCACTACTGGTGTGTGTAAGGGTACTATAAATTTATCCATGCTTCATGTCTACTGAGGTTTCCTTGCATAGAGTGTTGATAAAATACTACAAAAACCCTATTTTTTACTTGTAAAACATTGAAATATTTCAGTATATATTTCTAGAGCCAGATGCTAAGATGACATATGACTCCAAGGCCCGGGGATCGCAAACTTAATTTTACAGAAATATTAAATATATTTTATATTTCACGTGCATAGTTTCATTAATAAAATTGTGTTACTATTAAATGATTATTTGGATTGGAAACTTGAGACCACAATTGAGCTCAGAACGCATTGGTTACCCTAGACGTGACCTAAAATAGGTCAAAAAGAGGTATTCAGATATATCACCCATTGGTGGTGTGTTTAGTTAGTTAATTAATTAATTTAATTAATTCTTTTAACCTATCTGAAATTTATATAAGAATACATCTATGGAAATATTCCCAGGGTTAGCCTCATAATCCTGGGATATTCGAGAGATTCTCATTCCTCTATTCATTGGCAGATCATATCTGATGAGGGTGGAACTTGAGATCAAGTAGATTAGAGCGTTGAAAAAGCAACAAATTCATTAATTTGTTGGTGGTAATGTTCTTAAATGATGAACAATCCAATATATATGTAGTACTCATCTATTTTTATCTTTATGACATAATTGATTAAATTGATTGAGCATATCAATCCCCTCTTTTTGATCTATGCCAGTTGTGGCCCTGGCATGCACCAATGTACTAATTGAATTATTTTCCCCAATTTTTCTCTAACCCCGCATATGCATTTTATTATTAATTTTACAATAACACTTTACAAGGATCAATAAACCTTGGTTTCCATGCATTTCCCCCTAATTTCTTCACGTTCATCATCGCATGGACCCTACAGTCCTGGTTCAACATTGCCTAGTGGTATTGAGCATGATCAGACCCCCTTAATCATGAAATATTCACATTTCATTGAAATATCAATGAATAAGGGGTACATCTAGGTTTTTTGTAGGAATGGATGAATATTATGTTGACTAGAGATCAAAACATCAACAAACAGAAGCACCCAAGTGTGTGTGGTGTGAGAATCATACAAGGATTTGGGAATAGGGTTTTCAGACACCAGAGGGATGTAATTCATCTTCTGGGTAGAGATAGAGCCATAATTAATGGTGAGAGGACAAATTCAAAATGTAGAGTGCGGATAAGTAATTTTGTAAGCATACATACTATACACCATGTTGTAAGATGATCACAAGGCATGTCGGGCCCGGACTATGAAAACTAGGGTTCAGTAGATTATAAGTGTCATACGCTATGTAGGACCCCACAAACCATGAGATATTTTGTTTGTGGACTCAGTGTGCACACTGGGATTAAACTGAAATGGGCACGTCCAGGCACGTTGTGTACTAAAGTACAATAACATCGAGTAAAGTAGACAAACATGGTATGGGTACCTAGACATGACCAAGCACATGGGAGAGACCCCGAGTGGCTTGGGAACACCATGTATATAATATACATTCCAATTATCCCTACAGGATAGTTGATCTGTGCATTTCTATGGACATGACCAGGCAGTGGAGTAGGACCACACATCATGTGGGTCCCCTCATAGGTCATGGACCCGTTATCTCCTTTTGAGGAAACATAATTTTTTTTAATTTCCTCTATTTGGACTCATATTTTGTCCCATGAATATCCTATCTATATTATTTGATCACATAAAAATGATGGTTCCCTCAATTGTGAAATTTGGTATATGATATGGAATCTTCTGGGCACAATGCATATTTTGGTGGCTCCCAATGATGGCAGTGATCAGGCATATGATCACTGGAGATAGTAGAATGTAACCCCTCATTATCATAGTCATGAGTAATCTAATTATTGAGTGTAACCCCTATCAGATAGCACATCAATTCTCAATGACCAGAGTTGAACCCCCTATTGCAACAGGGTGTGATTCCTCGACCTATAGGGTGGAACCCCCCATCATCTTGGGAATGGGACCTTGACATACAGTTTGAAACCTCACATTTATATAGGGAACATTTCCTCATGAAACTAGAGTGGATCCTTACTAACTTGCTAGGTAATGGGTCCTCTTCATATTCTTATCTAGTATAATCCCCTTTCCACACTAGGGATATGGTCCTCTATGGATAGATATAGAGTGGAACCCCCCTAAAACCCTAAGGTGCGGGTCCTCTACTGATACTTACATTGGGGAACCCTCTGACACACTAGGGAATTCTTCCTCTATAGATACATATCATGTATAACATCCCTATCAGAATGGGCACATGTCCTCTTGAAAATATAGTGGAACCCCCATCAGTTGGGGTGAGGGTCCTATACATATTCTTAAAGAGTGTAACCCCACCGAGGTACTAGGGTGAAAGTCTTATACTTGTATTTTGTGTCCCCTTGGTAGTTCCGTATAGTGGAATGATGTGAGATTTCAAATGGATACATCCATTAAGATGCATGAGATGTTGGGCATCATTTATTGACTTTTTGAATTGTTGGTGACTCTTTTTCATAGGTTGATCTGTGAGATGGAAATCCCATTTATCTCTCTTTTGGGGTTCTTTTGATAGATCAAATATATATATCCATAAATTTGGATATGGATACTCTCCAACAATGAGTTGTAAAGATGCATATGGTATACCCCATTCTTTTGTGTTTAGCTTCTCATTGTTGGAGGAGTTCAATCTCTAATATGGGTGGAAAATAATCAACATGTATTTCATTTACACATCATGTTGAGAGACTTATGTTTATAAAATTTTAATCTCCCTCTTTGTTTGGGTGGATATGATCTCTTTCATTTCTTTATGTATCTTGTTAACTATCCACTATCTTTATATTAATTTTTTATCCCTTACTCCCCCCTCTACAACATTTTGGGAATCCTACTGGGTATGTATATACTCACCCCTACATGGTATTTCCCCACATTCTTCTTATCTTATGCTATTGAGAGATGGTTCAATGGTCACTTTATAGGAGATTAGGGATACCTGGTACTCTAGTCCATGAACGATGGTCGTAAATTGGGGATTAAAAAATTGGCTCTCTCTACGTTTTAATTTCTATTTTGTCTGGTTGGGATGTATTTCTAGATGGGTGTATATTTTTACACATTACTTTTCAGTCTGTACTATCTGACTTTTGTACACACTAAGGGTTTTTCGTGATTGGTTTATTTTCTATATGTGGTTTTTTACTACTTTAACATATTCACATTTTTATTGAGATGGTTGTGTGTGTGCATACAGGTTTCTAGGAAAATTCATCCCAATATTTGTTGTTCCTTCAGGGGTGGTTTCTTTCCCTTAGCCTATAGAGGTGGGCTTAGGGTAGTTGTGGCTTGATCCCTAGTCAGGGTTGGGTCGTGAAGGATTTTTATCAAAGTTGGTTCAATCCTTGGGATGGTGTTGGAGTATTACCCTTACGAGGATCTAGTTGGGATTATAGAAACAATATTGGAGTATCTCGAGTGTGTCTCTTAGGATAGGGACTCTAGAGATAGTAAATGTGTCCTACATATCAATTCACCAGGGTATTGACTATCTCCTTGTCGACTCAGTATACGAAGAAATTAGTTACAAGGATCAATGGTACATGCATCATATAAGATTGAGGCTTTGAATATCCTTCCTAATTCATCTCCCCAATGTTTGATATATATATATATATATTCTTATATTAATGTGGTATGTATTGATTAAAATTTCAGGAGACCTCCACAACATTATCCATATAGGAAAATAGTTCTGGATTTGGACAAAGATCCAATGACTGAAGATGCCTCAGTTTAGTGTCTATCCCTTGAGATTCTTACACTAGGTGGACAGGTAGTAGCAACTCTACCTATTTAGTAGTATATCATCCCAGTAGATCCCTTTGAGAATTAAAAAAGGATTATCATAGTCTAAAAGATCCATCATTAGAGTTTTCTAATGTTCATTGAGGAGATATACCCTTATGAGGTGGAGGATTGTATAGAGTCGATGGTCCATGTATTCTGGATCTTCCAGACACCAACAGATTAGGTAGTTGCACTAGAATCTAGCCTTTTTCATAGAAATATTGGTACTAATGGAGTCTCATTACCCATATGCATGATGAGTCAATATTCTCATAGACTAACATATAAAAGGAATTCTGTAGGGATTAATACCCCTCCTACAAGATCTTGGTTCAGATTCAATATCATCTTGAGATACAACATGGATGGAGGATGGTGGATGAGTATAAAATACGGTTCACCGGCCATACCCAGTACTCCCTTGACATGATCCATGATGGATACTTTTAAGAACATAAATTTTAGCAGTCAATCTGGGGAGAGATACATGCTTTCATAGTTCCCTTGTTCATCCCCACTTTTGTCAGGGTGCTTGAGTGGGAACTAGTGATAGAAAGATTTTAGTTAGAGGGATGTCTAGAAGCTAGAGAAAGTAGTGAGCATCACAGGGTTGAGTCATATGTAGTTTCTATAAGGCGCCTAATGATTCATATGGATTCACATTTTTGGGATGATATTATACTTTTTGGGGAGAGATATCTCATAGAAGGGTGATCATGTTTTGCGAGTGGGAGGTTGTATCCCACCATCCATCAATTGGTGAGTGTAGCCCTTAGTGCAACATGATCTGTAGACATATAGATTCCTTCATTCAGGGAGGATTATATGCACATCTTCCCTAAGGAAATTCCATGACTGACATTGAGATGAGAGATATAGTTTTTCATTGACTTGAATTCCTTGACTAATATACTATATTCTGTGGAATATCAGATGGACCCTGCTGAGATATGGGAGTTTCAATTTCAGTTGGATGACCTTCAAGATGAGGATTTTAACTAGACCATAGATTCCCCTTGAGAAGAGCCGACACTTTTTGTAAAAAAGGAAAATGGGAAATTATGGATTTGGGTATATTATTGTCACCCGTTCTAGGCCATGATAAAGAACATGTATTCATTGATTTGGATTGAAGACCTCTTTAATCAGTTGCAAGACATGAGATAGTTATCAAAGATCGATGTCTGGTCTAGAACCATCATTTGAGGGTTTTGAAGGATAAAATTCCAAATTTGTATTTCTGACATCATTATGGGCACTATGTGTTTTTAGTGATTCTCTTTTATGCAACGAATTACCCAACCGTGTTTATGGATTTGGTGAATTGGATACTCCAACCGTAATTGGAATAGTTTTTGGTCATCTACTTCAATTAGATACTCATCTACCCAACATTAAAGGAAGAGAATACAGAGAACATGTGGATGGTTCTAGATTTTATTCGAGGGAACCAACTTTATTAGAAACTCTCAAATATCCAGTTATGGATTCATGAGGTTTAATTTTTGGGGAATGTCTTTTCTGATTATGGTTTATCCATGGAACCAGTAAAGATAGATTTAGTGATTTTTTGGGAGCCACCCAAGATCATGTCATAGGTGTGGATATTTCTTGGCTTGGTGGGGTACTATAATTGGATTATGATAGACTTATCCAAGATTGTATCCCCTTTTAGTGACTTGAAATGGAAGGATATGTTGTCTAACAAGACATAGAAGTTCCATAGAGCCTTCAAGAAGTTGAGTCTAAGGATAGAGATTGATCTTATGATTAGAATATTGAAGGGGGGTTTGAAGTATGTAGTGTATTTTGATGGATAAAGATCTTGTCTAGGAATTGATTTTATGTAGAATAAGGTGATAATAACGTATGGGTTGAGGATGTTTTTACCCTTGAATAAGAATTATGTGACTCATGACCTAGAGCCAGATGCAGTTGTCTTCTCCCAAAGGATGTGGAGACACTGTCTTCTGGGATATTGCCTCGTGGTTTTCTCAGACCATTAGATTATCATGTACATCTTCAATTAGAGAGACTAGAATATAAGATAGTATCACTGGTTGGAGTTCATGTATGACTAGGAATATCAAGAAAGTCTATACCCTAGGAAAGGGAAATGAATTAGATGATTTATTTAGTAGGAATTCACAGACTTGCTTGGCGTAAGAGGTTTCTGAGTAGTTAGATTCCATGCAACTGACTTTAGTTGTGCAAGAGGGTACAACTTTTTTGCATTTGATGGTGTTGACTTCCCCACTTCTCAAGAGTGTGGGATATTACTATCTAAGAGACATCAACTGTTAGTTATTACATGACTAGATGTCCATTGGGGGTTATGTAGATGGATATTTTGAGGGCTGAATCATGTCATATTCTTCCAGGTGCGAACGGTGGTTCCAGTCATGATGTTAGAGGAGAGGATGTGATAGAACCACACTTCTCCCCGGGATGTACATCCTGGTGTGGGGAAGATGTAAATATACCTTAATTATAAATTTTGGTGTTCTAAAATGAGATAACGTATTTCAGATATCGTATTTCATTGAATTACATATCTATAGGTGAAGTATGAGCACTAGGTTCTGATAGGTTTGTTGTATACCCCTAACATCTTAGAGTGGAAATGGGATGACATATCAATGGAATTTGTTATAGGGATTCGATATAAATTGAAGGTCCATGACACCATCTGGGAGATATTTTACAAAATTGTGAAGTTGGAAAACTTTTTTACTAACCTGGAGTAGAGTTCGAGGGAGAGTTTGTGTAAGGTGTACATGTGGGAGATTATTCATCTCTATGGGTTTCCCTAAAAAATTGTCTCTGATTGTGATGTGTGGTTTACATCATGACTTTGGAGAGGCTTGTAGGAGTCATTCGAGACCTAGATGAGGATGGGGAAAACGTTTCACCTCTGAACCAATGGGTAGAATGGGCACACTATATAGGTGTTGTAGGATATTCTATGGGATTTCATGTTAGACATTTTATAGAGTTTGTATGATAACTTTCCATTAGTATAGTTTTCATATAATAACAACTACAACTCTACTATCGGCATTGAAGCTTTCAAGGCCCTGTACAAGAGACCATTAATGTTACCCTTGTGTTGGATATGAATTGGTGAGAAAAATTTTGTGGTCCTAGATATGGTGAGGGTAATGATGGAGATGGTCTAGGTCATCCAAAAATGGAAAAGGATGACCCATAGTAGATAAAAATCTTACATAGATCACCATTGATCACCCTTGGAGTTCAATCATGGATAAAGTATTTTACTAAGAGTATCCCCATGATAGGGATTATAATGGTTTGGATAGGTAGGAAATTTATACCCAAGGTTGATTAGGTTTTTCAAGATCTTGATGAGGGTAGGAAAATTTTATTACCACCTCTCCCTACCCCTAGAGCTATAACGAGTGCAAAAAATCATCAACATTTCAGAAATTATGAGATACATGCATGAACAGTCACACATCATTGACTACAGTGACCTATACATTTAGGATACATCCATATTTATAGATCACCCAGTGGTGATTGAGGATCATCATGAGATTACACTTCTAGGATGGAGCATCCTCTTGGTTTGTGTGCTTTGGAATTGGGGGAACATCAAAAAGAGATCCTAGGAGTGGGAGAGCCAAGTTTGAGATCAATACCCAGAGTTATTTGGTTTTTTCTTTTTAAAGATAAATAATATGAAGTAAGGAATGACGTAGAGTCCAATTTTTTTTCCACGAAGGGATTTTGATATTTTCTAGATATATTTTTAGATCCAGTTTCTTACAAAACATTTGATTACGAGGCCCGGTGTTCTCAGAAATAATTATAAAAAAATATTTAAAATATTATATATAACACCCACACAATATTTTAAAGAAAATGGGGTAACTCTTAATGGAAATTTATAATCTGAAATATGAGACCACAGGTGAGTCTAGAACATGTTATTTTCCCTATAAAAAATATAAAATAAGTCGGAACAAGCCATGATAATATCTCTTCCATTTAAGATACCTTTAGTTAGTTATCTAGTTAATTAATTAATTAAATCTATTATTTAAACCTATATTAAATTTATATTAGAATTATTCCATAGATATTTTCCTAGGGTTATCCTTATAATCATGATACTATTGAGAGATTGTATTTCCTCTTTTAATTGGGAGATCATATTGGATGATGATAACTCATGGGATCAGAAAATATCAGAGTGTATAGAATGAAAAGACAAATTCAATTCATTATAGGGTGTTTTATTTGAGGAATAATGATGATATATTTATTCATGACTCATAAATTGGAGGTCTACACCATTATTGATTAAATTGATTGAGAATATTAATCCCATACTTTGATCTGTGCCAATTATGGAATTTCGGTCCACCTGTGTACAAATTAAATAGTTTATTCAATGAATTTATACCCATGGATATCATTTTTATTCCTTGTTGGCCAGGAATTCTTGTTAAAAATAAATAAAAATCTATTTTTGTGCCTTTATCCTCAATCTATTTTCTTTCTTCATCAGTTGGATCTTGTGGCCCTGCTTTGACATTGGTACATGGTACCGAGCCTGATCATACCCCCGAAATCATAGTGGATTCATGTTCAAGGGAAATATCAACTAATAAGGGTTATATATAAGATGTGTTTTGGATATGTATTATTTTTTTGATGATCAAATATCAAAATTTCAATAATTGGATTCACTCGAGCATTTGTAGTGCAAGGATAAGCATGTGAGTCTTTGAGAATTGGGTTTCCATCTACCAATGATATGTAATCTACTTACTGGAGTCATTTTTTACTAATATTGAGTGTATTTAGGTAAAAAAGTTAAGTTTTGGCTCCAAATTAAAATTATGGAGCATGGATATTAAATTTTAGAATAATTATTACTACATGCCACGTAGTTCGAAGAAAACAAGACATGTCAGGACATGGCTATGGAGGTTAGGGGTTCAGAAGATTATAAATATCACACAACCTATGGGACCCCCAAAAATCATGTGATCTCATACTAGTCAACTCAGTGTGTAATCTTGGAGTACACGGTCATTTCCACATCCAACAAGGTAAAGTACACAAACACTAATTGGGTACCCCATCATGGCCAATCACATTGGAGAGACCCCAAGTACCATTTGAAAACTATGTATATTACCGATATATAGTTTATCCATACATGGTAAGTGATCATTATACTTCAACGGACACAACTAAGTGGTGGAGCGGGACCACATTTCATGTTTTCCCCTCACACACCGTGTACCCCTTGGCTATTTTTATGAAACATTAAACATCAGTATCTCCTTTGTCTGGACTTAGATTATGGCCTATGAGTATCCTATCATGAGTGGTTTTCTGTATAGAATGAGATAGTTCCCTTAGTTGTGAATTTTGGGATATGATGTGGAATTTTTTGGGTACGATGATTATTTAGGTGATTCCAAATGTCAATAGTGATCAAGAAGAGTATCTCTAGAGAAACTAGTGTCAAACCCCTTATAAATAATGGTGTGGGACCTCTACATACTATGTGGAAATGCCTATCAGATAGGGCATGGGTCCTCGATAACCAGGGTGGAACCCCCCTATGTTATTAGGGTGTAGGTCATCGACTTATAGAGACGAACCCCCATAATCTTGGGTTATGTTCATCTACCTACTGAGTGGAAGCCCCTATTAGATATAGAGTTGGTCCTCGTGACACTATAGTAGACCCCTTTGATGCACCAGGTCATGATTACTCTATAGATACATATAGCGTGGCCCCCTTGATGCACCAGGGTGCAGTTCTTCTATAGATACATATACAGTGGACCCCCCTGATGCACTAGGGAGTGGGTCCTCTACAAGATACTTATAGAGTGGAACCCCCTCCCATATGAACCAGATCATGGGTCCTCTATAGATACTTATTATGTGGAACCCTTATCTCATAGGGCATGTATCCTCATGACACTAGAGTGGAACCACCATCAGCTTGGGTGTGGGTACTCTATGAATGATTACAGAGTGGAATCCCCCAATGCACTAGGGTGTGGGTACCCTACATGGAGTTTGTTCCCACTTATCATTGTGACATAGTGTTTTGGTGTGTTATTTCACACGGGTACTTCTAGAATGATGAATGAGATACTAGGCATCGTTAAAGGACTTTTGGAACTATTTGTGACACTATTTTCGGAGCTATGTTGGGAGATGGATATTTCATTTCTCTCTCATTTGGGATTCTTTAGACTAAGTATATATATATATATATCCAAATCTTTGGATTTGGGTACTCTCCTTCCCTGTGTTGTGAAGAGGTGTGGGGTATTCCATGTAAATTTTTTATCTTCTCATGTTTGGATGAGTTCAATCTACTTCTATGCATGGAAAAGACTTGATGTGTAGTTCATCTAGACATCATGTTGATAACCTTATGTTTGGATGAGGTTACTCCCTCTCTTTTTTTGGGTTGATATGTTCTCTTTCACAACTTTCTACATCCTATTTACTATCAATTGTCTTTCTATTCCAATTTAATATCTTTCTACTCCCCCTTAAATTTTTTTGGCATGCAGGGGTATGTATATAGTCACCACTACATCGGATTTTCCCATATATGATGAGTCTTATGCTGATGAAGGATTTGTTGGTAGTGATTTCTGAGGTGCTTAGGGATCCCTGGTACTTTGGATGGCATATGGTGGTCATAATAAGAAGATCTGAAACTGAGATCTCTCAGTGCTTTAAATTTAATTTTTTTAGGTTAGTACATATTTTGGGTTGGGCATGTATTTTTTCCCTTTAATTTTCAGTTTTCACTGTCATACTCTTGTACACCATATTATTTTTTCATGCTTATTTTAATTTCTAACTATGGCATCTTTTAAATTATTTTCCCTCTGCACTACATTATTGATTTGGGGGTGTGTGTGCATATAGGTTTCTAGGAAAATTCCTCCCGATGTTAGTTGTGCCTTAAGCGCAGGTTGTCAGCCCTTGGCCTATGGATGTGGGGTTGGGGTAGTTGCATCTTAAGCTCCAATCAGGTTCATGTCATCAAAAATACTTTGTAGGGAACCACTACTAGTGTCTCAACACAACCATGAAATAATAGGTTTACGACTAAATATTCCTACATATGTACATACATATAAATTAAAATAGTTTATTATGTTACCAAAATAACAGAATAGAAAAATAGAAGTTATGTGAATCAAGAATCTATACAGGTTGAAACTGGTAACTCCCTATAATGATAGGATCCATACATGAACTCACTTAATTTTATCTACTTTGGGAATGTCCAGTATTGATATCAGGTGGGAGGTAGGTCAATCTTGTATCCCATCACATTTAGGGTGAGGTATAGTAATATTTTAGCTCGTCCCATGCATATACACTTCTAGAGTTAGGGCCTAATCTCATCCCATGGAAAAGGAAAAGTGTATATAAAGTTGGGGCCTTAGCCTATGTCATGGAACATGCGAAGGGGTATAATTAGCCATGGATCATAAACTCATCACATGAAATGTACCTTCTTAGTCAATATATAACATCAGAAAGATAAAATCACATCTATATGATATACCAATCAAAGTAATAAACACTATTTAGAATAAAATAATACATGCCTCACATTTTTATAGGTAGCTACTCACATCTTCTATTATGCACACAGTCCATCAATTAATTTCATAATCAGGATAACATACCTAAGAAATTATCTACCATGACTTCCATATAATTAAAATAACATGATTATTATAATATGAAACTATAGTCACTGTTGGTATTCTAAACTAAAAACTCACTTGATTACCCAAAAAACCAACCTGGTTTGAGAATATGGAAAAAAGAAAAAATGTTATTTCACAATTATTGTTTAACATGGAAAAATAATATTGGATAATATCAGATCAAATGAATAACACTATTGTGATAAAATCAATGCCCAAAACACACTTGCATAAAAATATATGGAGAACAATGTAAATTCATTATAACATCATTGAGAAGGTTTCCAAAAACAATCCTATTAATATTAGAATTAGTACATTGGTTGACATGAAAAAGAAAGACCTTTAACTAGTAGATTATGTTTATAAGATATTACACATCAAAACTATTCAGCTCCCACTTTATAACTAAACACATACTAAATAAATTAAATTTTACACTTTCTATATTCATATTTTTCTCAAATAACCATGTTACAAGACTGAAAATATGAGTTCCCATGAATTTTTTTTATAAAAACTTTTGATACTACAAGGGAAAACGAAAAGTGGATATTATTTAGAATGGAATTTCAAGAAGAAACCATTTCCAAAAAGGGTTTTAAATAAAACCTCACCGACTTTTAAACCATTTTTGTTAACCATGGATGTTTTCAAGTGTCAATAGTATTTAACTATTAATCCATTTAGTTTTTGATTTTATATCACCCATTTAAACCATGAAACCGAGCCCCCACATCACAACCAGACTAACCAAATAATTAATGATTAAATATAGTTATTTGAATTATATATTATTGAGGTCTAATCATACATAAATGATTTAAATAATTTAATTTGGTTGGGAATGAAAAATATGAACATTATTTTTTTAAGTTAACAAACAAATAAGGTTTAAGAAAGGGATTCCCATGATTAAAATATATCCATTACTTGGTTTGGTTACAAAAACACCCCAAGGGTATTCATTTTATCCAAGGATTAAAATCAGGGTAAAGGTCCCCCACATTAAGATAATAATGATTTTTAAAAATGATGAAGCATGGATTAATATAAAAACATATCAAGGTCAATTGAAAAAATTCTTATATGAAATTACAATGTTCAAGTGATTTAACAAAATTACAACAAAATTCAATATAGATATTTTTTCACCACAAAGTTCCAACCAATCCAATTGAAAAAAATTATGCCTATTTTATAAAAATATATTTTAAAACCATACGTTTATAACTTATTACATTAATATTTTTCATTACTAATTTAGAAACCCAAATTGTTGAATATTTTAAGAATATATTTAGAATCACTTAGTGATTCAAGACCACTAACCATAATTTTGGGCAAGATATAAAATTCCAAACAACCTCTAAAATATCTCTTACAACCCCTTCAACCATTAAGTTACTACACCATGACTATGTGAAAATATCATATAACAAATTTAAGAAAATATCAATATAATATTAATGAAAACTAATGTTATTTACTTAATAAATGTTTTTAGAAATAAAAAAAATATATCCCTAAATAAACTCTATAGAAAAACATTAGGTTTTACCTTGGAAACTAAATAACGTTAGGTCAATCCATTCTATAATATCATTCTATAAAAATACTGGTGAACAGTAGGATACAAACCTGTATAATCTTACTTGAAGAAAATTAGAACAAATCCCCATGATTTTAGTTAAATTTCTCCCTGATCTAGTGGAAATTATCTTAAAATCCTTAGCATGGACAGGAAAATTAGAAGAAAAATGTGTAAGATGTAAGAGTATTTAGGGAAATTGTATCACCTTTTATATTGGCATGAAGAACCCACTTGAGGTCACGTTGAAACATGGTTCATGGTTGGTGTGTGGGTGGGGGGGGGGGGTTAATAAGGCCATGAAAGATACATGTGAGGGATCTCATTCATCTAAAAGAAAATGTGTTTGAGGGACACCCTAAAGAGGGATAAAATAATGGGTTAAATGGTCAATGATCCAAAATTCTAAATGAAAAATAGGTTCATTCCATAGAGTAAATGATTGAAATACCCAAAATACATGTGATTCTTCTCAAGACAATGAGTACCTAATACCTTCTAAAAGTTACATGATACCACTTGTAAGCCTTGGAATATAGGCGATTCCACCTCTTGGACACTAAAAACCCAGACCGCCCTTCTAAATACCAATATGTCTCAAAAAATCACCCTATAATCAATCCATAGTCATCTAAGACCATATCAAAATATTCAACAAAAAAACCCCTCAATCGAAATTTAAAATTCAAATGAACCCACACATTAGGATTCAGAATTACCATATAAGGCTATAATAATTTATAAATCATTGTCTCCAAGACACAAATAATTATAACCTCCACACCACACCACTTATCATCCCCAAGAATCCTTGATTTTTGATTTTATATTGGTTCAGTATTCATAATTATATAATTCATACATTGAATATTCCTTTAAATAAAAAATACCCAACTTCCAAACATACACCTAAGCACCCAATGTAAGAAATTATAATCTCAAATCACCAAAAGAATATCATATAACCAATACATGACTCAATCTATACCTCAAATGATATCACTAATATCTATTCAAAATTTTATTAATAACACTTAAATCATATAAAAATCATTCAAAAACCACAACTTCCATATCCAAAACCTTCAAAAACATCAAAATCCAAAATATAAAAGGCACGAATAACTAATTTTTTTATAATATTCTCAAATAAAACCCAAATCACTAGGAACCAAAAAAATTCAATATTCACAATTATTACACAAATACTTAACCCAATTCCCTAACACACATCCAATTCATCAATATGAAAATCTAGAAAAATATTCTAATCATTATTCATATGTCATAATAAATACTAGTAATTGTACAAAAGAAATGATATCTCACTTATCACCATAGAAGTCTACAAGAGACTATCTATTCCTACCATGCTACTGTTTAATTGTTTATAAAAGAGGAACATTTTCTAAAATATTGTTCTAAAAAAAATTCCATTTCAAAAAACCACATAATAACATTTTTCTAAATATAACACCATTTATATAACTTATCCATGATAAAAAATTTATTTTAACTAAAAAAACCACCCATGTTTTCCTTTAGCAAAAAATTCCCATGAAATTTAAATGTTAGATCAAATGTTTAATTCATATAAAATTTCCATTCCATTAAAAAAAGTACATTTCAAATTATCAATATGATTATAATACAAAAACAGTCATTATATTTTTCAAACCTCTTTAACCAATTAAAAATAAAATAAATGAGTAATTTTTTTCTCACAATTATTATTTCTTTTAAAAATACAAAACTATAATTCAATCCCAAAAGTAATAAGTTTTTACTAAAATTAACTAGTAGATTAAACTAAGTTTAAAGAGAACATAATTCCATTTTTAGAACATAATACCATTTTACGAAACCTTAGATTAAATCAAATCATCTATTTAGTAAATTATAAATGAAAACAATAATATTATTTACTTGATGCCACTATAAAATTTATTATAATAACCCATAATGGGTGATACATGGTCCTATTTGGAATATATAAAAATCTAGTTATTATCTTGATTGGTCACATAATTTTTCAAAAAAAAAATTCACAACACATCAATACATATAAAAAACAACATAATCACTATCATAATATCATTCAAGTAAATTATTTACATTCCCTATGAAAAAAATACAATATTCTTGAAAATAAGGCATTGAAAAAAAACAAGGGAATTCCAAAGGGATAACTATAATTTGGAAGTGACATGCATAAAAATTAAATATAAATAGAACACATGAAACATGATCAATAGTGATATTTTAAAAAAATACTAACTATCAACAGATATAAACAAATCCATTCGAGTAGAGGGATCAACCACTAAGTCATATTATTCTAATAATCATATATATAAACATATATATATATATATATATCTATACAAAAATGGACACAGACAGATATATATATATATATACATATATATTTTAAAACACAATATATGTAGTGATGATGTTTCAACAAATATATGCCTCAGTTGGTTCCCACTAGAAAATAACAAGCACATACCAGCATACAATATGATATGATATCCTACTTGTTCAAACCTTCTGATGCATAATAGGATGAATGATTCTATAATTGATGTTTAATATTGGTTGATTCCAACATATCTTTTACCAAAACAAAATCAACCATAAATCTTCCAAGTCATCACCTCTCTTAGAACAATATATTGTCTAACCCAAATATCCATAGTAACATGAGAGTCCCCAATAAATAGGTTAATGATTTTTTTGAGAAACTTGTCATGTAATAATAGTACTATAACATGTCAAAATTTGGAGATTCTAAATCCTAGATAATCTCAAGACACCTATCTAGTACCACATAGTAACATTCATGGCCATTATACCAATATGATTCTTGAATTGCATGTTGTACTATCGCAAGATTTCTCCCTAATCCCTAGGTTTAGTGGTTAACCCCTTAGGTCTTGATATTTATTTAGGGAGAGGTTTACTAAAATTTTCATAGATGGAGTTAATTACCATAACCAATTGAAAATAATACAAAACACATTCAAAGGTAGAACATCCTGAAGTATACAAAAAACAATGAAAAAAGACCAAACATGTAATATGAAGATAGATAAAGAAAAATCATATAACATACAAATAAATGATTACATGGAAAAAATGTGGGAGTACAATATCAAATAGACCAACTCAAGGTTAAAACACCATAAATATGTGAAATAAAACCAATCCACCATGAGGGAAAATATGAAATGATCCAATCTATACCACTGATGATCCAAAATAACTCCCAAGAGGTGGAAACCAACCCCACTCCCATAACCACACGAGTAACCAAACCCGAATGTTCAAATAATAATAGTGTGAATATGGGTACTTGAAATTTAGAGGAAAAAGGTACATGTCCACTATATTTTTAATGTATTATGTTATGGGTAACTTGACTGGAACATCATCCCAATTCACCACATGACCTTAGGAACACCTCCCCATACACTAGTGGTTTTTGAATAGTATTAGGGATCCAATGAGGTACCATAGGGAGACTATAACCCCATGTAATATTTTACAATAATAAATAAATAACTAAGAATGATACACATCAGTGTGTGTAGGAATAATAAAACAACTTAAAATAAATAAAAAAAGGAAAGAAGCTATACATGAATTAATGATCTATATCCCACTAGGTTGATCACATATAAAAGGAAGAAAATGAAATAAAATACAAATTATCCACTCAAGACCAAGAAATACCTCTTCAAGAGGCCCATATACACACCTGATATATCCCACTTGATGAAACATAGTCTAAGACTAACCTAACCTCAGAACATATAAGGGATGGATAAGTACCCATGTGTAGTGGCTACCAAAGAAGGGTGTGAGTACATTACCCAATAAGGAACCATAAAATTGGTTCCATATATAGATAGTTATGTAGTGATATGTTAATGTGACATTCTCTCAAAAAACATATAACTACTGAAAATAAATAAATAAAAAATAAACGATCATGAATTTTCAGTTCCATGACTTTGAAAAAAATACCTTCTTTTTCATGTTCTAGAGAATATTTGAGAATGTCATATGAACATTATAACAATAATAAGGTGAATACCCAAACCCATAAGAGATCATCCTGGGTGGTCTTCAATGTCAAGAAAAACTAATGATTCCTAATGGGTGACTATAGGTGATCTATGTAATCAAGATATATTTCCAAACCCAAAAGGTATGACCCTTAGTGTTCTATGTCACCAGGATCTATGATGGGCCATATGAGTTATTCCTAGGAGATCCGTAGTAATCAAGTATCATTGCCAAATGGAATGGGTATCAACAATGGCATTCCAAAATATCTTGCATCGTCAACAAACCCAATGGATATCACCCTTGGGATACCAAAATATATAGAATCATAATTGAACCCTAAGAAAAAATCCTACGCATTCCATAGTCATCAAGAATAAATTTTAGTTCCATTGTAACCATCCATGGAATCACATGTATGTAAATACAACTCATAGGTCCATATTTCCTCATAATACATATCATCAAATGGTCATTTTCCCGAGCCGTCGTGCATGACATGGTCATCCTCTCAATCAAATGATGTGTAATGGTCGAAACAACTATATAATTCCCAATCCTAATTTTTTGACATAGGTGAAAATAAAAATAAGCACTCCCCATTAATTTACATTCCTTCTCAAGGTAGAATAAATATATGGGCACCTACTTCAGTCCCATAGGTCAATAAAAAGTAATGGTACCCTCAATGGGGTCTTAGGTCACCATACCATCTCTCAAGTCAACACTTATTTCTTATAGGGTATAATATCCCTCAACATCTCTACACTCATATTATAACCTCATATGCATCATAATGTATTTCATATTAGAATCTATGTAAAGATATGGTGTAAGGACCATCTCATATATTAGTTTGTATCAAACAAGGCTAAACCACTAAGACATCCCAAGGTGGTTTATGGCCTACTTAGGCCAACCAATATCAATTCAACACATTCCATCCAAATGGGGGGGTATAAGGTACTTATACAAAGGACCTCTAAGTCCTACTAGGTCCAAAAACACTAATAAAAACATAAACCTCTATATACTAGTGTTTTAGATCTCTTACCAAGGTATGATATGCTCAAAGGTTTCAATTAGTTTAATTAATACCCTTGAAGGAGGTTCTAGAACATATAGGCCCACATCTAAATCATTTCCATGACCATAAATTATTGGGCTGAGTAATCTAGTGAATAACAATCATATTGTCCTTATCACTCGGTTCAATTTATCGTTAGATATTTTATATTAAAGATAACAATTTAAATAAACAATTCATTTTTGTTGGTAATTTCTATCTCCCACATGGAGACACAATTCATTCCACATCACACATAACATGCATAAACCAAAGGGTTTGTAGGTTATATTACCTTCCTTTATCAAGAATCCATTTCCTTTTTAAAGACCTAGCCTGGACGCTCCACCTTGGATCAATATGCCTC
The DNA here is from genome assembly GCA_963277665.1 of Viscum album. Classification (NCBI taxonomy): domain Eukaryota; kingdom Viridiplantae; phylum Streptophyta; class Magnoliopsida; order Santalales; family Viscaceae; genus Viscum; species Viscum album. The sequence goes on from OY728119.1 coordinate 506,012,540, forward strand.
GTTCAAGCTCATATGACCATCACCCACAATCCTAAAGCTCTAAATCACACCAAAACCCCATATAAATTAATTAAAATCACATTATAATGAATAAAAAATTACATCTATGTTTTAACTTAATATAAACTATTAATAATTTAGATAAAATAATTAGGCTCCATTTTTCCATCAAATTTTCATCCAGCTACATCTATAGGGTCTGTAGAACACCACCAGTGTAACATGTTAGGTTTTTGAATGGTTTTGAATTCCCAGTTAAACATGAATTTTGAGTTTTTGGATGATCCATCATGAATTATGGGCTATGAAACCTAATTAAGAGAGTTTAAATTCTCTAGTTCATGGTATTTATATGGGTTTTATAGTTCAGTGATTTCCTAGAGAGATTGGATGGATTTCAAAAATGATGGATTCCAAAATCTTAGTTTCACAAAAGTTAGACTAAGACATATGGTTGGTTAAAAAAAATTTCAAACCGTGCTACCTAAATGATGGGGCCTATTTTTCAAAGGGGAATAGTTTTTTGAAACAGTCCTTCCCCTTGCAGGAAAGGGTTCACTAGTGTATAGGTGTTCAAAATCACCCACATCATTGGTGGACAATTTTTCAAACTCTATAGTAACCATGAAACATTTTAAAAGTGGAAAACAATAAAATTTTCCCCATATTATGTAAGAGGATCTTCCTTTTTAAATTTCTCCCATGCATGCTCCTCCTCTAGAAATACATATCTCCCTTATTCTCCCCCACATAGGATTTGGTATCCCTCCCCTATCTAAGCTCTAAATTGAACACCATTAGGTGTGTTGAAAGCATAGTAGTACGATCTTCAATCCTCTAGCTTCCATTCTTCATTTATCTCCCCATACAGAATACTAAATCCATGCCAACAATTTTTCCCTATTTTACAGGAGTTTATTAAAAACTAAAATTTCATTCCATACAGATCGAGTTAAACACTGACGTTCAACGAGTGAGAGCCTTTGTGTATAAGGTAGGTGGTTTCTAGATTTATCCTTAATTTTACAAACTATATTAGGTGCATTATGAAATATGCATGGTGGATTGTCCTGGGGAAACCCATAATAAAACAATGATTGTTTTAAAATTGATTAGTTGATGTTATGGGATGCCATTGAACATGACCCATTTTAAGATAATATGCAATGATGAGTATGGTTATTTTGACCAATTTCACAGGATAGGCTGAATTTTTATTTTAAATTAATTAAATGTGATATGATTGCATTGGTTCCATGGAAACATGATTAGAATGGACTAAGGTATTTAGGTGATGTTGATCACAATGACTAAGAAAACATTTCTTGTCAGGTTAAGGGAATGGACTGAGATATAGGGGGTGATATTGATCACTGAGACCAGGACAACATGGTTCATTAGGATAAGGTCATGGTTCGAGATACGTGTGGTGAAGTTGATCACTAGGGTGAGGTGACAAGGTTTTTAGGCCACAGACGGCCCACATGACATAGGATGGTGTTGACCATCAAACATGGGTAGCAGGGCTACATATGGAAATAAGGATTCTAGTTGTTGTGTATTAGTAAATGTTTGTGTATTATGCTCATCATTTTTGGTATATGTTGTCTTTGAAGCTGTGTTCACACAGACATGGACCAATTTATATGTTTTTGACAAGTCTTTATGGGTGGAGGCCTCCATAGATATTGTATATTATGGTATGTCATTGACCATCATTTATAGAGGATGTGATCACTGTATATTTCCATGGTTTATGGTGATGGACCATCAAAACATGGTGATTTATACTATTAGTTGGGGGATAAACCTCACCATTTATACTTAAGGCTGATCAACATCGATTATTTGAGGAAAAATATCATCATGACTCAAGATGTTTGTCTATAGAACCTATGTGAATTTTTTATTTATATGACAAAGGATATCACCATGTCTTTGGATGTTATGATTTTGAGCCAATACTAGCATTTTGAATGGATGTATGCGGTACTTGGGATGTACTATTGGGAATGTTGATGAGATTTTGATTACATGTTTGGTGGACCATGAGGTATCACATTTAATGGGGTTCTAGGTGACATGTTTATGAATGAGATACATATTTACTTCTAGTATATATGAATGTCGATATATCATTCCACTCCATTGATGGCTGAAGTAGGTGAAACACTAGTGGATTTTGAGCTTATGTGGAGTGACTTTTTTATTGTTATGTGTGTGTCTTACTGCTGATTATTTATCTATTCATAAACTATATGATTATGGTTTCAAGATAGATATAGTTTTTGGTATCCTATTGTGTTCATACTCACATTCTACATAGTTCCCTAGAGATACACGCATGCTTTATGGTTTTGAGATCAGGTTCACCACCAGATTGGTGCTCTGGACCACAGTGATTGAGGATGTACTGCTTTTCAATGGGATAGATGGAAGTGGACCAATAGGTTCCTCTATATTAAGCTTTATTTCCTTTTTAGGATTTTATATATATTTAGTTAGTCATCAACGAGGGACCTCACTGGTCTATTTTAGTTTGACCTAGCATGGAACATGTATTTATCTGCAAATCGTATGATGCCTTTGGGAATATTATTAAAACTTATGCTACATATGATTCCATTGTGTTTATTCTCTTTCTTCCATTGTTATGGTCCTTCCACTGTGTTACATATATATGAACCATTATTATTACCAACACTATACAATATAGTCTCTCAATTATCACTTAATCAGACCTTTGCTATTAATCGATAGCGTTTAGTGTACATAGAGGCACGCTTAAGTCCTAGTGGCCAATTGGCCTGAACCAAAGATAGAGTGGAATTATAGGTTGGGGTGATATGAATGGTATCAATTGAGTTTCCAGTCATTTTTGGTAATCTTATTTGTCCTATGTTAGAAAAAAAACTAGGATGTAGTTGGAATTGGGTAAAAAACTCATGTTTGGGTGCTTGTATCCCCTTACACGGTAGATAAAACCAGTTTACATGGGTGTGGATTTGATGTTCTGATTTTCAGTTTTATAGTTGACTGATTTCTACCTTGAGTAGTTCACTTGGGAGTGATGGCATTAGATTATGAGATTTTGATTCTTGGCCAAGTATGGAAAGGGATGAGTATTTATACCTCATTGTGGAAAATTAGGCCCATATGATGTGTGGTTATGATATAATTTTCATTGGGAACCTAGAATTCACTATGTGGCGTTGGGATATTTAAGGTGTCAATAAAAAGACAAATAGTGTTTTCCTGATTAGATTTTGGTGGAATTCTACATAGCCATCCTAGGTATGCGATTACTAATGAGATCATTATGTGAAACTATGTGTATATAGTATATATGGCCTTGGATATATTATGATTATTCCTTTGTAATGAAAAATGGAGTTCCATTTAATGTTATAACCAAAGATAAAAAATGTTTTCCTTCATAGTGTTTTGGTGGCATTCTACTCAGCTACCCCAAATTTATGATACCTTATATCCAGGATTTGTGATGCCTAACCCTGTTATGGTTTGGAAAGGGTCCATGAGGCTAGATGATATATGATACCTGACTCTATTATGGGTACTCAAGGGGTCGTGATTCTAGATGATATATGATACATTACTCTGTTACAGGTAGCTAAGGGGAAATGAGGCTATACGTCATGTGACATTTGTTTTATAGGGAAGTATAGTGGTGGTAAGATTAAATCCCTTTTATTTATTTCCCTATGAATGATATATATATATATATATCACTTTTATGGATGTTTGAACATCTAGTTTATTCTTCAAAGTGATTCCATCTATATAAATTCCAATGGTGTGTTAGGAGGGTGAAGATGTGGTTCCACTTGAGAATTCACAAGATGAGGCCCATGAGGGTTAGGTTGTATCCCATGGGGGTCAGGATGATCATGAACCATTTATATATTCTCCAGGACTAATGGGGAAGCTATAGAAGATGTCATATTTTTTTGTTATGGCTTGATGACCTGCTTTGGGAAAGCTTTGTACGAGTCACACAATACATTGATTGGGAATATTAGAGAGCTTAGCTATCCATGGATTATTTTGATAGTGAGTTCTTGTCTCATCATCCACTATTATTTTAGGTTGAGGGTGAAATGTATGGATTAAAGAATTAGATCAATTTACGGAAGAAAGTTTTTGACCAGCTTGTGCATCTGCGGGTATGAGGGTGAAGATGGCTACTTATATGCTCATAGGACTCGAACAATGTTGTTGGGATGAATATATGTAGGTTAGTAGACCTGAGAGATTATATTTTAATCATTTTTCAGCTATTTTATTCAAGAATTTATTCTTAAAAATGTTGAGGGAAGATCGAGACTGTGAGTTCGGGAACCTAGAACAAGGAGACACATAAGTTATGGATTATGAAAGAACTTTCATAGACCTATATATATTTTCATCTTATATGGTGGGAGATGAAATCACCACAGTGAGGAATTACAAGCTTTTCTTGTGTTACAATATTAGGTTTTAGGTAAATATTTTTAGACCAAAGTTGTTCTAAGAGGTTGTGAATTGGGCACTCATAGCTTAGAGAAATGTGAAAGACTAATTTCATTCAAGATAACTGATGATGTTAGGTGAGCGTAGTGGTGATGCTTTAGGTAGATAAAAGGGGGGGCATGAGGAGTCTTATCACGGATGTTATGCTAAAAACTCAGGTATCCAAACTAGGAGTGGTTTTTCTATGGTGTGCCTCTAGTGCGGGGAGCCGGGGAATGTTCGGACTTAGTGTGGGTGGGATCTAATAGAATTTAGAGAATGTGGTTAGATGGGACATATTTGGAGCTTCTGTAGGAATCCTTCATGTAAATATGTAATCTAATGACATTTTCTTACTCAAGGATCTAAGGTAGGAGTAGGAGTGGTATTAGGATCAAGTAGCTGTAATTCTGCTACACACATAGGTCCTATAAGGGAGAGAGGGTCCCAAAAGTGGGGTCAGTTGCTAATAACTGGTACAGCTCCATAGGGAGGTCAGACCTTGGGTACTCAAGCTTCCATCAAGATGCATGCTACTGATCTGGTATGTTTAGAGTAGTTCGTAAAGCTAAAAACTATTATAGGTATAACTTTATCATCGAATGGCCTTCTATATTTGGAATTTTCCAATTTTTAATACATTAGGTGGACACATTATATTTGGATTAACAAAGAATTAGTTATTATATGTGCATCAGTTTCAATGAATGAAATGTATGAGGTTTGTAAGAATCATGAACATTATGGGAATTCACACGCACACACATATAAATATTTAATGAAGGTTTACATTGATAACCAGGTGTGATGTAGGATATTTGGGAATTTGATGAGAATCAGGATTCAGGGGTGTCTTGTGTGACATAGGTACTGATTTGTACAGAATAGATGTGGGATTTCAAGGGTTTCATATATGAAATGGGTATGAATTGATCACATAATGAGGTTTATAAATGATTGTATGTCATGGGAGGAATTTTATGTATGGGTATGGTTAGTGAAACCATCCAAATGTTTGATTTTTTGGTCGGGAATAGACTAGGTAGGAAATTTCCATGGTGGGGAGTGCCACAAGGGGAATTAACATGATTAATAACCATGACATGCCAAGTGATTTTATGAGATGGGTATGTTTAGTACAATATTGGTGTGACACCATATAGGTGAGGGATGAACTCTCTTAAGGATGGAATATTGTAACATCCCGAGTTTTTGAAATTGTTAGAATTCCATAAAAAACCTGAATTTACAGTTTAGTGGATATACAAACTATTATTATTGGATTGGGAACCAAAATATAACAGTATTAATTATATGATGATTTTTTAGATGGGTTTTTACGCTCAATGAGCTCAAAGAGAATTTGGATGGGTTTTAGAAAAATCAATATCTAAAATTATTATTTTGTAAAAGATAGAATGAGGAACATAATTTCTATAACCATAAAGACTAAACCATGAGAAATATTCTTCAAAGGGAAGTGGTTTTTAGAAAGAAATGTTCCCCTATATCCAAGGATGTGCTGGTGTTTATGTATTCACAGTATCCCTCATGCTAGGTGAGTAGTTTTTCAAACCGTCTAGCCATATGTTGCGATGTGTATGTCCTTTGAACAATGAGCACCGTAAGGTTAGTGTAATATTTGTGAGATAGTACAGTAACCATCAATATATTTAAAATATTAAAAAATGATCATTTTGCCTCCATCTTATTTAAGAGGCTCCTCCTCTTTTTCTGCCTCACATGCATGCACGTCCTCCAGCTAGAATGAGCTCTCCTGCTCTACCTCACCTACGAGTTGGACTTCCTTCTTCATATAAGATCTAAATTGAAAGATGCTGGGTGTATTGGAAGGTTAAGAGTAAAGAATTAAATATGTTAGATTCCTTTCTCTGTTTATCTCTTCTTACATAATACTAAATCTGTTCAATCTCGTTTCCCCTATTTTCATGGTTTTTTCCAAAAAAGATTTTTTCATTGGATAAAACTCAAGTTAGAGGCCAATATTAAATGAGCGATAAAATAGAAGTATAATATAGGTTGTGGCAAGATTTAACCATAATTTCATAGGTTGTATGGGGTTCATTATTAAATATTCACATTGGGTTGTCTAGTGGAAATGAATAATAAAATAATTATTGTCTTAAAATTGAGTTGTTGATGTTTTAAATTTCCATTAAGAATACCCAGTCTATTTAAATATACTATTCCAAGACTGGGACTTTGGACCAATTATGAAGGTTTTTAATTTTTCTTCAATTAATTAAATGAGATATGATTACATTGGTTCCATGTGAATATGATAGGAATGGACTGAGGTATTGAGGTGATGTTGATCACTGAGACTGGGATGACATGGTTCGTCTGGCCAATGGTCTGGCCTAATATACATGGGCAGATGTTGATAACTAGGACGAGGTAATGATTTCATCAGGATTATTTCATGGTAGGGATGGTGTCCACTAACCATTATTGGTTGATGTTTCCATTAGAGTCATGTTCACATATATTGGACTCATTTTAAGTGGTTTTGACAACTCATTGTTAGTGGAGGACTCCGCAGATATTATGACATAGGGGATGGTATTGACCATAAATTATAGAGGAATTAATCATCACAGAAATAAATGGTTGATATTGATTAACCATCAGGAGATCATGATTGAGACCATTAGTTGTGGTTGGTGCTAACCATTTATACATGAGGCTGGTGGGATATGATTATTGGAGGATAGATATCACCATTCCGTGAGATGTTGGGATATTTAGATAATAGTGATTTATTATTTGTAGGATGATATATATCATCATTCTTTGAGATTTCAGGCTTTTGGGATGGTGATGAATTTTTTAATGGAGGTTTGAGGGAATTGGGATATACTATTTGGCATGCTTTTGATATAAAAATTACTAGTTTGGTGGAACATGAGATTTCAGATGGAATGAGGTTCTGGGAGGCACGGTAATGGATGAGATTCTGAGGTACCTCCAATATGTCTTACCATGAATTTATCATTCCGCTCAATAATTTTTTGAAGAAGGTGAAACACTCCCTTCTAGATGTAGAACATATGTTGAGAGAGCTGTATATATTTATGAATGTGTTTATAATATTTATTTACACATGAATATACTATATAATAACAGGGGGTCCACTATCGCCTTACCTATATACAGATGGAGTAGGGAATGACCACACCACTGCCTCCCCTCATCGACCCACCTCAGTCGGGGAGGGGAGTTAAATATTCTCTTTCATGCTCTCTCCCTTCCCCTTTCCCTTTTTTAACCCCTTTCATAGATCTATCATCATTCCCTCATTTCCCTCTGATCGAAATAATCCCTAAAGTCCAATCCTACACAAATGGAGTTCCCTCATTTCCTATTTCTCCAATAGAATTCCATCCCTCTACTAAATTCTACCACAATATCATTATTCACTCCCATAGATAATAGAATTAAAGAATATCTTATTTATCCTAATAGTATAGGGTTCAAATAAATGAATTTATAAATAATATATAATAAAATTAAAAAAACTACATTATAAAAACCAGGATATCATGTAGGCTAGTGGTAGTTGATCCACCCTTGTCGCGCTTTGGTTGCATGTTCAAGTCTCACGACCATTCATGATGCGACTGGTTGTCACCCGAACTCCAGGTTTTACTTTTTATAATAATCCCAAAATAATCTTAAGAAATTTTTTAACCATTAATAGTAGTATCTAATGTCCTACTTAATTCATTCCAACCTTTAGAGTTATCCAAAATACTTTTGTCCAAACTCATAGTCCAAAATTTATAAGGAATGTAAACATAATGACACTCTCTTTTCCATGCAAAAACATGTGAATACATTCATCATATAATCTTTTTTTACAGGGAAACTCTATGAATTACCCTAAAACCTTTTTTGAATTGTTATTTACATTCCTATTCCTTCTGTAAAACATAGAATACTGGATATACTCCACAAATAAAAAAATGTTGTAATCTCCAGCAATGATAGAATAAACTAACAATTAATTTTTTCCAAGTTAGTCAATAATATCCAATATACTTTATCCAACTCAATTATATCTTATTCCCAAATCACTACATCATAATTAGAACCATATTAAGGTTTATCTTTCTATCAACCATATATTTTCAAAAAAATTGACCAGTTATTGAGTCACTTTTCATAGTACCACACAATCTCAAATCCTAAATGAAATAGTACTACAGTACAATCCTTATTTATTTCCATAATTCATATAACCATTACATCGTTGATAGAACACTCAAATGACAGAATTATTTAATACCAACATAAAAACACTAGAAATTCATTTGGGGTAGTATCATAACTTTGTTATTATTCAATAGCATCATTTGGGGCATACTCTGATGATTTGGACATTGATTCGCATAGTGTCTCAACTCCTTGCAGATGAAGCATTGTACATTTGAATCCTTTTTCTTACCCTTGTAATCACTAACATGGTGTCCTTTTTCTCCAAACTTATAAAAAACTCCCATTACTTTGAAGCACTTCCCAGAGTGATTCTTTCCACAGTTATCACATATGGGAAATCATTATTTCCCTTCTTCCCATTATCCATATTTTTCTATACCATCCTCTTCTTCTCTGGCTTCCCTTCAAAGCCATACTACTCAGAGAATTATTTACTTATCTTATTAACACATGATACTATTTCTTTATATGATGAAAATACATGGGAGACTATTTCTCTTATGAATGTTGTCTTGAGACCATGAAATATATGACCCTTATTACTCTATGGATCAGGCGTATTGCTGGAGTTTTCATTCCTTCTACAGGGCACCATTTCTAAATAATGACATACACTAGTTTAGTTTATGAATTACAATGCATAATTACAAACATATAAAATAACTAACATAAATTAAACAGTTTATACATGTAATCCATAATGATAAAAATTGTTTTATTTGAGGATGTATTTACTCATAAATCCTTCATAATGGTTTGTAATGAAAATGTGAATTATACTAAGAATATCTCCTGGGAGTATCGTAACCAAGAGTGCAACAAGGCCCATTGTCATGTACCAAGACACCCTGGGTCAAGCCCAAAACTCTTTATTGGAGTTTTCACTCCTAGGTACATCTGTTCCAGATCCGCCTCTACCTAATCATATATAGATAGGGATGTATTTCTTGGAAAATTTACAAAATCATTACATTAACAAAATTCTAGGATGTTCTTCTATACTAATCCTCAAATTCTATCTTCAGGCAATGTTTCAAAATAAGAGTTTATCTAAATCTATTTCCAATTTTGTTTCTAAATTTTCTCTAATACCAACTGTAACGCCCCAAACCCAGTTACCCAAAGTCAATGAATTATTTTAATACATTTTAATGATTACAATAAATCAAGTCCCGAAGGACCGAACAGTTTAGTAGTCTTGGGAAATATATTATATAAGTGAACATTAAATTACACATTAAAACATAAAACAATACTTAAATAATCCTTTTAGAACGCCATTATGCCCCTTTCTTAACCCTGTATATCAATCATAATACATTTCTTGGAATCCTAGGAAAACGAAATATGCGAAATGGGTGATCTCAGATGCTCAATAAGGTTATGTAATTTAGCGGCAGCTATAATATTTTAAGGAAAGATGTGTAATAAAAACAAAATACTTTTTAAACAAAAACATGAAAATAATTTGGAAAAAATAAATCATACATTTTCATATAAAAATGCTCATAGATATTCTAATTGTTGAATAATCACATGTAATAACTAATTTCATAATGAGGGAATGCATAATCCAGACATCATAACCACATAGTAAAGGCCTCGTGCCAAGAATAAAAATAAAAATTATGTCATGTCCTTGCGAGAAGACACTAGTTTTTATCATGAGACCAACCGATGCATCGAGGAGCTACAACGGGCTCCACCTGTCACTTACAAAGTCTAATGCATTCCTCATATGAAAATTTTGAATCATAACATAAACATTCGTATTAAAACTAGCATAGAAAATTTTAATACTTTAACCATAAACCATGAATGGTATAAAAATATCACATCCAAATTCAAACATATCAAAACTAATTAAATTAAATATGGAAGATTGTATTATATTAAATTAACCATAATCAATAATAATGTCTAGTAAAGGATTTTGACATAGTTGAAAATGGTCCGAAAAACTCTTTGAGAGAAATATCCCTTTTTATGAAATCATTTTAAAGACATGAATTTATAATGGAAGTAATTTAAAATTGTTTTTTTGAATGAAAGTTGCCTATAACACTTTTAAACTATTTAAAGGAATTAACATTTTAAAACAATCATGTCCATATACATAAATCCTTAAAAAACATTTTTGAAACATGGAAATTAATTAAAAAGATTTAGAAAAATAAATTATTAAAACATTTAAAATGCTGATCTTGATAAAGAGGCCCTTTAAAAAACATTAAAATATTCACTTTGAAAACATTTTTATAAAACATGGACATGGATGATAAAAATTTCCTAGTAAATACTTATACAAAAACAATCTCGGATAATAATGAGATTGAGGAATTAACCCTTAGCTTGTACTTTCCTTTAGTTGAGGGTATGTTTAGACTTTTGTATAATGACCATAGTATGTTATTAAATTATAAAAGAACCATATAAATATTTATGATATCACATATTATTCATTTATGACTTCACACTACCCATTTAATAATAATTTCCATGTTAAAGTAACATTTCAGGTAATAATTGTTTTCATTATCATTCATGTTTTAACATGTTATTCTTGATTGTATAACGTATATCATGATTTAATTAATTATAGAATATATAACATTATTTATGTATCAGATATATTCAGAATATAAATATTTATAATAGGTAGATATATGAAATGGAAAACACCTATTATAGAGACGGTTGGCCGTACCTACAAATAAGTGTCGTTTCCGTTTTCATATTGTATTGAACATAAGTATGTGAATGATATATATATATATATATATATATATATATATATTCCAGTATCATTATTATGTCCTTTATTACATATTTATTAATAATATATATTTTTATAATCATCTTTGAATGGTGAACGTGGAAATGAATCTCATCATGCCATGGAGACAGTAAACCGTACGTACGCACGAGCGACGATATCATTCTATTGATGGTGAAATCATATGTAATTGGATTGTATACCACATATACAGAATCATTAACATGATATATTTATTATTTACATCAATTATACTCATTATTTTACCTTTCCAAATAATAATGTGTTGAATAACAAACTACACCACGACGTGAAGATGATAAGTCGTACGTACACACGTATGGTGACTTTGTCATTCATAGGATGGATATGATAATGAATATGGTTGTACCATATTTATAATAACATTAAAATATGTAAAAGTTATGGGAGTTATTATTTTTTCATGGAAAGAACAAATAAATAGGAAGTGGAAGAAGAAAAGGACTTTGAAATAGGTGATGAAATTATTACCTCTACTTCGGGTGCTTCCTTTAGATTTGATCAAAAGGGCTCTTTATGTTGGTTTTCTGATAAAATTAAGGCCTATAAATTAAATTGAGGATAGTTGGGAGGATATTTTAGTAGTGTTTGGCTGATTCAAATGGAATTGGTGGTGTGAATCTAAGGGAAGGGGAAGTACCCTTTTATAAGTGAGGTTAGGGTCACTAAAGGAAAAGCTTGAAATATTATCTTATTATAAAATAATTTTCTGTTTATAATGGCTAAAAAAGATTTATTTAGAGTATAAGGTGGGAATGGGTATAAATACTCCCAACCAATTGGTTTTATACATGTTTAGGTCACCATATTGACCTTATCTTTTAGATTTAACTCTTATATAAATAGTTTAACTTTTACAATGTCTTCTTATATTTTAATATTACATTATTAATAAACATACTATTAATTTCCAAGAAAACACCAAATGATTAATTAATGACATATATATCATTATGTAAGTCCTTTTACTGAAAAATAGATTTTTAGGAATATTATATCACTTAATAATAAAGCATTTGTTTTAAAGACTCATTTATGTCAATTTTGAGACTATTTAATAGTTTGTTTTTGTGAAAGTCACCAAAACTTGATTACTTCTAAAAAAATACATAACTTTAATCCTAACATTTCATATTAACTTTTAATATTCGTGAAATGCATCAAAAGTCTCAATTTACATTTATTTTTATATTTATAATATCAATTATTTTAATCTTTCATTAATAAGGTAATTACTACATTATCATTATGTGATAAAAAAATTTAATTATTTAATGTCTAAAAATTATAAATAAAATACCATGATTTATGAAATATTTTTATCTTTCTAATGAATATGTATATTATAATTTATCTTATTCATAACACTATATTGAAATTTTTTTAGTTATTAAAATTTGAATTTTACACGTTTAACTCTTCCTTAAATAAAATAATAACAAATGTCATAATCTAATCCATGTGGCTCAAATAGGATCATATTTTATTACTAAGGATTATTTTGGTATAAATAAACTTATCCAATAGAATTAGGACATGTCATTGTGTAATTATAAAATCATTTTTACATTTAATTACACTATTTTCTTTTAACTGTGGTAAATAAAATCCAAAGATTACTATTCACCAAAAATTATTTTCATCATATTGAACCACATTTTAAATAATGATTTAAATTGTTACTGTCAGAGTTTTTAAATTCAATTCATAGAAGTTGTAAAATCACAATTTATGTAAATTTGAAGATGTGCCAAGAAGGTGGGTAAAAGATGTTAAAAAGTCCAATAAAATTTTATACATATAGTTTTATTATAAAATGAATACAATGAATTATATTGAACTAATATAAGTATTATGTATCTATTTTGACTTAAAATAAATTTAAATAAAATAAATATTTATTTAAATAAAAATTCAGCTTTAAACAATAACAAAGTGTTTTTCTCTATTCATTAAAAAATAAATGTTTTCAGAAAAATACCAAAAATTCAGAAAAAGGTAATTTTGATATTTTAAATTCAAAAATGATTCCTATTTTACAAAAATAAAAACATATAATTTTCATTAATTAATTTAAAATTAATTCCCGTTGTCAAAACCAGAATGCCGGTTTTTAAGAAGTAAAAACTATCAAAAGATTGACATGTGTTTATGTCCAATTTAAATGTAAAATTACTTATAATTACCTAAATTATATTAAATGATAAAAATATAATGTAATTATACTTTAAAACAACTCAAATGCATAATTAATCACTAAAATTGTTTTTTTATTAAAAAAATGGTCAATTAAAATTTAGTATTTTTCACTATTCCTCAAAATATGAAAGATATCACAAAAGTACCAAAAATTTATCCAAACTAAGTTTTTATGGCCCGATTATAATGAAGAAGTTTATTTTTTCAAATTGAATATATAAAAGTGTCAAATATTGGATTTAAAAAGGGTTCTCCATTAAAAGGCGGTAAAATTGCATTTTTTAAAAACACTTCTTTTATCTAAAAAATTGAATTTGTCCCCATATTATGTCTAAGAAAAAAAAATATGAATATTAAAATTATTAAGGATATATATAAAAATAAAAATTTGGTGAATACTATTCATAACATTTTTTAAAATGTCTAGTTTGATCGGTCGTGATGTGATTTAACTCGGTGTTGCATATCGCACAAGCTATTAAATTACCTTAAAGAGATAACATATTATGAAATCATGGGGTGTTACAGAATGTAGCATCCAATGTTCCTCCTGTTGAGAAGGAAAATTCCACAATCACTTGAGGGGCCCCTAGAAGTGATTCCAATGTGGTTGATAACAATGTGGAGGATGAGCCAGCTAGAATTTCATTATAGGGGGAGTCTTTGTTTGCTACTACATAATCACAACTAGGAAAAGGGAGGTTGTACGAGTTGTGTTTTTGGGACCCTTGGACCCAAAAACTCTCATTAAAAAATCCTCATCCCACCTGAAGGCTGTGAGTGAAGGGAAGAAGACTGCCTTGGAGGATAAAGTAGGAAAGGTGATGTCTCCGACTAGGAAGATCTCCCAGAAAAGTAGGCCTGGTTGTTAAGATGGGAAACCATTTTGATGTATTATATGTTTAAGAACCAACATTTTCTTAAGAGGAGGATGATTATGGTTATTAAAATTATACCCAATTCTCAATGGATAGTTTGGAACTATTTCAAGGGGAAGGTCTTCACAGCCTTAGAAGGAAGAAAGGGAAAAAAAATAAATCAAGACTCAGTGAAATGTATTGTGGTAAATGGAAAAAACCCAATGGGGATAAAGATTATTCACACCTTCCCAAAATGATGGAGATTAGGTTGACTAATAAGGGTGAAAAAATGGAATGGAAAGCATTACAGAGTGGGGAATGTGGAGAAAAATTTGGAAAATATGAATGGTGGAAGAAGATGAAGGGGGTGTTTGAAGCTCATCATCCATTCCAATGAAGAAATTCTTGAAAAAGATGTCTGGGTCAATGAATAAAAATAGGATATAGAAAGAATATATGAAATAATATTTTGAGTTGATGCTAATGAGGATTAAAAGGAATGGTTAGACAAACTAGACTGAATTCTGGCTCGGGGCATCAAACAATGAAAAATCAACATGGAAGAATTCATAAAGAAAATTGACAGAATGACTACCTACCTTAAAGATATTATTAGTGAGGATCTAGGTACCCAGGTTAGTATTCTACACTAGGAATTTTATAGAGTGTCTGATTTGAATAATATTAGTCTAGTGTTGAATCAATTTGTAATATCTTTCATCATATAGTGGTTTCTATGTTTTGTGATCTATGGTTTCCCACTTTTCCTTAATGTGGCTTAATAAAAATTTATATTTGGTGGAATACACTCTATAATTATGGATGTAGGTAAGTAAGACATTGTTTATGGCCCACTATTTTCATAAATACACCCTACATGGGTCCCTTGGGATTCATGTAGACTATATGGTTGTGATATTATGTTAGGGACTAGATTTTTTCTCTAGACAACAATGATTAGGGATATACTACTTCTGTATGTGGTGGATCCCATTGTACCGAGTGTTCTCTATACATCGAATTGGAAATCCATTTTGGTATTTCATATATATTTTTATTATGATCCACTTGCAATATTTTTTGCCTATTTTTCTATGAAATGTCCTGTAACTTATATTTATTTTAAAATGGTGTGATGTATTTGGGATTATTATTACTACTAATGTTGTATATTCTTTCATTTTTTTATTATATTGCTTCCATTTTTATGGAAATTCTTACTTTGTGTTATATATATATATAAACCATTAATATTATCATCGCCAGAGGGTATAGTCTCCCCACAGTCACCCAATCATACTCTCACTACAAGTCTGCAGCCTTTTTCATATGGGGAGGTGTTCCTAAGGCCTAATAGAAAACTGGACCAAAGCATAGATATACTAGAAAACCATGTCAGGGTCACTACACCTAGTACCAACATCAAGAAAATACCTATCAAGAGATACATAATGAATCATCAATTTCATAATTTTTTTAAAAAATAATAAATAAAAATAGGGTAGAAACTTACCTCAAGTAGAACCTTTTTTATAATGTGTGATCAACCTCTCAGAACCTCCTCTAGCCACTGTAAATAAATTTCTTATCGATTTTGTCTAATTCGATTATGATTTAGTAGAATTGTAACCAAACCCAGACAAAAAATTAGACCAATTTCTTGGATAGGAACTATAAATGAAAAAAATAAATAATGTGGCATTGAATTACAAGATGTTACCAAAAAACACCACTTGAAACACCATAAGAACAATATGGAAAAAGGAGTGGGAGAAGATGGTCATCGACCCTCTTATACACAACCTCCATCATCCAAAATAATCCCTTAATTTTATTCTAAAACAAATACCTCACAACATGTCATGGAATGAACCAAAGGTTCACATCATAAATCTTATTAGAAGTGGGCCTGGACCCATATATCAAATATTTCATGATGTGGCATATGTGGCCATGCCATTAATGGTATGATTATGTAGTTTTGCAGTATCCTTAGCATCTATTCATCCCTCAGTGGTCTTCTAAACTCCTAGGTGATCACGCAATCCCTGAACCCCATCTAGAAACACTCTTTTGGGGTTTTCTAAACCCAAAAAATCTCTTTTTGAGTATTTTTTCTAAAAAAAAACATCCACCATATGGAAATTGAAATTCCCAATAATTGTTTTACCCTGTCCAGACAAAAGGCATTAAAATATCCCCACTATAAAACTTATCATCCCTGAGAAGTCTCTCCATAGATATAACTGTCAACCCGATCTACTCATTTCACCCAAACAAGATCAATTCTTCACATTTTACTACAAAATTCTGAATGTTCTTCCACTATGAAACTCAAAAAATGAGGCATATATTTCATCAAAATAAATATCCAATGCTAATAAATTTAAACATAACCACAATAATACATTCCATTATTAAATTCTATCATGATAAACCCCTATGTCATTAATAACTCATCACCTGACCTATAGTGATACAAACCGTAATACTTATTTCATAATGTCTGATTTCGATCCTTGAAGCTCCCCATTATTGAAAAATACAAATGAAAACACATCCTACAGTGGACCACCAAACCATCAATTTCATCCCACATGAAACACCAATCATGATTCCCCATTAGTATATTTTTCTTCATGTATAACTCTAGTTGGACCTCCAATGTCTTATTATTCTCTGAATTATTCATCACATCCATCGAAAAATCCTAAAAAGAATATTTTACCTCTATCGAGAAATTTCCATAAACGAACCCACATAAAGGGTCTCACTTGTGTTCAAAACTATGACACCAAATATTCCTTCTTTCTAATAATTTTCACCCAATATGACACATTTATTACATTTATTCACATGATTCACTTTTGAATCATTTGAAAATAGGGTTTAACCCCCTAAAACATGTGACAAAACGGGTTATCCCCTGAAACATGTCAGAAAACTATTTCAACCACTAAAGTATTTCAAAAAATAGGTTTACCAACAAATCATTTCACTAAATGGGGTTTCACCCTGAGAAATATGTCACGAATCCTGAATCATCCCAAGAATAACCCTCTAGTGACACTATTATCACCTCAATCCCAATGCCACCAAACTAGGCCTTAACTACACCACATTTGATTTGATATTTCATATTTACATAGGACGAGATAAAATAAGATTCTTCAAATAACTATTTTCAATCATCACCTTGACCTCCCAATGATCATCATAACACATCAATGACTCTACCAACATAGGTCATCACTTCCATAAAACATGATTTTTCCATTACCACATGAAATAGATGGACATGACCATATCTCTAATACCAAAGTCTCAACACAAAACATAAATTAACACCTGTTACCAGTATCTGAGAATGTCATCATTGGTACCCACAAAAATTCAAATCATATTGAGGGTCACACCCTCAAATGACTAATGGTGTACTCCCCACTACATGTATTACCATATAACACTATTAGAGAACCAAATCAACAATTTATTTAACTCTTCATGTGTCTCTCGTCCTAAGACACACTCAATTATCATAGGAAACATTTTTATACGATCACCCTAGATTGGTCATTCCTGAACACAAGACCTTACTATTGTGTCTCCTATATTTTGGAGGGTCATTTCCAATTTCATCACAACTCCCAAGAAACCATGTACTAAAAATTTCATCAAAATCATTAGTCCTAAACTCACATAGATAAACTTAGTGATTTCAATCTCAATAGATTCCACGCATAAAGCATATGTGTTTCTTCAATCTCATCGCGACATAATAGGCACGTTCCACCATTCCACAAAATGAAATTCCAACAGTAACCAGAAACCTCCTATGCGATTTCTACCTTGATCATAACAAAACATAATAGGTGTATGATCATGTACCACCTGACCACATAAAATTACTCACACTCCCATGTGTCACATTACATTGAACTAGGATAAACATAAAGAATCACAAACCATGCTCTATGACATATCAATTCATCAATACATCCACATGTTTATCCCCCATAGAGCATAATTCCAGCTCACAAGTTCCTAACCACACTCTCAAGATATCCTAAAACACTTATAAAGTCAATAAGGTCAATAACCCAAATGGTATCTTCCTTCAAAGCAATTATTGATGCAAAAATCACAAGAATCCTAAGTGATTAACATCCAAAAAGTATATGGGATTCTATAAATATCTATAAAACCCCATCTCAAGGGTAATTTCATATGTCAGGTACCCATATGATTGATCAAAAAATCATCAACCGAGCCTACCCCACCAATACAATCAACCTAAATGAATCTCAATGGCTAGACCACATCTTGTAGAACCACACATGAACTACTTATGAACAAAATCACCAAACCATTTTTCTGATCTCCAAATAATAAAAACCCTAGGATTACCCATCTCACGATGTTACAACATACATAACTTGGAAGCATCTCACTAAGAATTATCAGTCATATATGAAGGGTCACATAGCCCTTCAACCTAGCCCAATGGTAAGGTATCATATTGGGACACTAATCATAGGATGAAATCCACTTTACCATTACAAAATATCCCATGGAATTAATCATTACAAAAAATAAATTTAGGGTATCAAATAAAAAATAAGATAACATGCCAAAATCATCATCACATTGGGAACTCATTCCCACCAAGCATCCACCTATGAGACTTCTCTTTTGAGAAAAAAAAGTTATCATGGGTTATATATATAAATTTAATATCATCATATTACATTATCCATATTAGGAAATAAATATCATGATTCTTAGATAAATGGAATGAAATTATAAGATAAATAGGAATACACCAACAAGTTAGTTACCGAAACTTTAAATAGTCAATGCTACTTGGTATATTTAACTGACATCACCCAATGTCAATCTGTATATAGAGAACCATCATCACATGGTACAGTCATGAGGAGTTACCTTCCAAGATATATCGGAAAACATCATATTGGTTGTTATTGACACTTAATATAACCAAACCTGGATGGGAAATGTCCCCTAGGGGTTTATCTTAAGGGAATCAAATTCCTCCACCAACCAATTGGGGTGACTGATCCGAATGTTACATATGAATAAAATACCTTCCACATGAATAACCTCATTGTGGATCCTAATGACCCACCATTAAAGGAATAATATATATAAAAATCAACCAAAATATATATAATTCATCCATATACTTATACAGGAAGAAACTATATGAGTAGTTGCTGACATGCCAAAAAACCAGATCATTGTATTTAGTGACACGAATAACACATAGGAAGAAAAAAATTTCATGTTTTTATTTCGTACCTAATAATGATGCATGAGATATGTAAAGACCCAGAATTTCCGAGTAATTTTTTGAATTATATTAAATTATTGCATGTTTCCGATAATTGACGGCACATGATTTCAAGGCCCGGTGTGCCCAGAATGAATTTATGAACTCTTTTATGGTACATTCAGTAAATGCACGAGTGAATTTTTCTATCTTCTGAACTGGTTCTCAGATTAAAAATATGAGGACACCGTTGAATCCTCTGCACTATGATTCAGTTAAGGGAGACTTCACTTCAACCGTAGTAGGTTGGGAGAGCAAGATAGACTTTGTAACTTTTTAAAAAATAATAATATAACATAGTTATTTTATTTTCCCGCATATCTTTTTCTCCAATGGACAAAAGGCAGTGTGGGAATAAATATGCGTCAATACATTAAATGGCATAAACCTTCAAATCCTATGTAAAAACATCATTATAATTTAGGAGGGTTTCAATTAATGAACCCTCATAAATTATACAAGCGTAAACACCCTCTCTCAATTTTATTTATATGGAGCATGGGAAGAGTTTTCAATACAACTTTACCAAGAACAAAGTGCGTAAAATGTGCCATGACCCCAAAACATTGGAGGACGGAGCTGGTTCCAGTGGGAGGTGATGGGAGACACCGAACCACGAACTGAAGGACGTCGTATAAAAGGTGTCGTTGAAAGGTTGTTGGGGTAAAGGAAAACACCGACCCACTTCCTCAATCACAGGCGCTCTCTATCCTTCTTGAGGTAGGGATTTGAACTCATTTAATTTCATGTATGGATGATTCAATCTTTTGAACCTATTGCTATCATGCTAACGCGGAGGGAATATTCCAAACAAACAAGTCCCAGTCCTTCCGTTATCTTGATTAATTTGTGCGTTCTTTTCGAGCGATTATTTGAGATGAATAGAACCCAATTTTGATGGGCTAGAAGAGGCGGTGATGTCCTAAGATGTTCAACAACGCATTCGTAAGAAAACACGGGCCATCGTAGATTACATGGTGACCCGCAGACGTCCACCAGCGTGGCGGTACCGGCAATCTGCACCGATGGGGACCAAGGCGGTGGCCAGCACCGGCCGACCGCGAGGGAGGAGGCGGTGCACCCACACCGTTGGAGCAACCGACCAGGGCTTGTCAGCCACGACGGATAGAGGGAGGTGGTTGACACACCATAAGACAACAGGTGGTGGAGCGGCACACTTCCACGCATCACTGGAGACGGCGGGCGACATCGGCCATTCATGATGGGAGGCATGAACCACTACAGCAGTTCCTGCTTGCCACCAAGTGGCGCCACGTGGTGCCTCTGTTGCGGAGGAAACCAAATGTCCCCCGCGGCTATTTGGGAAAACTGTGGGTCACTCCCATGGGTGACGGCTAGGGCGGGACCCGCCACAGCTTGCCGCTCCACCAATATGAGGGTCGCGCCTCACGCTGCCGGGACGCACTCCCAGTGGGCCGAGGGCCCAGCAGGCCACACTAGTAGTGGGTTGTGCCCCCATTATGGGATAGGCTGACCCCTTGTGAGCCAGGACGCGCCCCCTATGGGCCGGTTTGTAGCTAGACCTGTTCGGATCTGACCCGGGTCCAATCGGGCCTAGAAACACTTAAAGGATCATATCTTGAGAACTAAACGTCCATTTGACGAACCTTCTAGGGCATTGGAATCATTGGATCGAGACTTCCCTTTTGGTATACTCCACATGTGTTTTGGAGACTATTGGTGTATGGCCAGGTTGGATCGAACCCGAATCCTACCAAGCCCTCAGAACTAAAACACTTATAACTCACAGATCGGGGGTCCTATTGATGCACCGTCTCTCAAGTTGGAACCCTTACGACATAGCAATCCTTTGGGTTACTCCTTTGTGGAGATTAGTGGTGGTCAAGTTACGACCTATATCTTGAGGGGAATATTCTATAGAACTTTAGAGCACCGGGTGTGATAATTCATGTGGCAGTCTATAACATGAAGAAAGAACATCGATCATTAGTGGGTCATCATCTATCGAAGCTGTGTGAGTCAACATCTATCAGATCGTGTGGGGGTCAGTGCTCAACGATCCTGTGTAGATCAGCGCACACCGATCCTGTCTGGGTTAGCTGGGGTTTTTACTTATCGATCTTATTTGGGTCAGATGTTGAGGCTCTTAATAGAATAAGATGATCTTGCTTACAACTAATAATCCGTACTTATGTACTTAACTTATACCAAATTATGATCTAATTCTTTTACCATCGTGGTGTTATCTTCATGGTGTTACCTATGTGGTACTTCTATCTTCTTGGTGTTACCTGTGTGGTACTTATACCTTTGTGGTGCTGTCTTCGTGGTGTTACATGTGTGGTACTTCTACCTTTGTGGTGTTAACTTTTTGGTATTCTTCCCTCATGTATGAGATGAGAATGTCTTGATAAATTAGGTATATGTATGGGAATATACCTAAGTAGAGTTTTTGTCTATCATTTCGTGCTTGAGATGGAGGTCTTGGTTAGTGGGTTTTCCTTTTTGGAACTCTGAGAGACCTACGAGGGTCTCAGGGTCCTTACTGAGTATTCTTATACTCACCCCTCTATGGGCTACACCTACACCTTGTTGTGTCCTTTGCAAACGACGTACAATATTGATTGGGTCAAAGGAAACCAAGACTGGACGGTGCTCAAAGGTGGACCATTCAGTGTGACGTGGAATATGGACTGATGATCGTGATTTGTACATATCCTTCTGGTAGAATCCTCGGTGGACAATCCAACAGTATTTTTTCAAACTTTTCAGTTGTACTAGTACTTTTTAGTTGGGATTGTATTCCGACCCCTTAATTTCAGCCCTCTTTTTACTACAACTGTTTGTATTTGTGGGTGTATATTGTTGCATTCAAGTATGTTTGTTGTATAGGTTTAAAGGCATTGACTTACTGTTATAGTGATTTGCCTTTTTATTTCAAGTCATCAGCCCCTGGCATATAGAAGTCAGGTGTGTGGTAGTTACGACACATGCCCTGAGGGACGGGACATGATAAAGTTGTATCAGAGGAGTCGGTTCTACCCAAAGAACTAGGACTATGATATTTTCTATGTTTAAATAGTGTTAAATGTTATGAGTGTGGTTCTCAGTTTGGGGAATCTAGTATTGGTGTGAGGGCCGATGTATCCATACACATGGACCCTAAATTTTGATTTCTGACCCAGTACACAGAAACACTAAATGCATGTGTTTTGGAAATGATTTTCTTATGATATCTTTGATATAGATAACTAGGTATAACTTATTGATCGTGGTACACCAGCCTTTTTTTATGATGCTTCCACATAAAAAACCATCCAGGATTCCCAATACAGTATGTGATGACAGCCCACCAAGCGATGAGTCCTGGGTGCGGGGCCCTCTTACAGCGTTAGTATGTTTGGGTGGTGTACCCGCAACACCACTACTCATAGGGTAACTGTTTCCACTAACCCCACCAGCTAAGGATGCACGCTGACAGAGTGTGTTACATGAGTTTCAGCGTTAGAGGCCTACGAGGTTCTGAGGTGAGATAGATCCGCAGGTGTCTAATGACTGGATTGAGGTTGTGAACAAAGTTTTCTGCTTAGTTGGGACACCAGATAATCTGATGGTGATCCTAGCTGCTAGTCTCTTACAGGGAGCAGCTGGAATATGGTAGAGTTCGACACTCTAGTTACACGACGAGGTGACCCTCATCTGGGTAGTCCTCCAGGGCATTTTCAGGGTAGAGTTCATACCAGTGAATCTATGCTCAGTGCGTATACATGAGCATATGTACTTACAGTAGGGCCACATGACTATGTCCTAGTACTCGATGAGGATCACTGATCTCTCCTGCTACTCCACCGACATGATACATGATGCATTCATTAGTACCCATACCTTTGAATAGGATATCTGATGGGAGATCATAGAATCGATGATATTTCTCACCATACCAACACATGTTGGGGTGCTAGAGAGAGAACATTTAGTGGAGATTTTCCTAGCTGAGCAGGCACCGACAGCGAGAGCCACAACTGAATGTCAGGTAGTAGAGTCATCTTTAGCAGGCAGTAGGTGGAAGACGTAGGGGGCTAAGAGGGATAGACCTTATGGTGGACAACCTTAGGATACAGGGTTAGTGGTGTGGGGCTCATGGGATTGGCGAGGGAAGATTAGGTGTATACAGTGCTACTCGTGTGGCGGGTAGGGTCACATAGCAAGCGACTACCCGACCCGCCGTACGAACGACCAGCAAACGGTCAAGGGACTGACATGGTAGATACATATATTCGATCGAGGAGGTCTGTAGGTAGCAGACAGACATGGCAGAGAAACTAGCCATGCAACAGGCAGTGGGAGGCGATTCAAGGTTCTACAGCCGCCACCTCTAGGTGGTCTAACCCGACCATAGGGAGCAGGTGGACAGAACGAGCTCACCTCTAGGCAGCTGAGGCCTATTACCACGACGCTCTAGAGATGATTGGAGGTACTATTTGTGTCCAATCCACCTTAGCTGCAGTACTTATAGACATAGGTTCTAGTCACTCTTTTATTTCAACAACCCTCATTCAGAACTCAGAGCTTTTGGTGGAGTTATTGGCTCGATCCTTACGGCTAGAGGCTCCGACAAGAGTTGATTCAACAATTACACACTAGTGCTGGCAGTGTGAGCTTACTCTAGGAGGTGATAGATTTAGGTGGGATATTTTAGTATCAGTGTTGAGGCCTTACAACGTCATCTTGGGTATGGACTGTTTATCCACATTCCATGCCTAGATTGACAGTTTTAGGTGCAATGTGTGCTGTTTCCATGAGGATGGGACCATATTTTCCTTCATTGTCAAGAATGGAACCTTTTCAACACATGATGGATTTATCCCGAGGAGGGTGCAACCGATCACACCTTTTTTGTCAATCTTTACCCTCAGATTAGTTTATATTGAGAGTCCCAACTATCTTGTAGTTGTGGACTTATATAATGATGTTTTCCTAGATGATGTTTTGGGGATACCTTTATGTAGACATGTAGAATTTTACATCAACATATACACAAGGACAAAAATGTTATCTACATCAGCATATCGGATGGCTCTCGCGGAGCTTCGTGAGTAACGAGTATAGTTGGAGGATTTGCAGAGGAAGGGGTTCACAATGCCTAGTGTTTCTCCTTGGGTAGCCCCAATTTTGTTTTCCAAGAAGGAAGATGGGAGTTTGAGACTCTATGTAGACGACTGGCACCTAAACCAGGTGAACATGATGAAAAATAATCCACTTCTGAGGATTGATGATATTTTTGATTAGATGAAGGGAGATCGATGGTTTTTGAAGATAGAACTTAGATCAAGTTATCATCATCTCTAGGTACGAGATGAGGATGTGCAGAAGAGGGCCTTTTGATGTTGGTATAGAAACTATGAGTTCATGGTTATTCTATTCAGAAAGATCAATTCCCTAACAGTGTTCATGGGACTCATGGATAGGATCTTCCAGCCATTCCTCGATCACTTTGTGGTGGTCTTCATCGACGACATCATGATATACTCAGCGATGAATGAGGAGCATTCCTATCATTTGTAGATAGTTCTAGATACACTCTGAGAGAACCATATTTATGGTAAGCTCTCGAAGTTCCAATTCTAGATACGAGTGGTCCACATTCCGGGACATGTTATCTCAGAGGCTGGAGTTGTAGTCGATCATGAGAATATAGAGGCTGTGCTTGCATGGGATCGACCCAGGAGTGTGACCAAGGTATAGAGTTTATTGGGGTTGGCTGGATTCTACCGGAGATTGGTTTATGAATTTTCTATAGTAGCAGCACCCTTGTTAGCATTGAAGAAGAATTTAAAACCCTTCGTATGGATGGAGAGATACTAGGAGAGTTTTTAGGATCTAAGTTAGAGACTGACGATTGCCCCTATCTTGAGGCTTCCAGAAGAGGGCATTGGGTATATAGTCTACTACAACACATCGGGGACCAGACATGGACGTGTCATGATGCAGGAGTGAGCAGTGATCACTTATGGTTCGCAATAGCTAGGACAACATGAGTAGAAATACACTACCCATGACCTGGAGTTACCAGTAGTGGTCTTATCCTTGAAGATGTGGCGACATTACATGATGGACGAATGTTTTAGAGTCTACTCTGATCACAAGAGTCCCATGAATATCTTCTCTCAGAAGGACCTAAACATGAGATAGTGTCAATGGCTAGAGTTTCTCAAGGACTATGACTTTGAGATAGTCTATACACCTGGGAAGGGGAAACTGGTATCAATGCACTCAGTATGAGGTCCGGTCTATAGTTGCAGAGTGAGGAAACAAAGTAGTTAGCCGCGTTGCAGATATCATTCACATATAGAGATGGGGAAGCTTACCTCGAGTCTATGACTGTCACTCCCCAACTTCTTCAGTGAGTTCGGGAGGCATAGCTTGTGGACATTTACTAAGAGGCTTGTGTTGCTCTGATATCCTCAGGATAGGAACCTGAGATATTTTCTGATGGTGGGGAGCACATCATCCTCTTCAAAGGGCGTGCCATGGTACCAGCGGCGCAATAGGAGGAGGTGTTGAGGGAGTTCCATATGTCCCCTATGGAGGTACATCATAGTGTGGAGAAGATGTACCTGGACCTCCGGTGTTAACAATGGTGGCATGAGATAATGAAATTAGTGGTAGAGTTTGTTTCATGATGCCTCAATTGTCAGCAAGTGAAGGCCAAGCATCAGGTTCTAGTAGGCTGGGCATAGCCACTAGAGGTGTCAGAGTGGAAGTGGGATGGAATCTCTATGTGCGTTGTGATAGGGGTCTCATGTACATCCATGGGACATGATTATATCTAGGTGATCATTGAACGACTCACCAAGTCGGCCTACTTCCTACCCATCAGAGAGCAGGGATCAGTAGAGGGCTTGGGATGCCTCTACATAAAGAAGATTGTGAGACTTCACGGGGTGCCATTGATGATCGTCTCTAATTATGACACACATTTTACATCCCTTTTGTGGAAGGGATTACATGAGGAATTTGGGACTCAACTACATTTGAGCACGACCTTTAATCCTCATACGGATGGTCAGACGGTGCCAACCATTCAGACACAGGAGAACATGATACATTCTTGTGTCCTCTATTTTGACCATAGTTGGGAGGATCACTTTCCCTTAGTGGAGTTCACATACATCAACATATATCACTCCACCATTAGTATGGAACCATTCTAGGCCTTATATGGATGACCTTTCAGATCACCTCTATATTGGACAGACTAAGGGAAATCAACACTTATTGGTCCAAAGTTGGTATGAGATACCACTGAGAAGATGCAGATCATTTAGTTCCAGACGAAGAGTGAACAGAAAAAAAAATTCTTATACTCATAGGAGGTGGAGAGATTTGGAGTTTGAGGAGAGTGGCCATGTATTCCTACGGGGCTCACCTCGATGATGTTTACAGAGATTTGGCCGAGGTGACAAGTTATCACCGAGGATTATTAGACCATTTCGGATACATTGGAGGATAGGTGAGGTGGCATACTGATAGGAACTTCCACCGCTGTAGGAGAGTGTGTGAGATGTCTTCCACGTATCCCAGTTAAAGAGATACGTGTATGACCCATCTCATATCATCAACCATAATGAGCTAGACTTTAATGATGGGGTGATCTTTATGGAGGTTCCAGTAGAGATCGAGGATTGATCGGAGCGAGTCCGTTGTGGGAGGTCGATACCTCTGTTGCACATTTTCTAGCAACATGTGAACCTCCAAGAGAGCACATGGGAGTGGGAGTCTCTGATTCATGCTCAGTACCCCCATTTGTTTTCTTAGTCTATGTTGTGTCCTTTGGGGATGAAGATTCCTAAGGTGGGGAGAATGTGAAGAACTGGATTATCCATGTAATTTTTTTAATTATATGGAATTTTTATGAGTCTGTGAAAATTGACAGCACATGATTTTTGTGGCCCGACATGCCTGGAATTAATTTCTTAACTTATTTAATGTATGTTCAGTAAACGCACATGCGGCATTTTATATCTTTTGAATCAGTGATTGGATTTAAAATCCGAGGGCACCATTGAATCTACAGCCCCATGATTTTCATAATGAGGACTTCACTTTAACTACATTAGGTCTGGAGAAAAATATATCTTTTGGAACTTTTAGATGAATAAAAAATAACTTAGTTATTTTATTTTCTCTCATATATTTTCCTCCAATGGAAAAGTGGCAGCGTGGGACCAACGATGTGTCAAGCCATTAAATGGATTGACCGTTGGAATCTAATGTAAGAGGATTGTTAGAAATTAGTAAGGTTATTATTGATGAACCCTCACAAATTCAATGAGAGTTAAACACCCCCCCCCTCTCCTATTTATATGGAGCTTGGGGAGAGGTGTCGACACTACATCACCATGAAACAAAGTGCTGGTTAAGTGTCGTGAAACCAATCCTTTGTAGGATGGTGCCGGTTCTAGTGGGAGGTGATAGGTGTCACCGAACCACAAACCGAATCATGATGTACGAGTGGCGTCATTGGAATATTGTTGTAGGAAATGTGAACAATGACCCACCTCCTCAATTGTGGGGCGGATCGGGTCGGTCCAACCGGGTCAGGCCGGACCCAGGCCCAACCTGACCCAGAAACAGTTAAAGGGACATATCTTGAGAACTAGATATCTATTTGAAAAACCGTCTATTGCACTAGGATCCTTAAATCGAGGCAGTACATTTAGTATACTCCACTTGAGTTTTGGAGACAGTTGGTGTACAACCCGGTTGGATCGAACCCGAATCCAACCAGGCCCTTGGAACTAAAATACTTATAACACACAGATCGAGCGTCTGATTGATGCACTGTCTATCGCATTGGAACCCTTACGACATTTCGGTCCTTTGGGTAGATTAGTGGCAGTTGAGGTATTAACGATATCTGAAGAGGCATATTCTATGGAACATGAGCGCACCAGCTACAAGGAATCCTGTGGCAGGATGTAATGTGACAAAAGAAAATTGGTACTAAATGAGTCAGTATCTATGGATCCTGTGTGGGTAAAAATCAATCAGATCCTGTGTGAGTCAGCACCAAGCAATCTTGGGTGGGTCAGGGCACACTGATCTCGTGTTGGTTAGATCCTGTGTGGGCTAATGGGGGGTTTTACCTATCGATCCTGTGTGGGTCATAAGTAGAGCCTCTTAACAGAATAAGATTATCTTGCTTACAACTAATCATATGTACTTCTATACTTATGTTATACCTGATTGTGAGCTGAGTCTTTTACCTTCATGGTGTTATCTTCATGGTGTAACCTTTGTGGTAATTCTATCTTCATGGTGTTATATGTGTGGTACTTCTACCTTCATGGTGTTGTATTTGTGGTGTTACCTATGTGGTATTTCTACCTTCGTGGTGTTACCTTTGTTGTATTCTTACCTCATATATGATATGAGTATGTCTTGATAAATTAGGTATATGTAAGGCTGTATTCCAAAGTATAGTTGATGGTTATCGCTTCTTACTTGATATAGAGGTCTTGCTTTGTGGTTTTTCTTTTTTGGAACTCTGAGAGACTTACAGGGGTCTCAGGGTCCCTAATGAGTATTGATTTAGTCACCCCTACACGGGCTACGCCCGCACCTTCTTGTGTCTTGTAAAGATGACATACAAACGTAGATCGAGGCTAAGGAAGCCAGGACTGGACAGTGCTCAGAGGTGGAACATTCAATGTGACGTGATGTATGCACTTCTGATCATGAGTTGTACCTACCCTTCAGGTAGATTCCTCGGTGGATGATCCAAGAGAGGTTTTGTTTTTTCAATTTTTAGCTGTACTTATACTTTCCAGTTGGGATTGTATTCCAGCCCCTTACTTTCAGCAATCTTTTTACAACAATAGTTTTTTTTCATGGTTTTATATTGTTCCATTCAAGTATATGTGTTGTACAATTTTTATGGAAATGCCTTCCCATTATGGGTATACGCCTTTCTAGTGCTATTCGTTAGCCCATGGCTTATAGAAGGTGGCCTTGGGGTAGTCATGAAATGGGTCCCAGGGGATGGGTCTTGAAAAGAGACATATTACCTATACATGAAATGATTAAAATCTAAAATAAATGTCATTTTTTTAAAGGTCGATGATCTAGAAATCTAATTTAAATCAAAAATCCCAAAAATCATGTCCCACTCAAAAATGGAAAATAATATAAAATAGTATAATCTCATATCAAGAACAATGACCCCATCCCATGAATCTTAGACATTCTAATGAAAAATTAGTTCATGATTCACCATCCCATTCTCCCTCATTGGGTAAAAAACATCCCTAATACACCTTTCTACAAACTTCACAAATTAGAAAAATATGATACCACTGATACAAATTTGTAATTTATTAGGTTGTATGCCACTTGACTGGAGATTTATACTAGTTCACCACATTATATTGATTATGTCTCCATGTATTCCAAAGGTCACTGACTAGAAGTGGAGGTCCAAGAAGGTATTGTGGGGAGTCTATAACTCTACATCAGAGTGAAAAATCATAAATAAAAAACCAAGAATCATCCAAACCATAGTAAAATGAAATGAAAAAATCAACATTACACTCTATAAAAAAATAGAACGAATTCATACATGCCTTCAAGGTCGATCACCCACTTGGATGATCACATATATAGTAAAAATAAATGAAATAAAAGAAAAATAATCCCATGAAACCATGATCTATACTTATTCATAATATCCATATATATTCTCGATAAATACATCTTGATCAAACCCTTCCTCATCCTAGCCAAATACAATAACAAATGAGAGATTTTTGGGTACCCAAGTTCAGTAGGAACTCAATCTGGGTGTCAGTACAAAACGTATTATAGAATCACCAAAGAAGCATCCTATATAAATATTAATATATTTATATGTTCATGTGACATTTTCTGAGCTAATATATAACTACTTAATGTAAATAATTTAAATATAAACCAACATCCATCCTCTGGTTCATGTCCTCAATCAACAATACCTACTTAGGCTATTTCTAGAGTGTCTCTGATCAATGCACATGATTGTATGAACCATAATAATGTTAATAAGCCAACCCCATGTGATCATCTTGTGTGGTTCACAATGTCAAGAAAAACCAACAATACCTAAGGGGGGACCCTAGAAAAACTATGTAATCAATAAATACAATCAAACCTAAGGGGTATCACCCTTGGGTTTCTAATTCATAAGGCTCCAAGTAGATATTGGGGAGTTAATCCTAGGAGTCCAATAGTCATCTAGGGTCATTGTGGAAACTATAGTGTATCACCCTTAGCATTACATAATATCCCTAATTTTTCTAAACCCAAAGGGTATCACCATTAACATTCCAAAATATCAGGGAACATCACCAAACCTCATGAGAAAATCATGAGTGTTCTATCATAATCATGAATGAAGGATAGATCTAAGGAGATAATCCAAGGAATCTCATGTATGTAAATAAATCTCCCAGGGAATCATTTCCTCCCATGAAATCTCATCAGGGTTGGTCATCTAGTTAATCCCATATCACATGAAATGGGCATCATCTCAAGGGAAAGTCCTTTAATGGTCACTAAGACCATATAAGGCTCAATCACCGATTTTTTTTTCTTGGGGACACAAACAATAATCACGACCCATTCATGAATGTACCCCTTTAGGGTCAACTAAATCTCAAGGAACCTACTCGAATCCTCAGAGCCAATACATAGAATATGATACCTACATGGGGTCCTCAGTCTCTTTCCCATCTATATTGTAGGCACTCATCTCTCTAAGGGTATAAAATCTATCGACATTACTATAATCATGTTACGAACTCACAAGTCTCATAGGGTATACCATAATGGCACCAACCCAAAAGGATTATACATGGCCCATATAACGTCTTTGGTCATCTCAATCCATGCTATGCCAATAAGGCTACCGAAGGTGGGTTATGGCATACTTGGGCCAGCTAAAATCAAATCACCATATTTCTTCTACTGGGACTCAGGTTCCTATTAAATAGTCCTGTATGGAATAAAAAGGAAAAATGACACTAATTAAATTTCACACTTTGACTTTGAGGTGTTTATGATATCCTAAATTGTGGATGGTATTCTCAAAGGTTTCAATTAATTTAATTAATACCTTTAAAATATGTCCTATAACATCTAGGAACACATAAAAATTGAGGCCTTGACCATCAATGACTAGGGAAAGAAAGCCATCACAAAAAGACCTTTGTGGCCTTTTCACTTTGTTTAACTTATCCTTAGAAATTTTATTTTATATTAAATAATTAAATTAATCTATTCATTTTAATTATTAAGGGTGATTACCCACATGGAGGGACCACACATTCCATGTCACACAAAACATTCCTAAAAAAAGTTTGTACATGAGACCACCTAACTCAATCAATAATCTATTTCCTTTTTGATGACCCAGAACTAACACTCTACCTAGGTTTCCTAAGCTACATTAAAGCTTGTATGACCATCACCCATATCCCGAAGGCCCTAACTTATGACAAAAAAATCACATTAATTATTTATAATCACATTATAATTAATTAATAATTATATTTAATTTTTTTAAACTTAATTTAAAACATACATAAATCCTATAAAATCATTACGTACTATGGGCTCACTAGAATATAACCAAATGCACTTGGAGGATCCACAACACACCCCAATACCAACCCTAAAAAAATACCTATCTTGAGACACTCGACCAATTTTCAATTTCATTTAATTTTAACAAAAACTTCAACTATGAATAGGGATGTGACCTAACTCAATTGGAACAACTTCTAATGATGTGTGATTAAGATCCAAAAGCATCCTCTATACACCACAAAAGAAATACATTTTTATTTCATCTAATCACCCCATTATAACAATTAATTATCACCAAACCCTAACAAAACATATGATTGACATTAGGTATAGCCAATAAAAATGAAAATAAAAAGAATAGGTGTGAAAATCTTTCCTAGAATCTCTACAAAATGTGACACTCAACACCCCCAATAACTAGGGGGAAAAGTGAAGGGGAGCTCTACACATGGTATCCCCCAAACATTACCTCTATCATCCTAAACAAGTGTAGGGGGAGCCCTTTTATTTTACTAAATTATTCCACACAATATGTTACAACATGAACCATATTGTCAAGGGGGATTGACCCCTTGTTCCAAAGATTTCATGGAATTAACCCTATGTTCATTAAATGAATGGTATTCAACTTCAATTTTTTTTATCTCTATCATCTGTCCTTCCCCCAACACCCTTATGAACCCATAGGTCATCACCTAATCCTTGAACCCCATCCAAAACACCCTTTAGGTTTTATAAACCCTCAAAATTATCTTATGAGTCCCTATTCCCAAAATAAACCATCAAATAAATGGAAATTAAAATTCCCAGGGAATTTTGATCCCTTATATACATTGTTTATTTTAAAAGTTTCATTGATGGGAGTGAGCATTAAATACATAGTTGAGAACAACCAACAGTGTCTAAACACAACTATGGTATGACAAGTGTATGCCTAAACTGGTATATACATATAAATATAAATATATACTCTAAAATAGTTTAGTTAGTAAAAAACCAGACGTAAAATCAATATAGTAGTGATGTAACTCAAGATTCAATTTAGGATACTACTGGTAAGTAACTATACTGGTGGGATCCATACGTGAGCTCTCATGAGTTTACCCATATTACGAAATCTATGTATCAATATCAAGCAAAATAAATTTCAATCCTACCACCCATACTATATAATTTTGGGGTAGGTAAATCTTCCATTCAATCCCACATAGATTCAATTATAAATTAAAGAACTAATACCATCCTATATAAAGGGTATTATGTATAATTGTTTGATCCCCTAGCCCATCTTGTGGAATAATATAATAAGTATTCCTTGTTGCGGATCAAAAATTCGTCCTATGAAATTTAACTAATTAAACAATATGTCAAAATATTATGATACTATAATATCTACATTCTAGATTAATAATAGAAATAGACATGCTTTGTTCTAAACTAAAACATTATTTACATTTTAATAAGTAAGTATAAACCCCTTTTATTATTCTCATGGTCCTTTAGTTAATGAAAATTATCATGAAAATATAACTAAATATATCATCAAACAACCCTTAGATACAAATGAAATAAAATTCTATTTATAATATAAAAATCTTTTCGTACATGGTATACAAAACTAAAAAACCACATCTTTACAGAATAAACAAAATGGGTTACAATTAGGGAAAAATGAAACAAGTTCTTTAATTTTTTTTGTTCAACATGAATGTATTAGCTCAGATAAACCACACGAGTTTGATAAATATTATATGTAAATAAATAGGTTAAAACCAAATGGGGAAATGGTAATTCCTTTAAACTTCCATGACATGGTGTACATGAACTAATTAAGGAATGGTAGAATTAGTTCATGGGTTGACACGAGAAGGAATAAACATTAACCGTGGGATTATGTTTATAATATATTACCGAAAAAATTGTTTAGGCCCTGATTTATTACATAATTTACGGTGAATGAGTTAAATCCTGCACTATATATATGTAAATTTTATTAAATAACCTAGTTTCAATAGAGAGAATATGAGTTCACATGAATTTTTGTCCAATAAAACCATTTTATTGAATAAAGGAAGATGGAAAGTATGTAATTTTATAAAAAGGTATTCCTAGAAGAAACTAAATCAAAAAAAGTTATCATAAAACATCCCACACATAAAATCCCTTTTTAAGAACCATTATTGAAAATACTTCATATTGAAATGGAGCTATAGCCACAGTTAGTATTGACCATTATTATAGGTGGCCTATATCCATGGGTGGGGACCGACCATGGATATTGGTCCATGATAGATCCATTATATCCATGTTCAGCACCAACCCATTTCTAATGGTACTCTCATTCCAATGGGAATAATGTATTTTCCTACGATAAATACCCTATATCCATGGGTAGGGAATGTTTGTGGCTATAGGTGTGCATAAAAGTCCATATAGCCATGGTTGGGCCCTGCCCAAGGTTATAAGATATCCTATAGCCCCAATAAATTCATACCATGGATATAGGTCACATTTTGGAATATATTTATCATAAAAATAAAATATATTTATCAATTATTTCAGGCACACATATATGTAAATAAATGCTACATATATATTTAACATCAGCATGTTAGTGGGTGGTAACGTTTTCCACTTCAGAAAAGGAGATACAGGTTTGAATCTCATCATTAATGGTTTTTTATATCTTATATCCATGATCATGGATCCCATGCCAATTGGTAGGTCCACATGAATGAACTTATTTGTATGGTTCATGAATGTGGTTTCAGTGTCATAGAAATCAGATTTCACATGGATATAAGCTATATCAACCTTCTATAGGCATGACAAAAGCCTAATTAGGTAGCCCGACCAAGGATATAACCTATATCTTAACATATAAGGGCTATAGAAATGGCCATGACTAGTGGATACACTCCAATTCTCCCGTAGTGAACAATGGATTTTTTATGTGACATGATTATGTAATTATTAAACCGCTAGTCATTTAATATCAAATGACCTCTTTTAATATTGAAATATTTTTTCCATATATCCATTGAATCAGGATCATAACCATATGCTACATATGATTCATTGGAATATAACTCAATTAGGTTTAATTTTAAATATGTGATTTCAATTATATATTTGGATGGTACACCTGGAACTGTACTTTAGTTTTTAATGTTTTCCAACCAAGAATGTCTAGTCAAGGGAATTCATCACATACAAGCTATCTATAGCATGGTTTGGGAATAAAAAACCACATGTGTCTTCATTTCAACCCATATCTAAAAATAATGGAGTGGTTGAACACCTTGTGATAATAGGTCCTTGTAACAAGGCTTATGTATGGGTTACCCAACACATATATCACAAGATATTCAATAAAACATTTTATAAAGTATCTCAATGTGAACCCCAATTAATTTATATTTATAGCATAATTACGATGAAAAATTGTTCTCACCCCAATTTTCCAAGAAATACACTTCAAATCAATATCCCTATTTTACAAAAATATGTTTGAAAATAATTTGTTCATAACTTTGATACATTAAGAGGCTTAATAATTAATTTATAAAACCAAAGGCATTAAATTTAGAGGCATAGCTCAGGAATCACTAAATGAGTTAAGAACACCTAATATAAATTTGGGTGAGATTTATAATTATAAACCATCTACAAATGATCATTGTCACCCACTAAAACCATTAAATCAAATATCCATAACTGTGGAAGCCAAGTCTCATAACAACCATAATAAAAGTTTAATATAATACTATAAAAAAATTAAATCTAAATATTAAATTACCCAAGAAATATGTCATCCTAGATCACTAAATAGTATTCAGATAAAAAACCTTAAATCTCACCCTATAAATTGAATAAATATAGATCAATCCATTCATTAATATCGTTCTAGAAAATGGAAATTAATGAGGGGAAACGAACTCATTGAAGCCTCCTTAAATAAAGAAATAATAAAGAACTAATATTTTAAAGGAATTATATAATTCTCAAGTGTAATTAATTTTATAATCACTATCATAGAATATAAAATTATAAATAAAGAGAAAAATATGAAAAAAGTTAGAATGATTGATTATCACATTTGCTTATAGAATGAAGAAACTAGTTGTGGTCAACTTGAAAAAATGGTCATGATGGAGGGGGGGGGGGGTAGGAAATTTAACAGTCATGAGAGGTATCTCATTTGGATAAAAGGGAATATGGATTAGGGAAACCCTATTGGGGGTTAAAAGAATGGGGGGAAATTATCAAAGTTCCCCAATTTCAAATAAAAAAACAGACATGCCACCTAGAACCTGGTTGGAACCAACATAATACATAGAGTTTTACAAAGTTAATTGGGTACCTAATACCACCTACAGTCCATGGACTGTAGGGGATTCCACCCCTTGGGAACATAAACACCGATTCCCCTATCTAAATATCAAACTTTATCCAAAATAACCAAGAACCCATCCCAAAACATCTATGATTAGATTTAAATAATCAACTAAAAAATGACTCCTCAACTGGAATAAATAATTCAAAAAATCCCACAATTTAACCATTTATAATTCCAATTCATGGATAAATAGAAAATTAATCAATTTACATATGAAATTGTTCATTACACTTACAGAATAAATTTATATTTAAATCATAAATTTAATCCATGTAATTTTAACATTAAACATAGATAATATCTACCCAATTTTTTTTATTATTATATAGATACCAATTTGAATTTATTTATTGGACAAATGATTTTCATTGTCAATGTTTTTTTAGTTTTTTAGAAAAAGAAATTTTCTATATAAATCATAAAACATTATCTTGTTTTTTTATTTATGTTAACATGGTTCTTCACATATGTAATCTATTTCCCAAATAATTATGAATTTTTTATATTCGAGAAACATTTTCTCGTAAAGATTTTAAAATTTATACTTTTTAATAACATTATCATTTTATTCCAACATGTCATGCTATGTCAATAAATAATTAACATTATTGCATCATTATTTCTTGGAGTCATTGTTAATCCAGTGAGAATATCCATAGTAATGTCATCCCATTTCCATATAGGAATAGGTGGAGGCTACATGACTCCTCTAGGATGTTGTCTTTCAACTATCACCTATTGAAAAACTATAACAATTGATACATTATCAGAAATTTCCAACATCATATAATCCCATGAAAAATGATCCTTCTAATCATTATAAATCTTAATGTGATAAGCGTGTAAAGAGAAATTTGAGCTATGAGCATCATCCAATAATTCCCTATTTAGTTCGGGTACAGAGGGAATATAAACCAATTTCCAATTTTCAAAATTCCTTCTTTATATAATATTTTTACCAATTTCCCATCACTCAAAACAATAATTTTCTTCTAAAAATTCACATATTAAAACAAAGGACCTTTTATATTTTACAATAAGTATGGATTGGAAACTATTCAAAAAATTAGTGATGTTTCGCCTTCCTTGGTAATTACCATATCCGCCATTACCAGATCCATGTTCACTAAATCAATGTCAATACTCATTTTATTCATAACTCTATGATCCTTACTACTCAAAGCATCCTCTACCATATCTTTCTTTCCTAGGAGGTTGATTATTGAAAAAAATTATCCATGATTAGATCGATCCATAAACTTTTCCTCATGTTGATTTCATTCAATACGAATATATATTTCTATATCTTGTGATCTGTATATATCTAACATATTTCACCATAGAGATAGTGTATCCAAATATTAAAATAAATTATTGTAGCTAATAAATCATGATATTGATTTAGATAGTTCTATTCATGATTGTTTAACTCCCTTGCTGAACATGAAATAACACCAGCATTCTACATAAATAATCAACTGATCCCTTTCTTCGAGGCATTATAATAATTCACAAATCAGCCATTTCCCAATGGTACAGTCGATATCATAGAAGTCACTAATCCTCTATTAAATTCATCAAATAATTCTTCACATTCCTTTTTCCAAATTAACTTAACCCATTTATAAGTAATATTAATTACCATGTTAGCTAATCAAGAAAAATTATGAATGAAATATCTATTGTAATATGATAAATCAATGAAACTATGTAACTCGTTTTTTTTATTGGTGTAGGCAATTCCTATACTCAATTTTCCTTTATAATATCAAATTATATTCAAACCTTCAAGAAAATATGGCCAAGGAAAGAAACATTTTGACGTCAGAATTCACACTTTCTAAACACCCCATAGAACACTTTATTTATAAGAGTTTCCAGAAAAATCTGTTAGTGGTTCTCATGGTACTTATAAGTGTTGTACTACACCAATATATCATCCATAAATACAACAAAAAAATTATCAAGATATTCCTAGAATAATTTGTTCATTAGATCCTTAACAATAGAGGGTTCATTAGTCTGTCCAAATGGAAATAATGTAAACTGGTAACATCTATACTTTGTTTGAAAGGATTTATTGGTTATATATTCTTAATTTACACGTAATTGATGATATCCATAATAAATTTAAATATTTGAAAAATGTTGATCTCTAGGAATATGGTCAAAAAAGTCATCAATGTGAGGTTGATGATACTTTTTATTTATCATAATAGCATTGATCTTCCTATAGTCAATGCACTGCCTCATAGATCCATATTTCTTCATAGTGAAAATAACTAGAGCTATCCAAGGTGAAACACTAGGGTGTATAAATCCATTACCACTCAATTAATTTAGTTATTTCTATTACACTTTTAACTCCACCATGGCCATTTTATAGAGAGTATTCGATAGAATTATTGCGTTAAGGATTATAAAAATAGAGAACTCAACTTCTGGATCTAGAGGATGTCCAGGTAATTCCTATTGAAATACATCATTGTATTCTTATACAATTGTTACATCCTCAATTTTAAGATCAAAATTTTCATTTGTACATTTTATCTTCTCTTCTTCTATAATAATCTCATTTAGAAGAGCTAATGGTGGGGGATTCGGATCCGAACCAGATGATGAAGTCTCCCCTATAAAGATAAAATATTTCATATCTTCATCAAGAATTATAATTTCCTTTTATTTTCAGTTTTTTGAATTATATTTTTAAATCCATTCCATAACATGGATTATATAAAAATAAAAAATTGTTATGATAAAAAAAATCATTAATTAGATAATGTTTATGTTTTATAATAGGTAGTCCTTGATTTATAGTTATCACAATAAGGTTTCCACTTGGAGTTTTGATTGGGAAATCCCTTATTAAGGTGAATTTAAATATCATTTTTTACAGAAAATTAGGAAGGTATAAATGAATACAACGATATAGAATCAAATAGATATTTATCTAAATTTTAAGAGATTATAATAGTACCCTCCACAACATCATTAAGACCTTCATCCTTAGCTATTGTGAATAAATAATCATGCACTTGTTCCCTTATAATTTTCTAGGGAAAGTTTCCTTGGCATCTAGGAAAATCATGTGCATAGTGTCCTTTATCCTTACATATAATGCATTGAAAATTGCTGACATATTTCTTTCCCTTGAAATCACTGGCCTGGTGTCCTTTTCTCTACACTTTTAACAAATTTACATTCCCAATAGGCATGTTCCATGATGTTTCTTACCACATATTTTGAAAGTTGTAAATTTTATTTCTCCCTTCTTCCCTTTATCCTTTTTTTCATTTTCTAAAGTATTCAGGATTACTGTTATTATCTTTCTTCTCGTCAAATCTATATTGTATGGGAAATTATTTCTTCTACTGGAAAACACATGATAATATATATTCGTGTGATGAGAATGATTGGGAGACTAGTTTCATTTGTAAAATTGGATTAGTACCATCAATAAAATGGTTAATCTTAATATATGGATTATGAATGAAGTACGTGGAATTCCTTGATATATTTGTAATGTTAGATTAACACTTAACAAAGTTATCGTCCACTTTTTATCTTATACATAAGAATTATCTCTCTATATATACTCCCTATTCATGAGGGAAACATTTATCTAAGAAAATTACCCTAAAATCCCTCCAATCTTTATTTTCAATTTCTTTGTCTTCCTTCGTGGTTTTAATTCATGACCTCTATTTATTTGAATCTCTTGAGATATGATAAATTATCATGATAACCTTCTTCCTTTTGTAACATCCCAATGAGATAACTATATTTTATTAGGAAAATTTCCATTCCTTAGTTATAAATTGGTTTTCAATCCCATTGAATTGTGGTGGTTGTTTTCACATGAAGTTCTATAACAATGTTACACCACATTGTGGACCAGACTGCTCTTTGTGAGTACAGTTATCACTCATAACCTGATTTTATTTTCCCACTATAGTAATATTTTGTTCATCTACAGTGGTATCTCATTATCTAACTCCATTATCTTTATTATAAGAGAAATATAGACATGGAATACATGTGGTTATACTCTTTTCATTACTAACATTAGACAACATTTCTAAAAAGTGTCATACACTAGATTTGATTATGAAATTTTAAAACCAGTGAAAAACTAAACAAATTATATATAAATAATCTCAGAATCATAAGTTTGGATACCTTGGTAATAAATTAACGTTGGTTATTGGGTTATATTTACATAATCTATGTTTTCCAAAATCTATTTTCTAAAGATTCTACTAAAATTTTGATGATACAAATTATAAAGACCCTAACCCCAGAAGCCCTAAACGGGTTCCTTAGTTTATTAAATTGGAACTAAGTATAATTGATAACATCCCAAAGAGCATAACAGTTTATTATATTTGTTAAACTAGATATTAAATAAGTATTACATTATAACTTTAAATTGAATACAACCCCTAAATATCACTGGGAACACCCCTATTCTATTATATTATCCAAGCACGTCAATGATAATATACATATTAACATCCTAGAGAAAAATTAAACATAAGAAATGGGTGAGATCAGATGCTCAATAAAAGTAAATATACAATAGAAGCTATCATAAATAAACATAATCAATAAGAAAAAGTGAATAACAAAATACATATTCCATTAAAACCTAATTTTTAGCATAATTATGCAAGAATAAAAGGCATTTAAATAATTCCATATAAAAAATCACATTATAATGAAACTAAACCATGGATATTTTACAAGTGGAATAATCACATGGATTATAAATAACTAATCTCAAAATGATGGAATTCATAAGACAAGACTTCATAAACATTCAATCATGACTTCAACCAAGACACCATACATAGTTTGGTAAGAAATCTTCCAATTCCAAAACTAGTTTGTCTCATTAGACCTACCAATTCATTAAGGGGATATTGAGGGCCCCAAAAATCAGTTAATAAGTCCAATTCATACCTCATATTAAAGAAGTGAAACATAATCAACATCTACATTCATATTGAAACTAACATATGAAATAATTTTCCCCAAACAATAAACATAATCATAAACCATCCAGTCTAATATGATGAATGGTATGAAAATAAAACTTCCATAGTCAAACAAAACATAAAAAATTAAATAAAATATGGTAGATGGTATCATACGAGATAAACCTCAATTAAGTATAAAATTCAACAATGGTTGTTGACATATTTTAAAATTATCTAATAATATCATTGGAAAATTCTTGAGAGAAATACCACTTTACATTGAAATAATTTAGTTAAAATGTTGTGAAGAGAAATAATTTTCATTGAAAATAACATTGTAAAATTTTAAAGTATTCATTAATACAGCAATTCATCAGGAAATCAATAAAATTCTCTCATTCCGTATAAGTTATAAAAACATTCCTTTAAAATTACAAAAAACAAACACTTTAATAAGAATATTAAAAAGAAAATGTGATCATGAAATAAATGAATTTATTATGTGTATCAGCTATAAATCCACATAAAATTTTTAAATTAAGAATAATATCATGAAAAATCATATCACAAATAATCATAAAATGATATAATCAATTGAGTAAATGTTTAACCCAAAGTATGGAAATTATGTTAAGAATTCCCTTACCCCTTTATAATTAGTCTAATTACATTCCCCATAAAATTAACTGAAATAAAATTATAATTTAAATGACATGAAGAAAAATAGATTAATTATATTATAGAATAAATAGAATTTTTTACAAAAAAAGAATAAATAAGGGTTGAATAATGAATATACCTCACAGAAGTAAAAGTGAGACGAGAAACCATTACCTTAGGTTCAAAATCATTATACACTTGTACTTAATGTATGGGATAATAAAATAAAATTAAATAATTACATAATCATGAATATATTAAACATATATATTTTTTATTATAATTTTATTAATTTCAGTTATGGCGATTTTGATGAGTTATAAGGTCTAATTTCATTATTCTTGGAGAATTAAATTCATGGTTTAATGGTCGGTTCTCTTGAGTTTAAATATGGGAGTTATTTTTTATATGGGAATAACTTTTATAGAAGTGATATTATTTGTTACTAATGAAATTTTATAAGATTAAATGGTCTCATATATCATATGGTTATATGAAATTTGGATGATTCATTAGATAAAATCTTGATGAAAATGTCTTAATTTATTTTGGTAGCTTTTACCAGCATCACGAACTTGTGTCATTTTATTTAAAATAATTTCCATAATTATGGTTTTTATAACAAGATATAACTTATAATAAGTATATTAAAATCATATTTAACCATTATAATGTATTTATTATTAGTATTAAAGGTTTTAATGGAAAATGAAAACTCATCGTCCATGAAGGCGGTGAATCGACACATAATGGATGGTGTTTTAAATTTTAAAATAAAAGAAGAGAAGAAAGGATTTGGTTATGAATAATCCATTAGTAAAATAAAATTCTAGTATATATACATTATAAATTTGTCACAATGATAGTTTGTATAGGGTAGTGGAAGAGACGATAAGAAATGAAAAGAAATTAAAAGAGAATGAATGAGGATTTTACCTCTTAAATATCATCTCATTTGGAACCTCCTTAAGATACTTGTATTTATTATTATGGTAATAGAAGTAGGTCATAAAGTGGGGAAGAGTATTGGGATGATAATTGGAAAAATTTTAGAAAACCATTAAGGCCTAGAGGTTTTGAGGAGAAGCGGCGGTGAGTGTTGTTATTTATAGGTGAGGAGAGGGGTGTTTTTTGATATTTTATTTATTTATTTATTATTTTAGTTCAAGACTATCAATACTATTGATTATTATGACTGCGTAAAACAATTAGTTAATTTTAGTTGTATGTAATGGTTTATTACATAAGAAATTACAAAAAAAATCTTGTTTTTTTTCTTATAATGTTAAATATCATATATTACTGTATTTCACTATTCATATTTTTTTTACTATTTTTAAAAAATAATAAAAATCACCCAACCCATATTTCAATGTGTATATTTAAAAAATGGACTCAATGTT
Source organism: Viscum album (assembly GCA_963277665.1). Taxonomy (NCBI): domain Eukaryota; kingdom Viridiplantae; phylum Streptophyta; class Magnoliopsida; order Santalales; family Viscaceae; genus Viscum; species Viscum album. Next base: position 506,056,562 of record OY728119.1, read on the forward strand.
ATTAATCTAATTTTCTTGACGTGAGAAGTTTATTTTTATAATAAAATAGCCATTTATTAAAAAATTCCAATTTTATTATTATAACAAATTTTACAACACTTTGAAAAATTAATTATGGTCTCGTAAAATTATCATATAATTATAATGAAAAAAATATTAATTTATAAATATATTTTATGAAAATAAATTTTATTTTAAATCATTATATTTATAATAAAATTAAAAATAATCATTTAAGTTTCACAAAAATACCAACAATTGATTTAACATTTTGAAAACATTTATTTACTTATTAAATTATATAAATATATTATTATTTCAGTAATGAAATATCAAAATTTTATTTATAATTTCATATGTGAGGTTATTATTCTAATAGACAGGTTACAATTCATAAAGATCATATTACTATTACAATGGTTATGTTAATATTTAATATTATATAATAGTTCATTTAAGCTTGGTGTTTCATGCAGTGTAAGCTATCAAATAAAATTAATTTATTTAAGATGATAAATTACATAAAATATTGGCGTGTTATACATATATTTTTTATAGAGTAATTTTCACTTCCTCATGGCCAAATTCTAGACATACAATGGTGTGATGAGATTCATGTCATTGTGGTTTTTCTTTATCACATATTTCATCCACTTTTTTTCAATTATTATTGTATTACACATAAAGGTCTGTCGGAATGATTTGATGAACCATAATTACTATAAAAATTTATTTTTATCCAAATTATATAACTATTTATTCTTATAGCTTTAATTATCGTGTCTAAAAGATCATTTTTTAGTATATTTATTGATTTATCAGGTTTATTGATTTGGTATCAAAATCCAGAAAAAAAAAATTATTTTTCTTTGATATGAATAGGACAAATATATTTGTTTTTCCAGATATCTAGATAATATTAAAGAACATGTTCTCTAATTGAATATCTTTATATTTTTATTGTATCCTAATAATTATTTTTTATTAACCCAAATTATTATATATGTGATGAAAATTCATTTACTCTTAATGAATTGATATTATACCATGCATCAGAGATTTATATATCTTATTATTCAATAAAACCAGAATGATAATCTAATATTTTTGACATATCTTTTTAATCATTTTAATTATCTTATTTCAATTTTATATTCTAGGTTGATGATACATAAATTTTTATACTTTAATATTGTTATTTGACTACCACGTTTTTGTAGATGTGGAAAATGTAGCTCTTTTTATAAGGAAATAATATTAGAAAATACCAATCAAATTTATAACAAAAAACTATTAATAAATCCATTATTGAGACCAAATTATTGGGGGATTCAAAAATTCTATTTTCTTGAACTCTGATATAACCCTCTCAAAAAATAATTTTTTAAAATGTATTTTTGTTTAAATATCATTACTTTTCAATGATTGGAATGTCATTTTTTCGTATATATCCTCGAATTAAATTTCATATCTTTTTTATTTATTATTATATTTAATAAAACTGTATTTAGTATAATTCAGTACTAATTATATTTTATTTTATCATACGTAATTTATTTTATAACAAATATTTAATAATCAATATATAATTTAAATTTAATAAACATATTATCAAAATAAAATTTAAATATGTGAACTACCAATTTAAATCATCATAAAAATTGAGATTAAAGAGTAATTAAAATGAATATGTAATGTTGAGTAGAAACATTTATTTTACATAAATATTATTGACTAATTATAATTATTTTGTTTATTTTTTCTACTATAATAATAGTATTATTAATTTTTTTAATCCTCTTATTCAAAGGCCTTTTTATATTTCATTTTTATTTGTTTTATGTATAAATAAAATTAATATAACCAATTTTTGTTTATTCAACAGATATATGTTACAATATTGTTAACCATGATGAAATTTTGTATAATTTTACCTTTATCATCAATTTTATTACCCATAGAACATATGATTAAAAATTATGTATTATTTTAATTATATTAAATAAATAATCTATTGGGGAGTGATTTATGTTGATGTTAGTCATTAAAGTTTGTGGTTTGGATGTATAAATGAAGAAATATATTAATAATGAGTCATAAAATATAAAAAATATAAAGGATGAGCATATAAAAAAATAAAATTAGGCTACAATGATATAAATTGGAATTTCTTAGATTAAGTAGTTAACCAATGATTATATTTTTCATATATGTATTTTTTATTTTTATTTTTAAAATAAAACATTGCTTGTATTTATATTGAAAATATATTTTATTATATCATTAAAAACATTTACTATAAGTAATACTCTCCTACCTTAATACATTTTAATAAATATCCTTCTATCCCCCTGGAACAAACAAATATCTATAACCCTATTCTTTACAACAATGGATTCCATGGGTTTTAAAAATATATCCAAGTCAAATGGAGAGGGTAGAATTGATAGATTTTAACATAAAATATGAAAATAAAATAAAAAATAACAAATTGAAAAAATAAATAACATAATAGGTTTTTAGAGTAGACCAGATCTAAATGTTCTAATATCCACTATGTTTACCTATCTAAATCCTAAATAAATGAGAACCAAAAATGTAGAAAATAAATCACAAGGATGTAAAACATGTTACCAAATGTATTATCATTTTTCGAATCGGTGGAACAAATAAAAACAATATTTATTTTCAATGGAGGAATATGAAACCATTAATGTCTATTGATTAGATTCATAACCAATGTCAATGTAACTCTTATGGAAAAGTAAAAATTCATTTAAAACTATTTTATTTTTTTATCAAAATAATAAAAACAATAACATATGAGTTCTATGAAAAAATGATATATTTTCATTGAAAACTAAAAAAATGCACATATGAAATTGAAAAGTACAAGAATAATGATTTTTGTAGTAGAATGATGTTGAAGTCTTTTTAAAATTGTAGTTTTTTGATCTGTTAATTTCTTCTATATTTAATAGAAATTATTCAAAAAGGGTGTATATCTATGAATTCCAAGTATGTTTTCATATTATTCATTTTCTATTGAAATCCCCATGGAGATTTTTCTTTAGAATTTTGATTTAAAGTTATGGTGTTTCAATTTCCTAGATTGTATCAAGATGTATTATCGATCAAATATTAAGATATCCTAGCTTCACTATATTAAACACTATGAAATTACCATATCATACCTTACCATTCATATTTTCCTTCATTATATATTTAAATTTTAGATTATGTCTTATGTTACAGATGGAAGTTACTATTATCATAGACTTTGAATTGTTGTACATGACTATGAAGAATATAAAATGAACACTAATTTCATGTGACATATAATAATCATATGCCATGATATAATCTTACTTATGTGATATCTAATAATCATCTTTTAAAATGATGGTAGTAAAATAATAATTCCCATAACAATTGATGACCTGTGAGTTGGGAAGGTGAATCATCTCTTTAAATTTATATCAATTCTCTTTAATGAATATTTAGTTCATATAAGGATATTTTATTTTTCTATTAAGATATAAAAAAAATTAATAATGAAATGATATTATATAAAATAAACATATACACATGTAGCATCCCTAATATAGTTCACCACAACCATGACAGAACTAGGAGACACATACCTTAAACTTTCTTTCCTATATAGAAAAAGATACCAAATATTGGCTTTTGTCTATGAATAAATTATATATACTATACCATATCGGGTAAATATGACCGTAAGTAACACAATAAATGAAATGTAGACAATGCAATATAAAAGAATATTAAAGGTGGACATAATTTCTAAATGATAACTCGAATGAAATAATAACACCCATGATATTAAAAAATTTAAAACTATAATTTAACCAAGTCATAAAAAAATTAACATGATCTCACATGGGATGAAATCTTACTACATAACCAAAACAATGAAAAGAAAATGAATAGATATATGTATATAAAATATGTCCTAGGATAATGTGAAATTTCATTTTGAAGCTTAAACTATGATTTATAGCTCATACATAAATTATAGAGATCATTACCTACTAGGATCATGTAATACAAAGTCTAGTCACGTACCAAGGTTCCCAATTATGGTGTGAGAATAAATTATTTCTCCACCACTAATGGTGTCCATAAACTAATGCAAATTATAGTCTTCCTGCAGTTAGTGGTATTCCAGAATAATTAACCACTGGGCATAGTTTTTGTTAGTGTTTTATTTGTTTTAAATAAGGATTTATTGTTATTTCATTATTTTAATTTATTTAAAAATAGAATTGGAGTGAATAAGAATATATTGGATGTCAGAAGGAGTTATTAATCATTTGGATGATGATAAGAGGAGTTCTCATTTTATGTGTCTATATGTGTTGAGCTGCCAATAATAGATGAGGTTTGAGAATTCACATTTTAACTCAGAATTGTGATGTTTATTTTTCTAATCCTAAATATTAAGTGAAATTTTTTATTTATAAGTCTCTATAAATAACATATTTCAAGTTATTTTGATGTTTTGTGATTTTTTAGGATGAGTTTTGAGTGGATAGCTTGATGGCTGGAGTAAGGAACATCATCCAACAGTTTTTAAAGTTCACTACCTCTAAATTCAGTGATAGTGATCTTTTAAGGTGTTTATAAGTGTTTGATAAGGCCTATAAATCATTATAATGGTTCAAATTTGTTATAATTTTATTAAATGATGTACAATCTAGGCACTACATAAGAAGGAATTCCATGACATCCCATAAGAGGGAACATCCCACTATGATGAAATCATGTATGTATGAACTTATCCTAAGGATAAACATACCATAACAATCATCATATCTATGTTAGGATATACAACCTATAATTACGATCAAACCATAAGAATGAACAATCATAATCAGGGAGGTTCATAGCATTAAGGCCTACATAAGGATCATTATATCATTATAGAAAATTAAGAGAATTAAAAAATTAATTCTACATAATATCATATTTAAATAAAATAATGAATGATCTCTATTATTCATGGACCAAACATCATGATCACATGGGGATCATGATTCAACATAAGATTAAATAAGGATAATTTGAAGGACAGATTAGTACTTTGAGAAGAGGAATGAACACACCAATGAAGAGAAGATGATGTTGGATACACTGTAACAATTGTAATGGTCAAAGTAAAATTTGAATAAAGTTCTCACCACACCATGAGGATGATAATTTCAGGTGTCTTTCTTCATTATGAGGAGTAATGAGACTCATGATATTAATAATTTTTGTAAATTGTGGAATGATATTACAACACATCATAGTAGGGAATACAACGAGATAAAAATTTACCTATAAAGAAACAACGAGCAAGAACTGGTCATAGTGGTAATCCTGATGTCTCATGAAGAGTAAATATTGAGATTAGAAATATAGATGAATAAACTATGTTCCATTATTGGTGGATATTTAGAGATTCTATTGATGTTGGAAGTGTCTAAGACCCAATATAAGAAACAATATTCCATTTCACATTTCATGGTGATGTGTGATTAATGTATTTGTGGAATTATCATTAATCATTTCTTTGGATTAATAGAGAAACATGATATGAAAATATCACATGGTAGTTAAAATAGGATGAGTCATTGAGAGGATAGAATAAAAGGAAGAATAAAAATTGAAAGAGGACCAAGAAGGCTATGTTTTAACAGTGTAGATTTTAGGAACATGACTTATAAAGATTATAGAAATTAGAGATTTCATATTTCAGATCTAAAGTGAGTATAAAATATGATAAGAAAAAGAAAAAAAGAGTTCTAAAAATAGCGTGTATTAAAAAATATCTTCAATTTGAATGTAAAATAAAAGGTCAAAGAAACTATATAGTGACCTACTTGAGATTGTATATATCAAATTATGTGAGAGAGAAACCGTGTACTATTAATTTTCTATGAATAAGAAGATAAATGTGAAAATATTTCATATCCTAAAATACTACTGATTATATCTAAGATAATTAAATTGAGATATATAGCTTATAACTATAATTTTTTACAGAAGTCTGGAGGATTTTGAGTCATCCCACATGATTATTATGACTGAAGAAGAATATCACTCACATTGTTTAAGAGGGACACATGTATTTCATTTTTAATATTCATTATGAAGTGTAGTATGAATTATATATTATATAGAACTTATAAAAAATCCATTACTCTCATTTTAACTAGTTGGATTCATGTAAATGGGTATAAGATCATACTCATTCCCAATTGTATTTTAATAATATGAAGGAATCTACATTCATGGGATAATAACTATGATGCACCAAGGATGCATTTATACTTAGGGAGGACAACCTCATAACAAAATCTTGATGTTATCTTATTTTTATTTCCAATTCCATATATATATATATATAAGTACCGACCAAAAGTGAAATATCAATAGAGAAAGAATTGATCACTTAACAAGTGAAGAGGAACCAAAGGAATTAAAATTCTAAATTAATTAAAAGAATACCAACATAGATTAACCCCCATGTTAATATTGCACACAACCCTATATTATCCTAACCTAAAAAGAAAAAATCAAAAATAATAAATGCACTAACCTCAAGTGATCAACTAGCCACCAAGCATATAACCAAAACTCTTTTATCTATTTATTGGATGTATCTAAACATATCACACTAATCCATATGGATAATTAAGAACTACATTCCAATTAATGTAAGGATCTCAACCCATTATAAAAATTTATCATCATGTATAATAATGTTAATCAAATGGTATCAGAGACCAAATTCTAATATCTGTCCCAGTCCATAGACATATAGACCATAACTTATAATAAAGATAATCAAATTAAAGAGGTGAGTTCACATTCATATTGGTCTTAGATCATAGGAATAATGACCAAATAATAGTGATATATGGTCAATGAGAATGGTAAAATTAAAATAAATTTATTTTTCATAATGTATTTTTTATTATATGTCAAAATTCAAGTATATTGAAATAATATTAAAAATAATAAAAAATTTCAAGTAATAATACAAATAAATACAACTAAGAATTGTATAGGGTTATAAGAACCATATAATATCGACCACACAATGCTATACTCCTCTGGTTGAAACTTTTATATGAATAATAAACCTAATATGAAAAATCTCAATAGAAAAATAAACATTAGTAAAATAATTGATATTATCAATGGATTAGTAAAAAAATGGGAATAATGTATTAAATATTAATGAATGGTGGGGTATATAAATAGTATAAAGGGAAAAGTGACCATAAGGAACATACCATTACCTGCCCATTGGTCTATATGACTATTGATCAATATGACTATTTTTCAATATGACGGTTAGTTAATATTAATTTGGGTATTAAGAAAATTAGTAATAATGTTACCATTATAATTAATGTTTATAAAGGGTAATTAAAAATTATAATTGATGCATAAAGAATAATTGATGACCACAACTACTGAGTCATATATTTGAAGATCATTTTTAGAACATTGTTGGAATTTAGCATCACTAGGGTTCTCCCTTGACTATGTCCAAGCAGAGTTTAACTGGTGAGGCTCAAACAAAATTGAATATGAGATAAGTTCAAGTCAGTGAAAATCACCACTAGGTCAATGTTAGCTATGCCACCCCATGAGACTACCAACAGCACACACCACACCCTTAGGCCATATGCTAGTATAATATGGGGTTATGTTTCTAGAGCATAGTATTATAAAAGTGTAATTTAGTTTGAATAAATGCAATGATTATTTTTCAATCGCATTTGAAGTATTATTTTTTAATATTATATTCACGCAAACAAGATAAAGTTGATAATTAGAATTTTGGATAAAAATAAAATTGTATTCTGAAAAAATATATACTCTTTTATAATAAACTCATGTATTATATATATTGTTAATATTAATTAAATATCCTTTTAAAACAATATATATTTAATTATATATTATAATATATTTTTTACAGTTTATTAATTAATTTTTATAGGTGCTATAAATTGACTATGTCATAAAAACTATTAGTTTTCATTAAATAATGAGTTTTTTATTTAAAATAAAAATTTATCTTATTTATAAAAATCTTTTGATAAAATAAACATTATATATGAAATTAGTTATTTAAAATTATGTTAGGGTTAATTTTTTATAATGTTTTAATATAATTTATTTTTAGTGAATATTAAAAATACAGTTTTATGTTTTCAATGTGCATTATGACTTTATATATATATATGTAATAATTATGTAATAATTAATAAAAAAACCCAAAACCCAAAATATGTTATTATATATATATATATATATATTTTAAAAGTATTGAAATTAATTTTCAATTTTAAAAATGACTTTCAAAATTCAAAAATAGACATTATGATTTTTAAAAATATATTTTCTAGAAAAATAACTTTTCCATGTACACATAAATATTTAAGTATGTATTTGGAATCTAATAGATTAAAATACTATAAAACATGACCTAAATGTTTGTAACAATGAGAAAAAACATGGTAATGCTAATGGTTTTTCATTTTTCACAACCTAGAATTTTAAAACCTATAGTTGGAAATTATTAATCAATTCCTCCTCTTTTTCTATAAATACACACCGATACCTTATTAATCTCCACTCCAAAATAATAAACCATGGTCTTCTGGTCATTTTACCTCCAACAGTGTCCCTCCAATATGTACATAGGGTCTCAAAGTACCATAGTCATGTTCTATGAAGCTTCTCTTCAAGGTAATGGAAGTTTCCACTTCCTCTTTCAGGTTCAAGTACATAATTTTTGAATGATTTATAAATATTGGATTAAAATATTTTTATACACTCTTCTATTGTTCAATTATTAAAAAAATATTTTTTATCAATGGTATACCATCAAATCCTCCCATTATTCAATTTATTCAATATAAATTTTATACTATAATGTTGTCAAATTCATTTATTGAATTTATATCTTTCACATAAAAAATACTTTTTAATACATTAACCATTTCTTTATTCTTGGTTATTAACCATGATTTCAATATAATTTATTTCTTTGGGATTTGTAGGTAAACAACCCTAATTCCGTCTCAATGCGTTAAAAATGAAATAGTGTCCAAGTATTTAATAACTTATATATGTAAATATTTTACATAAAACCTATTATTTTTTCTCCATAGGTTATTAATAAAATTATTTATTATGATAAATGTGGTTAGCATTAACTAATACATATGAATGATGTGACATTATATCATTCTAATTTATTGGGAAAATAATAAACCTCTTAATATGACATGTTTTATGATACCTAGGTGAATAACCATGGTAATTATGGTTTACGACACCTTGGTGATAAAACCAAGTGATATGATTATGAATGTATCATTTTTATGTTTTAGCCAGTTTCAAAGTTCTAATTTATGATATTTATATTATTATATGAATCATTTTCTTATGATCATACCTTATTTATATTCCTCATGGTCGTAAGATAATTATATCCTTTGTTTATTCACTTAGTAGCTTTTTGCCACCTCCTTCTTTTGATGTATGTCCCAAGGATATTATATGTAGTAAAAGGAACATATAATGAATCTATAAATTATCCAGTAATTTTTTTTTTATTATATATTTTTTGTGGAAAGTAGGATTATTAAACTTTAGTCAGAACCCTAGGGAAAGGTATAAATATATGAAAACATCTTAAAATTTGGTAAAAATATAAAGTGAGTAGTTTCCATACAATGAAATCCCTCTCTAGATATTATAGGAAGATGTGAATCTGGATGAGTTTTACCTAAGTTTAATTACATAGAAAAGGGAACATTGAGATTTGACATGATTGTCACCTAGTGCCTGTCAATGGGACTTATTAGAAACCTGGGAGATATTTTTGGTTAATCAGACAATTTTTATAAACTATTATGAAGGATATGTAAAAAATGAAATTGTTTTTAGAGGAGATTAAAATAATAACATCTTTAAGAATTTTTTTAGGACGTAAACTCCATTTATAATTACAATATTAGAAAAAGTAACATTTTTATCACTAAGGATTTCTTTTATTAGAAAAATGGAAAGAAATAGGAGGAACCATGTAATTTTTGAGTATAATAGATGATGGACTGAGGAAATTCCTAACATGATGAATGATGAAATGTAAAACATCTTGTGGAAGATGAATCAACTGTCTCATGACATGAATATTATCCTAATCCCTGTTTGAATGGACAGATTCACCTTCAAGGGAATAACTTGCAGTTCAGTCCATTATGCATCAATGAACACTCTAATTTAATGTGTATGCCAATCTATTATTTACAAAGAAGCATTACCTTTATAGAAAAGGTATTTTCTATACACCATTGTTCCAATATAGTGAAATCCACTTTGGAGTTATTCCTCTAATAAGGAGGAGATTATCAATGATAGAAATTGATAAAGAACATGAATCCAAGAGGGGTGATTTTTTCTATGAAGCGGTAAGAGTTATGAAGAATATTTTTCAATAAATATTTTGCCCATTCGATGATAAAAAATGGATAATGAATTATTAAATTATAATATAATGTAAAATGAATCGGTGGGTAGCTACAAAATGAAGATTATAAGACTTTCCCTATTCACCACTAGATTTGTTATGAATCCTATGGTAAGGGTTGATAGGTTATTTTTAAGGATGATACCCCATATTTAGAGGAATTTAGAAAATCCAAAATATGAATGATATGAAGAGATATTGAAGAGTGATTTAATGGTTGAAATGGAGTTTGGAGAGAAAATATGGTCACATGAGCTGAATGAAAATAAGATAGAAATAGAGTCAAAGTTGGGGAATAATTTTGTTCAAGGAAGAGGTGGAAAGAAACTATGACTTCTCACAGACAAAAAAAGTGGGAAGAGGAAATTGGCGAGAAAAATTCATGGTAGTGTAAAGTAATAAATGTGCAGTATACATGTTCATATACCTCATAATTTTCATAATGAGGTGAATCCTCAAAATCCCAATGAAAATAAAAATGGAGAATGGTTTAAGAACAACCTGAAGTTCAGTGTTTCATGTGTTGATATTTTGATAACCTGTATCATAACGAGTTGCATAAATTTAGGAAAATTTGAATTATTTTGTTTCTATACATGTTCATGGAGAATATAGAATTTTCAAATGTAATATGATCTCTGATAACATTTCTAATCACTCTGTTGCTCCTAGAATTGGGTCTTTAACATATGGTAGAATTATGATGGAAGTATGAACAATTTTAATTTAGATGTAATGTTTAATAATTAATTAATTAATTATTAATTTCCTCAGGTTATTTAATTATGTAATATATTTTAAATGGATAATTGAATTGATATTACATATCCATGATTATGTTTAAAATGAGGTGTTTTCCAAGGCAAGGCATAACCTTGCGTCTGGTGAGGGGCCCAGGCCCAATCTCCCTTTTTTATATCCCTTTATATTTTCATGTATTCATAAGGGGATACCCCCATTTTGGGTCTTTATCAAAGATAGTTTTATAGAGGGAACAAATGTAGAGGGAGAAGTGGAGGTGCGACAGTGGAGCTCGAGTTACACTGGATTGTTGTGTGATAATTGCAGATCACGAATCGTTGTGAAGATTCAGTGGATTCCACTCTGACATAGTTCTACTTTATGTTTTGGATGTAAATAATCATATCATAGTTTTATTTATGTCATAAACCCATATTTTGGGTCTGGGGGGGGTCTAGTAGGAAAATCAGTGATTTTTCAGGGAAATTGGGGGCTTCAGGATGTTTCTGTGGATTTTTGTTTGAGGAAGCTAGGTACATGACATGTGGTTTATAGAACGCACACCATTCATTCTTTATATTTGTGGAGTATAAATGTTTTTGAATTAGGAAACATTTAATTTTAGTAGAAACCATATAGGAGAACTTGGGAATGTACCTGGACATGTGGATGAGTAAATGGGAAGTCAGGGTTTTTGGAAGTAAATGTTTTGTACTCTAAGTGCACATCATATAGTGGGACATATCCTTGTGGACATGTACTTGGAATGAAAACCCATGTGAGAGGTAAATTTCAATGTAGAATTGCACTAGAAGACCCCATGTACTCCATATCTGCATAGTAGTACATGTGTAGATCCCTTGTCAACTTTAGCCTTGTAAAAATACATGGTTAGGCATACCATTTAAGTACCCTCTATATAACTAGATGTATGTGTTGTATAATTTTTAAGCTTGGGGTTGTTTTGTTTTTTGTGTTCCAAAGTCAAAATTATACTTGTCAGTTGTCCATTCTGAGGGTTCTTCCATTTAGATCATGATGGTGATATCTATTTACTATTTAGATACCATTAAGATAGTGTTCTAGAATGTGAGATTTTAGTTAGAGTTTTTCCTTGAGGATTGGTTTCAGAATCCTCCTGGGGGTTTTGGTTATGAGCTGTGTGGCCTAGAGGTGATCAGTCTAGACTGAGTGTACAGTTGTGATATGTTTGAGGTTCTTTGAATAGATTATCGTAGGTAGGATACAGTGGTATCTCTGAGGAGATCTTGGTTTGTCCATGTATACTGGGAAAATTTTCTTAAGGTTATAGTAGTTAATGATTTTCTTACGTTTTTAGATACCAGAGCTATTATAGCCATTGGGTTTAGTTGATTCCTTCAGAAATATGTTACAACTGGGTGTTAGTGAGCTTCTGAGATGAGTCTGAGAGACCCCTAAGGATTCCCTTGTTGGATAATTTCTGATCAAGTGACAAGTGGTTTCCATATTCACTTGTTACTAATGAATGTATGCTATTTTTTTATTTTTATTTAGTAACCCATGTGAATGTTCTATTGGTTTTGAGGTGGTCATGAAAACTATTATCAATGACCATGTTTCAAGGATTTTTCACTTCGATGCCCAATAGGATTAGTGTTGATCAATGTTTTGTTGGAGGTTATTGATTTCCATTTGTGATGTTTCAAAACTAGGTATATACTATGCTCTAGGATGAAAAATAGAAACCCCAATAGTGTCTTCTTATCATGTTGTAGAAATTGGGAAACATTAAGTTGTTTCTTTGGGTGTGGACCGAGTAATTGGGTGTAGCAGGGGAGTCCCATTGTGGATGTCTATTTATTCAATAACCCTTGTGACTATGTGAGTGTTGACATTGGTTTGACCCTGAGGTGGGTCGTGGAGAGCCTATGATGGATTTTTTGATTAGATGTTGAGATCTAGATGATAGTGACAGCCTGTAGTTATTCACCAAAAGTGTATTAGTACTGCTATATCATGTGTTTGGACTGTGGGTTTGAGGTTGGATTGATTTAAATTTAGTTGTCCTTAGGCCATGATCTTTTAGGTTGTTTTTTACTAGGATGTTGGTTTGAAAAAGTGACCATTGGGATATCATGGATTAGTAATTGACCATGATTTTCATTTGGTTATCTACTCCACAGACTGACTATGGTTAGACATGCTTAGGGAGTTAATAAATGATCTAAATGAGTGAATCCCCCAATAAGTTTAGTTTTATCTTTGAGTTGTGTTGTTTTCAGTTCATGTCGTGAATAAAAACTTATAGAGTTGGTTTTGTGTACCATTGATGAATTTGTGCCCCTAGGGCCATGGATGTTGTGTGATCTTGATTTTTATGGAGCCCATGGGATTTGTTTTGTTTGGGTCCACATATGGTTCCTAATTCATTATATATTTCATCTAGTTACCTGTTTTCATTTTCTTTGTTTCTCCCATTTTATATTTTTTTAATACTTTATGTTATATGCTGTTAGTTTTCCCTATTGGGTGGTCTTATCTTATGTAAATTCACATGTTATAAAATCATATTATAGGTCCAACATTGGGGGTGGCCTCTTGATATTTATCTCTCACCCATGTATGCAAGCCTCAATGTGTGTTCGGACCTGATATATTCTATAAGTTTGGAGAAAGGGTTGCGTAGTGTATCATGCCGAGGACAAGAGTTTCTTTTCCAATCAAATTCACTAATGTGGAGTTCCAGGATTGGGTTGGAATGACTTTAGCACCATGGATATCATGTATGTGATGTGTCTTGGTGCTGGAAATCATGTAGGTTGTGTTTATTTTGAGTTTATGTTGTTCTTTTATGTGGTCAACAAATTGGGCCACTGACTATTTTATATTTTTCATTATTTGAGAGTATGAATGAATGTTAGTTTAATTCCATTGAATATAGAATAAGTTTTTTGTGTAATTAGTATACATACTATGATATTGATCTCGATATGTGATTTTGGTTATTTACCAATATTATAACACTCTGAACATAGGATATAATCTCCCCAAAACACCTTTTAGACTCTGGAATCTAGTCGATATCATCTAGTATTTATGAAGGTGGGATTGAGACCTTGTGGCAGGCTAGATCTGGTGACATCTTAGGATGACATGGGAAGGTTTGTTACAGAATTGTACTAGATGTTTTTGGTTTTTTATTGGAGAGTTAGTTGACATGTGATCTTAGAATGTGTCAAGAATTGTGATGGATATTAGAATGGTGTTTAAAAAAACATTTTCTAATCAGAAGTCCATGTTTCCATTGAAATCGATTGCTATTCTAGGATTTTGGTTTTACTATTTCATGATTTCACCTAGTGTGATATATTTTAGTTTCTGGATTTCAGATTTATTTAGGGTTTTGCATGTTAGTCCAAGGGCACGAGGCCAGTATTCTTGAATAATTATTGGAACAAAATATTCACCTGAATTCTTCATATCTGTTGTGTTTTCATATATTTTCTTTCGTGTACATGTTTGGTGGTTCATGTGGCAAGAGTCTCATAGGTGTTGGAGATATATTCCCTTCAATGAGGGCATCATGTAGAGTCGCATGGGGGGGGAATTAAGATCGATTTTACTGACTTGGTTGTTCCTGTGAAGTCCTAGGTTTTTGTTTTATTGGTGTGAATTGTCTTTTACACATGTTTTCTTCCAATTCATGCAACATGGATCATGTTCCTACTATCATTGATATCTTGGGTGGGCATGGTAATTATCACATGGTGGGGTTTTTGAGGTCTGTTATCAACAGGATGTGGTCAAGAATAAGTAATTAAGGTGTTTGAGAAGTGGAGTATTGGGGGTACTCTCTATCTCATGGCTGTCTTGAGAGGGATGGTTTGGATTCAGCACTATCCCTTCTCATGTTTGGATGCGCTTCGGGGAGTTCGGTGTAGGTGTGGTTAGATTCAAGTCATTTTAGATCAATGATTACATGGAGGGTTGTCTATTGGTTGATTGTATCTAAAGATATATTCCTCAATGTTGAAGGGGGTGTTGAGGGTGATCTGGTATGTTGGAAATCAACTGTATGAGTAGCGTGGTTAGTATTTTTAGGTGAATTGTCCTAGTTTCATTAGGGATTGACCAGTTTGAGCATGATATTTATTTCCCATTTGGGAGAAGATAATGGAAATATCTATTTGGGGGATCCACTATATGATATTGGAGGTCATAATCCTTTTTTAATTGATTTTTTGAGTATATAAGTTATGAGGGTTTTGTGCGGGTGATCAGGTGTGATCAATTTTCCCATATTTATTAATTTTATTCAGTGATAAACATATAATGGGTCATGGTGTTTTTTATTTTTGATGTGGGAAATGATAAGGATACTCTTCATGTGGGGTGAATCAGATTGAACATTTTTGAATTTATCTCATGTTGGAAGAGATCGATGGGATGTGTAATACCTATCATTGGATGGTCCAGATAACATTGGATGCACCATTTAATTGTGGATTGTATAGAAGATAGTTTATCTCTAAAGCATCTCAGGGGGTGAGAAACATTTTTGGTGGGGTGTTTTGACAACCTATGTCATGAGGGGTTGAAAAAGTTAGGTGAAATATGAAACTTTTTCTTCCTAGGTATGTTCATATGAGAAATGGTAATTTCAACTCTAATATTATCTTAAGTAATTTTTCTAACCACTCAGTTTGTCTCAGAATTTGGTGTTTACCCTAGGATAATAGATTGGTATAAATTAGAGTCCAGTAATTTTTCAGGAAATATTTTATATTTAATTAATTAAATATTAATCTATTCATGAATGTTCATTTTGTTGTATATTTTAAATTGAGTGTCAGATTTATATTCCATCACTACGACTGAGTTTTGAAATTTTTGTTTTTCCTAGGTGAGGCATAACCTTGTATTGGGCACCACGGCCCAACCCATGCCCCATTTTAGGGTCTTAAAACATATCCTTTCAAGCTCTATCACCCACATCATAATGACTCTCATGACATGCATGCCTTTCAGGATACATTAACCTCATCGTACTGACATTCTAGGCTTCCATGCCTTCTGGGATCCATTTCCCACATCGCACCAATGCTCGATCCTTCCACACCTTCCGAGTTACATCACCTCGTCGTATGGACACTCTAGGTATCCATGCCTTCCGAGCTCCATTTACCACACCATAACAACGATACAGGCTTCCACGCATTCCAGGGTCCATCTCCCCTTTATACCAACGATCTAGGCTTCCACGCCTTATGGGCTCCATCACCCTATCGTATCGATGGTCTAGGATTTCACACCTTTCGGGCTCCATGGCCTCGTTATAATGATGATCTAGGATTCCATGACTTCCAGGCTACATCAACCCATCGTACCAATGATCTAGGATTCTATGCCTTCTTGGATCCATCACCCAAATGTACCAATGATCTAGGCTTCTAGGACATCTGGGCTCCATCTCCCCTACCGTACCAACAATTTTGGCTTCCAAGCCTTCCAAGCTCCATCACCCCAGTCGTACCAATGCTCCAGGATTCCACGCCTTCTATTCTCCATCCCCCCCATAGACTGGGGACATGTTTTCATCCCTATCACCCTTGTGAAACTCTATTTCATCCCAACTATTGGATTTCATTAACCATCATGGCCCTCCCTACGGCCTCATCACCAGCTTATAGAAGGATCACCATGAGGCATCCCAACACAAGAATGGAGAACATCCAGGCATAAACTAGGTAAATTTTAGGGTAATACCATCATATAGATTTACTCTTACCCCCATTTCCTAGATTCATGATGTTAAACTATGTAAAAACCCCATCCCGGTTGCATGAAATTAAACTGCACAAAAACCACATCCTAGTGACACAATGTTAAACTACATAAAAAACATCGTCTTAGTCACATGAAGTTAAACTACAAGACAATGTCATTTTCACATGATGTTAAAATGTAAAAAAGTTTTGTTAAAGATGCGCGGCCTACAACTACAACCACCATGGTCAAAGCAACGCTACGTAAAACTACAGAAACCTTGGTCAAAGCTATGCGACCTAAAACTACCGCTACTATGGTCAAAGCTGTGTGACCTTAAAAGCTAGCCATCACTCATCCTAGATACACGACATTAAACTATACACCAGGTATGAACTCTATGACCTTAAACTAATATCCATTGGTCCATGAAATAAGAACTTAAACTATTTGCAACACTGGGGTCTGTTACTCTATGTCCATCCACATCTTCCCACTAATAATCTTTCATGTGATATAGTGTAGAAACCAGAGTGTTGGACTCAAAATGTACATAATCCCAATCCATATCCATACTTAGTATCATCCCTTTATTTAGATCCACACCATATTTCATGTCTTAAAAGACCCCTTAACAGCCTTGTCACATGCCACTTTGGCTCACCTACCCTCTTGGGCCAATGCCCTGGAAGACATTAGATGAAATTTTGTGATATGCCCCGTGTTTTGAACATGGTCAATGGTTGACCCTCATTTGGCTATTATCATCATAGAAAATAAGATATGGATTCTATGTTTAAAACACGGTCATCAGTTATCCTCCATCTTTATGTCACCATCATTGTGATCTAGATATAGGATCCCATGATTCACCCTTTTTTCACCACTTTGTTTATGTCTAACTTTACCACCAAGGGTGTTACCCTTACTTTCATATTTTCATGTTTAGTGAGTGGTCCATTACCACTAAAATATTCCCAGTCTGACATCTATACTCCCTTTTGTTTGTGTTTCCATGTGTCCCGAAAATCTCATCATTCCTCCTTGTTTCCCACACTGATCCTAAATCACGATTTCTTAATAGTTTTTTAGGATGTGTAATGATATGGGGGAGTGACACAGAAATATTCATCCCATATGAAGTTAAACCACAATATCTTCCAACATGACATTAAAATGATCATCTTCATTCAACGTTATGTTAAACTACATTATCATCCTACATGACTTTAAAATGCTCATCTTCATCCTATATGACATTAAGTTACATTATTGTCTAGAAGGACTTTAAAATGACCATCTTCATCCTTCAGGATGTTAACCTTATCGTTAACATCATTCATGAATTTAAACAGCTCATCTTCATCCAACATGATGCTGAAATTCTTATTTTTGTCCTACATGACATTAAACTGCTCATCTTCGTGCCGCATGACGTTAAACTGTATTATCATCATGAATGACATTAAACAGATCAAAATCAACATGCATAATGTTAAACTACCTTATGGTACCACATGACCTTAAACCGTTCCTTCATTCATCATAGGATGTTAAAATGTGCTCTCTGTCCCGGCTGAAGGATGTAAATCTACCCAGCACTCGTTACACATGATAATAAACTACAAAATGGTCTGATATCTACGACCTTAAAATAAGATCTCCCCAAATTCTCTCTACATAACGTTAAACTTCAAAACATTTTAAGAACTTCATATGGATTGATTCCCATCCTCATGGGATACTTAAAAACACTCAGGCATTGCATCCGTAGGCCCAACCCCAAACTTCCAGTTATCCCCTTGGGTCTGACCTCATGGCTTGGATGTTTCTCAAACACATGGTGTGGTACATGCCTTGTTTTTCATCAGTCATGTTGGTTTTATCATGACCATACCATGTGCCCCCTACTTGGAGTTCTCCACTTCTTTTGTCATTTAGGCATGACATTTAACTACACGATCACATTCACACTTCACAAATCCCCTTTATTTGGGTTTCCATCAACATTCACATCTGAAGGGACGCTCGAACGACATGGATGAAAGGATTTAGGTCTCTCCTACCATCTCGGGCCAATGTCCTCGAGGATTTTGAACAAAAATATGACACAAGTCCCACATTTCAAATATGGTCAGTGGGAAACCCTCCTTTTATGTTACTATTTCAAGTTGCACAATATGGATTCTTTATTTCAAACATGGTCAACAACCATCCCCCATCGTTATCTCCACTCCTATTTGGCCCAAATATTGGGTGTTGTGATTCATTTTTTCCATATATCCCATCAAACATCAGTGTGCCTTGAGTAGGGATGTTGGTCTTGTTGGGATCGACCTTGCCCAATCTATTTCCATCGTTTTTTCACCCTTATATGTTGGAGATAACCTGATCCCATTCCTTATTTTCCACACCGAGCATTGCTTAGATGGGATTGGGAGATTTGGTAAGGCAATAACTGCATAAAGGGTCACGTAATCATGGTTTGAGCTCAATGACCTTAAACTAAGATCACCAACATCCTCAACACACGATGTTAAAATATGTGATACATCTCAGCTGAAGGATGTAAAACTACTCAACAATCATCCCACAAGACGATAAACTGTATGATGGGTAGGAATTTCCATCCATGGCCCAGCCGCAGGACCCTCAACCTTTCTGTCCCCTAGTCCAGGTTCTCAAATAGAATTTTACGATGTGGTATGGACACTATATACTCATTCACACTGGGATATGTTTCCTATGTCACAGCCCCTTGAGATGACAATCCTTCATCCATCGTCCTTGCTGTAAGATATTAAATTTCATGAGTACCACCACACTTTAAACGTCCCATAATTTTCATTTTCATCATCTTTCACATCTGAGTGGACCACCAAACAACATGGATTCTAGTTCATAGGGACCTCCTACCATCTCAATCCAATGTTCCAGGGGATTTTGAATGACGATTTATTATGAGTCCTGCGTTGAAAATATGGTCAGTGGTCGACTCTCTCTTTTTTTCTTCCATTCCAGGTCACACGATACTAATACTATGTTGAGAAGATGATCAATAATTATCATCTATTATTATTAACATTATGTGGTCTCCCAAATGACCAGCACAATGATTCACCCTTTCAACCCATCTGTCCCAGGCACATGAAATTACATTGGGCATTTACAGTCCGTGCTCCAAGACCATAAACAAAGATCAACCCTATCTTTTTCATATGATGTTAAACTGTACAACTTATTGAGAACTACATATGTCTTGATTCCCATCCTAGTGGGGTACATAAGAACGCCCAATCACTTTACCTTGGGTCCAACCCCAAGTGAGGACACCTCTGCTCTATGGAATAAAGAATACCATTGGGTATGTGGTGTGGTATGGGCCAATGTCCTCACTCACATTGGGATATGTACTGCACCACATATTTCATTTGGGGAACCGATGTCATCAACACATGACTTTAGACTAGAGTCCTACCCTGAACAAGTTTAGGATGCCCCATGATAATTATGGGATGCATCAGCTTCCTATCCCAAGAGGAAAACCCCCGCACCAATGGTCACTAACCACATTGTTCGTAAGAACTACATTCATTTTGATTCTCATAATTATGGTATACGTAGATATGACCAAGAATATCACCTTGGGACCAGCCCCAGGGTCATTAACCCTCTTATCCCATTGACCCCGATCAGAGTCCAAACTCTATGACCTAAAACTATTATCATACAGTCCGTGCAACATGACTTTAAACTGTTATCCTTGGTCCAAGAAGTATGAACTTGAAACTTTGTGAATCGTCCTCACAATAGAATGATAAACTATATGCCTATCATCTACCATGGCATGACATAAAACTCTGGGCCACTCTATGTTCTCTCTAGAGAGATCCTTTCAAGAAATGAGTACAATCCCGGATCAGACTGATGCACTGAAAAAATGTGTTTTCATCCCAGTGGCATAATTTCAAGAATTTTGGAATCCCTTAAAATAAAAAATAATTTCACCCTCCGCACTTTTAATTCCCTTTAATTGGATCCTCATCCTCTTTAACATCTAAAGGAACCACCTAATAGTATAGATGATCGGCCTATGGCAGACCTACTATCCTGGGCCAATGATCCGAAATACTAATGGATGACCTCTCAATTTATGCCCCATTGTTTGAACATGATCAATGGTCATACCTCATTTTTTATCCCCATCTTAGGCTAACTCAATAGGGATACTATTTTTTTAAAAGGGTGAAAATTTATCCTTTGTTATCACGCAATCCCTATAGCGTTCCAAATTTTGGCCATTATGATTCACACCTTCCACTCCCCTCTGTTTTGATTGATCCCTACACCCATGGAGTTACCATTATTAGGAACCAAAGCACATTGGGAGAAGCTAGTCATCGGTTTAGAGATCCATATTCTCTAGCTACGACCCCTCTTATTCCATACACTACCAATGGTGATCAATGTACAGTTCTGATCACATCACATCTTTTGCTATTCAACACACTCGTACTTGTAAATGAACTTATATTATATCTTCTTTTCTAAACCAATAATGAATCACATGGGAATAGATATCTAGTCAGTTGTTACCTCAATGAAATTGAGATATATTGGACTCCAAGTAAAGCATTTTCCTTAGTCGTTTCATCAGAATGTGGTTCGCTTCTCCCTCCTCATCCTTGTTGGACCCCATTCATTGGGAGGGAATTTGTTCACATTGGAAAACATGCCCATAAAATATTCCAAATGCTTCAATACATGATGTAAGAGCATAAGACATTTCGTAAACCTTGATTTGGAAGGTCGTAGATCCCAATAGAAGTTATGAACTATGATGTGGGGACATTTGAATTTGGGCTGGAAAACTGGTTCGTAGAGCCCATTCTAAGAGATCCCTTCACGATCGCGTAGTAAACGAACTTGAAGGAAGCCTCTATGACCGCATCAGAGGAAAAAAGGGAAGCCTATGCGCTATGGAGGGGATGACGGTCGACTCCGAGGTTACAACAAACTGAATGGAACTACCGCTGGTCGCGGAACATGATTTTATTTTGCGACATCATTTTCCCTTCATGACACACATTTTTTCTCCATAGTGTGCTCCCCCAACCACCATATCATATAAATAACTGGATCCAGCACCTAATAATCATTGTTACGCCACCCCTTTGGTGTACGATCTCCCATTTCACAGTGCTCTTGAGAACCTTAAAGTGATTCCCTTCATAAATGGATCCCCCATTGCAAAGGAGGGATCTCATTCGGGTTTCTCTTGGCTCTACAAAGCCCCTTTTCTCCACGAGACCCTAGGATCGGCGATGCCCTTTGCTCTGTAATACCCTGATCTATATGAAGGCCCTTTGCTCCGCGAGACCCTAGGCTCCCCGAATCCATTTTCTCTATGAGACAGTGAGCTCTGTGAATCCCCTTTGCTCCGCAAGAACCTATACTCTGGAGGGCCCATGCTCCGGGAGACCCTGATCTCCAAAAATACCCAAGATCCCCAAGGCCATATGCTCTATGAGACCTAGAGATCCATGATTATCCATGATCAATGAGGCACCATGCTTCGAGAGACCCAGAACTCCGCATCGTGGACTTTTCTGGTTAGGACGTCAACATTTTCCATTGCACCCTAATGCATTCTCACCTACCACCTATAGAGTACCATAATTTGAGATACTCCTCCACACTCCATGAAACACCTTCAGCTGACATATTCCTCTAGGTACCTTTCACATGGCTTTAGTTGATATTCTCATCTTCAATTCCATGGGGACCTTGAGTTGATCCATTTCTCAAGTAACTCATCCAAAACCCATCACCTAACTCCAATTATAGTTCGAACCAGAAAGGTCCACTCTTATGTAAAACACAAGCCATTGATAGGAGCATCAAGCCTAACAGTCCTCTCTACATGACTTTAAACTGTAGTACACCCTATTTGAAAAATATTGGATGCCTCTTTCTTCAAATAAGATATTCCTTTTGTGCCAGGCATACGATTCCAATAATCCCATCTACATGAGTTTAAACTATTTTGTTCCCTATCATTCAATAATTAGATGCCTCTTGATCCAAAAAAGAGATTCCTTATGTGCCAAGCATGATATGGTAATATTCCTCTCTAAATGACTATAAACTATAGTACAACCTATATGAAAACTATTGGATGCCTCTTGTTCAGAATAAGACATGCCTTAGGCACGAAGCAAAAGATCCCAATAGTACTCAAAACATGAATTTAAACTGTATCATTCACTATTATTCAATAATAGGATGCCTCTTGTTCCTAATATGAGTTGGCTTATGTTACAAGAGTAATATTCCTCATGCCACGATCATAGTTAAATCATTTAAAGAGCGTTGGAATCCATTCAAACATTCATTCACTCCACCTTAAGCTTTGTGTGTTCTTAATTTGGACCATCATCCCCATTCATGTCTAAAGGGACCCCCTAATGGCCTGGTCCCATGCTAATTTGGAACATCTACTATTCTAGGACAATGAATTGAAAGACTTTGGACGACACATTGAGTATGGACATGTGATTGGAATACAGACAGTGGTTGTCCCTCATTTTTTGGTTTCCGTCTCAGGCTAATGCGATGTAAATGTCATAGTTCGAAAATGGTCTGAAGTTATCTCCCCTCATCATACCGCCCCCATTGTGCTCTGAATGTTGGGCATGTGATTCAAACATTTCATATCTCTTTTTTTGGACTGATTCCAATTCCCTTGGTGTAATAACTCTTGTGCACAAGCACATAGGTGTTCGCCAAAATTATATGCCTCAACCCACAAGCGAGTTGGGATGCCCTCATTAACAGACATGTGTAATAAATTATGGGAATCTTCCATGTGTATGAACCATTCACTATTTCCTCTCCTTAGCGGCAAACAGAAAGATTCCATGTGTAAGACCCATAGACCGTTGTCGCTCTTTAGTGGCACCCAGGCACCTTCCATGTGTAAGCCCCATACACCGTTGTCACTTCTTAGCAGCACTCGGGCAGCTGCCATGCATTATCCCTATTCACTGTTGCCACCTCCTTCTGACACCCAAGGTGCTTCCATGCATAAGCCTCATTCACCTTTTCAACTCCTTAGTGGCACCTAGACAGTATCCATGCATAATCATTTTTCACCATTTGCACTCCTTAGGGGTACACAGGCAGTGTCCATGCGTAAGACCCTTTCACCATTTCCACTTCTTAGCACCACATGAGTGTTGTCCATTCATAAGCCCCTTTCTCCATTTCCACTCCTTAGTGGCACATGGGATATTTCCATGCATAAGGACCTTTCTCCATTTTCACTCCTTAGTGGAACATGAGGAGCATCCATGTGTAAGC
The DNA here is from genome assembly GCA_963277665.1 of Viscum album. Lineage (NCBI taxonomy): Eukaryota > Viridiplantae > Streptophyta > Magnoliopsida > Santalales > Viscaceae > Viscum > Viscum album. The sequence continues at coordinate 506,080,977 of OY728119.1, forward strand.
CCCTTTCACCATTGTCGCTCCTTAGAGGAATAAGAAAAGTGTCCATGTGTAGGCCTCTTTCACCATTTCCGCTACCTAACATCACCTCAGAAACTTCTATGGAAAATCCACATTCACCATTATTGCTCCTTAGAGGCACCTGGGAAGCATCCATGCGTAAGCCCCATAAACTATTGCTGCTCCTTTGTGGCACTCATGCAGCATCCATGCATAATCCCCATACACCATTTCTTCTCCTTAGTGGGACTTGGGCAGATTTCATGTGTAATATTCTTTCAGAATTTCCCCTCCTTAGCAGTACTTAGGAATATTCCATACTTAATCCCGATTCAAAACATATCATGGATTCACCTTTGCACCACGATCGTCGAGTATATTTTTGCCTTTTGTTTCTCACACCGAGTGTGACTCACATGGGATTAGAGTAAGAATCTACCATGACACCCTTTATGGTCTTCCATAGTGTGTAAGTACCAATCCCCCCCTTAAGAATGATGTCAAATTTGATCCTTTCCCTTTTTATGCAAGGTACATATGAAGCCTCTCCGAGGTTCAAGCCCAGTACCCATTGGTCCTGACCACTTCATGCCGGTTCACCCTCATCCCGTATGACGTTAACATGAATGGCCCTTTCATCCTACATGATTTTAAACTGTATGCTTTTGAACACTATAGGTTTTGATCCCTGTCTTCTAGGAAAGGTACAAAGGATGCCTCCCTGAGGTTCAACCCCAAACACTTGGTAAACCCATTTGAACTACGTGGTTTTTGAACCCTATATTCTAGGATGAGTACATAAAAAGCCTCCCTGAGGATCAACCCCAAAAACTGATAAACATCGATGTCCCCTTTGTTGGGACCCACATCATTGGTCCGTCCTAGTGATGTCAAACCAACTTCTGGGCTGTTAACCATGCACAAGCCCCAATATGTCGTTGGGTCTCTATCCTTCATGTACACCCTGATTCCATGACCCTACCTTTATTAAATGGATATTGATTCCCTTCCGTGTGGATATGTAGTAAGCCCCCCTTAGGTTCAATACCATTACCCATGTCGTATCCTGGTCTCTTGGGAAGATCATGCCACAACTTGAAGGTTTTGCTTCCTCTGGGTGCCATCCATGCATCTATTTTCACAGGCCACCTCCTCAGGTGTCCCATTTCCCTACCAAACTACATGGACCTTGATTCTCCAATATAGGGATATGTAAGAAACCTCTGAGGCTCAATCCCAATATCACTGTCATCTTCGCGTCGGTCCCACTCCAACTATATCCATCGAAACTCCATCCATATCCATCTTGATTCTTACATTGGATGCCATATCATGGTAGGATCACACCATTTTCTTGGGAAGATAATAATGATTAAACCCCACACAATATATAACAATCCAACCAAGTGTGTCCCTCTTGTGATAGACCTCTAACCACGCATAGTCCCCAGCAAGTCTCTGGGTCATTCTCCTTTGTGTACACCCGGATTAAATGCCTTTCCCTTTGAACTACATGGGGTTTGAACCCGGTCATCTACACATGGTTCATAAGAAACCACCAAGAGGTTCAATCCTACCCAATGGTAAACCTTGGTTTTCCTCATTCTGGGGTGCACTCTCCATGATCCGCCCTCAGTGGTATCCATGTCAACCTTTACGGTGTGACATCTTCCCTTTATGGGACATTCCACCCTAGGTCCGCTCTCATAGGAAATTCTTAACTATCCACATGGTGTTCCCTATTTAGGGGTTCAATATATCTAATCCTACCTCAGGGGTGTTCAAATAAACCTTCACGGTTTGATATCATCCCTCCATGGGAAACAACACCTCAGATTCGTCCTCCTTGGGTGTTCTGATCCATCCATATGGAGAACCATTTAGGTGATCCCTCTTAGGGATGTACCAATCTGATTTGTTTCTATGGGATGTTCTAATCACACCCATTTCAACTCTGAAAGACATTAAACTCACATAATAACCTATGTTAAACACAGGAAGCTGAATAAAATCTCAGAGACATGCCTCTGGAATAAGATACCCCATGACCGACGTGGGATGTATCAGGTTATGTTCCCTTGAGATTCCCTCTTATGAGGAAGAATACATGTTCCCCAATTTCCACAGATCCAAAGATTCTTTGACATTCCTCATATTTTCATCTACTCTAACCGAAGGTTTCTACCATATCAAGACCCCATGGAATGTCCAGATAGAAGTAGCATAATTAACCGACATCCACAAAGATATGGCACAAAGAATGGGATTCACGAACAATGACTCAAATCTATAAGGGAGACCCAGACTAGACGACGAGTTCTGAGGAAGAATACATGGAAGAGGAACCAACATCCCATCATCCTATTTCGATTAATGAGTAAACATCTCTGAATAAGCGACAAATGCTGCCTGCCTTCGGAAAGAGGGAATGCAGGGAAACAACATAGTGCATCCTCGACAGATGGATGCACGCCCCTACGAAAGCATCTGAAACAATAATGATTATAATTTCATTTTATTATTGTTTCTTTATAAATGATTTTTGATTTTGTTTTAATAAAAAAAATTATATTTTTGGGTAATATTCGAGTTCACTTAATGAATTTACTAATTAATATATTTTTGAAATGTATAATAATTTATTAAAATATTATTATTCGATTATTTTCATTAAATATAAATATCATGTAATTTTTATGAAGTCAAATAGAATTTTTATATGTGTTCAAAAAACTGCTATTGCCTAAAAAACCCAGCATTTATCAATAAAAGTCTATTATAATTTTAAATGTGAAAATTCATATATTTAGAAAATTATTTGGATAAAATAAATATTATTTTTGGAATCAAAATGTCAAAATTATAAAATGGTGATTTTTGTAATTTTATGATAGAGTCTATTTATTAGGTGAAAATTAAATATAGTATAAATATAAAGAGCATATTATGACATCATAACAACCCATAAATGATGTAATAAATAATAAAAAGTTTATAAAAGACGAAATATATGTTTCAATTTTAAAATAAATTAACATTGCATTTATTTTATTAATTTTATAAATATTTTATGAATCATAAAGTTTTAAAATAATTTCTCTATAAACATGACTCACTTCCACATCGAAAAGAGTAATATTTTAATTAGTTCAGATGTTAGACTGGTAAAAAAATTAAAAGAACCTCTCATAGGAACAAACCATATAAAAAATCATGGGACGATTTTAGGTTTTTATTTTATTATATTATATAGAGTCCAAAACCTATGTTTGAGAAAAATATAGAATTCCCCACTCATTTCCAAAATAAACCCACCCAAGTTCCCATTTATCTTCACTAAAAAACTATAGAGAATTTCCTTACCTAGAACTACCTTATCTAGAGTCCTCCCAAGGTTCTCCCATGCTCTCAATAATCTCCTCTCATGCTTCTGGAATCACACTCTCAAGGTATGAGATCCTCTCCTTCTCCTCTTTATTAACGATTCTTCATTATCTTGTGTCTTTTATCTTCAATTCCTAATGATGTTATATGTTATTCCATAACCCACATATTGTAAATTTCATTTCTAAATGATGAGATACTACTTTCAATCACACTAACCCCTTCTATGAACATTTATGCATCCTCTTTATGCTATAAAAAATTCATAGTGATTTTTCATGCCAAAGAACTCTGTAGTGAATACCAATTCCCATTTCTTATCAAGGGTGTTAATCTTTATGCACATATAATTATTTTATTGGGGAAATGAATGTATTTATTCCAAAAATCCTTAATTTTTGAATAAAATTTTTATGATAAATGGTTCCATGTTTTATGACCTATGTGGCACACTTATGCACGAGAAAGAAATTAAAGTGATGGATGCGCTTAGGATTATATAGTGCTGCAATGATATTGGAAATATTTTCATGTCATGAAACATCATAAAAGGGAGTCGGAAGTGAATATAATTCATTATGGGACATTTTCCATCATGATTTCTTGGCTGTTAGCCTTAACCTATGTTTATTATGTAGTTTTTTATGTTTTTCCACATTTACCATGTCTCCTTTATGATTATCATTCTATATCATTCCTCATTATTCTATATATTTTTTCTAAATAATTTTCCTCATTTTTAGGCTTATTATCTAACATGTATTACTTTGTTCATGTTGTTCCCTATTTATTCGCTTATTGGGATTTATAGATTACCCATTCTTATGCATATCCCAATGTTATCCCATGCAGTTTTAAGTACAATGGAATAATATAAGAATGTCGAGGAAGTTTTCAATAATGTTATTATATCCCATGTTTTATGTTGTTATGTAATGTACATGATTCTCAATGACACTATAATTATCAATACCATAGGTTTTATTATGTGAAATATTCTATAATAAATCATGAATTAATATGTAATAAAAGAGAAGGGTTTTTATAGTTGGTATCAAATGAAATGTTTAGTTATTTTGTGGATTAAGATTAGAAAACTATTGTCAAATACAATGGGATAAAACAAAGTAAAAGAAAACATACATAATTTTTTTTAAAGTATAGAGTTACATGTTTATCAAGAAAATAAATATCTATATGAATACTACAAGTGGATGTGGCTCTGGTACATAAGTACATTAGGGTAAAACTTGAAAAAAAACCCGTTGATATAGACTCGACTGGGATCTGGTGCATTAAAATGGGGCTTGCAATACAACTTGTTTGAATCTCATAATGGATACACTTTGGTAAATTAAAAATCTCAATTTGAACCATATTTAAAGAATAAAAATTATTATATCAATATATAATAGGAAATATTTCATGGATAACATAGCCGGAAGCCTAGAAATTCATATGTTAATAAAATATTTTAATTTATAAATTATCCTTTTAATGTCCTTGGATTCCTACTTAGGTATTTAATAGTTTGAAAATACCCATCCATAATTTTACATATATTCTATAAAATGGTCATAAATATGACGAATCAGTTATTTAAAAAAATGTGAAAGTCATTGTAGTGAATTCATAGAATAGATTCTGAATATTATGGTAGTTAGAATAAAAAACTTTTTGAAGATACTCTATCAGTTGACTCAGGTTCTAAATAGAATCCAAGATTAGGTGGAGTGCCCAAATCCACCTAATTAAGGAAAAACATAAATTGATAACTTTACGCGATAGATGCCGACAACTATAAATATATCATCTGATCCATTAATCCCGAAACAAAGGATTAAATCCTTTGATAATATCTTCTGCAACATTTAATGCTTTGATAAAGAGAATATTCTACTTATTGTTTGTCATATGGATAGAGATGTTGATCAGTGGTGAAAATCTGTCAATACTATGAATTCTAAGGAAGAGATCAAAGTGATGGGGTGGAAGTAATTCAAAAAACTATTTTTTGATAAATATTTTCCTCACACTCTCTATGTTAAAAATGGGATGTTTTTTTTCTTTCCCTCAACAAAAAGGCGAAAAATCTATTAGGGAATAAGAGGAAAAATTCAAAAGACTTGAATGGTTTTCCTCTATCATTATCATCAACCATGAATTCATGGTTGGATGTTTTTTATACGATAAAAACTAGTCTATAAAAGACCTTGCATTCTGAGACATTGATAGATGTGATGAAATTTCCCAATGTACCCTCAAAGTCAAAATGGAAATAGTGAATCTCAAGTGTATCACCGAGATATAACATAGAATGTGGAGTTTAATTGTAGAGGTATGATAGAGAAATATAATGATGCTATGAGATTTCAATATCTCACTTGTAAAAAAGTGAGAAAAAAGAACCTTGGAAATTTCATAAGGGTAATGAGAATATTCTTTAGGTGCAACAAGGAAGGAAACCGAGGTAGTGATTTCCAACTGCAGAATACCACTAATGCGATGGAGGAAAATAATTCCATCGTTAACCCTCAACACATTGTTTATTGATTAAACTACAAGGAACTATGACACTTTTCAAACCAATGCACTAATCTAAGGGATTAAGAGATAAAAATTAATATCCAAGATAGAAAGGGAGAGCCTTTTCCATCAAAACTGTTGAGGTGGATCCCACCAATTAAGTAGTGACGAGTATTATAGTTATTCATTCAATAAAATTTAACATAATTTTTTATTATGATTATACTCATTAGTTTTTATCAAAAATGTTTATTATAAAAATTCAAACATCACAAAAAATTATTGAATTATAGTTTTCAGTAAATATGAAAAAATTATGAAATTAGTGAATCCAAAATATATAAATCCCCCCATATCAACATTTGTGGGAAACAAATTCTATTAAACCTTATGATAATAAATTTAGTAAAATTTTATGTAATTATAGGTATGTTTTATATTTTATTATATATATCCAACATAAATTTCCATGAGAATGAAACAACTCTTCTTATTGTGAATCATCCCCCAATTCTGTACAATTGCAAGGAGGAGGATGAATCTTAGTTAGCACAAATATCTCAATAAGGGATATTATTTCCCTATAAGAAAGAATATCTATATCAAATTATTGAGTCTAAGGATATCTATATCAAATTATACATGAATCCATTTATAATTGATGTTTTGGAACATGTGGAGATAAAGAAGAAACTAAAAAAGAATCTAGATAAAGTGTTCATAGCCCAAGTGCTTCACCTTGGGATGTACGAGTCCTCTTATTCGAGTAAAAGGATGAGTAAATGTGCCATTAAATTGATTATCATGATCTCAATAAGACCATGATAAAGGAAAAGTATATTATACAATATATAGATGAATTATTTGATCAAATAAATGGATCAAAATAATTCACCAAGGAAGATCTTTTGTTGGGATATTATTAGGTAAGGGAGAAGAAGGATAATATTCCCAAGACCACTTTCTGTATAAGTTAAAGGCACCATGAGTTCATAGTAATTCCATTTGGACTCACCAATGCTCTAGAAATATTCATGTACTTATTAAATAGAGTATTTAGATATTACCTTGACAAATTTGGGGTAGTATTTGTAGGTGATAAATTAATATACTATAAAAACAAGATGAGTGTGAGGAGTAACTGAGCATTATGCTAATAACTATATGAAAGGAGTTGATTTATGAAAAGAACAAAAAATGTGAGTTATATTTTAAGTAATTATCATTCATGGGTAATATTATCAGAAGAAATGGGATAATCTTTAGACATTGTAAATGTATAAGGAATTGATTGATGACCAATGCCAATATCTGTGACACAAATTCTTAGTTTTCTTAGAATAGAGGGGTACTATCGTTGATTTATGAGAAATTTATCTTGATTTTCAAGATCTATAACAAAGATAACATGGTATGGAGTTATGTTTTTTAAAATTATTGATGTGAAGAGAGATTCAATGAGTTGAAAAAGAGTATTACAACTATATAGGTACTCACACTACCCATTATTGGATATCTTTTCATGGTGTACATCATTGTTTTGAATAGGGGATTGGAAGTGTGTTAATCTAGAATAAAAACATGATAGCTTATGCTTCAATGAAATTTAATAGTCTGTGAACATAAGAACTCAACAAATGATCTGTAGTTTACTATTTTTATATTTTCATTGAAAATCTAGTGGAACTCTCTCTCTATGGAGAAGTGTGAAATGTATATGTATAAAAAAACTCAAGTATATGTTCTCATAGAAAGAGTTGTATATGCACCAATGAAGATGGTTTCATATGATAAAATACTATGAATACTAAATCCAATACCATTTTGGAAATTAAAATATTACTGAAGATTCTCTATGTAGAGAGGATACATAAACTTTATCATTGATGAAAATTGATATGGATCTAATATTATTTGATTTGAAAAGGATGAACATGTGAATCATAAAGGAAAGAACATAAAAAAACATTTCAGAAATTATTTCTCAACCATACATTCAGTAGAAGATAAAGGATGATCAAAGAGAAGATGCGGGAATTTAGAAAAAGTAGAAGATATTAGAAAGGATAAATCCTCAGAGTTCAATGTCAGTGAATAAGTATTTGTGTGACTTGGGTCCGGAAAATTTGTACCATCAAAGTATGTGTTAAATAAAGATCTTTTTTGGATAATGCACATAGATCAACCATCTCCATCCATCCAGGAATAATATAGATGCATTGAGATCTATGATATCACTGTTGGTGGGACAATATGAATAAAGAGGTCATAGATTATACATAAAGATGTCTTATATGTTATAAAGTGAAGGGAATGCGGAAAAAATCAAAGGGGATGATAAAACCATTACCCGTACCAACATGAAAATGGGAAAAAATTTCCATGCACATTGTCATTGGTCTTCTAAAGATATAAACAGGAAATAATGTTATATAGGATATGGTGGATCATCTTACAAATAATTCTCACTTTATTGCAGTTTGAGAAGACTTATCACTCAATAAAATTTCAAGGATATACATTAAAGAAGTTGTGAGGCTGCGTGGATCAGTACAATTAATTATATTTGGTCGAGAATGAAGATTTACCTCTATGTTCAAAAAGTGAATCCATCACACTGTAAATACTAAGTTAAACTTCATCATGACTTATCACCATCAAACTGATGGTAAATCTAAGTGGAATATCGAAACACTAGTGGACCTAATGATAGAATGCACAATCAAATTCAAAGGAGGATGGGATCAACATTATCCTCTGGTCAATTTCTTATAAAATAATAGTTTCTAATAAAGAATCCAAATGGATCCCTTTGAATCCATTTATAATAAGTGGTTTATTACACCTTCATGTTGGGATGAAGTTGGAGAACAAAAACTTCTAGGTCTTAAAACGGACGAGGAAATAGCAGAAAAGGTCAAGACTATTCAGCAGCACATCAAGGATTCTCGGAGTGGATAGAAGAGATATGTTTACAATGATCCATGATACACAAAGATTAAGGTCAAGCACAATTTATTCCTTAACATATATCCATGAAATAAAGTTATTATTTTTGTGAAGAAGGGATAGATTAGTCCAAGATACATGAGTCCCTTTAAAATCCTTGATCACATCAGAGCGGTGGACTATCATCTAGCACTCCGACGTAACAGATATCATGTAAAAAATATATTCCATGTATCCCTCTTGAGGAACTAAATACTATAACCCATACATGTACTCAATCTATACATTCTACCATTGGACAATGATCTATCATATGAGGAGAAGACGATGAAGATCTTAGATCATAGAGAAAAATTTCTACGGAATAAGACATCAGACTTGGTCAAAGTGATGTAGAGAAACCACATGTTTTAAGAAGAGATTTTGGAACCAGGGGATGTGATTAATAATAATTTACATTTTCTGTGTGTGTGAAATGATAATTTCTAGGGTCAAATTTATAATGTGGGGAAGATTGTAATGACCTGATATTTTATAAATAAAATTCCCATTGTGATTTAATTAAATGCATTATTATATATTATGTATATAGAAAAAAACAATCACTTATTTAGATTAATTATATCCTATCTTATATAAAATAACATTTATAATCATTTTCTTTGATAATATAGTCCTTGAACGGTGACCATATTATTAGTATAAATATAGTCTTTTGATAAATCTAATTGACATAGACAAAGGATGCGATGACATTAACTAGTAGGATTCTACCCCATGAACCCCATTTATTGGAGATTCAAATTGAGATAACATCATTGAGAATTTTCCTTGACCAAGCTCAATATGAGATCTAACATCTTAAGTGTGTGTGAAAGCATTTAAGTATATGTTCATGCTCATTGATATCACCCTTGAACCATGTACATTGAACCGCCCCATGAATGTCTCACCATCATGAACCTCACCGTTAGGGAGTATGGTGGGGTATTAAAGGTATATGTATCAAGACCCAAATAATATGAATATATAAATTTAATATAATAATAAATATAATTTTGTTTTATTTTTATTACATTATAAATGATTTTTTATTTTGATATAATAAAACACAAATTATATTTTTGCGTAATGATTAAATTCATATAAAGAATTTATGAAATAATGATTTTTTGAAATGATAAAAAATTATTAAAAAAATTAATATTTAATTATTTTTATTAAATAAAAATGATCATATAATTTTGATGAAGTCATATATAATTTTTATAAGGGATGAAAAATATGTTATTGTGAAACAACCAAGAACTTATCATTAAAGGTCCATTATTATTTTAAGGGTTAAAATTAAAATATTTAGAAAAAAATTTGGATAAAATAAATATTTTTTTAGAATATAAAATTCGAAATTTTCCAATGGTGAATTTTTCATAATTTTTTGAGACAGTCAGTTTTTTTGGAAAAAATTAAATATGGTATGAATACATGGTTTGTATTATGACTTCATAATTACAAAAAATATTATAATAAATACTATAATGGGTATAAATGACTAAATATAAGAGTTCCATTTAAAATAATTCATTATTATATTTATTTTATAAAATTATAGACCCTTTATGATTCGGTCAAAACCTATAATATATTTTAATGTTTTCAAATCATTTCCTTAAAAAAGTTTCTCACTTCCACATCTGTAAGGGTATTATATTAAAACATGAAACAATTGGTCTTATAAAATAATTAAAAACAACCATATTTTTCAGAAAACATGGTCAAAAACCAAGGTAACTTTTTTTGTTTTGGTAATTTTATTATATAGGGCCCAGTCCTATTTTTTGAAAAATAATAAATGATTCCCCACTCATTTCCTATATTAAACCACCCAATATCTCATTTATCTTCACAAATAAACCTTTCACCATGTCCTTACTCTTCCCTACCATCTCTAGAGTACCCAAAATGCGCCTCATGCACTCAATAAGCTCCTCACAATATTTTGGAATCACAAAATAAAGGTAAGGGACCCTCTCCTCTTATTTATTCATGTTTCTCCATTATCTTATGTCTTTTATATTCAATTATTAATGATGGGATATGTCATTACATATATCCCTTACATTATATTTTATTTCTAAATTATGATAGACCCATTTCAATCCCATTAATCCCTTTTATGAACATTTATACACCCCTGTTATGCTGCTGAAATTCCAACTTGATTTTTCATTCCAAAACAATTTTGTAGTGAATACCCATACCCATTTTCTATCAAGGTTGATCACTATTATGTAAAAATAATTATTTTATTTTGGACTTACATGTATCTATTCCACACTTCTATATCGTGGAATAAAATTTGGTGCTTACGGATTCCATGTTTTATGATCCATGTGGCACACTTATGCATGAGAATGAAATTAAAGTGACTAGTGCACTTGAAATTATATGGAACACCAATGTATTGGGTAATTTTTTAGCCTCATGACATATAATTAAATGGAATTAGGAAGGAACCTAATCTATAATGGTACTTTTTCTATCATGATGTCTTTAACATTAGCCTTGACCTATCTTTATGATGTAGTGTTTTAAGTTGTTGCCATATTTCTCATGTAGCCTATATTATCATCATGCTATATCATGAATATTTGATCTTGTTTATGATTAAAACACAATTTAATCCTCATTTTTATTTATATTGTCTAACATTTATTTATTTCTTCATGTAATTCCATGTTTAGTACCTTACTAGTCTTTATAGATCACCCCTTTTTTATGTATTTTTCGAGGTTATCCCATGAAATTCTATATATAATGGAATAATATGATCATTCGCAGGAAGTTTTCAATAATTTTTTTTCATATCCCATGTTTTAAGTTGTAATGTAATGTACCTAATTAAAAAATAGACTATAATTAACAATCTTTTTGGTTTTATTATGTTAAATATTATGTAATAAATCATGAATTAATTTGTAATAAAAGAGAAGGATTTTCATAATGTATCTGACTATGTGGGTGAGAAGATGTACAATCAGAGTTTTGGGATGTAAATTCTTGTTACTCATAGTACACACCATGTAGTGGTACATGGTCATGAGGCCATATACTTTAGAAGAAACTCGATGTGAGAGGTACATGGCTATGTAGAAGTTCATAGGTAGACCCCATGTACATCCTAGATGTGTAGTAATACACAAGAAGACCACATTTCTACTCTAAACATGTAGATGTACATAGATAGGTAATTTTTTGAGATTATACATAGTGTACTTGGATGTACACATCATGTAATTTTTCCATCATGGGTAATATTTGATGTTTTATGCCTTTGAGTCCGAATTGGACTAGTGAGTAGTAAATTATGAGCATTTTCCAAAGAGGTCATGAGGGAGATATCCGTTCTTTATTCATATGACATATCAATGGTTCTTTATATTGTGAGTGTTTAGTAGGATGTTTTCCATAAGGGTTGGTTTTAGAATCCACCTAGGGGTTTGGGTTGTCAACTATGGGGATCGAGTGAGGTTTGTGTGCTCAATGATCATACATGATAAAGTATACCCTAGAGACTTATTTGGCGTTATTTGTAAAATTTCCTATTGTTGGTATCCAGTGATATCACTAAGGAGATCATAGTTTTCCCTCACTGTTGGGACAATATTCGTGTGGTTAGAGAAGTTGAGTATTAGCTTTTTTGTTTGTAGTGCACAACTATTAAATCTATTCGGATTAGTTAAATCCTTTGGATGAAGTTTAATGATGGGTTCGATTGAGATTTGGAGACAATTCATATAAAATCTTTAGCATTCCCTTATATGATAGTTTTTGATCTAGTAATCAGTGGTTTCTATAGTCGCATGTTGAGAATAACCATATTGCATGTTTTTTTTGTCTTGTGCTAAGGTACCATTGTGGAGGGTCTCTTTTTTTTGAGTTGGTTTAGAGGACCATTATGAATGACCTTTTTATCATGATTTTGCTTTTGTATTTCCATTGGGTGAGGTGTTGATTGAGGATTAGTTGGAGATCACTCAGTGTTGTTTGGGATGTTTCAAAACTATGGGTGTCTTATGATATTCGATGACTGATAAGATCCCTCATAGGGAGTTCTGCGCTTTCTCTGACCTTTGGTCCATTTGAGGTTATGTTTGTAGACATGGATTGAGTGATTGGGTGGGTTAGTGGAGTCACGTGGTGGATGCTACATTATGCTATAGTCCTGGGTACTATGTGATCCTCGAGTTTTTTGACAATGGGGAGGGTTGTTGAGAGCCCATAGTGGATGTTTTGTTTGGATGTTGATATCCATAGGACCATGAGATTAAATTCTTGTTGGATGAGAGTGGATCAATGATTCTAGTTCAGTTGTTTAGATGGTGTGTTTGTGGTTGAATCTTCCCATATTCGATGGGGCTTTAGGCCATAATCATTGAGGCATTTTCGTCAAAGGATTTGAAATTGAGGAAGATATCAATGGGATATCATGGATTGGGCATTGGACCTGAGTGTTATTTGGTTATCTACTCTCCTAGATGGTTGTGGTTAGATGAGATTAGGTAGGTAATGGATGATATTGTGGAGTGAAACCCCCATCTAGTTGAATGTTATCCCAGACTAGTGTGGCTTTGAGCTCATTAGGTGTCGATGCAAACACTGAGTGGGTTTTGTGTAATAGGGATTCATTTTCATTCCCATGTCCATCAATTCTATACACTCCCTATTTTTATAGATCCCATGGGATATTTTTATTCAGGTCCATAACTAGTTATTCATTCATTCTCTAGTACCATTAGGGATGACATGTTTACAAGTTTTGTTGACCTAGATGTTCATTTGTCCAGTTCAGATCATGCTATTGGAGTCTAAGAGACTGGTAGATGTGCCTTATTGTGTGAAATCTTCTGTTTATGACCTGGTGTTTGACATTCATTCTTGTCACGTTTAGAATTTTTGGAGAAGATATGTATTTATGGAAAACACAGTAGATTTCATTTGGATAGTTGTACCACGTGGCGTAAATCCTCTGGCATGGGCCATAGTAGGGGTATATTTGCCACAGGTGTAAGGATACAACCCAATGGTTTCCTATATTAATTTTTTATATTTCCCTATTTTTGTGTAGATTTTAATTTTTGGCTAGAAAATATTTGTATTTCAGTTAGAATGGTCATAACATATGTGTATTCACGTGTTTATAAATCATATTATATCTCAATTGTTTGGGTGGCATAATGATATTTATTTCTCACCCACTATATATTCACCTTAGTGTATGTGCATATATGATTTATGATTTCTAGTATGATCAAAAATATTTGTAGTGGATGGGGATTAGGACTAGGGTTTCTTAATGGGGTGGAGCGTCACTTGTGTGGTTTTAGGATTAGGCTATCGTAACTTGATAATTATGGAGACTGGGTATGTGGTTTGTCTTTGTATTGGTAGTAGATATAGTTATAATTATTTTCATTTTGTTTATTATGTATATAATTTTGGCCCTATGGGTGATCAACTATTGTATGATTTTCATGATATGATATTTTGTATGACTTTATAATGAATTCCATTTATTATAGCTTTCATTGTTTCATTTTATTTATTATTTTTATTTTGATTTCGAACCCAGTGTATCAGTTTTTTGTTTTTCACTATTTTTACACTCGAAATAGAGGGTATAGTCTCCCTAATACAAATTTTATAACATATTTGCAGGTTATAAGCCTATGGTATTTAGGGAGGCATTCTTGGGGGATTTTGGAGTCCCAGACCGGGTGATGTGTCAGGTCAAACTGGGCTACTTCTTTATAAAAATATTGTTCACCTTGAAAATCAATCTCCAAATCTAAAGATAAAGGTGGGAAATAACCATCAACCATATTATAGGAAAAGAGATAAAGGTAATTATTTCATAACAAAAATGGATTAATTATAAGATCTTAATGATTTTTTGGAAGGTACGCTCATTTTGATCTAAATGTTAGAAAGTACTTTGTTTGGATTTCGTTCTAAGTATTCCTCTATTTCATCCATTTTGTAAAGAATTTAGAACCATACCACGGACCAATAGAAGAAAATACATTATTTGATAGTCCTAGAAGAATTATAATAGATGGAAAGATGTATAAAAATTATACTATGAACTTATGTGAGTAAAATCTCATCCAAAATATAGTATTCAATCTAACGGTGAAATTAAAAACTATAATAGGGATGAACTGGATCTCAAAGTGTAATTTTATGATCAAATATAGAAACAATAGGATTTCTGTGGCGTTGAATGGAAATCCTAGAATTATTTTCATTGGAGAGATATTATAACCCGAACAATGTATAGAATCACATCCTATAGTATTCTTTATTCGAAACGATTGGTGAATAAAAATTATAAAGATAATGTCTAAAGATAGAAAATATTCCCTTTATTTGGGAATATATTGATGTATTTCCTCAAGAGTTACCTAGATCTACCCTAAAAATAGAGGTAGAGTTATCCATTTAACTCTTTCCTAGATCCAAGAGAATATCATATTCCTTATATATAATATAATATGTGGTGTTAAAGAAATTAAAAAATAAATTCAATAACTTTTAGGGAATGGTTTTAGAAGAATATGTGTGTATATTTAGGGAGAAAATATTCTATTATTAAATATGAAGGATGTGTTAATGTAGGTATTCATTTATTATAAAAAACTTAATAGGATAAAAGTGAATAAAAAATATCCTCTCCCAATAAATGATGATTTTTTCAACCAACTTTGATGGGCACAATTCTTCTTCAAGATGTTACTCTAATCATGGTATCATTGGTTAAGGAAGAATAAAAAAGATATCCCAAAGACTGCCTTCTGAACAAGATATGGAAATTACTAGTTTGTTAATATTCCCTTCTGATTGACTATTTATCTTTTGATATTTATGGATTTGATGAAAAGTGCCTTTATATATTACCTTGATAAATTTGTGGTGGTAATTATTGATGATATTAAAATATATTCCAAAAATTTATAGGAGTGTGATTATCATCTAAGGTACATCTTACAATCTATTAGGAATGATAATCTATTTTTTAATTTCATTAAATTTCAGACTTGGTTACAAAAATTGTCATTCATGGGGGAACATCATAACTAGTGAAATAATCTCAGTGGATCCTTAAATGAAAAAGGTCATGAAGGAGTTTCCATGTCCTACTACTATAACTAATATTTTGTAGTTTCCTTTTTCTAGAAGGATACTATAGAATTTTTTTGAAAAACATTTCATTGATATATAATCCACTAACCATGTTAACTTGAAAAGGAGTCAGGTTTATCTAGAAAAAAGAGTGTGAATGATTTTTTCAAGAACAAATGATGATGGTTATAATTTTACCTATGTTAACTCTACCATCTATTAGATAAGTTTTTTATTTATAATGAAGCATCTATGAATGGTATTGGATGTATTATCATGAAAAATCAAAAATTGATTTCATATGCATCATGAATGTTAACGCCTAATGAATAGAATTATCCTACTCATGACCTGGAGTTATCTATTGTCATTTTTTCTCTAAATATATAGAGACACTATTTTTATATTTAAAAGTGTCATATATAAATTGAAAAAAATATATTCGATTATATATTCACATAAAAAGGAACCAAAAACGAGACATTGAAGATGTTTGGATCTTCTTAAAGACTATGATTTTTCATTCAGTATCTCTCTAAAAGAGAAAACATTTTGCGAATTCATTGATTTTGAGTGATCATAGTGTTCTTGAAATGATGAGGTTTGAAGGAGATTCATTGATCAAGGAACTAATAAGGTTTGATATGGGAATCATAAGGGAAGGAAAAACATCAATTATACCTAAAATTATTTTTCAATCATCATTTCTAGTGTGGATTTAAAAATATCAAAGCGATAATCTGTTGATGTGAAATAAGTTAGAGGCTGTGAAAAATAGAGAGTTTCTAGATTTCAATATAGATTAACAATGGTAATTGAAATTTAGTAAAGGATATGCATGTTATATTTTTTAAAGATAAATAAGGGACTGATTTATGAAGTATATATTTCTATATTATCTATACACCTCAAACACACTAATATGTATAGAGAAATTCATGATCATTATTAGTTGGATAACAAGGAATGAGAGATTTACAATTATAGTTCTAGGTGCTTGATATATGAACAAGTGAAGTTGGCGTAATAACTTTTTAAAGAGGTATTTAACCCACAACCCATACTTGTATAAAAGTTGGAAAACATAACATTAAATCACCAACCTTCCTAATAAATCCTTTAGAAACAATGCTATATGGGTCATTATAGATAGATTGAAAAATACAGCCCATTTATTTTCAATAAGCGCAGATTTCTCCGTGGAGTTCCTAGAATGTATCTATATTCAAGAGGTAGTGAGACCATATGGATTACCACTGTCGATTGATTCTAATCAAGATCTTTGATTTACTTCTATGTTCTGTAGTTTCCTTCAATAGGATATGAATACAGATGAAAACCTAAGCGTGGACTATGATCCATTAATTGATTGGATGATTGTGATGACTATTCAAAAATTAGATGACATGTTATGGTCTAGCTCAAATTATTTTCAAGGGAGTTGGGATCAACTTGTCCCACTTTTTGAATTATCTTATAACAACAACATCCAGTCAAGAATTAAAAATAGAAAATTTTGAAGCCCCTTATGGAAAGAGGTGTAAAAATCTAATATGTTAGTTTAATGATAGAGATGGGAGAGTTTTTGGACGATACATTGTGAAGGATACTACCATAAAGATACAAGTTATTCATAAACACATCTAGGATGCATAGAGTCGACACAAATTATATACTAACAAACAAAGGAATTACTTGTTGTTTGGTGTTAAGGACGGTGTATTTATGAAGATATTGTCATGTAAAGGTATCATGAGGTTTATAATGAATGGTAAACTAAGTCGCAGAGAAATTGGACCATTTTTTATTCTCATGCATGTTGGAGAATTTTATTATCG
This sequence comes from Viscum album, assembly GCA_963277665.1. Taxonomy (NCBI): domain Eukaryota; kingdom Viridiplantae; phylum Streptophyta; class Magnoliopsida; order Santalales; family Viscaceae; genus Viscum; species Viscum album. The sequence continues at coordinate 506,098,853 of OY728119.1, forward strand.
ATTAACACTACTTCCAAATCATTTCAATCACCATGATATATTCCACATGTCCCTACTAATAATGTATATGTCTAAAACAACATATTTACATGATACTAATGGCGTAAAGTTCTAATATTATTTTTCAAATGAAAAGTAATTGATCTAGATCCTTTATATAAGGGAAAAATTGTTGAAGAATAAGATAACCCAACATGTAAAAGCCTTGTGGGGGAATTAGATTTATAAAGAGGCTACTTTTGAGAATGAAGAAGAATTGAAGGATAAATTCTCCGAATTTTTTGAAGTATGAAAAATATTTTGGGGATGAAATTTCTTTGGGGGGGGGGGAAGTAACAGCCAAAAAATTACTTCTACAATTAATAACTTTTTCATAATTAGTACTTTATTATATTACACGATGTAGGTTCCTAGAAATACTATTATTAAAAATATTACATGTCATGTAATAACACAAAATACTAAAGCTAAGAATAGTACCAGTATTTAAAAAACCAATGAATATAAATGATGAAATTTAATACTCTATATATTTAAACTATGGAAATAAGAATAAATAAATGATGGGAACTGTTAAAAATAAACCTTTGGAATATAATTGAAATTATCAAATTAATTATAAAAACAATTGGGAATCATGTAGTAAATATTGATGAATAGTGGAGTATATATAGAGTTTAAAGGGAAAAGTGGCCATTGGGATCTAACCATTAGTTGATCATAAGACCGAAAAGGTCTATAAAGGGGGGGGGGGTGAATTGTAGTCTAAAAATTTAAAACAACATAAACCCCAATACCTATTTAGTTAAAATATTAGATTTCAAAGCCATAAAATCATCAAATTATATGTATCATATCTAGAAAAGGTTTGATATAATAAATTTGTTAATTGGGATCACAAATAGTATGATAAAAAAATTATTAAAATGATTCGTAATAAACTAATATAACATGCACAAAAGAATGTAATTTTTTTTAAAAAAATGTAATAAAAAATCTAATAATGAAGTAAGAATGATTACAAGATTTATTACAGTTGTTCTACACATTAACCATAAGACATAATTAAATTAGAAATCCTAACTTAATATATCCATATATTTACACAAAACTATAAATATTGGTCCTACCACATTTGGAATGAACTTAATATGAATATAGGAATGTGCATGTCTTCCAAAATATTGGATTCCTTTGATATGATGATCAACTTCAGCTATGTCTTCCTATCCCGGGAAGATCTTGATCTGATGGTACAGATTCACCTATCTACTTATCCATGTAATCCCTAAATCTAAACCATGATTAGTCACATTTTATAAAAAATATATTATAGTTCTATGGATTTTACAATTCCTAATTATGAATCCTTAAAACACAACTCTCTAATAAATTAAAAATTATAAGAATGAGATGTTCTGGAAGATAAAAATATGGGACTTGTTGAGTATTAAATGGATCTTCTCCCATATCCTTCAATGAAATCCGATTTATAAGCTGTCATCTATTGGATATAATTTTTTGATTCTCAAAGTTTGATACAATGAACTTAGATGTTCTTAAATTGATAGTTCAGCAAAAGGATTCCATATGATGTCATATTGATTAGGATCATTACAATGATGTTGAATATTTCATCAGATAGATACAATTCCAATTACTCCGATTACGAACCATTAATTGAATAATGGACTATACTTTTGTTTTTCAATTCGATGAACTAATAAATATTTAGTCCAATGGATGAGAACTATTATAATTTGGATGGTTATGAACCCATTCATTCTGATTGATAGTACACTTCTCTAACCACTAGACATTACTGTAATTATTTTGATGGACACATCACATTTTCATTACGATGAATCAGACTAAATAATAGAAATTTTATATTCATTTTATATTAGACACACTTCCTTATTCATTGGAAAATAATTTTTTCTACCTAAATATTATAAAAATCATTGGATATATAAAAATTTTAAATTTTAAATTTAATTATTTTAAGTGTTTTTGAATTTCAAAAAAAGGAAAGGAAACATAGAAATTATTACTTTTGACTCTATAATATCCCTATCTTTGGATAGCACAAAAATACACACTAAAACTCAAAAACTATTAAATTTTAAAAATATACAATCATTGCTTTATAAGTAAAGTTAAAGTTATAATTCCTCATAAATTACTTTTCTTATCATATTTTAACTGCCTTTGATTTAATATATTTTTTCCCTCGGTATGGGCACAATAAAAATTATTACATCATATACCACCTATGTCAAATGTATTTCATGTATAGTTTTCTCCCCCTAAAACTATTTCCCCTATTTCTGATAAATTTATACCATTTAAACAAATTCTCTAAAAATTATCCCCTTTTTTATTTGACAATGTGAATGAGAAAGTAATATAATCTCTTGAAATGTTGGAAGAATAATATAAAAAATAAATGTGTTTGAATTAACTATTAATAAAATATATATAGTAAATAACATTAATAAAAAATGAATTGTAAAACATTCAGAAAAACAATATCTGGAGATTTATTCATTCAAACTAAACCTCATTCAAAACTATTGAAAAACATAAAAAATTACGAGTTATGTAAATAATTTTGTTCTTTCTTATAAAATATCTTAAAAATTCTCTTTAACTTCATTTATTCATCATGGTACTTATTGGTTTTATAAACTAAAGAATCAATATTTTAATATCTTATCCTCTATGATTTATTTCTATAATATCTTTTCTTTTATAATTTCAACTTCTTCTTCAAGAACAATTATCTTTTTATTTTCCACATTTGGCCTAAGAAACTCAGCATCAAAAGATATAAAATATTCATTATATATTTTGATCTTTTGAATATATTATTTAAATTATTTTATTTCTTCATTTAGAGAGTATTTAATATATTTAAACTATTCAAAAAACAACAATTTATCATATACATCGATTGAAAACTTATTAAAGGAATCAACAATGTCAAGAGAAACATTCTTGAATTCCACTATCTTATCATCAAGATACCTCAAATGATTATACACCTCTCTTAACCATATCACCATATGGATGAATATTTTTATATGGTCCGTAGATTCTCTTATAAATTTTTCAATTTTGGACTCATTATTAATCACTAATTCTGTTAAAAACATCATAAACTTTGATTTTTCACTCAGACTATTCTATATTTTCTTACATATTTCTTCAATTATAGGAATATTTGGAATAGAGTATATTATTTATTTCAGAGCCTAGAAAATATTGTAAATACGATTATAATATTATATGGAAATTGCGTGTAATGTCTCTAATAATTCCTCTAAAACATGTGGCTAGTATAGTCCAAAATCTGAATTTTCTTCTATATTAATTCTTACATCATCTGATTATTTCACAATATCAACTTCATTATCAGTCTCAACCATTTCCAATTTTGTTTGTTAATGAAGAGATTCTAATTATTCATGTGAAGTGTATTTTTCTTCTAAAACATTAGGAATGGTTTCTTATCCGATTGAGAAGAAATAGATGTGGATGATGAGTATGATTTCAATGAAATTTTATCTTCCTTTTTGTATATTTCTTATTCTCCTCCTTCTCCTCCTCCTTATTCTAGTTCTATTTCTAATTACATTTTATTTCATTGAAATCATTTTCCATTTAATTAATTATTTCTATTTATTGTGTAACATCCCAATATTTCATAGTGCGTTATTTCTTCAACGTAATTCAATAACTTGCGCTACATAAAACATAGAGTTCGAGCGCACCGTGACTTACCAAACTTCCTTTTAAAAAAGTTGTTATGAGAATTATTATCTAAATTTTAAATTTTATATATTATATATAGTTTTAACACCCATATGATGTGTTTTTTAGACATAATTAAATGATAAATTTAAATTTTCAGAGAAATGAAGTATTTTTTAGAAAATACACTTTTTACACCTTTTAATGGAGAACCCTTTTTGAATAAAATATATGACACTTTTATATATTCAATTTGACAAAATAAACTTATTCATTAGAATAATAACATAAAAACTTTAGTTTTCATAAATTTTTGGTGTTTTCTAATAACTTTTATATTTGGGTGAATAGTGAAAAATACTAAATTTTAATTGAAAACAACTTTTCTAATCAAAATAATTGATAGTGTTAAATTATATATTTTAATGGTTTTTAATTATAATTAGACTACATTTTTATCATTTAATACAATTTAGGTCATTATATGTAATTCCACATTTAAAATTTTCATAAACACATGTCAATTTTTTGATAGTTTATACTTTTTTAGAAACCCTCTTTTTCGTTTTGACAATGGGAATTAATTTTAAATTAATAAATGAATATTCTATGTTTTTAATTTGGTAAAATGGAATTTATTTTTGAATTCGGAATATTAAAATTATCTTAGGGGAATTTTTGGTATTTTCTTGAAAACATTCAATTTTTTGATGAATAGTGAAAAACACTGCATTTTTTTAATCACCTTTGTATTTAAATAATTATTAATTTTATTTAAATTTATTTTTAGTAAAAATAGATAAATAATACCTATATAAGTTTAATGTAATTAATTTGAGTAATTTTATAATAAAATTAGATGTATAAAATTTTATTTAACTGTTTACCATCTTTTACCCACCTTCTAGAGCATTTACAAATTTTTATAAAACATAATTTTACCACTTCTACGAGTTGAATTTCAAAAATTCAAGATACACAAGTAATATCATAATTAAAAATTTGTTCTATAAGATGAAAATAATTTTTGGTGAATAGTTACTTTTGACATTTATTTACCACAGTTTAAAGTAAATAGGGTAAACAAATGTAAAAATGACATTATAATTACACTAACACATGTTCTAATTATATTGGATAAGTTTTATTCGACCAAAAACAACCCTAGGAATAAAATATGATCCTTTTAGTCCATTAGAATTAGATTAGGACATTTATTATTATTTTATTGAAAGAAGAGTTAAAAGTGTTAAATTCCATGTTTAATAAGTAAACCATTTTTAATATAGGGTTATACATAAGATAAATAAAACTATAAATATTCATTAAAAATAAAAAAAATATCATACATAATGTTATTTTATTTAAAATTTATATAGATTAAATAATAAAATTTATTTATGACACAATGATGATGCAGTAATTATTTTCTTAATGAAATATAAAAATAGTTTATATTATAAATATTAATATAAATATAATTTGAATGTTTTGATGAAATACAAGAATTATATTGGTGAATATGACATTTTATGGTTGATTAAATGTATTTGTTTATAAGTAATCGAGTTGTGAGGACTTTCCCAAAAACCAAGTACTAAATAGTGTAAAAAATGACATAAATTAGTTTTTAAAACAAATATTATATTATTAAATGATAGAAATTTTTTAAAAATATAATATTCAAACAAAAAACATATATAATGATTAATACATCATTAATGAGCCGGTTGGGATTCTTTTAGAGTTTTATTGTATGTTTATTCACTGTTTATTATAATAATACAAGAGGACATTGTAAAAGTTAAACTTTTTAACTTAGAGTTAAATCTAAAATATTAGGTAAATTTGGTGAACTAAACTTGTCTAAAATATATTGGTTGATAGTATTTCTACACATACCAACCTTAGCTTAAAAATAAAATAATTTGGATCCATTAGAAACCGAAAATTATTTTATAATAAAATAATATTTTAATCTTTTCCTAAAGTAACTTTCACCCCTCTTATAAAAGGGAACTTTTCCTTCTCTCAATATCACACCTCAAAAGCCATTTTGATCATCCAAAACCTGCCCAATTATCCTACCAACTTCCCTCATATCAACCTAGTGTCCTTACATTGATAGAAAAACCAACCTAAGGAGCCCTTTTGATCAACTCAAAAGGAAACACCTAAAGAAGAGGTAATAATACACCACCCTCTTTCAAGTTATTTTCTTCTTCCACTTCCCCTTTATTTGTTGTTTCCATACCAAAATAATAACTCACATACCTCCAATATTCTGTGATGTTATTATAAATATGGTACAACCATATTCATTATTCTATCCATCCTATAAATGGAAAAGTCACCATATGTGCGTATGTATGACTTACCGTCTCCACTTCGTGGTGTAGTTTTTTATTAAAACACTTCGTTATTTGGATGGATATAATAATGAGTATAACTAATGTAGATAATAAATATAACATGTTAATGATTATGTATATATGATATACCATCCAATTACATACGATTTGACCATCAATATAATGATATTGTCCCTCGTGCGTACGTAGGGATTACTATCTCCACAAACGCGATGAGATTCATTCTCCATCGTAATCATTCAAGAATAATTTTCATTTTATTATTAAAAATAATGTTTAATAACCTAATATCATTCTGGATATGAATCAAATACATCCTATACATAACAAACATGGCTTACGTAACCAAGTATATAACGGAAAACAGATCAGTTAACACCCGAAAAATTGATACTACTAAAATATTAGTAACAAGGAAATATTATAGGATAATATATTATATAATATTTTTTATATAGTAATTTTATAATTTAATAACAATTTTTTAACAATTATACATGAGGTTAACATACCATCGACTAAGTAAAAGTACAAGGTGAGAGTTAATTTCACAATCTCTTTATTATCCAAGGTTGTTTTTACATAAGTATCTATTGGGACATAATTATTATCCATGTCCATGTTTCATAAAAGAGTTTTAAAATAGATTATTTTTTATGGTAATTTTTCACTAAAACAACATTTTAAATGTTTTAAAGATTTTTTCTTCTAAACCTTTCACATTTATGTCCTTGTTTTCAAAATGGTTTTAAAGATTTATTTATATAGACATGAATGTTTTAAAATGATAATTCCTTTAGAAATTTTCAAAGTGGTATGAGACACTTTGATTAAAAACTATATTTTTAATTAATTCCTTTATTAAATTTGGAACTTTTAAATGATTTCATTAAAAAAATGGATATTTCTCTCACAGATTTTTACTCATCATTTTGAACTATGTCAACATTCTTTACGGGATATTATTCTTGATTTAGGTTGATTTATTATGATAAATTTTTTTTATATTGTATTGAAGGTTTTGTGATATGTTTGAATATAGATGTGTTATTTTTATACCATTCATGGTTTATGGATAATGTATTGACATTTTGTATTCTAGTTTTAATATGAATGTTTATGTTATCAAGAATATTTTGTGTAGAAGAAGAAAAATGGTATATGAAGATATCAGATGGGAGTTAATTTAGGAAGAGTCTTTATCAACACCATAGATAAAAGAGAGTAAAAATATAAAGGAAGAACATGATGACTATGTTTTAAAATTTTATATTTATCAAATATTAATTATGAACTATATGGAAATTTGAGATTCCATATTTGTGTGGTGAAGTGAAAATAAAATATAAGATTAAAAATACATAAATAGAGTTCATGACTATGTGTGTATTGAAAATAATATAAAAGTAAAATGAAAAAGAAGAGGTGAGAGGAATAATACAATAAACTATTACTAACAGTAAGAAATATAGAATGTGAGATAGAGACCTAATGATATTACTATGCACTAAAGATGAATAATTATATGAATAAGGCTAATAGAGTTTTTGTACAACATTATTTATTTTTATATCTGGATAAATAAAAGTAATAGAGATATGGAATAAACATCATTTGTTGTAGAATCCATAAAAAACTTATGGAATCCCACTTCATTACTATGATTGAGGAAGAATAAAATTCACATTTTCTAGGAGGTACACAAGGATTTCATTACTAATCTATATAATGAGGAGTTAAAAAATCATATATTCTATATATCTTATATAAAATAAATTGATTTCATTCATTGTAACTTTTCAATTCAATGAAAATGGTTCCAAGTCCATACTTTATCTTGAGCTTCTTTTGATGATAAAAAGAAATCTGGGTTCATGGGATAATAACCACGATGCATTGACGACATAGTCATACATAGGGAGGTCAAAATTTCAAAAAAAATCAGTGTTCTCTGAAGCGAATTTCTAATCCCGTATCTACATACATGTTTACTAAAGGTGAGATATATATATATATATATATATATATATAATCCCTCACTGAAAAATTTAATAGGTTATAAAGATAAATAAAAGTTGTATTGATTAAAATCATACCAACACTATTTCATCCCCACACTTAGTATTGTACTCATACATATCTGATCCTAACCTAAAAACAATAATAAAAATAATAAATTCCTCTTCTAAGAGTGCTAATATTGCCACTCATATGGTAACTATAAATGTTTTAGTCATTTCTGAGGTGTATCTCAATATATCATAATAAACCACTGGGCCAATGGGGTATTATATTCCCATGAAAATAATGATCTTATCCTATACGAAATCTCAGTCATCATGTATATTAATGAGTGTACAATGGGATAATTGGTCCCATTCCCAAATAGGTCTTAATACATAGAAATCTTGATAATAAATCAAAATAAATTCAAAACAGTTGAATTATATTGACCAGAGACTTTAAAACATATTATTTCATAATTATTATCATAAACTTATTAAAATACAATATGCAGATCAAGAGGTCTAGTGTATTTTAAAGAATATATATAAAAATAATTCATCATAAACATAAAAAAATTATTTATATGAAATTACACATATATTTACTAACTCTACTAGATCTTCTAATACTGTATATGATATCTTGGGGAGAATAGATAAGGGAAATGTTGAGATAGAAATCCTAATAAGTGATTAAAAATGGAAATAAAGCATAACATGATAATTAAGAGGAATAAAATAACATCATTAAGATGATGACCATAAGTATGATTAAATAGAATATGAAATTGATATTATATGATCATAGACATGTGAAAATAATATAAAAATGATATCATAAAAATAAGTCAAAGTTCTCTCCCAATACCATCATGATAAAGTGGAAAATGTTTCAGGGTGGATTAGTTTCACTCCCTAATCCATTACATAACATTCCATGAGATATAGAGCTTTACTCAAAGTATTTAAGGGATATATAATCCCAAAACCAATCATAAAATTAATTAAAATAATACATATGGCCACTATAGAAGTAAATCAGACTAGGAATAAATCTGAAGAAAGATCAAACATATGAGAAAGATGTGGTTTCATAATTCTAGTTCAAGGCCTAACTGAATACTAAATAATAAATATTACCAACAGAATAAGGAATTAAATCATTTGTATACTCATATTTGAATGTGAAATACAGTAACTGATCAATGATTACAAATATATATATTTCATGATAAGGGCATAGGGGATGAAAGAATAAAAATTTATAACATGAGTGAAACATTATTAAATAAGTAAAGGATATTTCTAAGGAATTTTTTATCCAAATTTTATTCCAAGGTTCACATTGGGGTCGTAAATTCCTCTTTCTAGTATAGAGTTTCCATGTACTTTGATTGGTTGTATACCCTATTGGATATATTTTACCCCACATTCCCACTTTCCAAAGGTGGGTTTCCTCCACAGCTATGGTCAATGATGTTAGCTCATGGGTCAGAACAATATTATGGGATGTTTTATATTCCTTTTTTGGATTCTTCCTTTGAAGTTTTGAATAATCTAGGTCTCTCTTATAGGTCTAATACATTTTCTTGAAAATCATCTCTGATTCCATCTTTATGTAGACACTGGTTAATTATATTCTCTCTTGAGGTAGCTACCTATGGCCAGGGATGATGGGGATGTTAGGAATCTTAGGGATCTTTGGAATGTTGGACTTGTTGGGAATTTGAAAAAGTATTCCCCATTAAATTTCCATGGAATCTCATGTATGAGAAATCCTAGGTATAAAAACTAATGCATCATGTATTCATTATGGGGAAACATATGAGATGGATGTAAGCAATCCAAGGCTTGTTGCCTCACATATCCTATACTTGTTAGATATGGAGACTCGTATTTGATATGCATTTATTTATGTATCAGAAAATAATCATACAAGAAATCCGAATCTTATCAGAAAATGATTTTATGCTCTTCAACCAAGTCATTTCATGCTAATCACCCGAGGAAGATGTTTTTATACATTAATACGAGCCACATATTTAGTGTGATGTAGGGATTGGTTGAGTCATAGGTGTAACATATTATGGGGACATTTGGGTCATATGTTTATCATCATTTGGGGGTAGTTCGGTCACATGTTGTTGACACTCTGTTCCATCACAAAGACTAAAAATTCGAAAATGAAAATTCCTTAGAAAAAAGAGTACAAAACATGTGAAGAAAATCAATATTTTCTAAGGCTTGAAACATGAATTTACCCCCATCATGTTGGGGATCTGTCAACATGCGTGTTACTTTCACGCCACATTTCAGGTGTGAAAAACACTTGTGCTCCCCACCACCATTTCACCCAGGGTCACTTATTTATTTATAAATAGACCCTTAGGGACTTCATTTGTACATAAAAATTTCCACAAAGCCTAATTATTTCTCTCTTCATCCTAGTGATTCTAATAAGTCTTTTGAAACCTTCCAGTTAGTTCTTTAACACCTAGAGCAGAGTAATGGAAAGAGGATCATAGGAGTTAATTCCATTTAGTGTTTTAAATCCACATCACATACATGCCTAAAGCACCCAACCCACATAAATTAGGAACACATGCACAACACCTATTCCTCTCAATGGAACATGATCACACCACTTCTGGAAATACCTATGAGTACTCTTGTAGTCTTGACTAAAGTATCACCGAAGTATTAATAGATAGGTTATTCATCAATTATGTGAACATCAAGTCTCCAAAGCCTACTTGTGCACCCATACCTTTGTTCCAAATAATTACTTGGGTGCCCTTATTTTCATTCACCAAATCACTTCATTCTATACAAGTCTGTCATCAATACTTCATGAAATCCATTCATAGAAAGGCTTCTTCTTCATTAGCACCCTTATCTAAAAGGGGCCATGTTGAAACCTCCACCAAAAACACCTAACTAATCATTAATTTGGGAAGGACACATCAGTGTGTTTATTATTTGAGTTTGTAAATCCGTAGTCAAGGGTTTCCCACATTTTTTGTAAGGTGGTTAGGATTCATGGTGTGTTTGTGGGTTTTTTATCCATAGTCACATGAACCTTTCTCCAAGAAATAATGTTGGGAAGTATTTGGTTTTGAGGTTTAGGGTTTAGTTTTTATCCCCGCTTCTCATATCTAAAACCCGAAACCATAGGTCTCTAGTAGGGATTGTTCACACCTAATTTTCCTTTTAAAAAAATTGAAATGGCTCCCTCCCCTAAAAAAAATGTTAGGGAAGCCATCATGGTGTAAGCCACAAACATTTCAAGTAGGAGGTTCCAGTCTTACTCCTCTCTACTTCCTTCACCTTCACCCCTTCCATACATTGGACCCTTAACTAATGTAAAGAGAATATAGGGAAGGCTTATCGCCTCACCCTCTTCCCTAGTCCCCTCGGCCTCATCCACCATCACCTCCATAGGCCCATCCACATCCCCTAGTATAGGAGTATTAGTTTTTGTAACTTTTTTGAATCTTTGTTATCCCCTTGTTTCTCACACTTAGCATGACTCACATGAGCTTAGATTGTTGTCATGATCACAACATTTGAAAAAACACCTCCCTCTCTTGAAATATAAGAAATATGACACCCACCATAATTGGGATTTTTTTGGAAGCCTTCCAATGGTTTGAGCTCTATATCATTTTATTTATAAAAGGAATCCTTTTTAGGAAGTAATCGCAATCCTATATCTCTCAAAAGACTATACACTCTTATGAGATTCATCGAACTATATGGTCTTTGATTCCCATCCAAATGGGATATGTAGGAATAATCCCAGAGGTTAAAACCCAACACTTTAAATAAACCATGTTCTTCCTAGGTCATATTCCCAATATGGTCTAATCCAGCTTGGAAACCCATATTATTTCCATGTTCATTGGGTTTCTTAGGCATAAGTACCACACCAAACCTTGAATAAGCACCCTTTTCTAATATGTAAATACAACATGGAATTAAACTATATGGCTAGGTCCATATCACATGACATTAAAAGGTATGATGTTTCCCATTAAGCACCATTGAACTATGAGGGTTCTGATTCCTTTCATGAGGATACATAGGTAGCCCATTTATGCGTACAATCCCAACATAAAAACAAACCTTAATCTCACTAGATGATGATAAATTCAAGAGATCCCAACTGATTGGATTTAAAAGGAGTACAATCATAATGATTTTTAAAAGAATATATAAATAGTATATGTGATGATACCATTGATGGTGAACCTCTAATACATACAGATTTCTCCATTAATGAAGATCCCAGAATATATACGGATGATTCAAAATTTCGCACATGCTAATAATTAATTGTATGTTCTATGTGAAATCTATATTATACATGGTAAATTAATAAAGATTTATGAAAATATCTTAAATATATAAGAGAGTTCTGAAGTCGGAAACAATCCCCCCCTAAAATGGTGTGACGAGTCGCACCTCCCATCCCCTCAACCAACACATGTTCTTAAGTATCGTAAGGTCAAACATAAAAAACTCGTAACTTTGGAAAGTGTGTCCCTTTTGATAAATAACCATTTTATGTTTCCAGTTTCATAAATAAATCTAATGAAAACTTCCCATAAGTAATGATTCCTAACAAGAACACATGTTATGATGGACGATGAAACAAAAATGGTGAACCCGACGTGAATCCTTAACCAAGTTAATGATGTTACCCATCTGTCTGACCCCTATCAATTGATAATGGAAGTCTAGAAAAAGGAATAAATCAAACATGTATTCATATAAGAGTTGTTTCTTTAATAGAGTTCATTGTTTTTTTAGTGTTTTCTCAGAACTCCACTCACTCCAAATGGCTTCCTTAATGCTTGCACCCATGAAATCCCTAACCACTACTCAAGCTAGATCTTCATCCGTTAGAAGGATTTAATCACCAACTAAACATGTTCAACGCTAAGTCTCCAACACACTGGTATAAGAATACCTTAAATATGGTACTATCCCAATGCTGGAGCCTGCCCGACATTCCCTCCATGTTAACAGAAACCCTTGATCATTCGGTCAGTGACGATTGGTGGTCCAGAAGTTGACGGTGTCAACAACTACCTTCACCTATTTAAGGTTCATATCCTAGGAATGAAACAACTAGTCCCTTCTATACTATAGGGATGTGGATAAAGAGGCCACTCATGGGATTAACTCAAAGATACAGGGGACCTTCCCATGGGCTACCACCAATAATTGACATCCAGAAAATCATAGGGCAGTAAACCCCCAACATGATGGGTGTGTTTCCTTTGGTTGTTTGGACTTGGTCCCCCAGACTTAGGTGCGCAAGATAAACTATTGGGGAAAACATCTAGTTAACAAGGTGAAGGTTATTACTTTTTCCCCCTCCGTATAAGTCCATCAACCAAACTTGATGGAAAACAACGAACGGGCACAAAAACCCATCTGTCACAAGTATGTTAGACTACAGACTCATCAAGAAGCAACCCACCAATCCTATCAGTTATATTCAATGGAGTACTATGAATAGGTACATACACCTGTTTACAAACTATCAGCTAGTTAGTAGGCTCGTATGACGACATTCAACGAATCTCGCCAATCAAATATGGTTGAAACTGGTAAGCATAAACATAAACCTTCTTACATTCAATGATTCTACTAGTAGTCTCATCTGTCAGAATTCAAATAATTCTATCCACCATGCATGACAAAAAACATCCCACAAGTACATACACCTACCAGCATTCATGATGTCTACCAATAGTCTTGTTTGGAAGCACCTGAAGAAGTTAGTTGGAAATCTCCGATGACAAACCTAGGGCGGAGTCAACTCTATGACCCCATACATGAGTAGTGTTAGTACCTACTGATAAGAAATAGAGGTCAAGAGTGGGTAGATAAACTTACTCTAGTTATGGAATGAACATATATTCTTATTCTGGCTACTTAAGTCATCAAACATATTTTAGTAGTGTTGAATGGGCTGACACAAATTTCTACCCATATTCTAGAGTCCAGCCAGAATATCATAACCCCATCTTTAGCAGTACCAGGGGAACAAACACATAATATTTTCCCCACATAGGGATGAATCATCTATATTCCATAATAGATCAGAATCAAACCTCTGTTCTAGTCTAGGAGGGTTATGTGGCATAATCCCCCATATCATATGGAAAAACGGATCGAGTAGATACACCCTTTCCAATTGGAGATAATCATCCATAATGATGACCACTCCAAGGTAGTCACAAACACCTTCCCATGATAACCAATTCTCTAAGAAAGTGGCCCCACCTAAGTGTAATAGAGCATCTATGAATAAGTCTCTCCAATCAAAATTGGAAAATCAAGAGCCAATATGCATTTTGGATCCTCATAATGATGGAGTTCTTGAAGCCCTCAGATTTTTACCTATTGAAACTCAAGATACTACTATCCCATTACCAAATTATAGGATTATTAGTTGAAATTCTGAATTTTCCCATTAAACACTTCATCATAATGTCTTGCTTCCTGAAAATTCGGTCAATCTAGAGAGCTTATCTCCAGATGAGATCCATGATAACCCTCCATGTGGCTAGAAGACCATGGATAAAGAGGATTTATCCCTTATGGAAATCCACCTTGGTGGTCCCCCCATGATGGAATTCTCTAAGAATGTTCTCTCTGCAGTATTGTTTAGCATTGTCAAGATAATTCTCTAATTAACAATTTAGTAATGAGAAATACCTCTTATCTCAAGGCACATTCCAACATAAGAACAACCATGTTTGTTTCCTTTTTACTAAAAGGTGAAATAATTCCTCAAATAGAAGACATCCTATGGTGGTGGTCATTCTACGAACATCCCTTGGGACATTTTCTTTATAATATAGTAGAGGAAAAAGAAACGGATTTTGTTTCTTGTAATAAGACAATCGCGAAGTGTCTACTCTGGTCGGACCATATTAAGAAACCTCTAAAAGGCTATGAAGATATATTGAATATGAGAAAACAATCGAATAAAGGTGAAATACCAATCATGTTTTAGAATTTGAAAAATTCTCAATATAACATTTCAAAATGGATGAAAAAAGATTGCATTCATGATATCCGCCTCAATTTATAGAAGAATATTCACTATTTTAAAGACAATGTGTTTCCATATGATGAATACAAAATCCATGTAGAGGTAATAGAAGGGTTTCACCACCAAATTGTCTTGGAATATATCTCAGTTTTCTAACCTCCAAAGGTTGAAAATCAGTAGAAAAAGCTTCAACGGGCATGCCTCGATTCACTAAATATGATATATCAGTTAATTAGTGATATCCCTATCTGGTGTTCGTATCAGAGGATTGGGTATACAAAGAGAATTTCATTTCACTACACTCCAAAATCATCCAAGGTAGCTAAAATTTGTCTCATTCAATGTTATTCCCCCAACCGACTACAACAAACAAATTTTGTGTGTTATCAAAGATACACTCAAGAATATGCCCCAAATAGCTCACATTAGTGTTTGACCCAAAGAGAACATGTTGTTGAGATTATTTGATATAAACATATGAAAACATAATTCAGGACTCCCACTTGGAGGATATCATCCATCAGATGGTGGAAATGTATGAAATAACACTTCGGTCTTCAAAAACAGGTAATTCACGTGTTTGTTAGATAATGCACCTAGAAAACGTTCAAACCCAAATTCACAAAATCAGAAGACCAACTGCGCGAAACTCAGTTATAGCAGTTCAAGAGCTACTGTATCCTGTAGGGTTGGGGAATTTTTTAATTGCACCATTGAATTAAACATACAATATTCAATGGTTTGGAAAAGAAGAAAAGGAACATCCCTAGCCTGTAGGGTTGTAGGCTTTATCACATCTACAATCCCCTCCCAAACTAAAGTCGTTTTTATACTGATTAGAGAAGAATCCACAATGTGAATGTATAACTAAACTATCCAAGGATTTCCATTAGGTTACTGTCTGTTAGATAGTTCATGGGAATTCAGTGTATAGGAGAACAAAGTCTCATGAAATATTCAAAAGGAGGAGATTATACAAAGATAATGACAGAATACCATCAATGCATTATGCATAAGTAAATGTCATTAATACCATTTAAGAAGATCCTCAATAGAATGTTTCTAGTTCAGGGGAGTCAGAATATAAAGATATTATCCATAACATGGTACACACTGATGAAAATGAAGGAGGTGTGCAAACCCAAAATCAGAGGTTTACCCAGAATCTGGGTATTCCTTCAAGTAACCAACTCACACCAATTGAAAAGGAATCTTACAAGGGGAATGGTAAAATTAAAATTATTTCTAAATTTCCTACTAGATAAGATCAATCTCTTTATCTTGAAGAAATATTTTCTCAACAAGAAGAGGAGAAGAAGGAGTTGAAAAGACACAATAGAGAGTTAATCTGAAGCAGTATTTCTTCCAGGCTTTCTCCACAAGCGGATCCCCAACGTACACATCATGTAGGAACTCCTCATATTGAAACTACAGATATATATATTGAATTCCATCCATTGGTTCAAGAGCTAGGGAAAGATCAAACACATCCTTATAGGTCTATACCCATGGGTTATCGAAGACAAATAATAGTAGCACCACCACAAGTGGTTTTTCTAGTCGTTGACCCTGTTCATGTTCAAGATGATGTACTTATACTAGTCCCAGGATATCCAGATATTCCTAAAATATTTATGAATATAGTTGAGGCATTTTAAAATTTATTGTAAGATATGTATGAACAATGTGAACCAGTATAGCCAGAAAAGAATGTTTACCCTGAATGGGTAGATCTGATCCCCCCACCAAACGTTTTGAATAATACATTTCCAATAATTAATAGTTCCAGAAATTCAGAGCAACACATAATGAATTTAGTATCTTTTTGTTACTCCATTATGAGGACCCCTCAACAACAAGAAGTAAAAATGCATAGATTCTTTGTGTCACCATTACAGGGTCCAACATTTTTATGATGTACAAGTTTTTATTTTCGATTAATTACTAGATGGGAAGAACTCTGTCAGAAATTCCTTCTCCAATTCATCTCACAACTTATGAGGAAATATTTTTTAATATTTCAAATTTTAAACAAATATATAATGAAATAGTTTCATATTTCATTACTTGGTGGAAAGGATTAACATATTCCTCAAATCTTGCACCCTTACAAGAAGTGTTTCTTCCAATTTGTGAGGAAAATCGGTTTGATGAGTTACAGACACTAATAATCCCTGTGAAATACAAAAGATGTCTTTGAGACTTCGATTCAATGACCAACAAGTGGAGAATCCCATTGTGGAATGTAAATCTAAATACCATGTAATTCCATTATCTATAGTAAAGAGAATAGGTAATGAAGGGATAACTACAGTCACACTCAAACAATCACATGTACCTACTTCTACTTCAAACAATTTATCATACTGAAGGGCTCGACCTCCTGAGCATCATCATCAATTACCGCCTCTTCAAGATGATCAAAAATACCAATGATATATATAGTTAGAGGATTTAAAGAAAAATATTTTTTGGAATGAATAGGTTCCTCATTAATTCATTTCATCTTTGGAAAATAATTTGGTTCAGTTTCCAAGGCTAAAGAAGTCAAACAAAGAAGGAGAGGTAGATATTTTAAATTATTTACCCTTTCATCAAAAGTTGGGGCATCCTATTCTGGAGTGTTTTGTTTTCAAAGACCTCCTGCAAAAAATGGTAAACTATATACAAGTGAAGTTAAAATGATCATCCGCCCATGTAGTAGATGTTACTGATACTGATCCAGAGAAAGAAGGCGAGTGGCATGAAGAAAAAACAAAAAATGCAAAGAATTATGGTGATTGGATGATCATGAAAATGACAAACGGAAGCCATGGAATTCTATGAACACATTTGGAACAACTAATTGTGTCTTCTTATACTTCCTTCGCATAAAATCCATCTTAATCAAAAGGTCAGTCCACTAAAGGATAGTCCTCAAAGAAGCGACACGATTAGAAATATAAATAGCAGTCAGAAGAGGACGAGATCATTTCAAGGAAAACGTTTTCCTTAATATTGGAAGATTTCATGACATCTATTTAAAAATCATGGTCACCGCCATGAAAAATGGCACAACCAGAACTGACCTATCATGTAGAAACATCATCAGATGAAGAATTGATCTTTGGTTCCGTTAGCATTATCTTGTTAAACGTTCCCTATACAAATAATGATTTTTGATGTGATGAGATTAAATTTCATATACCTGATTGGGGATCTAGATGAATAATCCATGGATGATGATAAAAGGGAAGGAATGGATATGAAAAAAAAACCACTATTTTAACTCTACCCCTACATGAACCATTTATCTGGAAGAAAGTCATAGAAGAGCCTTTCAGCGGGCTCAACAAGAACAAGGAAAATCTCCCACATGTGATAGGATCGACCCTGACATTATTATCTTAGAGGATAGATTAGAGATTTCACTATCATTCTGTCAGCATGTTCATAGACCTAGACTGTCTAATATAACAAAAGATGAAGTATTTACAACTTCTACACAAAAATAGGGTACATCAACATCAGGAGAATCAACTTCTAAGACAGATGAAAAACTGCATCTTTATGCTGAAAAACGCAGACCTATAGACCATAATGACATTTTTATGAAATAGATAACCCATGTACTAGCCATGTTTTCAATCTTGGATTCCTTTAATCAGTCTAAGGATCTTCTAGATGCACTTATTGATGCTTTTTCAAGCCCTCAAGAGATTGAAACTGAAGCTATTGTTGCTGAGGTTTACCATATAGAGAATGATCATACAGAATGTCATGTGGTTGTTTCTTTCATGGATGAAGAAGAGGATAATTTTTTACATGGACACATATAGCCCTTGTATTTATCTATCAGGGTTAATGATACAGACATCCAACATGCCTTCATTGATAATGTCTTAGGATTCAACCTTGTTACCATCCGTACAATTTGTCGATTGGGTCTCACTGAATCTAACTTATCTCCTACAAAAATAATGGTGCATGGTTTTTAAAAGAATTAATAAGAACCTCTAGGTGATAATACACTCAGATCTCAATTTGGAGATCTAGTATCTAATTCATATTTTATGGTTATCTGTTAGGACACAACCTTTAATATTTTTCTTGAAAGGCCTTGGCTACATATACATGTGTATATTCCTTATTAATATCACCAATATCTCAATTATTTCTTTAATGTTCATTTTGGAACATTTTATGGTGTCAAGGATCCATTAAAAACGTGTGAATCTTAGTATATTTTTTCAGAATGTTATCACACAAAGGAAATGAGGTCTACAATGAAAAACGTAACAAGAATCAATGCTCTGAAGGGTTTGGAAAAGATCCCAGCTAAACCATTAAAAAATCTATATATAGATTATGTGTTTCCTATCAAAAAAATGAAATGATAGATCTAAATTCAATCACTCATCCAATGAATTCAATAATGTTAATTGTGACAATCGATCTTGACAGCATAGGATAAATTGTTGATTTACCATGTAGCGGAGAAATATTCAATGGAGATGTCTTAATTTCATCCACCGAACTTGAGCAAGTTTTTTCTTCTTAAATCAGACTAGATGAAGATGTCTCAATGCTAGAGGAAGACTAGGATGTTTATTCCCAACCCATCACATCCTCTTCAATGCTCCAGAAAGACCCTTCATTATCCGTGGAGTCATAAATTGTTGACTCTTCTTCAGGATTCCTAAATAATGACTCCCCTCCTAGCATTGAATGTTTTGATTCATCATATATTATTGATGAAGAAATAGAAGAAGTAAAATTTAAGGTAGAAGAATAAGAATATACCAAGGAAACTACAACGTCATTTGAGGAAGGTGTCTCCACCACCGTGAATGATCTCAGAGAAATAAATCTGGGTATAGTAGAAGATCCACGCCCCACTCTAATTAGTGCGGCCATGAGTTTTGAAGAGAAAGAGATGTATAATTCATTTATAAAGAAAAATTGAGATATATTTTCTTATAAATATACATAAATTCCATGCCTTAATCTTGTGTTAGCCTCCCATCACATGGTTTTTTCAGAAGAGCATTGAGGGTTCAAGTAGTATGCAAGAAGAATACACCCAACTCACTGTTCTAAAATTGATGTTGAAGTCGATAATCTTTTCAAGGATAACTTTGTTAGTGATATGAAATATCCCAAATGGTTGTAAAACATTTTCACAATGAAAAATAATAATGATAAAATCTGTGTTTTTATTGATTTTAGATATCTTAACCAGCATTATCCCAATGATAACTTTCCAATTCCGATCATAGAACTTTTAATTGATGAATCAACCAGTTATGAAGCTAGATCTTTCATAGATGGATATTATGGATATAATCTAATCCAAATGGCCCCAGAGGATGAGGATTCTATATCCATCATATCCCCCCAAGGTGTGTTTTGTTATCAGGTTATTCTCTTTGGATTAAAGAATGTAGGTGT
Source organism: Viscum album (assembly GCA_963277665.1). NCBI lineage: Eukaryota > Viridiplantae > Streptophyta > Magnoliopsida > Santalales > Viscaceae > Viscum > Viscum album. The sequence continues at coordinate 506,119,489 of OY728119.1, forward strand.
GATGTATCCATGTGCCATGCACCATGTCTTCAAACCCTTATTTGGAAAATATGTTGAATGTTATGTGGATGATCTGATAGTAAAATACAGATAATTTTATGATCACATGACTGTTTTGGAGACCATATTAAATAATATTTTTCCATAAAATTTGAAGATGAGTCCTTTGAAATGTGATTTTGCGGTAACCTGATGAAAATTAGCTGGCTTTATTGTACACCATCGTGGAATCGAATGTGATGCTGAGAAGAAAAAAGAAATCATTTTCATGTAACCTCTTTGAAATTTGAAATAATTAAGAGGACATCAAGGAAACATGGCCAATATTCGGTGCTTTATCACTAATCTGGTAGGCTAGTGTTTACTCTTCACTAGATTAATGAAGAAAGGAGTCACATATCAATGGATCAATGAATTCAATGTGGAATTTGATAACCTTAAGAAATATCTCTTGAGTCAACCAATATTAATTACACCTGTTGATATAAATCCACATATTCTCTTTATGGCATATTTATAGTGATCACTACGTGCCTTCCTTGCCCAAAATAATGAATCTGGGAATGAAAATATCCTTTACAATCTCAGTCAAACTATTCTTAACATAGTGAGTTAATATTTATGTATTTAGAATTACTGTCTGAAATTAATATTTATATTTCAATAATTGAGGCACTACCTGCAACAGCATGAGGACCCCTTTGTATCTCTCAAAAACCAACTCGAATTTATCCTCAGCAGTCATATGCTTATAGGATGTGTGGCACGGTGGGAAGTTATTTTTCAACAGTTCGATATTTAGTTTGTGCCTCAAAATTTAATTAAAGGACAAGCCTTGGAATATTTCTTTGCTAAGCATCCATCAGCAGAAGATACATCTTTTAATACTGAACTTCCTGATGAATAAATCTTATCTATTCAAGATAATCCCCAAACATGGGAAATTTACATTGATGGTACTTCTAGAATTCTAATAGGGAAGAGAATGGAAAACCCTAAACTCAACAATATTGGGTTTGGAATATTACTTATATCCCTAGAAAAGGCAGTGTTTCCATATTCCTTCATATTTTCAGAAGGTGCTACCAACAATGAGAAAGAATATAAAGATCTCATTGCAGGCGTAGAATTGGTGCTCCAGGTACAAGTGAACCACCTGAAAGTGAAAGGTGATTCAAAATTGGAAATAAAACAAATCAATAAGGATTATGATATCAGAAAAGAGGATATAATACATTTTCATGGATTCTTCAAAGGGTTAATGGATGAATTTACCTCAGACCCAACATGGGCTTATGTCCCACGATCACAAAATGTATAAACATATGCATTGTATAATGCATCCACAACCCTAGTGGTTTAAAATTAGGATGATACAATCATTAGTTTCTATTTTCGTCATGTGGTTTCACCTTTCATTTATACTAGAATAAAGGAAATTAATGACATCTGCCCTATTTACGGGTAGTATGGTCATAAGATGAGATGGATGAAACCCATCATGGAATACCATAAAAATGGAGTACTTATAGTAGATAGAGATGAAAAAGAATATATCTGATGACGAGTGGCCAATTTCACTATTTATGCTAGACTAGACCATCAGAATATCCTCTAAAAATGATGCTTCGATGGAGTCCTCTTTAGGTAAATTGATAAAGATGAAACTGCAGCTTTCATAAAGAAAGTACATGCAGGAGCATGTGGTGCTCACCAGTCTGGGCATAAGCTTCTTGATCAAATTCGAAGGCTTCGATATTTCTGGTCTTCTATGATGCATGATTGCAGTGATTTTACCAAGAAATGTCATCCCTATCAACTACATGCTAGCTTCATTCATCAACCTATGGAGTTGCTATACACAGCTAAATACTATTGGCTATTTTCAATAGGGGGAATGGATGTAGTTGGACTATATCCTCCAACTATGGTTAAGAAGTTCAAGTATATTTTTAATGCAGCTAAATTATTCTCCAAATTAGTTGAGGCAATACCTCTTAACGAAATCAGAGCCAAAATCATTTTTATCATTGTCAAAGCTAATATCACTACGAGATTTTGTGTTCCTCATACTATATTAATGGATAAAGACCCCGAATTTTATTTTGTTGAGGTAAAGAAGTTATACCAGGACAACAACATAAAATCCAACAATTCATCTCACTATCATACATATTCCAATGGACATATAGAGGATTTTAATAAGACCCTATGAAACATACTCCAGAAAATGGTGAATAAAGATAAGATACCTTGTCATGATTAACTTTTTCATGATCTATAGGATTATCAGACTATTACCCATACTGCCAATCAGGAAACTCTACAGTCATTGGTGTACCACAAAAAAGTGGGTTTTCCAATTTAAATTAAATTGCACACACTCTGAATTTGAATCGGCGATATGTTATATACAGATGAAAAGTCTCAGAAATGATTTATTGGGATGGAGAGATTAGAAAAAAATATATTGCATACTTTGCATCATTTAGAAGTCTATCAGAATAAATAGCATTATTTTATAATAATAAAGTTTTCCTCCACTCATTTCTTCAATGAGAATTGGTATTGGTCCTCATGACTCTAATGATACCAAGAAAGAAGCCTCCAAAACATGAGCCAAAGTGGGAAGGACCTTACTCTCTACAAAAGGTCTACTCTAATAGATATTTTTGCCTAATATCAATGGATAGTAATGTTATTACAACTCTAACCAAAGAAAGATTCTTGATGAAGTACATTGTGTAATTGCACATCAAATTTCCTTCCTGCATGACTCTAAAATGCACAACACAATGTTCTAGTTGGAGGAAATTAAACTACATAATAACCATAAGCGTCCATGCTGCACGAAAATAAAATTTGTAGCATCACTGTCCTTGTCTCACGATGTTAAACTGCGTGACATCATTTTCCCTCAGTATAGGACATTAAACTGTATGGTTAATGTCATATTTATTTGACGTTAAGAGCATCCATGCATAAGAATCAATTACATCATTGCTACTCCTTGGTTCCACATGAGTTTGATGTATCCTTATGTTTGAATCAAATCCACATAGAGACCCCAATTCAAGAAAAACGTATGACATGATTCTCATTTTAAATAGGATACGTTGAGATTCCTATATCTCCAATCTTGGTCCCAGTAACAACAATAATGAAATATATTTCACTTTTATCTTTAATTAAATGGATAATGTCTATATAGAGTACTCTTCCAGGATACATGGTTTGATCTTCATATGATTTTTTTGTCTTAAGTTTAATAGTTATTCCGGAATGTATTAAAATCCCCTTTTTCCCACATCAAACTCAATTAGTGTGGGAAATTATTATTTTACGCACTACATTGGGCTCGACTCTCATCCATATAGGTTACGTAGAGATGCCTAGATCTCAAATCCTGGGCTCAACCATGATAAACAAATTTCTTTAATTCTATGTGTTTATTAATGATACCTGCATAGGGAATGTTTCATTGAACTACATGTGGCTTGATTCTCATCTATATGAGATACAGTGTGACAGTCATGTTCAATCCATGGTTCAGGCAAAACATTCCTTTTTTACATTGAAATCATTTCATGCCCTAACAAAATAACTCTAAAATAAATCATAATGTCCTTAAAACACGGCATTAAAAATAAAAAGCACCAAAAGAACTATGTATGGCTAGATTCACATGACATTTAAATACGTAGTGAAAACTAGGCCTTATATCATAGTCCCTACCATAGGATAAATTTTTATCTATCTTCTGAATATAATTGACAATATATGTGGTAGCCTTCGTTAGGGGTCCACTCCTTAGAGAACCCACCAAGGAAAAAATAAATGTCCTTATTTTACATATGAGTCATATATATGTAATGTACTCATAAATCATGGCCAATATTGATTCAAATATTTCTCCTGTGCATTGAGCATTACCACCTTTCATATTTCACACCCTTAATCTTGAATATTTTCAGATCTTCAGAGTATTTATAATGGTTTTTGGTGGCTGACTTTCTGATATCTAAGAACTCTTTTTCCTAACTATACAGTATGTGCCCTTAGGTGGCCTTCTGTAAGTTGCCTACATAATGGGTATATCAATCAAAATTTTCCCCTATTTGTATATGAAGCAAATGACCTAGTTGGAACTGTATAATATAGCCCACATAATGGGTTTATCAAATAATGGTAATTTCACTCTTTGTTTAAGTGTCTTTTTTCCCCTTAAAACTTTGATGAAAATATATAAGAATCTGTATCTTGAAGAAGTCATCCATGTATATTAGTTCCATTACATTTATCTCGATCTGAATGCCTTCAAGACCATAGATTGCACATTTTCCTCTCTATGTGTTCAAAGAAATATGAAATAAACCTGGATAATTTGACAAATTATCATCTACTATTTCCATTTTTAGCCTTAGTCATATGACCTATAAATACAAACTCCATACTTCCTACATTTGGGTCTGACCATCGTAAGGAATCCTACTACTTCGATTCCTTGGAAATCCAGATTAGAGATTCTATATTCGTATTCAGGAATATTTCTCCATATACTGAACTCTGTGTTGTAGATAATATGCACCTCCATAAATATTATTCATCTTTTATCAATATAATGTCAAACTTTTGAGAGCTTGTTTTCCTGACTATGCAATACGATCCCCTAGGTGGCCTTGAATAAGTTGCCTACATAACGAACCTATCAATCAAAAGATGCCACTATTTGGATATGCAGCATATACCGAAGCCGAAATTTCATAATAAGACCTCCATAAGGGGTACGTTAAATAATTATAACTTCATTCATAGGAAAGTCTTCCTCTAATGCATTTAGTCATTTTCCCATATCATTATTCAGATCCAGAAATTACCAAATCATAGTTTATAATTCTTCCCTTCCCTACTTGAATATGGTACTCTATTTCCAAATAAATTATCAAGAAATTTGAGAGTCTTAAACCTTTTTTCAAATCTAAAAACATAAAATAAAGCCACCTGGTGTCCTCACTACATGATTTAAAACTTCACAGTACAATTTCCTCACTACATGACATAAAAAATGCATAGCATGGTATCAAAAATCCCATTTCCAATAAATTTTAACCATTCCTCACACACAGAATTTATGCATAAGTGGTTTTCCCATTCATGACATATTTCTTTTAAGACAACCCTTTATTCATAAATCCCCTTTTATTGTAAAGACCACCAGCTCTGGTCTTGAGTCACCAAAATATTATTTTCCATTGTCTATTAACAATAAAATGTTAAATTACTAAGATAACTTATTATTTACAATACAGTATGTGCCCCCAGAGGCCTTGCATAAAATATTTCTACATATCAGGCCTATCAGTCAAAAGATACATGTGTTTGTCTATGGAGTATATTCCCTAGTCGGTCCGACAAAACACAGCCCCCATAACGGGTTCATCAAATAATGGTATGCACATTCTTGTAAAAGAAGCACTTTATGTTTAGACCAGTTTTAGATTTGGTGAACAAAAAAATCACGAATCAAGATTCCCCTTGGAAATATTTAAAGAATATGAGAGCAATTCCTAGCCACTAAGCCTTGTTTGGGATCTAATTTCAAAATTGATAGTTGTAAGAACCCGGGATTTTAGAACGGGTCAAAATCCCGACCCTGTTTAAATTTTTGACTTTTTTCTGAGGAAACTGGATTTAATGGGAAGTTCTGTAAATTTCCAGACTACACGCCGTGTATGTGTAGGCGAGTGACCGGCCGTGTGCTCGCCGAGTACATGTCGTGTAGTGACTGTGTATAATTTTCCAACTACACGGTGTGTAGTTTTTAACACGCCGTGTATGCCCCCGACCGTGTGAAGCCATACATGGCGTGTAGGCCTGTTGGATGGGTATAACCGAGGACACGCCATGTTCCCCTGGGACACGCTGTGTAGTCTAGCCGTGTTTGAGGGATATACATGTCGTGTGAGTATGTCGATGAGGAATAGAAGAGGAACCCGGTACACGCCGTGTACCAAGAGGTACACGCCGTGTACTCATGTCAGAAGGTACGAAAAGTAAGTCGGCGGAATCTTTCTGTCTTATGAACAGTTAAATGTACCATACCCGGCGTGTAGTCCCAAAGTACACGTCGTGTACTTTCTTTTTTCGCTTAAAATTGGCAGTAGCCTCGTATTGAGGCAGAACCTCATATCCTCCGCCCAAATACGCAAAACAGGCCAGCCGAACCTCTCTTCCCCTCCCGGTCGTTCGTCTGAGACCAGTTTTGATCGCTGATTAGTGAGTTGGAACCACCTCGGTAAGGCGTCGATTCCACTTTGGCCGTTTTGTCTGATTTTCTTTCTAGAATGAGTTATATCCCTTTGAGTGGTTTTGAATCTTTTGTAGATTTATTGCATTTTAGACCGAATTGGCAGGTGTTACCGGAGGAGTAGCATCGTGCGAGTCTCAGGTAGGTGGTGCATACCTCATTTTGTGTTTTTGCGGTTGTTTTGGTGACACGGCTTCAGCGCTTTTTCGGGTATTTTTGAGCAGGACCCTTTTTATCTGCTTTTTCATACTGTATTGTTTATGGGACCTCTGGGATTCCTTTGGGGTATTCCCGGTTACCATTTTGCATGAGCAGGGTCGGGTGAGGGGTCGTGGCTCATCGGGTCATTTTGGCCAGGGAATGCCAAAATGGTTTTAATTGCAATATTATTGTGTTAAACTGTTAGTTTAAATTATTTAAGCCTGTTATAATTATTGGAGGTATTTAAGACCTCAGTGCTGGTATGGGACAACACCTGGTATAGTGCAATTCAACTATTTAGTTTGTTTTGCTGGTTTATGTTTTTTCTGTTTAAACATGTTATATATGCAATTGCTGGATTGCATCTGCTGGACCCCTTTGGGTTGTGTTGGGCTTGGCCCGGTTACATTTGAGTGATGCTGATCACAGGTTGGGGCTTTACCAGGGATACTTTGGGTGGTTTTGACCATGGGATTGGGCGTCATGGATGTCGTTTTGAGGCAGTACGACTGTCAGGTTGGGCATGACCCGAGATACTAGGGTGGCGATGCCATCAGACGTGAGAAGCATGGTCGCAGGGACACGAGGTGTCAGATGTTTTGGTGGCTTAGGACTATTTTGGTGATTACCGCTCACCAAGACTTTGAGTAGTGTGCACAAAGATATTCTCCAGGATGAGGTGGTTTTGACCACTCGGGTGGGTAGAGGCTCCCGTAGTTGCGGTTAGGTATTTTAGGTTGGGGGTGCTTACCGTAGAAAGCCACGTGGGAGGTGAGGAGGCTTCAGGAAATGGGCGTGCCTTAGGGACGTCAGTACATGAGACACGATGTGTCATGAGGCACATTGTGCCGGGTTACTATTTTTGGGTGTGCCTTCGGGACGTCGGTACTTGAGACACGAGGTTTCAGGAGGCACATGGTGCTGAGTAACTATTTGGGGCGTGCCTTCAGGATGTCGGTACTTGCGACACGAGGTGTCAGGAGGCACTTGGTGTCGGGTTACTATTTGGGACGTGCCTTCAGGACGTCGGTACTTGGGACACGAGGTGTCAGGTGGCACACGGTGACGGGTTACATGACAGAGATTCCGGCGTTGGCCGAAGAAAGTGACACTCCATGGTGGTTGTTGAGCACCAGCGGAGTTTGTATTTATTTTTGCATTGTACTAATTACTGCTTTCCTGGTAAATGCATGAATGCTTAAACACATATATTTGGTACGCACCTTTGGGTGGTATCCTACTGAGATTTTCCTCACACCCTGCACAGGCCCTTCGGGACGGGTGCAGACTTCATGGATTTACGTGTAGAAAAGAGGCCGACTACAAGAGCAGGGCTACGTTAGTTATTGCATGGATATGGTATGGACCTTGTGTTCATGCCTAGATGGGTTTACCTTGCTTTATTTACTTTTTTGTATTGGCATTCTTGTTGTAGCTACTGTTGGTTAGCCATTGTCTCCCTTTTTATATTCAGTTGTGTATGACCTGCTTTGGATGCATGTTTTACTGGTATGTAGTAGTTACATGTTATTAGCATGCTGTTGTCTTTATTTCCGTTGCTGTTGATATAATTATTTCTTCCGCGGTTTGTTGATATTGGATATGCTTCCGCTCTGCGGGTATGGTTTGAGTCTACTGAGTCTTTCTTTCCACTGCATCTTTACTGTTATACTTGGACCAGTACCCTTACTATGATCCTCTGAGATGGTATATCCTCCCCACTATACCTATTCAGACCCCCGCTGCTAGTCGGCAGCCTTTGGCATTCAGGGGAGGTGCACCTAAGGTAGTAACACCTGACCCGTTCGGCACTGTTCGGGTGGCTGGCCGGGTTCGGGGTCGTTACAAAGTGGTATCAAAGGAGTTCTTGACAAGGATTTAGTAGTAGTGTTTTTCTGGCTACTAATGAGATTGAGACTTCTATTTTTATTTCCGATGGATTTACTATTTGGGATATGGTAGACTGGAGAGAAGTTGTGGTTTCTGGGACTGGGTTTCTAGCTTGTTCTTGGGTGCCTACAGCCCCATGTACGAGGGATGAACCAAGTTGCCATGGGTGGGAATTGCTATTTTCTTTTGCACAGATTATGGTTTATACGATTTCCACCTCGGTGGCTCACTTGGTGTGTGATGTTCTGCATTGTGATATGTGACCCTTGACCCGGTGTGGTAAGGGAGAATTGGACCTTGGCCCGGTATGGAAATGATTGTTGCTTGGATTTTGTTAGGCACATGTTTAGGGTATTTCAAATTCATAATTTCACGTATTCTTTGTGAAGTGATAATACCATGTGAATAAAATAAATCAATTTCCATGCTTTATCTTCTTTGAAATGTAAAATGGTGAAATTCATGATAGAATTTCTAGTTGTTGCAATGTGTATGCCATGCTTTAATTTTTGTAGAATTGCATGTGGCAGGGTTTTGGGTCTGACTCTTATGAGAGCAGGCAGGTACTATGACTGAGGCAGTGTAACTGTCAGGATTGGGCGACTCGGTCGTCGTTTTGAGGCAACGTGAGTTGTCGGGACATGCATGGCTCGAGGTACTATCGATACTTGGCTCTGTTGAGCAGGTAAGGAGGCCATGAGGCCGGGATGCCATGGGGCATGGGTTTCGGTGAGGAGGAGTAAGGGTTGTTGTTATGCACTACCTTTTTCTACATTCTTTATCTACATAGAATATATTGTTATATATATGTATGGGCTGTCTGACCATTTATGGTATTCAGCGGGTTACTCCTTCACAGCTCGATGGAGCCTCAGGCGGGATATGGTACAGTGCCACAGGATCAGGGTCAGAATTTGGTACAGGCAGAGCACGAGCCGTAGGTACAGGCAAAGGGAGAGGATCAGGTTCAGGATCCAGTGTAGGTAGGACATCAGCCAGGTTTGGCATCATTTGGTCCGTGGCTCGACGAGAAGCTCTGGGCGAGCGTGGTACGTGTCTTGCAGAGGATTGATAGAGGCACGAAGAGTACAGATCCTTCTATAGAGTATCTGACGCAGGAGTTCCAGTCGCAGCACCTGCCACTTTTTCAAGGAGAGGGTGGTCCATAGGCAGTTGAGAACTGGATAGAGATTATGCAGATGATATTCAAGCAGCTCGAGACACCTCCAGGGTGGAGGGTCAAGCTGGCGACGTACATGCTGAGAGGACTGGAGAATCGTTGGTGGGATGTACAGGTACAGTCTCGTAGGCACGAGGGACTGGCTTGGAAGGATTTCGAGGGCATGTTCTTTGAGCACTTTTACCCAGAGACGTTGAGGGAAGAGAGAGCTTGGGAGTTCTTGGACCGGACAGCCGGGACAGCTTTAGCTGGCGGTTCGGACAGTAGGAAGCGAGGACGAGATGATTTCCAGCAGGGCAGTCAGGCCAGGGATTCAGCTCGACCACCTCATGGGAGTTATTCGGTGATTTGCTTCCAGTGTGGACAACTGGGGCACGTTTGGGTGCAGTGCGACAGACCTTTGAAGGAGTTCCGGACATGTGGATAGGACAGGCATCTGGAGAGGTCTTGCAGGCATCCTTCTCAGATAGCCGGAAAGCAGGGACCAGGACAGACTGCATCGTCTGGAGTTGGTTCAGGTTCGATACCCAGAGAGGGTAGTTGAGGTTCAGCTGTGCACGAAGGCCGTGACAGAGACAGTGGGACCCAGCTCAGGGGTCAGTGGCCGGTGACTGGAGCAGCACCACAGGGAGGTCAGGCATCAGGCAACAATGTTTCAGGCTTGGTGCACGCCGTGGAGCTGCCAGAGGCTGAGCAGGCCGGTGAGTCGATGACAGTTAGAGGTAAAACGTGGTGTGACCGTGAACTCCATGTTTCATTTTTGGCATGACCAGTAGATGTATGTCTGTTTTGAGTGCACGAGGTGGACAAAATCTTTTTGGACTGACTAGATGCTAGTCAGTGGGTTGGCCCCATCTCGGGTGCGTGATATATATATATATATATATATATGAGGTGCCATGGGAATCGGGGAATCGTGGATGTGGGTTACATGTGGTGTTGTGGTCATCGGGGCATCATGGATGCAGGATACTTGAGGTACTAGGCACCAGGACCTCATTAGGGCGGACACCGATGCGGTGCAGGATACTTTGGGTGTCAGAAGCGACACAAGAGCACCAATGAGGTGTAGGGGTGACGATGCGTCACGGGAGGATTTTGCTTCTGGAAAACTGTTTAGTAAACCCTGTTTGTTTTACGTTTTGTTGGGCTGAGACTGGTTAAGGCATTTCCTAAGGTGGGGATCCCCCTTGAAGAATTTGGCTGGAACCTTTGAGACCAGGGTAGTCCGGGTTGTTTAACTGGGGTGGGCATGTTCGGTGCCATCTCTTGGTTTTGTTTGGTAGCCCGGGGATGAGCTACGTTATGGTGGGGAGTTTGTAAGAACCCGGGTTTTTATAACGGGTCAAAATCCCGACCCTGTTTAAATTATTGACTTATTTTTGAGGAAACTGGAATTAATGGGAAGTTCGGGAAATTTCCAGACTACACGCCGTGTACTTTAAGTACACGCCGTGTATGTGTAGGCGAGTGACCGTCCGTGTGCTCGCCGAATACATGTCGTGCAGTGACCATGTATAATTTTCCTACTACACGGTGTGTAGTTTTTAACACGCTGTGTATTCCCACGACCGTGTGAAGACATACATGGCATGTAGGCCTGTTGGCCGGGTAGAACCGAGGACACATCGTGTTCCCCTGGGACACGCCGTGTAGTCTAGCCGTGTTTGAGGGATATACATGGCGTGTGAGTATGTCGGCGAGGAAGAGAATAGGAACCCAGTACACGCCGTGTACTCATGTCGGCAGGTACAGAAAGTAATTCGGCGGAATCTTTCCATCTTATGAACAGTTAAATGAACCATACACGGCATGTAGCCCCAAAGTACACGCCGTGTACTTTCTTTTTTTCACTTAAAACGGGTAGTAGCCTCGTATTGAGGTATAACCTCATATCCTCCACCCAGATAAGCAAACCAGGCCGGTCGAACCTATCTTCCCCTCCCGATCGTTCATCCAAGACCGATTTTGATCACTGATTAGCGCATTGGAACCCCCTCGGTAAGGCCTCGATTCTTCTTTGGCCGTTTTGTCTTATTTTCTTTCTAGAACGAGTTATAGCCCTTTGAGAGGTTTTGAATATTTTGTAGATTTACTGCGTTTTAGACCGAATTGGGGGGTGTTACCGGAGGAGTATCATTGTATGAGTCTCAGGTAGGTGGTGCATACCTCATTTTGTGTTTTCGCGGTTGTTTGGGTGACGCGGCTTCAGCGCGTTTTCGGGTATTTTTGAGCGGGACCCATTTTATCTGCTTTTTCATACTGTATTGTTTATGGGACCTCTGGGATGCCTTTGGGGTATGCCCGGTTTACCAGTTTGTGTGAGCGAGGCCGGGTGAGGGTTCGTGGCTCATTGGGGCATTTTGGACGGGGAACACCAAAATGGTTTTAATTGAAATATTACTGTGTTAAAATGTTAGTTTAAATTATTTAAGCATGTTATAATTATTGGAGGTATTTAAGACCGCAGTGCTGGTATGGGAAAACACCTGGTATAGTGAAATTCAACTGTTAATTTGTTTTTCTGGTTTATGTTTCTTTCTGTTTAAACATGTTGTATGTGCAATTGCTTTATTGCATCTGTTGGACCCCTTTGGGTTGTGTTGGGCTTGGCCCGGTTATTTTTGAGTGATGCTGATCATAGGTTGGGGCTTTTCCCGGGTTACTTTGGGTGGTTTTGACCACGGGATTGGGCGTCATGGACGTCGGTTTGAGGCAGTACGACTGTCAGGTTGGGCATGACCCGCGATACTAGGGTGGCGATGCCATCAGACTTGAGCGACATGGTCATAGGGACACGAGGTGTCAGATGTTTTGGTGGCTTAGGACTATTTTGGTGATTACCTCTCACCGGGTCTTTGAGTAGTGTGCACACAGAGATACTCCGTGATGAGGTGGTATTGACCACTCGTGGGGGTAGAGGCCCCCGTAGTTGCGGTTAGGTATTTTTGGTTGGGGGTGCTTGCCGTAGAAAGCCACGTGGGATGTGGGGAGCCTTCATGAAATGGGCATTCCTTCGGGACGTCGGTACTTGAGACACGAGGATTCAGGAGGCACATGGTGCCGGGTTACTATTTGTGGGCGTGCCTTCGGGACGTCGGTACTTGAGACATGAGGTGTTAAGAGGCACATGGTGCCGAGTTACTATTTGGGGCATGCCTTCGGGATGTCGGTACTTGAGACACGAGGTTTCAGGAGGAACTTGGTGCCAGGTTTCTATTTGGGGCATGCCTTTGAGACGTCGGTACTTTAGACATGAGGTGTCAGGTGGCACATGGTGCCGGGTTACATGACAGAGATTTCGGCGTTGGCCGAAGTAGGTGACACTCCATGGTGGCTGTTGATCACCAGTGGAGTTTGTCTTTATTTTTGCATTGTACTAATTATTGCTTTACTGGTAAATGCATGACTGCTTAAACACATATATTTGGTATGCACCGTTGGATGGTATCCTACTGAGATTTGTCTCACACCCTGCATGGGCCCTTTGGGATGCATGTAGACTTCATGGATTTACCTGCAGGAAAGAGGCCAGCTACAGGAGGTGGGCTACGTTAGTTATTTCATGGAGATGGTATGGACCTTGAGGTCATGCCTTGCTGGGTTTACCTTTCTTTATTTACTTTTCTGTATTGGAATGTTTGTTGTAGCTACTGTTGGTTAGCCATTGGTACCCTTTTTATATTCAGTTGTGTATGACCTGCTTTGGATGCATGTTTTACTGTTATGTAGTAGTTACATTTTATTAGCATGTTGTTGTGTTTATTTCCGTTGCTGTTGTTATAATTATTTCTTCCACTGTTTGTTGATATTGGATATGCTTCCGCTCTGTGGGGCTGGTTCGAGTCTGCTAAGTCTTTCTTTCCGCTGCATCTTTACTATTATACTCGGACCAGTACCCTTACTATGATCCTCCGAGAGGGTATAGCCTCCCCACTATACCTATTCAGACCCTCACTACTAGTCGGCCGCCTTCGGCATTCAGGGGAGGTGCACCTAAGGTAGTAACACCTGACCCGTTCGGCACTGTTCGGGTGGCTGGCCGGGTCCGGGGTCGTTACAATAGTCAAATCGATTCAACCATAAACACTAGACTAGTTAGGCCAACTTTCACGACTCTAAATTGCTAATAACCAAGAGACATAGTACTCACCAGATTGAAAACCCGCAATGGGAACTCTAGACAAAAGTCGAGTCTCATCTCACAAGACCTACATTTTTATATGATATATGCAATATTGACCAATAAAAATCCAAACGATAAAAATTTTATAGAGTTTTCAGAATAAACATAGTAAATATCAAACTATTCATACCAGGACTATTGGCTTATGTAAAAACATATAGCAAGGATGATGATGCATATGATTAAAGAAAAAATAATTTTAATTTGTGAGTAAAAAAATTACAAAGGGGCATCCAGAAACTGGAGTCTCTCTGTCATAAATCACAAGAGGTTTTCTCTATAAAATATCATTAGATTAATTACCTGTCGAGCCTCATCAGCTATCTTTTGAAGTTTGGTTAGATGACCAGTCTCATTCACTTTAGCATGATGAAGTGCTTCCTTAGCATATGCAAATGATTTTTCACCATCCTTATGAAATTATCTTATTGAATCAGTATGTTGGTCAAGCTCCCCTGTAACAATGTCTAACTCTTGTTGAAAATGCAGTAGTTGTACAATATTTTATTTAATTTTACTCTTATGTTCTTTCTAATTTTAGTTATGATTGGCCTCATTTTAGGATAACTTTATGTGGAATTCATCAGTGTTGATCAACAGTCTATTTTTTATCAGATCTTTCCAAAGATTATTTTCTTTCTCTATTTTTCAAATAATCTCTTTCACTACAGTATGAATTTCATGGTATTGATAACTTCCAAATCCCAATGTAGTTAACAAAGATGAATGTTGTGGAATTCGTGGGGGCAGTTCCACAAGGGAAATTTCAGATATTATCTTCTATATGTTCTACCATGCCTTGCGATGTGCAATAAAAAGACACTTTTTCAGTTATGTATCTAATTTAGAATCACTATCTTAAAGAGGAACACATTCCAATATTAATTGAATTAAATAACTATCAAGTTCTCCTCATTCATTTTTAATGGTTTCTTCAATTCCAAAATGTTGTTTGAGCTGATACAGAAGCTTCACCTCTAAACATATCAATTGAATTTTAAAATCCAATATAGTTAATTAATAATTATAGATATGTTTTGTTTCAATGGATAAAAATAGTTTTTACAATCACAACATTCGTATCCATTACCTACCAATTATTCTTAATCATGAGAAGAATCCTCCCTAATATTCTCAGTTTCAACAATTTTAGTTGATGCCTCTTGGGTGAGAATGCTTTATTTAACCTACTTAGGATCCTTTTAATGTATCTCTAAAAGCTTTTCTGTCTCAAGATTCACCTGAGTCAACCTCTTTGAAATGGTGGAATTGACAGAGATGTCGATGCTTCCTTCAGGCATCATTACTGTAATGGTTTCTTTAGATGCAACTTCATATTTCAACCAGTCACAGTTAGAAAATTAATCGTAAGATGATTGATAGGGAGAACAATGAAAAATCACTTCCATTTGGTTTAATACAAGGAACATAAAAATATTATAAAGTATTTGTAATATTAATGTGTGCTAATACCTTTTCAAAATACATAATGAGATTCATTTTAGGATCCAATAATATCCCAGAAATCATATTAGTCTCACCAATGGGAGAAATCAGATTTGTTGTTCCACAACCCTCTTATGATTTTTTTGATCCTGAACAACTTCCTCAGAAACAATTGTTGGGCTAGCATCAGTTGTCGTGGGATTTTCTTATGCATGAGAGGAACATAAAGTATCACATAGTATAATTTAGTTGTTGTTACACTTAGTTTCTCATGAAGCACTTATGATTTACCAGAGTTCTCCTCTGTCCTAATAGTAGTAATATAAGAAATGTAGGGAAAATATGTTGATTCCTTTGGCCTACATGCCTCTTTAGTCAAAGGAATCACTTGTTTTTTTGAAATTTGTTCTTGTTCATAATCACCCTCCATGTTTCCTCTAATCTCATTCGTGATTTATCTATGATAAGAAACATAATAATATCATAAAATTACAAGAATTTCAAACAATTTCTATGATTAAGGATAAAATTAATATTGTTGGGAATACATACCACTACTGATAAAATGTTTAACCATGGTTTTATTTCATCGGTTCTTCTTTTTCTTCGCCTTTTGGGGTGCACATGAATTATCATCTCCAAAAACAGGTATGTGATATTACAATCACCTTTCTATCTCATCGTCAATGGCAGGATGTCTTGGAGATATATCTCTCAATTCACGGGGTGATCTAGTAGCTCCCAGAATATTACCAATAGGGATATATTGCAGTGATGGAACTTCAATCAATTTTCCTTTTGTCAGTTGCAAGTTAAAATGATATTTCCACTGAGTCACAATGCTTTGACTAAATTCAAATTGTAAACCAGAAAATAATGTGATAAAAAGGAAACCTACATCTTTAGGATCAACAAAATAACACCATTATTCATTAAATGAATGTTCAATCCCTTTAGTGGCACCAAAATCTATCATTTATTTCACTCAAATTGTGGTGGGAATTGATTCATCAGTTGTTTATATGAACATATCTAGTTCTCATATATATGTTCTCACCTCATTAGGGTTGTTCTTGAAGAGAATATCAAAAGAGGGTCATAGATCCCCTATCCCCAGAATATGCAACCCTTCACGAAAATCTATTGATGAGTTTTCTGCATCACAATGCAGGATTTGCCTTGTTTGAACCACATATGGTTGTACATATTAAGATTTCATTCTAGAGGGTTGTGAAGAGGATCTTAGGGTTTTAGATTTATGTTTCTTCCCAATTCCTGCAACCACAGATGATCAATGATAAAATGGGACCCACTGTTCATCTGAATGATGGTGACTAGACCAACTCATTGAAACATTAGTAGGGATTGATGGTGTGGATATCAAAACCATGGAATGTGGATTATATCTTTCATGATATCACATCTGTTAGTTTGGAGTCTCATCCCCTCCACCATTTGACTCCAATGAAACAGCCCCTGATTATAAAGAATTACCATCCAAATGAGAGGTTCCTTCCTACATTCTATATTTATCCCTAATCGGGGGACAACATGGTTTAACACCCCTTCAGGGTATGATATGACCCTATTCTCAGCATACTAGATAAACAACCTGCTTATTGCATCAAAGAAAGGTAATTTGAATATTGCCCCAGTTTTATCTACACATGTCAGAAACTTTAGTTGTCTGGTGACCATGAGATGTTGCTCAAATCTGACATACACTGGGGTAGATAGAGTAATTTATTGAATACATTTGATTTAATGTGAAAATATATAAGTATCATATGCCTCAAATATGATTTCCCCATCAATCGTGGTTTCTAACAAACCATCCCTACAAGCTAGCATATATTCCATTAGCTCTACGTTGGCTGTCACATCATCCAAAAATCACCCAATAGGCCGATTACCATAAGGTAAAATATGAAATTCATTGTACATGATCATCCTGGTATTATTACCATAAACATTCAGAGACAAATGTGAATTACCATAGAAATCTTGAATAGATGGTCTGGAAGAACTTACAAAGAATTGTACCCCACATTGCACTGTGTAAGTTCTGAAATGACTGATGATCCAACCCCATAACACCTCAAATAATCTCAATATTCTAAAAGAATACATTACACAATAGATATTTAGTAATCTCTAATGAATATTTTCTAAAATAGGGGTATCCAATCCTATTGTCTTTTTCTTGGCTATATTAGACACGATAAAATAAGTTCATAACCTTATGCCTCCCTTGGAATCTCAAGTATGTAATAGAGATATGATGATCCACATGGACAAGACACATATAAGAAGTTTCTTCACAGTAATTTTGGAGTTGAATTCATTCCCCAACATTTCAAACAATCCCTTCTATAATGTTAAAAAGAATGTTTTTGGTGTACCTATTTTATCTGCCATTGGGCTTCTTGTTGAACGTGTTCATGTGGGACCCTTCTCCTTCTTCTTCACCAGGAATATTTCCATCCACTCCTCTAGGTGAATATCCCATATTGTGTAATACTTTTTTTTGTTCATATTTTTTAGTTTATAGAATATCGTCATTAATTCACAAACAAAGGCTGATGTCTTTCTTAAGTCATTCCATGTCACCTTTGGATGAATAAACTCATCATACACATCTCTAAGGATTGGAGGTCATGAGATCATGTAGAAATCCAACAAACCGATTCCTACTTCTCCATGTGTTAAATTAATATAATTAATCTATGGACTCCATTGTCTTAGTCACTCTATCAAAAAATCATCATTCCTATATATATAGGTTTTCTCGACCCATACATCCTCATAAATCAAAACACCTTTTAAGTCATCCATAAACACCGCACATGTCTTGCACACCCAATATGCCCATAGACAAGTGGGTTTAACACCCCGTACTAGGTATAAACCCCAACTTTTCTTACAGCCTTTTGATTGATCAATTTGATAATTTCAAAAGATGGATGAATAATAGTGTGGATATAGCTCGAATGTATATGCTATCAAATATATAGAACACAGGCTGTGATGCCTGAAATGGGCTTTATCTACTGTCCCATCATTGATATATGTTCCCATAGAAGAAATATTGGCAGACAATAAATTGGTATGTTCTTGAAACCAAGAAAGGGAAATATAATTCTTTAGGTCTGGTATATTAACATCAGGAAAATTTCCATAACCATACAGAGGAAACAAATTACTCCTAGGAACTTTGAAGTGATATTTCCTCATATACATATACATGTATGGGAGAGATATATCACATACATCAAAGTAATCACGACCAAAAATATTCAACATATCATCAACTCCCTTACTAGAAAATTCATCAGCAGTTCTGATTCTCGTAGGAGACATTGAACCTGTAAAAGAGGTAAAAATTCATCTTTAAAAGTAATCTGAGTTTGAATATTTTTAAAAAGGTAATTAAGAGAATTTTACAAATTCATTATGGTTTGAAAGTATGGATTCATCATGCTTGTTTAAATCCTGCCCAAAAGTATGACTCCCCTTTATTGGCAGGAAAATACAAACAATATAGTAGAAGCACGACTGACAAGAGTGTCTGAGCGAAAGTACTTACATTCAAAGAGCTAGATTTCTAAAACACTTTGTAATTTTTTTTGAATTCATCCCACTATATATAAGTGATGATGATTAACTTGCACACCCATTACCTCGCAAACTATCACTTGTTCACCTCATCAACCTCTTTTTACCCATTTCATAACATTGCCTCAGTATAAGATACTATATTCATTTCAGATCCAATTATGAGGGAGGGGGATTTTGATGACCCTCCATTCCATAAAAAAGTCAAAAAATGGACTAAGTGAAATTCCTTAGAAAAAAAGAGGAGAAAAAATAAATAAAATAGTGATTTTCAATGTATTGAAAATTGAATCGACCTAGTCAAGCTGAGGATCCATTGGTGTGCAATGTACTTGCACGCCACATTTATAGCATGCAATCCAATTGTGTACCCCATGGCCATTTCACCCAGGGTCACTTATTTTCATATAAATAGAACCTTGGGGCCTTTATTTGTAAGAGAAAATTTCCTCGATTCCTAATTGCTGCTCTAGTCAACCTAGTGCTTCTCCCAAGTCTTTAGAAACCTTCAAGGTAGTTATTTAACACTGAGAGAAGAGGAAATAAAGGAGGATAATTGGAAATAATACCTTTTAGTGTTTTAAATCCATAACACCTACATGACTAAAGAGACCAACCCCACTAAATCAAAAACACTTGTGCTCCAGCTATTCCTCTCAAAGGAACTTGAGTGCCCCACTTTAGAAAATACCTGTGAATAATCTTTAAGGCTTGATTCAATCCCCACCCATGTACTAACATACACGTTTTTCCTCACTTAGGCGAGCATCAATTTACCCAAGCCTACTTTCACTCCCATACCTATGTTTCATATACTTACATCTGCTCACTTCTTTTGATTAATCTAATCCCTCAAATATATAAAATCCTTTCATCATTCCTTATTCAAAGCCATGCATGGTAAGTCTTCTTTTTCATTGGATCCCTTATCTGAAAGGGGATATGTTGAAACATCCACCAAAACCTCCGGACATGTCAAACCATTGGGAAGAGAACATTAGCATGTCTCTTATTGGGGTTTGTTTATCCACAGTTGGAGGTCTACCACATTTTTTTGACAATGGTGTTATGATTCATAGGGTGTTTTTGGGTTTGTATATCCATAGTCACATGGAAATTTCTCCTAGGAATAGTGTTGGGAAGTTTTCGGTTTGGAGGATAAGGGTTTGAGTTCTATCATTCACTTCTGAACTCTAAAATTGGAAACCTCAGGTCTCTCATAGAGAAGGTATAGGTCACACCTTATTTTCCTTTTGAACAAATGAAGAGTCTCCCTCTGCTACCATGATCAATGTTAAGAAATCCATCCTAGTTTAATACGATGAATTTTCATGTAAGAGGTTTCAATCTTGCTCCTCTATACTTCCTTCACCTTCACTCCTTCCTTAAATTGGACCCATGTCGAATGTAAAGAGAATAAAGGGAAGGCTCATTGCCTTGCCCTCTTCCCTGGTCACCCCATCCACCTCAACCCTTGATACCATAGGCCTGTCCTCTTCCACTAGTGGATGAGGAAAAGTGTGTGTGTCATTGGTGAATCTTGGAAACCCTATTTTTTCTCACACTGAGAATGACTCATGTGGGCTTAGAGATATGTCATGATCACAACATTTTCAAAAACACCTCCCTCTCTGGATATATGAAAACTCAGATTCCTACCATAATTGGGATATGTATAAAGCCTTCCTAAGGACCGAACTCTATCCCAATTCAACTATAAAAAGTTACCCCTTTCAGGAATAATGTCTACAAATCATTTCTCTCAATGCATTGTACTCTCATATGAGACTCATCTAACTACGTGGTCTTTGATTCCCATCCAAATGGTATATTTAGGAATCCTCTTTAAGAATCAAAACCAATACTTCAAATAAACCATATTATTTGAATGTGTTTTCGTGACACGTCAAATTGATTATGATTTTATGGTTGATTTATAGTCTAGGGAATACCATAGGTCTTCTATCAAGGAGTGTTGGAGGATTTAGAGTGTGATTTTTTTAATAAAAAGTACTAAAATAGGGGGTGGTTTTGAAAATAGTTTTAGGATGAAATGACTTAATTGACAGCTTAAAAGTTGAGAAACCAAATGTATTTTAAAAAATATGAGATAAAAGGGTTCATTATTATTTCACTACACACATTTAAATTTCATTGTTCATAGATATTTATTTTGGTTTGGAGTAATTCATTGGTTGAAATTAATTGGAATCCTGATTAATTCCTCATCTTTTATTTCAATGAATAAAGTTCCAAACCATGACGTTATAATCGTATTGTCAAGGTCCAGAACCTATTCATGGAATAAGAGCTTTCAATTTAGCTTGAACTCTCAAGATGGTGGGTATGAAAAGTATTCTTGTTATGTCTAATTGGAACAAAAAAAGTCACAGAGTCAAAACATAACATCGATTAGTTAGAAATAAAGAGTATCTCAATCACATGCATCAATAAAAGAATTAAATTATGGAATTATGTAAGATAAAAGGAAATAAATGTTTTTACACCCAAACTACTCTAATATAGTAGCTAAAATAAGAATCGTAACTCCCTTGATATGTGTGTAGCCTCCTCACAATGAACACACACTATTTAGCTCGACATCGGTAGGAGAAGGAAGCTATGGTGGAACTCCTTCTTCATTATTGATCTCCATATGAGGATTAGGTCCTCCAAAAATTCATGGATGAGGAGGAGACTCCCCTAGGACTTTAAAATGGTAGAGTTTAATTTCTGGTTTGAACTTATAAATGGGGATCCCAAGGTGCCATTTTATAGGAAAATTGGAAGGTTGTTTTGAGAACATGTATTTCTTAAAACCACATGTTACATGGGTTTTGACCTCCATACATCCTTATCTTACATTGAAGAAAATAAAAAGATAGTATCCCAACCTATTGTCTATCTCCAATGAACTTTTGGCACAATTAGGAAAACTAGTGTCCGAGATATTGACAAATCACAACACACAAATTATGACTTTGTGTAGATTCAGTATGCTAGATAGATCAGTTTGGTTGGGCCTCCAGATAGTTGAATAAGTCTTGGATTACTTCAGATAAAATGCATCCCAATGATGTTTTTACCAGAAAAAAAAATTTCATCCCATTTGGATTCACGGTTCAGGTGTAGTGCACGGATGAGTCCACTGGTGTGCATGGATCTTGCACAGTTTGGTCCATTTTTCTTGGTAATCATCATGGTTACTCCAAATCACCGCCTCCTACAATGGAATAATCAAAAAATCAACATTTCCATTTTTAATAATCTTAAACATAAAATAAATAATTCAAAAATGGAATTAAATTTTTTATTATTTTTTTAATTTTCAATATTAAACAAGTTTGGCAAAGTGGTGTAAGGGTGAAATTGAATCAGTGAATCGCGGTGCAATCACACCCCCACACCTAAAAATATGGACTCATAGGCGAAGCCATAATTCCAAAAATTATGCATGTAGATATTTTATACTTCATAATGATATAAAATTAAATGAAAATATAATTCCTGATTGAAATGTGATAAAACAAATCACACCGAGGAGTTATTTTCAATGATCATTGAAAAAAACATCTCAAAAATTGTATCCAAATGATATTCCAAGAGATGAATGATACCAATCAAATAAAATAATTTAAAAGTTAATCATGTCACTAATTATCCACATGTGTGTGTGAAAATGATTTCATTTAATTTTTTCACATTTTCTTGAGTAAATATAGGCTATTTTAATTGTATTCTACTTACAAGATCCTTTTCACCAAACATTCTGCACATCCTCTTCTATCTAAATTCAAGACCAACTCACTTTGGCATTCCAAAAAGTCAAACCATAATCTCTTGACCTAGATATTCCTATATGTTTTACATTTCATCACTCAACACATTTATTAATTTTATAAAAGTTACACATGGAAAAAATATCACACTCTTCTCCCAATCCATGTTTGATCTCCTCATGACACTAATTGTAATTTTTATAACAAGATAAAAGGTCAAGGAAGGGTGGTTTTTGACCATCCCAATACACAACCTTTTTTTATTTTTTTTATATTTCGGAGGGCGTATAATTTTCAGATAAGGAATGAATAAATAGAAAAATGATTTTGGAAAGTAGTGAAAAATCAACCTAAATTATATTTACCTTGAATTATGTAAGAAATTTTCACACATCATGGTTGGGTAAAAAACAAAATTGTGTGGAGAGATTAAGTGACAAAAGTTTCCATTAAACTATTCACAAAAGGGCACCATTCTTCTCAAAGGATTCAAAATGATAAAACCATTTATATCATAAACAAAGAACTAAATTTGAAAATAAAGTCACACCGTAGTATTGAATTCTTACTGAAAATCACATTTGATCTGAATTTTTTTTGAATGTTAAAACAACATGAAATATAGAAATTCCACATGCATTTTTAATACCATCTAGGATTAAACAAGAATGATTTCCTATGATAAACTTGGAATAAAAAAATAATATTCCATCAAAAAGGTGAGTGGGAGAGAAAGGGGGAATGTAACAATAATATTCAACAAGCTAACAAGAGAAAATGATGAAAGATGATGAAAATTCCAAACTAACCCAGGAATATAACCATCTCGCCACTTCTAATGTCTATAGTGTCCTCACTATAAGAAAAGAGAATATGGAAATTAAAGATAAAACCTAGTGACTTTCATTCATTGATTTCTTCTTGAACATGGAGTTCCTCCCCCAGGGACTCTGAAATTGATTCATGGAAGGGCTTCAGCTGCTGCCCATTCACAATGATAGATTTCTTGGTTTCTTCATTTTAAACCTAGACAACACCCAATGAAGAAACATTAGTAATAGTGTATGGTCCAAACAAGCGGGAATGAAGCATACATGGATGCAACTTCACCCATGCATTACAAAGGAGGACCTTCTACCCAATGTGGATCTAATTATGAAGGATGGGATGGTCGTGGAAAGACTTGCTATGCTCATTATAAATCTTGGATTTATCATATGCATCTTTTATCATTTATTATATCTCTTGAATATGAAACTTCCATTGTGAACTTGCACCAGAAAGATTATAATTTCACTATTTGATGGACTAGAAGTCCCGATGCTCAATCTCAATAGGTATGTGACAACTCTTTCCGAACATAAGACGATAGGGTGACATTCCAATGGGAGTTTTGAAAGGAGTACTATAATACCAAAATGAATCAACAAGTATAAGACTCTAATCTTTTATATAGTGTGGAACATTTTTTTCAAAATATTGTTTTACCTATGTATTTGACACCTCAGCCTGACCATTAGTCATTAGGTGGTATGCAGTTGACACTCTATGACCGACTCCATACTGGTGAAAAAATTATTGCATTGTTTAGCTACAGAAATGAGAACCCTGGTCACTAATGATGAACCTATGTAATCAAACCTACAAAAGATCTGAGTTCTCAAAAATTCCACATCATTTTTTGAATCATATGTTCTTGTGGCTCATGCCTATAACCATGTTGACCAATAACTGACCACATGATGAATGTAAATGATTTTAAAGGAATTGGGAAAAGGACTCATAGAGTAAATACCCAAACATCAAAAATGTCATGAAAGAGCAATGATTGTTGTGGCATTTTTTTTCTTCTAGAGACATTACTCATTATTTAACAACGAGGACACAATTTAAAAAATCATGAGAATCTAGAAAAAGTTTTTTCCAAAAGAGACCAAAACCAAGGACTTTGCGAGTAGTCTATTGGGGGCCAAAGTGGCCCCACAAGGTAGACTGTGGAAGAATCTTAGGATAGAATGAAACACACTATCAGGAACACAACACCAATGGACTTGATCACTGTAGGTGCGCCAAAGGTAGCGGTCATCCCAAATATACCAATGGGACACATGTTTTATATGGATGGACTCCTTTTTGTTGAAATCAGTAGGAATGCATGATTCTACCAAATAATTTACAATTTCAACATACTAAGGAATAATATCTTGCACTCATTACAATTTCTCATCAGGAACCATGTAATTTATAATAATATATTGAGATGATTCAATGCCCGAGGATGGGTGGATCCTACTGATATCTTCATCCACCACATTCTCTACTCCTTTTTAATCTACAATTTCTAAAATGAGTTCCTCAAGGAGGAGCATCCAGTGAAGGAGACGAGGTTTGGCTTCCAGTTTCTTAAGAAGATACCAGATGGTTGGATGGTCTAAGAATAAAATTACATTGGACCCCAAAATGTATGACCTGCAATTTTCAAAGGCAAACACATTGGGAAAGAATTATTTTCTAGTTGTTTTGTTTTTTTCATGGGTAGGATACAAAGTACGCGAGGAATAGGCAATGACATGTGGAGCTCGATCAACCCTTTGTGATAAGAATTCCCCAACTTCATAGTTAGAGGTGCCACACATGAGCTCAAATGGTAAATCCCACTGAGGTGGTAGGATTACCTATGGTGATGTGAGTATCTATATTATATTATTAAAAGATTCCACACATTCATGATCATAAACAAATTGTTTTTCTTTTAGCAGTAATTGGGAGAGGGGGAGTGAAAATTAACTAAAGTCACCAATGAAATGATGGTAAAATACAGCATGACCAAGAAAAACTGAAAATATCGTACATTTTTGGGTAAAGGTGGGAATAAATGACATCCAATTTTGATTTATCTACTTAGATACCATCTTCAGAAATGAAATTCCGCAAAACAATACCTTGTCGCGCCATGAAATGGAATTTCTCATAATTTAATACCAGATTCTTTTCAATGCAGCGACATAAGACTGAAGAAAGACTACACAAACATTCACAAAAAGAGGATCCATAAATAGTGAAATCATCCAGAAAAACATCCACACAATACTCTAGGTAATCCAAAAAAAATACTAACCATACATCTCTAGAAAGTACCAAGATCATTGCACAGACAAAATGGAATACTCCTATTTGAAAATGTGCCAAAGAAGCATGTGAAAGTTGTCTTTTCCTGATCCTCAGGGAAACATGGATCTGAAAGTATCAAGAATACCCATACTATAAACAGTAATAGGACTTACTCGGTAGCCTCTCTAGCATTTGGTCAATGAATGGAAAAGGAAAATGGTCTTTCCAAGTGTGTTGGTTTAGTCAGTGATAGTTTATGTAGACATGCCAAATATTATGCACATGAGTTGGAACCAATTCATTGTTTTCATTTTTTGTTACTATAAGACCAGTTATTTTAGGAACTACTTGATTTGGACTGACCCATTGGTTGTCAAATATAGGGTAAATGATTCCAACACCCAATAATTTTGTCACCTCATTTTTCACAACTTCTATGAGGTTTGTGTTAATTCGATATTGTGCATGCCTCACTTGTTTAGCCTCATCATTTAATAATATAAGATGTGTACAAATTGATGGGCTAATACCAAGAATATCATATAGTGTCTATCCAAAATCATGTTTATACTCCCTAAAAAGTTCAATAAGTTTCAATTTATGGTTAAGACGGAGTTAACTATAAATGATGACAGGAAACTTGTTTCCATTATCAAGATATGAATATTTTAAATCATGAGGTTGTTGTTTTAGTTCCAATTCAAGTGGATTTTGGGTTTATGGGACTATGTGTAAAATTGAGAGGTCACTGATCTCATCTAACTACTGAATGGTATCATCCCAAGATGAGGAATGTGATTTTACAAGATTAGAAGTATCCTCGATGGTCATCGGATCCTTAGTGTACAAGAAATCATCAATCAATCAACATGCATGACACATTTCTAGACCACTACAACAATCAATGCATGAATCATTTCCTAGAATTTCTATCAATGAAAAAAACTCAGAATGGGGATCAGGGGAATGAAATGAAGTTTTTTAAGGTGAGGGATACATTTATAGAATTAGCAGAGAGCGGAATGTTCTTCTTAGGGGTGCTTCATGGCATCAAGGATATTTAAGTGGAAAATATAACCCCCAAACTCTATATATAATGTACCATTGTAAACATTAATTATTTTTTGGCGGTTTTTAAGAATGGTCTCCACAATATAATCGGGGAACTCCCATTCATCCTATCATCTTCTATTTTTATCACATAAAAATATGTAGGAAAAATTAAATTTTGCACCCTCACTAGAACATCCCCTAACATACAAGAAGGGTGTGAGGTACTTTAGTTGGCTAGTTGAACAAAAATTCCAGTGGGATTTAGTGACACGACCAGCAATGTAGAATAAATGGAGTGATGCATCACATTTATAGAAGCACCTAAATCACTCATGGAATTGGAAAATGAATACTTACCTATGGTGCATGTAATCAAGAATGTCAAAGGTTCATTTCACTTGGTGGGAAGTGATGGCTCTATCAATTCTGATATGTTCCTCCCCAAGCTCACCTATTCATCTCCACGAAGTCGACTTTAGTGCGTACACATCTTCTTCCAAAACTTTTCATATATTGGAATTTGTTTCATAGAATCAATCAAGAGGATGTTAACTAGTAAGTTTTTTATTGTTTCCAATATTTCCTTATCTAGATTATTATTATTCTTTTTCTCTAGGTTTGGTGGCCCTCTGTGGAAATGGAAGAGGAAATGGTTGTCTATGGGTCTCATTAACATACACACTCTTTCCTTTGGAAGGGCTTCTCTCAAGAATTGGTTTTTCAACATTTGGAACATTTTTAGTGGTTGGGATTGAGGTTTCCTTAGTAGGGGTTTAATTTAATGGAGGATTCATTTGGTTTTTAATTATCATTCCACTCTTAAGGGTGATGGAACTAACACTTTCCTTATCCCTTTGGGTTAACTACTGGTTGAAGATGTATTTTACCCAACCTATGGCTTTGAATTTAACCCACCGAGTTAACTAGTTTTCCTAATTGGGTTTTGAGGTCTTGTATGGTTTCCTGGGTGATTTGATGGAATTGGTGATTTTTGGAATCCATTTCTTTCATCATATATTCTAGGATATGTTTAGGTTTTATTGGGGGTAGTTGGAAAGGACTTTGGGGTGGTTGAGGATTTCTGGGTGGTAGTGGTGGATAACTACTCTAACCTTGTTGGTTCCATGGTTGATGAGGTTGGTTTGAATACCCCCATGGCCTATAATCTTGGATTTCTTTCCTCCCAGAATCGGATGGATGGTATGGTTTTTCCCTAAAGGGCTGGATATAGGGGTGTCCTAGAAAGATTGCCTCACAACTCTCAGAATTTTCTTTCAATTGGGGGAATAGGTCAGAATAATGGGCATGAGAAGATCAGATTCCACAATGGATGGGAGGAGGAGATTGATATTTCCCTTGGGAGAGAGCAAGTTGTCGTAGAAGGGTACTTACCTCCTCAAACTTCATGTCCACCTTCTTCTTGAATTCCATACTTTGCACCTCATGGACACTTAGAATGGGTACATTGGGCCTTGAACCAAATTGGTGAGTGTTTTGTTACATGTTCTCAATTATGGTTCTTACTACGATTAGGTTTTTATCCACTAGTGCACCACCTACAGCCGCATCAATCATGTTACGATATTTTGGAATTAAACCTTCTTAAAAATACTATATTAAAAGTTGACCGCTTATTTAGTGGTGTGGAAAACTTGAACATAACCTTTTAAAGAGTTCCCAATATTCATGTAACGTTTCCCCTTGTGATTTCCTTATACCACAAATTTCTTTCGTTATAGTTTCAATTTGAGAGGCTAGGAAATAGTTTTCAAGAAAAAGGCGTTTCATGTCTGCCAAGCCTCTAATTTGTTAATTAACATAGTAAAGACAGTATATTGCAGTGTCTTCTAATGAAAATGGGAATTCTATGAGATTTACATGTTATTCATACCATTTTCTAGTTTTAATGTAGAACCCAAAGTATGAAATTCTTTTAATTGTTTATGTGGATTTTCTCCAAGAAGTCCATGGAATCTGGGAAATAACTGAATTAGATAGAATTTCAGTTCAAAATTGGGTGCCTCAACTTATATTTGAATATATGTGGGTTGGATATCAACATCAGGCAAGGTTAGTTATTTTAGTGTTCAATTGTTTTCAGCCATTTTTACTCATTAATTTCAGGTTTCAATTTGGTTCTAGAAGAATAATGGATTAGAAAAGTCTCAAGTTGTGGTGTGTCCTCCTCCAAAGAGTTGTCTAGTTCATCTCGGGACCACTGACGTAAGATACTCTCTGGTTTGGGTTCTAATGGTGGTAAATCTCCTGGTTTAGAATGATTCATGCACAAAACTGATAGAAGAAATAAATCAGAACACAAATATATAGGTAATGGTATAAGATAAAACAAATAAATATTCACAAAATTTATAAAAATCTTATAAAAAACACGCAATAAAACCCAAAGCGCTCCCCAGCAACGGTGCCTGAATTTGAACGCGCTGTCATGGAATGTAAAATTGACTATGATTTTATGGTTGATTTATTGTCATGGGAATACCCTAGGTCATCCTTCAAGGAGAGTTGATGGGTTTAGAGTGTGCATTTTTAATAAGAAATACTAAAATAGTGGCTGGTTTTGAAAATTATTTTAGGATGAATTGACTTAACTAAAAGCTTAAAAGTTGAAAAACCAAATGGATTTTGAAAAATATGAGATAAAAGGGTTCAGTGTGATTTCACTACCAACATTTCAAGTTCATTTTTTTATAGATATTCACTTTAGTTTAGAGTAATTCCTTGGATGACATTAATTGGAATCCCGATTAATTTCTTTTCTTTTATTTCAATGCCTAAAGAAATAAACCTTGACGTAAAAATTGTATTTTCAAGGTCTAGAACATATGAATATAATAATATCTTCCAATGTAGCTTGAAATTTCATTAATGTGTGTATGAAAAGGATTCTTGTGCTATCCAATCGGAACAACACAAGTCACAGACTCAAAACCTCACACTGATCTGTTAGAAATTAAGAGTTTCTCAATCACATGCATCAAAAAAAGAATTCAAATATAGAATTATGTAAGATACATGTAAATAAATGTTTTCACACCCAAATTAATCCAAACTAGTTTATAAAACAAGAATTAAAACTCACTTGACATGTGCGTAGCTCACTCACAACAAACTCCCACTGTTTAGCTCGACATCTGGAGGAGGAGTAAGCTTGGGTGGAACTCCTTCTTCACTCTTGATCCCCCTATGTGGATTGGGGCCACCATAACTTCTAGGATGAGGAGGATACTCCTATATGACTTCAAAATGGAAGAGTTTCACTGATGTTTCTAACTTGCCAATGGGGAGCCCAAGGTGACAAATTATTAGAAAATGGGAAGGTGGTTTGAGCACATAGATTTCTTAAAACCATTTTTCACATGGATTTAAACCTCCAGAAAGCCTTAAATAACATTGGGGAAAATAATAAAGTTGTATCCACACCCATTTTATATATCCACCAAATGATGTTTGTACCATTCCAAAAAATTTCATCCCATTTGGATGCATAGTTGAGGATAAGTATGCGGACGAGTCCACTAGTGTGCATGGATCTTGCACAGTTTGCTCCATTTTTCATGGACATCATCATGGATCCTCCAAATCACCTTCTCCTGTATTGGAATCATCAAAACATGTATAATTTACCTATTTAATAGTGATAAACCCAAAATAAATGATTCAATCATGGAATTAAATTTTTTATTTTTTTTATAATTTTCAATATAAAACAAGTTTAGCGTAGTGGTGTGAGGGTGAAAATGATATAGTGAATCGTGGTTTGATCATACTTCCTTGGTAGTATTCCTAACAAGGTATAATAAAACATGGAAACCCATATTACTTACATGTTACATGGGATTCATAGGAATAATTCCCACACTTAACCTGGACTAAGCACCTTTATCTATGTTTTTCTTACCGCATGACATTAAACTGTATGACCAGTTATTTATCACAAGACCTTAAAGGGTTGACGTGTCCCATTAAGTAGCACTAAACTATGAGGGTTTGATTCATTTCACAAGGATACATAAGAATCACAATTATGGGTACAATCCCAATATCAAAACAAACCTTCGTCTCATGGGATGACAATAAATTCTAGAGTGCCCCACTGAGTGACATAAAAAATAGTATTATCATAACGATGGTTAAAAGAATCTCTAAATAGTATATGAGAGGATACCATTGATGGAGAACCTAAAATACATTTGGATGTCTCCATTAATGAATAAACCTAAGTACATACAGATGATTCTAAATTTCACAGAAGCTAATAATTGATTTCAAATTCCAACTAAAACCTATGTTATATATGGAATGATATTAAGTATTCATGAAATTATCTTAAATCTTTAAGAGATTCCTAGAGTAAGAAATAATGCCCCCCAAAAAGTTGTGATGACTCCAAAATCCAATCCTCTCGACCAATACATGTTCTTAAGTATTGTATGTTCAAACATAACGAATTCCTTCCATTGTAATGTATGTCCATTTGGATAAAGAACCATTGGATTTTTTCACTTACATTAATAAATTCAAAAAAAAAAACTACCTAGAAGTCATGATTCTTAACCAGAAAAAATATTTCGAGGGACGAAGAAACACACTATCAATGTATTCTAAGGATATGCAGGTCCTGATTGTAACACATTGTGGGGATAATTGGTTTATAGGTTTAACATGTTATGGGGACAGTTGGGCCATATGTTTAATGTATTTTGTGTATTTTTTGGGTAACAAGTTTAACGTATTGTGGAGATTCTTCCCATGTACATTCATCAGGTATTGGTCAAAAGAAATGATTGCCTCACATGAATTTTTTTATGTACAATGGGGTCCTTAATTTTTGATAGTAATAGGTTGAGTGTGTTCCCCTAGGGGACATAGTAATACTTTAGAGTCATCATAATCCAATGGAAAGATGTACAGATCAATTTTGGGATATCAGGATTGTTCCTCAGAGGGTTTCCTATGTATTTTTGTATTGAACCCCATTGATTCATTCTATGTATCCTATTAAGAGATAGGGATACAAACCCACACTACTGCAAAACTAACCTATACCAACGGTTTGGAACCATTGGTATAGGCCTCTAAACCATTGGTATAGGCTATACCAATGGTTTGGAGAACCGTAGGCAAGTATGCCATTGGGATAGGTCTATACCAAAGGTTTTTGGAAAACCGTTGGTATATACCTATACCAACAGTTTTTAAAACCATTGGTATAGGTAATATGAAAATCTATACCAACGGTTCCTTAAAACCATTGGTATATGTATTTCCAAAATAACATTTGTTGGGATTTGATCCCAGGACCTCCAGTTTATCATTGAACGACCTAACCACTAACCTAACATGACTTTTGTGAAAATAATTTCAAAAATATATATATGTATTATCATTATTATTTTATGTTTTGATTTATAGAATGTTCTGTTTAAGAGGATCCGATAAAAAATCAAAGGACATATACCAACGGTTGTCAAAAACATTGGTATAGGTCCCTGGAATCGTGGAAGGGGTGTTGAAATATTGGTGACCGTTCCCAACAGTTTGGCCATACTGTTGGGAAAGGGTAGTCTTTCCCAACAGTTTGGCCAAACCATTGGGAAAAGTGGCCACAAATTGGACCTTTCCCAACATTTTTTCCAAACCGTTGGGAAAGGGTAGGATTTCCCAATGTTTTGACCAAAATCGTTGGGAAAGGGTTGGATTTCCCAATGGTTTTGAAAACCGTTGGTATAGGTATTATGAAAATCTATACCAACTGTTCCTTAAAACTGTTGGTATATGTATTTCCAAAAAACACATTCGCTGGGATTTGATCCCAGGACCTCCGGTTTATCATTGAACGTCCTAACCACTAACCTAACACGAATTTTGTGAAAATAATTTCGTAAATATATATATGTATTATGATAATTATTTTATGTTTTGATTTATAGAATGTTCTGGTAAAGAGGATCCGATAAGAAATCAAAGGACCTATACCAATGGTTGTCAAAACCGTTGGTATAGACCTATACCAATGGTTTTGACAACCGTTGGTATAGACCTATACCAACGGTTTTGACAACCGTTGGTATAGGTCCCTGGAATCGTGGAAGGGGTGTTGAAATATTGGTGACCTTTCCCAACGGTTTGGCCAAACCATTTGGAAAGGGTAGGCTTTCCCAACAGTTTGGCCAAACCATTGGGAAAAGTGGCCACAAATTGGACCTTTCCCAATGGTTTGGCCAAACCGTTGGGAAAGGGTAGGCTTTCCCAACGGTTTGACCAAAACAATTGGGAAACGTGGCCACAAATTGTACCTTTCCCAACAGTTTGGCAAAACCGTTGGGAAAAGTGGCCACAAAGTGGACTTTTCCCAATGGTTTGGCCAAACCATTGGGAAAACCTACCCTTTCCCAAAGGTTTTGACAAACCGTTGGGAAAATTGGCCAAAAAGTGGGATTTCCCAATGGTTTGACCAAACCGTTGAGAAAGGGGGTATAGAAGTGTTGGGAAAGGTCACATTTCCAGTAGTGCCATGTTGTTTGAGTGAAAAAATTTAAGTCATTTTTCAAGACTAGTCAATGCTTTTTAAAAACACATGGTAAGGATTTCTGTATTGTGAATGGATTGAAAAAAAAGGATGGTTTCCAACTTGTTCATATTATTTTCCTAGAGAGTG
Source organism: Viscum album (assembly GCA_963277665.1). Taxonomy (NCBI): domain Eukaryota; kingdom Viridiplantae; phylum Streptophyta; class Magnoliopsida; order Santalales; family Viscaceae; genus Viscum; species Viscum album. Next base: position 506,152,936 of record OY728119.1, read on the forward strand.
GGTGTGTCTTATCATATATATTATATGAGGTGTACCATGATTCTCACAAAGGGTTATGCTATAGTTTAAAATCATTTACTAGGGATGTTTTCATCTAGTTTAACATCGTGTGACAAGGTTTTGGTCATGATGTTTATCACAGTTAGACAAGGATATCATTGGTACATAACACTATGGACCCCAGTCCCATGTATTCTTTATAGGGATACCTATTTACTTCAAATAATAAAAAATAAACCTTTTTTCATTAAAGATTCCACTCTTGGAGAAGCACACAGTGTCATTATTATAGAGAGAATTATTATGGAAAAAAGATAAATATACTGAAAATACCATTTGTAGAATTAAGGGTTTGGATCTGGGGGTTGAGGATATCAATATTTCAGATGGTCATGGAATGAGTAAATAAATTATTGGTCATCACAGAGATCAATTTGTACTCCAATTTCACTAAGGTGGTCATACTGAAAGGAGGCATCATGCGGGTGGTTTTATGGTGGGTTTCTAATGTATGGCGGTTTCACAACGGTTTTATTTTTGAAATACATGAGTACCCAACTTAGGGGTGATTTCATGGTCTCCATGAGAGGGGTTTTGTGAAAGATGGGATCATAGATCCTTCTCGGTCATGGGGAATATGCCTCTACTGCATAGGATTCAATCCATCATTAAGGTCTTATCCAACATGAGATAATGCTTTAAAATAATAGTGGGAGATGTCTCGAAAAAGATGGTTTCCTATAGGAATCAATTGTTTATTTAGATCATCAAGGATAAGGATTCAAAAATATAGGTCATTTGGGTGGTAGCCCAATGGTTTGATCCCCATAAATTATAGGTCTGAGAGTATTTATTGGCACCATAGAGTTTGAGATATATTTTATGTGAAATATCAAACTCTTTATATAAGGTGGATTTTTTAGTGCTATGATATCCTATGTAAAAAAAAATTCTTTTTCAAAGGATGCATCATTCATGAATATATCCCCTTGAGTGGATTTTGATCCTATTTCTACCTATATTTTTCTCTAATAATATATTCTATCATTGATATCTCTTGTAACACATATGTTTATATGTCAAAAAATAACCCCCTTAGAATAGGAGCCAATGCAGGAGATGAGGTTTGAATTATGTGGCCAAAGTTCCAATATAAAATAATGGGGGTGGCATGGTTCATGAAAAATATACCAATCATATCCTATAAATAGGGATAAAGTCCCTAGAAGGACCATGGAATTCTTGTGGAAGATTGGTTGATCCTCTATTTTCATGAATATTTAACTCTTCCTGAGCATTCAATAACTAAAATCCTTGGTTTCCATAATACATCCCATTTCCAAGAATAATTTTTTTATTAGACAGTCTCAAAAAAAAAATTTATAAAGAAAATGTATCACAAAGGCTTGTGTATATTAATAAAATCCTTTTAGAACCATACTTATAAAAGTTTTAATGTCCTTGTGAAGGCTGATAAAAGAGCATATGCTACTAATGATTATAGGAAAGAGATGGACGAGATTGGGGAGAGAATTAAAACCATATGAGATCATGAAAATGAATATAGATTATTGATATAGTAACAAAAAGAATACCCAATCCACCAGAGGCTTCCTCTATATAGATTCTTACTAAGGGATGTTGTGGAGATCCTCTGTTCGAATTGGGATGACATTAACTACTAGTTTAGAAGATCTCTGATGAAGTATAGGTGTAACAAAGACAATTTCTATTAGTACATAAAAGACCATTGTTCAATCACATCATATTACCTATATCATAGCATCAATAATATTATTGGATAGGATATAACTACATAAATTTCACCCCCATAACAAGAGATCATTTTGAAGGTGGTACTGGTGGACTATCCTAAGACTAGATTGAAGAGTGGGATTTTTAATAGGAAAACATTCAAAGATTAGTGGGCCTAGGGATACTAGGCATTAAAATTATGTGATGAGTTTTAGGATGGGAGGATTAGAGTGGGTCTGTATGAAGTGGTGTGGACTTCATAGTTTTACATGTACAACCACCCAGATATTAAGCTCAAACTAATAATTAGGTGGTCACTAGTGACTAACTATTTCCACCTACATCATGGGGATGTTTGTATTGATCTATGAAACCTATACAAAATTACAAGGATCAACATTTAGGGGGATATTTATGTTGAATTTATACCCACATATAATTATTAGGAGGACTAGGAGAATCCACTAGCTCCAACAAAAGCCTTTTTTGAAATTTTTGGTATGGAAGATGATGAAATCCTATGATGGAGAAAAACTCCTCCAAGAATTGGTTCAGTTATTTCATAAATAATCCCAAAGTGAGGCCGGTGGGTAAAACCTACCAATTCCCAAGGGCAGTGCAATGTGGGAATGACGGATCCTGGTGGGTGATCTTGGAGGTGATCTCATTCCACTTTTGGGGATATAGTTTGATGTCCATCACCCTAGGGTTAGTTTAGTTGGATTTATCATATAAATCCTTTCTTGGTGGATTCTCATAGTTCATGATTTTCACTTTTGGGTTTGGTGAATAATGTTTATCATAGAGGCGATCTTAGAGATGAGGTAGCACATCATCCTGGCTATGGTAGGGTTGAAAAAATAAAACAAGGTGATGAGGAACATTACATGTAGGAAAACCTCTTCTTTTGGATGTGGGTCATTTCATTTTTTGTATAGATGGGTGGTATGAGTATTAAAACACCATATTCCATCCAAACAAAAACTTATGTCCCTCAATGATGAACTTCACAATGAGTTTCCTTTTCTAGATAGAAAGAGCATGCTTGCTTATGAGATTTGGGTTTTTAGTGTAGTTAATGTCATATACATTACCCCCTCTAAATGAGGAGGATCATGGACAATGGAATGAGGACCACATTGTTGAGATCTTGTATCTTGGACTTTTGAGGCCGGGAACTTGTGGAACTGGTGGATTTTAAGTTCATTTGAAAGGTTTAAATGATGCACCTACCTGCAAACCAATTTTTTTTTCCTCCATTGCTTCAGGATGAAGGTTGATATCAGAGTATGAAGTGAGAATCACCGAATGGTCCCCTAATAAATATAAAAAATTATTTCGTGAGAAGGCATGTAGACTAGAATGTGCTACCACCTAAGGATTATACCTTTCGGCTCTTCCACAACTATGTATAGGGATGGGTGTGTCCATATCCTATTGTCATGTTGAGGCATTTTGTAAAATGAAAAGACTGTTAGGATGGCCCATAACAATGTGTCCAGAGGAGGTTTGTAGCATTGAGATCATTATGAGAAGTAAGATCTATACAATTCTTTGTATTAGTATCTAGATCTCAAATGATTCACAACCCTTCATAGGCTAAATAAACTTGGGGACTAATAATGGAAGGCCCAAAATTCCAAGTAAAATGCATTTGGGAGTTGGGTTAATTCTCTAGAGCCTTACTAAGTGTGTCACCTGTATATTTGGTGAATCACATATTCCACATGGTAGAGGTTCTTGAAGATAAATTCTTCCAAATTACCTGGATTAATTAGGATATCTTCTGATAGTACTACACCCAAATGACATTGAAGCAACTCCAAATGGATGATATATCTGTTAACAGGATGGTATATTCTAAGAATGAGTTCTACGATTCTTAGGGGGTTCTAGTGAAGTATATATAATAGGTGGATGAAGTGATCTAATATCATGGAATGGCATGACCTTTTACTCATAGGCTAAGTTCTTTACTGGACAGTCCCTCAACTGGTGACCTCACTAGGGGTGGATATTCTAGATCCATAATGAGAAAGGATGGACCAACCATGGAGGATCCCTAGGGAAGTTATTCTATCCTAGAATACCTTGGGAAATAATACTCCTATAAAGATAATTCAAGGCACCTAGATTTACCGACCTAAGCTTATTTTCATTATTTTTAGGTTTCTTGGATCATTTCGTTTTACCTATATCAGGATTGATTTTTTAGAGGAATTATACATTCATGAAGAATATATGAGGTAGGAGAAGAAGAAACAAAATATAAAAGTGGTGGGAATTAAACCTGCCTCAGATTCTACAACAACGAGAAGAAAGCCTTCAATCATAGAGATTCGTCTTGTGGATAAAGGGGAAACTAAATTACCATGAGGTTAATCCGGTAACATTCACTCATTTATATTCTAAATTTGGATAATTTTTTTGAGTTTATATACTGAATTATTATTTTACTTTATGAAGGAAAACTAAATCCAGTTTTAGAGAAACCTATGGAAACTGATGCACCAGTTGATACAAAGATGAAATATTCAGCAAAGCCTTCCTAAAAAAATATATGATCTATTGGTCAACCATTACAATTTTTGGAATTATTTCCCACTAGTTCATCATTTATTTCATCATATATTTGGGCCATAATATTCTTCCATCATAATGATAGTACTTCTCATATTGGGGACCCATGTAGTTGTAATATCAAGGGTTTTTTCTTACCAAAAAGATCCATTTATTTCTATTTGAACATTTTTTTATGTTATCTTTTTTAAATAGACACTAATCCTATATTGTGGGCCTGTTGGTACATTTTTGGAACAAAATATATGTAAGGGATATGGGTTGGATGAAATCTAATTACATGAAATGTATTCAATACCCAATGTGTAATGGCCATGGAAGGCTAATTCACAATGTGTAAAGGGGTTTTCCCAAGGTAATACCCCATTTTTTAGATGATTTGTAAATCATATACATTCCATTTTAATTCTTGAGACCATTATGAGAGGTTGGGTATCCTAATTTTATAAAAACTTCACCCCATCTCTTATCTCACGTGGAAGAGATCCCATGGAAGTCCAACGGTAGTATATGGTGTAACACCATGACCAAGACTCAATTTCTTCTGTTGTTGGTCTTGTTGGATCTGCAATGGTGAGTTACCTATTCCTCTTCCACCTTTCTCCATTTCTCTGAAACCCAATAATGTTATTTTGGTATAGGCTCTTATTCCATATTATTAGGTTGTTCATCCAATTCCATATTTTATTCTGATACGAGTTGAGTTAGGAGAACATTCTCGATGGGTGAATGTTAGCTCACTGCTTATTTTGTTATCCTTGGTTGAACTATTTGAATATTGAATGAATTATTAAGAGATGGTTATGCCTCCTTACCATGTGGTTACATGATTTTAATTTATTTGATTGTATAAATGGAATGTGCAGAAATGGATTGGATGGACATGTGGATTGTGAATGATTAATGAATGGATTGATAAATTTATAATGGTAGTGTATTCCTTGGATGAGCTCCTTGGATCTTTATTACATTAGATTCCATGGAAATTTTGAACATATGAAACTTGATTATGGTAGTGGATGCCTTGGTCAATCTCTATGAATCAGGATTCCATAGGATTCCACGGAAATTTATACCTATTGGATTAATATTTATTTCAATAGTGGACACCATGGTCCTCTATAACCTGGATCCTAATTCCTTAGGATTCCAAGGGAATTTCTACCCCAATGATCTTGATTTTTGGGAATTACATTCGACATGATTTGATGACATGCTCCTTAGACTTCACAAAATCATTACCCAGTATCCATCAAGATGATCTTGGGACTCAAAGAGGATACCTTGTTTTTCTATACCTTGGATATAGGCCTTCATGGACGGACAATAGATTTCACATAATAGGCTACTGTGGATATTGACACTAGATTACACGGTGTGGCCATTGAGGATATTATACAATTTTTTACACATCATCACCATTTTTCTTATTTATTCTATTCATCACACATATCCCTGGTATGCTTATAGGTTTAAAGTTGTTATACTAGATAATATTGTACCTACTTATTTATTCTTTATAACTAAACTTGTTTATGGGATCTTGACTATTTTCCATAGCGATCCATGTTTGGGTAGACATGATTACATATTTCTAACTCTTTACATGTACTACTACTATACCTAATTGTTATAGACACCATTTGGGGTGGCCTACTGAGTGTTATCTCACACCCTGTTTGGGACTCTATTGGGTATCTAGACAGACTTCATCAATCCAAGTAGGGACTAGGGAAAGAAATCACTCTATAATGATGTATTTAATCACAACTTAAAAGCAAGGGAGCACAGAATAAAACTATACTCATGATGATATTTGGATATATTTCGTTTTTGGTTTTTTTGATACATATTCTATATTGGTTTACTGTAGCCTTGTTTTTACTTCCATTTTTTATAGAGACATTACATGATAATCATATTGTATATGAATTATTTTGGTTATTTATAATTGTAATCCTTTGTATATATTAGTTTCTATCAGCGATTTATATTATGATTTCTTTAATGACTGATATGTTTTCACCACATTGATACACTATGAAATGAGGGAAATGTCTGCCCACAAATACACCCTAGGCCCTCTCTAGTAGTCGGCGACCACTATATTTTTGGGAGGTGTGCATGAAGCTATGTGACCCATTGGGTCGAGGAACCTTTTATTGGTTCCCAATTCAAGAAGTTAAAATTGGTATCAATGAATTTTCTTTTGATGATTTTCTATTTTGAGACAATATATAGAAGAATATTAATGAATTGGAATTTTCTAATGAAATATTCCTATGAGTATCTAACCCACGTATGAAAAAAATCCAAATTACCCAGAATATGAATAGTTGTCTTCTATATTTTACTTTCTATAGATTATTTGATTCCACTATTTTTTGAATCACATGCAGTTTTATGTTATTATGATTACATAATTTTATACTTTTAACAATGAAATCGGGGTTTTCCTTCACATGAATAGTTTTAGGTACCTATTTGAATTCACAATCCATGCACTATTCCATGCTATTTAGGATGTATTTCTTGGTATCAGGGCATTTATTATGTGCGAATTGAGTGATAAACATGTTGTTTAACAAATGATTTAGGTATAGAATTTAGAATAATGAATGGTACTTATAGTTCCTACCATAATATATTTATTCCCTTCGTAGGCTAAAACAGACATCCTAAGTTGCAAGTTATGGATTTTTGAGTAATGATCCATTAGTCACATGAATTATAAAAAGTTATGGTTTTGATTATGTGGATGTCATATTATGTTTCATGAGGTGTATGGGACTATATGGATTGGATGTTTTGACCCATTTGGTTAGAACATTCAAAGATAATTTTTATTTTTTCTATTTCAAATGAAATTGAGTTATTAAATTAATTAACTTGATAGAAAAAAAATGTTAGAGTGGGAAGTAGGCAGTGTATCTAGAGCCTTTTATCATAGTTCCTACAACCATGGAATGGATTTATGAGTAGGAAAGGGGTTTGGAACATTTATAGGAGGCGTTGATATTTCTTATGATTTATATCTGATACTTGATAATTATATTTTTCTTTTTTGAGGTGTGAGTTTGGAATTATAGATATATGAGACCATAAAGACCCCTAGACGTTCACTAGGTGGGTGACATCGAACATGATCAGGATGTAGTGGTCCTTGGGATACCAATCGATACTATAGTAGTTAAAATTTCAAAACCATTGATATAAATGCATACGAGTGCTAATTCCAAATTTCGATAGTGTTTCCAACATTTCATGTAGACCATTCAGGGAGCATCGTAGCCTACCTCAACTATGGAAGAACTAAAACATGTGTTCTAATAGGAGCATCCTCCCATATTTTCAGGGAAGAAGGTCCAAAGGATATTAAATTATGTATTTAGAATATATTTTCTATCTTTTAGAATTTGGAGAAAACTCTTGGGAGGATTGTAAAGCTCAGGACGTATATGATTTAGGATGTATCTAAACAATGGGGGTATGTTTTGAACTAGGATAATGATATTTGAGATATGGTTTTAAGGGATTTACAACCTAGTTTTTATGATTAAATATTTCTTCAACACTGGTTTTTGGAAGGGATACTGAGTTTATTCATCTAGATTAGTGAGGGATGACTGTTATAGAGCATTCAACTCACTTCAGCATTTTTCATTGATTAATCTTAAAGATGATCCATCATGGTAGATATTCTTCAAAGAACCTCTCATAAATTCCATTGGATAATAGGTAAATATGTTTACATTGATAACTATTATTGAGAGAGTGAATCCAAATTTTATTATTGAATGAACCATGAGGGAAGATGAAGAAAAGGTAGGAAATACAAGCCTCTCGACCCAATGTTTCAATGAGAGTTACCAGTAAGCACTGTTTTCAAGCTTCTAATGAGGGAATTACCATTTATGTTTTTAGTAATGGTAGTTTTTTCTTATGATATTTAGGATGGAGGTGGGTACATATGAGAAATAAATGTGATAGAGACCCATTCGAGTGTCAATTATAAGGTGGAATGGGCTAGGTGCAGTGTTTCTATAGGGACTTCCCACAAAGTGTTAGTGGAAGGGGATTGAATACTACTCCAGATTTAGAAGAAATATTCATATCTCCATGATATGATGGTAACTGGTGTATTACATGTCATTTAGATATAGGTGGTGGTTGGGGACAAGGAATCCAAGAACCAATTTTAAGATGAAAACAAAGTGGACCTTCTCCAGGAAGTGAGGTTGTGTCATTAGGAGGTGGTTTAGGAAAAATATTTTATATAGAACATACAATTGAGGATCAGAATACCAGGATGTCTACAGTGATAGGTAGGATCTTAGTAGCCTATAATCAAGTTTCTTATTTTTTTCGATATGGGTGGTTCTCATAGATTCATATTTGTGCTTGTTGTAGAGATCCTCAGGATCATTGATTTATTTTTTGATGGAGTTATGACACTAGACACTCTATTGAGTATTTGAATGAAGGGTATATGTCCTTGAAAGTAGTTCCCCCTTGAGATAGGATAGTGTCACTTAATATTTGATATTTTTATTCTTGAGATGATTGGGTTTTTTCATACTATTGTTTGACTATATAGTTTCATTCCAAGACCATTTCGATTTCTATTTCTAGAGGGCGACCTTCACATTACTAGAGGGTGGTGTTCTTATTCAAAAATTTTAATGGGGTATCTATGTTGGTAGAGACACCCTCAAGTATCGTGGGCTTGGTAGGATGACATCTCAGATTTCTATTTTTTATCTAGATGATCATGAAACATGTCAAAAATAGTTTTCACCAGTGATTGATCATTTTTGGGATGTTTTTTCAGATAACATTTCTAGTTTACCTCCTAATAGAGAAACAGAGTTCTCTCTCGAGATAGTTCCTAGAGAAACTAGTATCAACTCCACCTTATAATATGTATACTATAGAGTTTTAGGATTTCAAAAGGTAGCTAATGGACTTTTAAGATAAGGGGTTTATACAACCCTTACTTCTATTTAACACCCCAATCTTCCACAGTACATTTCTCTTTAAATAATACAATAGCTAGCACTGTACGCAACTTTGCGTTCTAGCACACCACGACCAATCAAACAAGCCTTTATTAATAGTAATATCTACTTTTTAAAAAATGTTAATTTTTTTTTTCAAAATTGACTTTATATTTGGATTTAGAATATCCAAATTAGCTTAATATGTGTTTTTGGTATTTTTATGAAATCTTTCAATTATTGATGAATATTGAAAAACATTGTGTTATTGTTTAAAACTGACATTTTATTTAAACAATTATTTATTTTACTTAAATTTATTTTATGTAAAAATAGATACATAATACCCATATTAGTTCAATGTAATTCATTGGAGTCAATTTATAATTAGATTAGAAGTATAAAATTTTATTAAACTACTTAATATCTTTTACCTACCTTCTAGGCACATTTGCAAATTTGAATAAAACATAATTTTACCAATTATGTGAATTGAATTTCAAAATTATGCAAAATAGAGCTGACATCAATAAGTAAAATTGTGTTCAATAAGATGAAAGTAATTTTTCGAAAATAGTAACTTTTGAATTTTATTTACCAAGGTTAATAGTAAATTATGTAATTAAAGGTTAAAATGATATTATAATTAACCTAACACATGTACTAATTCTACTGTATAAGTGTTTTTCGACCAAAATCAACCTTAGGAATAAAATAAGATCCACTTTTTCCACATGGATTAGATCAGGACATTTATTATTATTTTATTTAATGAAGAGTTAAAAGTGTTAAATTCAAATTTTCATGACTAAAAAATTCTCAATATAGGGTTATACATAAGATAAATTTGACTATAAATATTCATTCGAAATATAAAATTATTTCTTACATAATGGTATTTTATTTATAATTTTTAATTGTTAAAATATTATATTTATTTATGACACAATGATGATGCAGTAATTACCTAATTAATGAAAGATTAAAATAATTGATATTATAAATATTAAAATAAATTTAAATTGATACTTTTGATGAATTACATGAATTTTATAGGTTAATATGACATTTTAGGATTGTTTAAATGATTTTTTTTCCAATTAATAAAGTTTTTATGACTTTTACAAAAACCAAATACTAAATAGTGTCAAAATTGACATAAATGAGTTTTTAAAACAAATACTATTTTATTAAATGATATAATATTCCTAAAAATATACGGTTCTGGAAAAGGACATATATAAGGACATATATGTCAATAATGAACCACTTTATGTTCACCTTGGTTTTTTTGTATGTTTATTAACCATATAAAATAATAATACGAGAATACATGGTAAAAGTTAAACCATTTAACTAAGAGTTAAATCTAAAAGATAAGGTTAATAGGGTGACCTAAACCTGTATAAAACCTATTGGTTGATTTTTTTTTGAACTACACCCACCTTATATTCTAAATAAATCATTTTTGAGTAATTATAAATCAAATATGATTGTATGAAAAATTAATATTTCATGATTTTCCTAAAGTGACCCTCAGCTCTCTTATAAAAGGGTACTTTCCCTTCTCATATTTTCACTCCACCAAATCCATTTGGCTCAGCCAACACCTACTAAACTATCCTACCAAATACCCTCATGTAATATTAGAGGCCTTACATTGACCAGGAAGCCAATCCTAAGGAGCCCTTTTGATCAAATAAAAAAGAATCACCCGAAGAAGAGGTAATAATTTAACCACACCTTTCAAAGTTCATTTCTTCTTCCACTTCCTCTTTCCTTGTGGTTTCCATACTGAAATAATAAATCTTGTACCTTATAAATACTATGTTGTTGTTATAAATATGGTAAAACCATACTCATTATTCTATCCATCCTAGGAATGACAAAGTCACCATATGTGCATACGTACAGCTTACCGTCTCCACATCGTGGTGTAGTTTGTTATTCAACACTTTATTATTTGGATGGGTATAATAATGAGTATAATTGATGTAAATAATAAATATAAAATGTTTATTATTCTGTATATATGATATACCATCCAATTATATACTATTTCACCATCAATAGAATGGTATTGTTGCTCGTGCATACGTACGAATTACCTTCTCCACAAACACGATGACATTCATTCCCCATCATTACCAATAAAATATAATTTTCATTTTAGGATGAAAAAAACGTTTAAGAACTTAATATAATTTTGGATATGAATCAAATACATCCTATCCATAACAAACAAGACTTACGTTTCATAACATATTAAAAAAACAAATCAGCTAACCCCCAAAACAATGATACTACTGAAATATTATTAATAAAACAATATTACAAGATCATATATAATATCTTATTTATATATATGTTTCTTGTATAATTTAATAAAAATTATTTAAATATTATACAAGAGGTTAATGTACCCTCTACCATGGAAATGTACAAGGTAAGTGTTAATTTTACCATCTCTATATTTATCATTGGTTGTTTATACGTATGTATCTACTGGGACTTCTTTATCATCAACATCTGTGTTTCTTAAAAATGTTTTTCAAAACATTTATACTATTTCCTCAAATATGGGTAAATGAAATTTATAACCATTTTTGGAATTTTATAAATTTTTGGAAAGGAATCATTCCGTTGTTTTCCAAACAATGTAGTTTATGACTTTTTTGACAAATTAAGGTACGAATGTTTTTTTAACATATATGGTGGGTGAAGATATTATACACTGTTATAACACCTTCAAAGCTTCCCTTACAAGCTTATATGAATATTTTCCAAATATTGTTTTTCTTTTGTATTTATGTGACTTTTAAATGATTTCAAAATTTCTCTCAAATAGTTTTGACTTCATCTATGTCAACATCCTTTGATGGATTTTACACTTGTTTGAAGTTGATTTATTATGATATAATATTCAATATTGTATTGAAGGTTTTGTGATATGTTTGACTATGTATGTGTTATTTTTTAACCCTTCATGGTTTACGATTAAAGCATTAAAATTTTCTCTTCTAGTTTTAATATGATTTTTTATGTTATGTTACAACCTATTCATATGATGAATGCATTGGACTTAGTAACTGACGGGTGGAGCCCGATATAGCTCCTCGATGAATCAGTATGTCTCATGTGACAAACTAGTGTCTTGGAACAATGCCTTAAGCAAATCTTATTGTAGTCTTGTCATGATGCCCTGACTATTTGGTTATGATGACCCTCATTATGCATTTTTTCATTATTAAATTAGCTATTGATATTACATATGATAATTCTACTAGTAGAATATCCATGTGGATAATTAAATGGAGTTATTTTATAGATCGTTCCCATATTATGCAGAATATTATGTTTAAAAGGCTTGTGTTTTAGTCTTATACATTACCTTAAATGTTTATTCTTATTTATGATAGCTTTTTCTATATTGTTATCCTTACTAAGCATCTGAGCTCACCCCTTTCTTATGTTTTCTTTTTCCCATGATGTGAGGAAGTATATTATGATTGACTTATAGGGATAGGCTATAGGATAAGAGTGTGTTCAATGGAGACAAAATGTTTTTTTTCATTTTATAATGTCAAGTAAATCTTATGTTTGTGTCTGTTTATTTCAAGGCTACTAAATTGATAAGTCTTTGTAGATTTAATTCCTTGTGATCATGCTAATGTTATGTAATAATTCACCGACTCTGGGCAACTAGGGTCGGGGAGTTAAATTGTCAATGGGGTTACCTGGTCCTTTTAAAAAAACGTGCATGAGACCTTAGGCTATGTTTGGATTGATGAAAATTTAACCAATCAATGATTAAGAACCGCTATCTCTTTCCATGGATAACTTTCATCTTTGAACAGCTCCCAGTAGCTCAAGTTTTATTGAATATTTTTTTGAGATCAGATTATCACTTGGTGCATGTATGACCTATAGAAATACCTCATACAAAATTTCATAGATTTTATTATCTATAGAATTATCTATTTATACTGTTTTGTGGTAAGAAGATACCATTATTTTTCAGGTAATTGATGAACTATGTTTTCCATCCATATTTGGATTCATTTGGGGTACTCTTCATTGATGATATATTGGTGTATTCTTAAAATAGACATTACCATTCCAAACATCTTGAGATAATTTTTGGATACTTTAATAAATAATCAGTTATATGATAATCCCACAATGTTCCACTTCTGGATGGATACAATTCACATTCTGGGTCATATTAATTTAGAGGCAACAATATGAGTTGACCTAGAGAAATTGAGAGTTGTAGTTTTCTAGGAGTATCCCAAGAAAGAATTGGATATAAAAATTTAATTGAGGGGTAGATAGATATTATATGAGTTTTATAAAATGATTCTAATTCATATAAGAACCTCTTAAGGTCTTGACAAGAGGGGTGTGATGTTTTTATGGTTTGATACCAAAAAGACAAACTTCCATGAGATGAATGGGAGATTGTTTTTAGAACCGATCCATCTTTTTCTAGATCCAGTAAGGATCAATACTATGTACATTGTTTCATTATGTATTAGGATATTAGATGTTTTGAGGAAAGAAGAAATATTTGTGGTGTACAAGTCTCATTAGTTGTGACCCAAAAAGGGGA